>JANUYF010000001.1:269029850-269629850 GCA_026167975.1 Phrynosoma blainvillii
CCTCAGCAAGATCAGGGAGGAGGAGGTGGCAGCTTGGCCTGGAAGAAAAGGAGGAAGAAGCGGGCCAAGACGTAGTGTTTCTGGGAAGGCCTCCCTTCCTCCCTCACCACCCTGGGCTGGTCTGCCCTTCTCTGCCCTGCCCGTCCTGCCTCTCCACCGCCCAAATCCCTCGTCCCTCTGTGAGCAAGATGAGTGGCTGGGTGAATTTGGACTTCCCCTGAGGCTGAGAGTGTATGACTTGTCCAAGTTCACCCAGTGGCATGTAAAACATAACGAAGAGAATAAAAGTAAAGAACCTCCCCCCACTGAAAGACCCTTCTGCAAGAATCAATTAATAACCAAATGCCTGTCAACATAAAATGTATAAAGGTAAAATGTAAAAAGGTATAAAAACAAAGGTTATACTAATTAAATACATAGGTGAACACTCTAGCTTCTTGTTGCTGATGATTGGAGTCAAGAGATAGCTGAGTTGGCACTTTGCCAGTCTCCATATCAACCAGATGCATTGGACTATACCCTCCATTATTTCCAGCCACCATGGCCAATGGCCATCGTGGCTGGAGTGCTATAGTTTAACACATCTGAAGAGAACAAAGGGGCTATACAGATAGCTCCTAAGGGGCTGCTCCATGCTGCCCCTGGGAGCACTGGATTGGGGCCACAGCAACCGTACGCCTCGGCCGCGATCTGACAGTTTGCCACTCCAAAAAGAGCTTGCAAATGCCGCTCCTTTTTAGAGTGACAAAAAACCACCCTTACTGCCACCGCCGCGGCTCTTCTGTGCTCCTTTGGCGCAGTGTGTCTAAACGCTGCGCCAAGGGAGCACCCTGATGCTGCGTGCCATTCAGTGAGGCGCGTGGCGTGACGGTGGTGTTGGGGCAGCCAGTGTGCAGTTGTCCCGCCCCAACTTCAACCCCAGGCCAGCCCTTTTGGCCGGTCTGTACAGGCCCAAAGTTGGGGAAAGCTGATTTCTTCAAATATTCATTACATTCAACACCTGGATGCTGCATTCATCTGCCATTAATATTCCTCCCCATTTATATGCTGCTATCAGGCATTTAAATACTATTCTCTCATAAGACAATGGAACACTTTCCTGTACATTTGTCACTGATTTTAGGTTAAGGTCTTGCACATTCTAGGATAACAGAGAGATGTATTAGTTTCATGCCTACCTGATCCAGTTCGATATAATGCTGTCTGGGATCCTTGGTGTATATCAGCTGTTCCATGATTTGGACTGTGGTACACTGGACTGTAATAGGTTCTGCCTTCATATATGGGGGTGATGTGCAGATCAGGAGATACAGTTGAACGCAACTCTTGTCCAAGCTGACTGTGCTGACTGGCATATGAACTCCTCAAGCCTAGAAGGGAAAATGAAAACTGAGCAGGTTGCAATCATGCTGAATGCAAGCAAATAATTAGTTTTGTATTATAAACCTTTAAGCTCCAACTTTATCCACACAACTGTGCTTCTCACCCATATGGATATCACCACTTGTGATCATGGTCTAAATTTATAATAAGGTAAAAATGAATCTATATACCAATCTGCAATTTAGAATAGATTTACTGAGAGATATGAGGTCAGGTGCACCTATTTGGGCAAGAGCATGTCAAATGTATAAAGAATTGCTTAGGTACCTTTGTACAATAGAGGGTATAAATAAAACTTTCACTGCTATAAAGGGCTTCCAGCATTATCCTAATTATTAAATTACACTACTATGGTTTAAATCTGGCCCTTGTCTTCCTTGAAGGAAATGTCTCCTTCTATACATCAAACTTTCCTACAGTGGAGCATTTCTTCTAGCAAAATGAGGGTTTTGATCAATGACTCCCTCTCTTTCAGGTCTCCTATGCCACTCCCCAGCTGCTTGAGGATTAAGGAACTTTCCAGAACAAAATAGGTGGTGTACTGCAAAAGGGGGCATTCAGCAAAAATTACTGTCCCCATCCTCCTGCTGGTTGGAGCAGCCTTAGGTGACCTTCACTCAGGGAGTGTTCCCTTTGTTAGGAGCAAACTCTGGATACAGCCCTCTGCTTTCTAATTCAGTCGGGGGGAGAGAAAGACACATCCCATGTTCACCAGCAAGAAATGAAATTCTTAACCATGTTCAGGTATATAATTTGAAGGTAAGGAAAGCTTCTATTTTCCCTAATAAGCACTCCCCAGTTTTCAGTCCCCCCCTGCCCCCCCATCAGTGCTTTTGTGCTTGAAATCGAGAAGGGAGAAAATGTTTGTGCCCGATTTGTTTCCTACTTCTTTTTATAAGCTCTTCCAAAGTGTTTGAACAGTCTCATTTGGATGTCTTGCTTAGCAGTCACAAAGACAGATCTCAAAAATTGAGATATACCAATAATTAATTTATAACCATTCAACACGAAGGTTAGGACCTTCAGAATACTTTGAATGAAGTGGCAATCTCTTATTTTCTTACTTTTCCATACTTTGTATTCACATTCAGGATCAAGGATGTGTGGTGTCCTTATGCAATAAATTCACTAGATGGCTACTAACTGCTGTTTTTAAATAGAACATTCAAGTTCCTTATTCACTCTCTCCAGATGATATAGAAACTTTATCTTTCAGATATCATATTAAAAATAGTTTAATCCTCTCCTTCTAGAGTATCTTATCTTTAACTTTAACGATTTTGAACTCTTTCCCCTGTCTCTTTTATCACTTTCATAGTTCCTTTGTTAAAAGGTGTTCAAAGTGACAGAGCACTGGGTATTTCACAGTCTTTGTGCCAGTTTGTTATGTTTCACTTTTTCCCCCTTTACAGATCACTGTCCCATATCTGGCAAAATGATCCCTTTCCTGGATACAAGAGAAAGTGATGGTTTTAACCCATAAAATCCCAAATGGAAATGAGGCACTCAAAAGACCACTTGCTCCCAGTGAACCTGACTGGAGGATGAACTTTTCATGGGAGGTTCTTTTCTGTATACCACACCTGCAGAGTTTATAGGGATGACTATTAGAAGAGGACTCTTTCTCCACTTGTTCTTTGCTGAAACCCCTCCTTGCAAATAATTCCAGTTGCACAGAAATTCTGGTATATAATCTTGTATTATTACCCATTGTCTTTGTTATTTATGTTCTGGGCCAGGTGGAAAAATATTTGATCTATTGCTTTTAGACATCTGTTCTTCCAGCTAGACATCAGTTCTTCCAGGCTGTTATACAATTTATATTTTTATGATGTTCTGCTCTTTCTTAATTCATCCTACATGTAAATCCCTTTCATATACCATACAAAACTTTTTTCTGATATTGTTGTGCAGCATCAGAAAGACGTGTACTTGTGCAAGTGTTTAAAGATTAACGTGGCAATCACTGAGATTCTTGAAAAAGTAATAAATGAAAACTAGCACTACCTCTGTACAGATGGTTTCACTTATTTGCATTCTGAATGAAGGGCATGTAAATCTGAAATGGTTATGCCTCTAACATAAATAAATTGGAATGTTTAAATGTTATATAAAGAGAACTAGTTAAGAAACCATACTTATGTCAAGGTTCACATCCTTCTTAACCTTAACAATTTGGGGAAACTTGTTTACAAACATTCAGGTGGCAATGGCACAGAATGCCTAAATTGTAAGTCTACTTCTATGTGTATTTTGAAAAATATCCCACCTGGTGAACTGAAGATTAAAGATACTATGCAATCTTTCTCACTGCTTTGTCATTCAGATTTGCATCTAAATCTTAGTTTATAAAATACTTCAAAGCTGTGAATTATGAGTGAGAATATTTTGAGCAACTGAGCAATACAAAAAGCAGTTTTCTTTTTCAAAAACTGTTCGCCTAACTAACACACGGAAGGCATTCTGAAATGCACTTCCTATATTTGATAGAAGTGAGGACTTGCTCTTCCTTTCACAGAAGTAGTGGAAGCTGACCCTTGTTTCCTTTTACTCCCTTCTCATTTTTTTCATATTATGTCTAACTAGGGGCAGTTCATCTGGAGTATGAAAACCTGATTGCTATGCAGAGCTTTCTTGCTAATTGTTTAGTGATTCATAGGCTGTGTTCGTAATGTATTAAAGTAATGTGAATGGCTCAAGTACCCCATAGGGGAAATATGAAGCTCCTAAATTACAGTAATTATGCAGTGTGTGTAAACAGTATAGGTAGCTTAATGTGTTTTAAACCCATTATCTGTTGTTTCTAATGCAAGGACATGTTTGACAGGGATATTGGTGGTGCTGCTCTTTCTTTAAGTTAGGTGATATTTTTAGTATTTCTTTTGTATATTAAAGTAGTGTAGGAGTGCTAGTACTTCTATAGTTAGGGTACAAATAAAGCACTACCAAGAAACGTGTCTTTCATTCTTCCTTTTGAAAATGATTTCCAAATGCATATGAACAATCTTAAAATACCACCCAACTTTGAGAAGAGCAGCGTCATGAATATCCTTGTCTTGCATTAAAAAAAAAAAAGATAATTAGCTTAAAATATATTAAATTGCCTTTACTATACACTAGAGGATCAGGCAGGCGAGTGGGGGAAGGAACAGGGCAACTAGACATCTCTGCCCTCCCCCAACCATGGAGAAAGAAGTGAAGAAACTAAAGGAGGGAGGGAGGGGAAGGGGATGGGGATGGACTAAAGGAGGGAGGACACAAGGGAAGGGAAGGGAAGGAGGAAAACCCAGGGAGGCATAAGGGGATAGGTAGGAAAGCAAACAAACAATGGGAGGAATAATATAGGGAGACAAACAACTACTGGGCAGCAGCAGTAGTGGTGGGTGTCACTGACAGGAGTGAATTGTGACACCATAACTAGCACTGGTTGGCACTGCGCACAGGGAGTTATAGGTGGCCCTCCTTGTGTAACCCTATCGCCTAGTAAACCCTATGATGAAACACCCCAAGTGAGACACAGGCAGAATCAGAGCATTAAAAGAAAGGGAGGGAGGGACAAATAAAGGGATATAACATTTGCAAGATTAGCCAAGGGCATAGAAAGTTGCCAAGACAAATAGCAGACACCCTTAGAAAGGCAAATTGCATCCAAAGCAACATTACACATAAAATAGGGATGTGGAATGTGAGAAGCATGAGCCAAAGGAAGCTAGATATAGTAAAAATGGAAATGCAACACATCAACATAGCAGTACTGGGGGTGAGTTAAAATGGACAGGAAAGGGCCACTTTGAATCAGAGAACTACATAGTGCTCTACTCAGGGAACAAAAAGGCAAGAAAAAATGGGGTGGCTTTCATACTAAGAAAAGGTGTGGCAAAAGCAGTCAGTGGATACAATGCAAAATGAGACCAAATCATTTTAGTAAGGCTCCATGGTAAACCTGAATATCATCATAATTCAAGTATATGCACCAACCACAGAGGCAGAACAGGAAAAAATTGATAGATTCTATGAAGGAATACAAGAAGAAATTGACAGCATACCAACATAGGAAGTCAAGCTGATCATTGGAGATTGGAACGCAAAAGTTGGAAGCAAAGAGGAATCAAAAATAGTAGGCAGATTTGGATTAAGTAAAAGAAACAAAGCAGGTGAGTGTCTGATAGATTTTTGTGAAGCCAACAACCTATTAATTGCCAACACATTTTTCATACAACCAGATAGAAGGCTACGCACATGGACATCACCAGATGGTCAACACAAAAATCAAACAGACTATATAATTGGAGGTAAAAAGATGGTGAAACTCTATACTGGTCCCATCACTAGTCCCAGCTTCTGCCAACCTAGCAGTTCGAAAGCATGCAAATACAAGTAGATAAATAGGTACCACTGTGGTGGGAAGGTAAACAGTGTTCTGTGCAATCATGCTGGCCACCTGATTACACTCTGACAATGCTGGCTCTTCAGCTTAGTAACGGAGATGAGCACTGTCCCCTATGGTCAGCCACAATTTGGCAACCCTGTCGACAGGGAATACCTTTACCTTTAAAAGATGGCAGAACTCTATACAGGTGGCTATACTAGATCAGCCGCTGACTGTGGCACAGATCACGAATTACTCATATCAAAAAGAAGAGTAAGACTCAAGAAGAAAACAGTATCCGTGATTATATTATACGAACAGAATTTATTGACAACATAAGAAACAGATTCTCACTACTAAACAGAATAAACCAAGAACCAGCGGAACTGGTCTGAATTAAGGGACATAATAAAAGAAGAATGCAGACAGATACTTTCAATAAACAAAAAGAAAGAGAAAAAATCATGGATGACAGAAAAAACACTACAAGCAATAATGAAAAGAAGAGAAGAAAAACAAAAGGGAAATAGGAACAAACTAAGAATCATGAGTGCAACAGTATGACAGCTTTTGCGGAAAGATAAAGAAAATTACTACAATGACCAATGCAGAGAAATAGAAGACAACAAGAAAAAGGGAAGAATAAGAGATCTATTTCTCAAGATCTGGGAAATCAAAGGAAAATTCAAACCAAGGACCGGGATGCTCTATGACAACAAAAATAACATAATTCAAGACAAGGAAGGAATAAAAAGACACTGGATGCAATACACATAAGAATTATACAAAAGAGATGACAAAATGAAAGACACATGGAATGAAGAGCCATATGAAGATGAACCCCTAATTCTAAAAAGTGAGGTGGAAACTGCAATAAGAGAAATAGCGAAAAAGAAATCACCAGGAACAGACAATATTCCAATTGAACTGCTGCAATCCACACTGACAGAGTCAACTCTAGTGCTAACTAACATATGTCAACAGATATGGAAAACAAAACAATTGCCAACAGATTGGAAGTGGTCAATATACATCCCCAGCCCCCACCCCCCAAAAGATACAAAAGACTGCAGCAACTATAGGAACACAGCACTGATCTCCCATTCAAGCAAAATTATGCTCAAAATTCTGCAACACAGACTCCAACCATATGCGGAGAGAGAAATCCCAGAGGTCCAAGTGGGGTTCAGGAAAGGAAGAGGCACAAGGGACCACATTGCAAACATATGATGGCTAATGGACTGTACAAGGGAATTCCAAAAGAAAATCAGCATGTGCTTTATAGATTATAGCAGGGGCAGGCAACCTAAGGCCCGGGGGCCAGATGTGCCCCCCTGAGGCTTTTGGACCGGCCCTAGGCCGGTCCTGCTGCCGCCGCCGCCACCCGCTATGATGATATTGATTAATATTGTTATTACTTGTTCTTGGGGTTTTCTTGGCAAAATCTCCACAGGGGTTTTGCCATGGCTTTTCTGGGGCTGAGAGAGTGTGCATGCATATTTTTTAAAAAAATTTTTTTTTAAAAAAATATTATTTATTTATTTATTTTTGGTGCTTCGGCCCCCCAATTGTCTGAGGGACAGCAACCCAGCCCCCGGCTCAAAAAGGTTGCCTACCCCTGGATTATAGCAAAGCCTTTGACTGCATACATCATGAAAAGCTATGGAATTCTCTTAAAGACATGGGAGTACCAACACATCTGATAGTCTTGATGAGGAAGCTGTACTCAGGACAAGAGGCTACTGTCAGAACAGAACATGGAGAAACAGAATGGTTCCCAATTGGCAAAGGAATCAGACAAGGCTGTATCATTTCATCCTATCTGTTCAACTTGTATGCTGAATATATTGTAAGAAAAGTAGGCTTGGACACATAAGAAGGAGTGAAAATAGGAGGAAGGAATATCAACAATCTAAGATATGCTGATGACACCATAATACTAGCAGAAAACCTCACAAACCTAGAACACCTACTAAGGAAGATCAAAGAAGAAAATGCTAAGACAGCCTTAATGTTGAACATAAAGAAAACAAAAATGAAGACCACCGAGGTCCTTCACAAGTTCAACCTAGACAATGAAGAAATAGAAATAGTAAAATAATTCCCATACCTGGGATCAAACATTGATAGAAATGGAGATTGCAGTCAGGAAATCAGAAGAAGATTAAGAATGTGGAGGGTGATGATGAAATAACTAGAAAAGATTCTAAAATGCAAAGATATACAACTTAGCACAAAAAGTTAGAATCATACAAGCCATTGTATTCCCATTACCATGTATGGATGTGAGAGCTGGACAGTTAAAAAAGATGATAGGAAGAAAATAAATTCATTTGAGATACGGTGCTGGAGAAGGGTGCTGAGGATCCCATAGACAACCAAAAAGACAAACAAATGGGTCCCAGAGCAGATCAAGTTAGAAACCTCCGTGGAAGCCAAGATGATCAAACTGAGGTTGTCGTACTTCGGACACGTCATGAGAAGGGAAGACTCATTGGAATAGACAATAATGCTGGGAAAGGTGGAAGGAAGTAGGAAGAGAGGAAGGACACATGCCAGATGGATGGACTCTATGAAGGAGGTCACTATGGGTATTAAGGGGTTGCAGGAACTAAGCAGAGCAGTGGAACACAGAGGTCATGGAGATGTCTCATCCATAGGGTCGCTATGGGTCAAGATCAACTTGAAGGCAGTTAACAACAAAACAAAATACTGTTAATATACAATGTATAATATTGTAATTCAAGAATTTTAGTTGGGGTGGGACACCTCTTCTTCACTGCTATTCTGAGCCTCAGATTTTTATTTCTTACAAAAAAATTACACCTCTTGGGCTAACAATTTGCTCAATAGCAACAAATCTTGCTATTCACAATTCATTGGATGAGATCCACAAAAGTGGCAAATTTCAAAATAATCAGATAAAAATTGTCACAGGTGCAGTAAATTAGGGAGTGCTGAAAATTGACACATCTGCCTTTTAAACTCCAATTTTAGTCTGGCATGTTTTATATTTCTTTCATATTTTAGTGAAAACTACTGATGTATTTAAGGGCCTTTACATTCTGCCAGAAATAGTGCAACTTGAGGCCACTTTAACTGTCCTGGCTCAGTGCTAGGGAATCATGGGAATTGTATTTTTTTCTGGGACACTGAGCCTTCTCTGTCAGAGAGCTCTGATGCCACAATAAACTACAGTTCCCATGATTCCTTAGCACTGAGCCAGGACAGTTAAAGTGTCCTCAAGTTGCACTATTTCTGGCAGTCTGTAAAGGCCCTTAGTCAGATTTTTTTTTTTTGAGTTACTGTTTAAAAGTTATCAATGGTTTCCTGCCCAATTAAAGCACACGGCAGCAAGTGCTGTCAAAATTATTTCATGCCTGCTGAATTTCATTTAGAAGCTAGAATGTTGCCAGCGCCCCAGTATTTTCACAGACTTTACACTGCAGAGGAAATCCTGTGGATTATGTTTGCAAGACCCTTCCGTTAGTTGTAGAATGTGGCCTCAGACAGTTTGACTACATAGTTTTTTGTGGGTTTTTCGGGCTGTGTGGCCATGTTCTAGAAGAGTTTTAGAACTCTAGTTCTAGAACATGGCCACACAGCCCGAAAAACCCACAAAAAACTATGGATGTCGGCCATGAAAGTCTACGACTTCAGTTTGACTACACATTGCCAGATGGCTTGGGCTCTTAACATGGGATGACAGGGAACCATACACACACAGAGTACAGGATGCTTGGAGCATGTCTGGTTTTGACCCTTAGGAGCTGATATATGAAATTTTATTTCTTTATGTCTGTTTTGAGGGGGTGCAGAGAGTCTGGGAAAGGAAGGAGACTGCATGGACTGTGAATGAATAAAAATGGTTATGACCTATGATGCCCTCTATTAGGTTCAGACTATCAAAAAAGCTAAATGTAACACAATCCTTATGATATTTATGATCTGTATGATCACATGAGCCTTTGATCTTTAGGTGAGTGTTTTCTCTCCATCCCACCACCCTCACAGGCCTGTTTGGTAAAGACATGGGAAAGGGCATTCCCTGGTTGCTCTCAATTTGTGGAACTCCCTTCCTTGGAAATCCCAGACTGGTCCTCTCTCTGCTCGCTTTTCACTCATGGGCAAGACCCTTTTTAAAGACAGCCTTTCAGCTTTTGACTGATGGTGGCAGAACGTTTTAATGGGATGTGCAATATTTTTAACTACTATGCTTGAATGTATTTTCAAGTGCTTTTAATGGGCTGTCTCTTTGTTTTTTGTTGTTTTTAATAATAATAATAATAATAATGATGATAATAATAATAATTATTATTTATATACCGCCCAATGGTTGCCCAATCCGGGCGGTTTACAACATAAAACACAATTACAATAGACAACATTCCCCCCCCCCAAAAAAAAACATTATTAAACAAATAACATAGTTAAAATCCATTAGCAAAATTAAAACAAAATAAGATAATAATTAAAATGATTAAAACGTTCCACAATATCCCACTGTTGCACTTCCAGGGGAACCAGGGTTCAAAATAATATTGCTGAGGGGAGAGGGGACAGCCCGGGGCCGGGACAATTTAGTCTGGAAAGGCCTGCTGGAAGAGATCCGTCTTGACAGCTTTTTTAAAACTGTCCAAAGATGTTAATAGACGGATCTCGTCCGGCAGGTCGTTCCAGAGCCTGGGGGCGACAACAGAGAAGGCCCTCTGGGAGGTAACAGATAGCCTCGATCTTTGAGGCTCTGAGAAATTCCTCCCAGAGGACCGGAGCGCGCGGGGAGAATTATACAGGAGGAGGCAGTCTCTGATATATCCATTTGTATTATAAATGGTTTAAAAAAACCAACCATTTATATTATAAATTGTTTCAGCTATATTTTGTTTTAATTTAATTTATATTGTAAGCCACTTTGTCCCATACTGGAAGAAAGGAAGGATATAAATTACATAATAAACAAACAAACAAGCAAACAAACACTAGCTACACAGAAGGGGGTAGAGACAGAAATTGCAGGCAAATGTCTTCACGCAGCACTTAGAAACAGGTTGAGTCAGAGAGGGACAGGATTGCCCCGATTGCTATGCAGAGGGGCAGGGTACAAATGATATTATTATTATTATTATTATTATTATTATTATTATTATTATTATTCGGTCTATAGCTACATTCCAGTCCCAGGCTGTATAGCATCAATTAGGCCAATTAAGCCCTAAACTCTCACTAGTGCTGGATAACTTAAATATTAGACCCCATCTCCTCCTATTTGTTTTACAATTTGCCATAACTCAATAGTTTAACTCAATAGTTCTTGCTATCTGCTTACCTCCTTCCCCTACTTTTTCAATTCTTGTCAGCAAATAGTTTTGAATTCTTTCATTTTTGTTTAAATCCAATGTTTTAAATTTCATGGAAGATTTTTAGTATGTAGACAATTTTACGCACACACACACACAACTGCACAATGGTTTTAGAAACAATCAAGTAAGCAAAATATTATTTTAACCCAATCAAATATATCAGGGATTGGATCTAAAATATGCCTTCCAAAAATCTTGGAATTAACTAGTTGATTAATTCACTTATATTTTTCTAGAAATTTTTCTAGTTTTTTAGACTCCCCAATGAAGACTGAAAAAAAATATGCTTTACTGAATTAGACTTTTAAGATTTCATTAGTGCAGGTGCCTCTCCCTCTATGTTATTCAGTGGGTCCAAAATGCTTCAGCCAGGCTGCTAATCAGGGCTAGTTATAGGGAATTCCTGGGTTACAACAGTTTCAAGGCCACTGGTCTGTTCAAAGTGCTGCTTCTGATCATGAAAGCCCTAGAAACTATACTGGTCAAAGACCGAATAAATTGAATTGAATTGAATTGAAAGCCCTAGAAAGCGTGGGTCCACACTATCTGTTCTAACAGCCTGACAGAATGTTAAGATCTCCAGGGCAGAGTTTTCACTGAGTGCCACAAACATCACAGCCCTGTTTGGTGAGAATATGGGAGAGAGTTCTCAGTTCCCAGACTCTGGAATTCACTCCCATGGCAGGTTCGCTTGGCTCCTTCTCTGTTCTCTTTCTGACTAAAAGAAAACACCTTTAAACAGGCCTCTGCTCTTAACTCATCTAGCAGAAGGATTCTGGGTTGTTCTATGTTTTTATCTTCTCTGTTGTTGCTGTTGTGTGCCTTCAAATTCCTACCAAATGATGGCGACCCTAAGGGGAACTTATCATGGATTTTTCTGGTGCTGAGAGTGGGTGACTCAGCCAAGGTCACCTAGTGGGTTTTCATGGCTGAGCAAGGAATTGAATCCTGATCCTCTATAAATCCCATGGTCTAACAATAATAATTTAATCAAGGAGTTAATGAACAATAACCAAATTCAGTCATTAGTGTTTATGTCAGTGTATTATTTTTCCAATTTCTAACACTGAGCACTATTCAATTAATTTCCAAGCCCAGAGTTTCAAGTTCTGGCTTTCTATTGCTGGAAGACTTCTGCTCATGTGGGGGTACAGCCAACTGATTTTCAGAGATCTTTCAATGCGCCACAGACTGCTCCATTTAGCAGGGCCTTTTTGCACAGCATGTTCCCCTGAGGGGCTGTCACGTGGAAGAGGCAAGCAAACCCCCCTCAGGCAGTACAACGTCATGTGCTTGAATCTGGATCCAATTCCAGCAGTTACTTTTTCTGTAGCAATACTTTTATGAACAATTGTTTGAATTAAAAGAAGATAACCCATTACTCAAGAACACAGTACATATATACTGTATATGTTACATTTGAATAACTGTCCCTATGTACAGATCAATAGTCTGTGTACAGATGTATGCAGAATGTAAGCAGATGTTAAATGTAACAGCCAAGCATTCCATTCTTTCCTCTTATTTTTTAAGCAGAACATGCAGTGTTCCAATAGTGCTGACGAAAAGAGAAGGGGGGGGGTAAGTATGATAGTATCTTGCACAGGATATGATAGAATTCTGCATTTTTGAACAGAGAGAGACACATTTACTTTAGTTGCATGCATCACTTTTTTTGTTTCTTTGTGGGATCCCCCCCCCCCATTAACAGTGTAATGATAAATTTTCTTTTTCAAGGACCCAGGAAATTCAATTATTGTACATCTGGCTGACTTATGAGGCATATACAGTCCACAAAGCCAGAACACTCGAAGCTCAAGCTGCGCCCAATGATCACAAATGATGCTTCATTAGAATTTACCCTCTAAGTGCCATCATATTTCCTTTGTTTTTCAGATGGGGAGAATAGAGTGATCTGAAAGAGCAAAGAAGCCTCATTCTGCTGTCTGATCACTGACTACTACTATAGGTCCCAATCTAATGTTCAGTTGGTCATGTAGAAATCCCCAGTATCAACAGAATGGTGAATGCATCCAAATTCCCCATCCTGCAATCAGCATGTGCTCAAACACAAGATGTAGCTCTTGCACATTTTGGCTTCATCAGTCATTTGAACAGAGCAGCTTCATTTGTGCATGTGTGCACATATACTGCTCTCCTTTGATAGTGAATTCAATACCTCCATTAAAACAAGTGAGTTGATGCCAGCTAAACAGATTAATACCCCTTCACAGTGTAGCATTTCATTTTTCTTGGTGAGAGATGGCACAATTCCATTCCTAAAATATCTATTCATCTGTGCTACTATTTCTTAAATGGGTCCAGAAAAAAAAAAGCAACAAATGAAGCAGTAAGCTCATAACCTTCTCTCAGTCATGTCAACCCATGGGTGTTCACTGATACCTGTTATCTTATGAAAAACATCCCACATGAAAATCAGCCATAAGACCCTGTAGTGTGTGCTATTATGAGAGCGGATAGTGAGGAGAGAAAATCATTACACATAGACTACATTTCCCTAAATGTACAACTCTGAGTTATGTTTGGTTTTCTTTTATCAATGCTGAAGACTGAATTTTTCTAAATTCAAATTTACTATTGCCTTTTACTCCAAATATGACACGAAAAAGTAACTGATTACAGTTAGACATTTTTTAAAAAAATAAGAATCAATTGTTTTACATATTTATACAACTCATAACCCTTTTTGAATATGGAATTAATCATATTAAATACTCCTGTTACATAAAAGTAGATTTCTTCTTAGTCTTAGCATAGCATAGGTAGATGAAAGGATAAACCTGGGGTTCAAGAGTGAGTTATTTTCCTCTCATCATCCCTCCCTCCCTCCACACTTGTACACAGGTCGTAAGTTGAAACTTCAAACATGGTGTTGTGCTTGGAGTGGAGGAGGGGACATGCCCACAATCACTTAAATAGACTTCTATAAAATACAATGAATCAGTGTGTTAATGGTATGGTATGGATTTTAGTTCCCCAGACCTCCCAAAGATATACAGACAGTACTGCAAAAGTGCTATCTTTTTGTCCTATTTGCAAGTATACCTCCCTTCTTAATACACCTAACAGTGGTGCAGGTTTATGCTCTCCTTCCTGACTCCAAGCCAATATGCGGGACACAGTAAGTGATACTAGGACCTACACATAATCTCATGCAAGATAATATTTGTGTTTTATGTGTTAAAAATATGAATTCTATAAAGAACCAAGACTATTATAATAGCACATTGAAAGTTTAATAAGGTAAGTGTGAAATATGATCATTTTTACTGACATATAGAAGAGTGCCTATGGATTCATGGCCAGGTGCTAATCTAGATTTACTGAAAAACAAAACTGCTATTGATTGTATGCACTGTGTGTGTGTGTGTGTGTGTGTGTGTGTGTGTACGGGCTTTCAAGTTCCCTGTTGACTAATGGTGACTCCATTATTTTCATACGGTTTTCTTAGGCAAGGAGTACCCAGAGGTAGGTTTGCCTGCTCCTTCCTCTGAAATAGAGCCTACAGCACCTGGTCTTCATTGGCAGACTCTGCTTAGCTTCTATGATCAGATGGGATCTGATGCCTTTAGGGTTTTTAGACCACAAAGCACTAGATCAGTGGTTCCCAAACCTTGGTTCTCCAGGCATTTTGGGACTTCCAACTCCTAGGATTCTTAGCTTTTGGCCAAGGAGACTGAGGCTTCTGGGAGTAGAAATCCAAAACACCCGGAGAACTGAAGCTTGGGAATCACTGCACTGACAATAACAACAGTTCCTACAAGTAATGAAATATTATGTGTTTCTATACTATGGTAAACAACATTTGGACAAAATTTAAGATACATTCAGAAAAAGAAATTACTCTGATGCCAAAGTCACCTGTCCAGATTATAAGGGAACAGAACCAAGAAGAAAATTATGACATACATAGTTTGATGTATGAGATCATATAGGAATATAGACAACAAAACAGTAATCCATGTACATTCCAGATGTCTCTTTAACTCTGTAATTTTGTCACTAAGTAAAGACTAAAGATGTTAGCAAAACATGACTTTGCCTTGGAGCCATATTTCACAATACCAACCCTCAGAGACAAGAAGCAATAGCTAAGTATTGATTTATGCAGATAGATGTCGTACTTTTGACAGGTAGGTGGCTGAAAGAACCTCATTAGGAAAGATTTCTTCAAACTATTGAATGAATGCCCGTCTTTATTTATGGAAACACGTACTAGATGAGGATGCCAAATGGATAGCCCAATTTATAGCCACCTCCTTTTGATGTGGCAGCATTTAAAAAACATCCAGTTTGATGTGGCAGCATTTTAAAAACATCCAGTTTCTGTATTTTATTTCTTAGGGAAATTTACAGACATACAGACAGAAACTTGAAATGAGTTTCTGGACAGAATCGCATCAATTTCTTCTGTCTGTGTAATGCCCGGTTATGCAAATAGTTGCACTTTTTCTGAGGTCACGCAGGAAGGAAGAGGACAGATGACAGGAAGGGAAGGCTTTCAGTTTTAATCACTCTATTCTCCAATGCCTGGCTTTCAAGCATTCTGGTAACGAAAGCGCTCTGGCAGAGTTGGAAGGACCAATTGCTTGTGCCACACGATAGGTGTCTGTCCAAGTCATCTTTCAGAGAGCACCTTGGATGGAGTATAAAGATGGAAATGGCTCCGGGGGTGGGGTGCACGGAGGGGATATTTAGGGGGTTTTGTTTAAAAAACAACAACGGCTAAGATGTAAAAGTATATAAAAAAATGTATGGAAAGTTGATTAATATAAATAAAATTAAAAAAAAAAAGAGCACCTTGCCAGAAATCCCATCTCTAGGAGGCTAGGCAATGGAGAAGCAGAGTTCTCAGAGTTGGAAGCCTTCCTTCTGCATTTCCTTTGTCTTCCTTGCTTCGTTGCTGCTGAACCTGCAGCCTTTTCTCTTCTGTGCGACTTCCTTCACATTTGTAATTATACTGGCATAGGAACCCATTGGCCACAATCTTCTTTGGAGCAGATGCATTTTTGGTGTAATTCATGGGTTAATTATGGGTATAGTATAGTTCAAAATTCTATAAAAGTACTTTCATATTGGGGTACAACTATGATCTTGCAGAAAGGGAGTATTCAGTTATTTTTTAAAAAAAGTGAAAGGTACATAGAGTATTAGTAAATTGATTGGAAGTTTCTGACAGTTTAATTACATTTTAATGTTAACTTTTCCCCCCTGTTTCAACTATATTGTATTTAATTTGAAAGCAAGTTTGAGTCCAGCTTTTGGAGAAAAGGCAGGATAGAGAGAAAGTTACTCATAAGGATAATTGCCATTGTGAGATATGCAGCCATTAAAATGAACATGAATTTGTCAGCCAAAGACCACTGCAAAATCTAAAGACTACTCAGGTACAGGATTCAGGAGTAGCTCCAGGCAGCTTGCCTCTTTTATGGAATTTTATAGGGGGTCCAGATGTCATCATTTTCCATTGGTAATTGTGTCATGCTTACCTGTCATTTTATTTTCTATCTCCCTATCCCAAGAAAAATCAGGAAGAATAAACAGAATAGGTTCACATTGCCTTCTGATTGATGGAGTGGACCATCTAGAAGTATCCTAGTTTATGCAAAATACTATCAGTTGGATCAGGGTGCTGATAGTACCCATGGAAGGTATGAGTAAGGTGGCAATTTTCAGCTATGGCACCTTCTCATGCTCTCTAAAAAGCTGTTCCAGAGGATTGAGACATCCTGTGGATAAACACAGGTGGTGGTACTAGAGCAGCAGGGGTACCAGTAAAATTCACTGCCTCATCTCCTTCCTCCAGAGGAGAAGTCCACTTGATCTTAGTTCCCTCCATAAATGGAAGGAGTCTTTCTGCAGACAAAATTATGAGTTAGATCTAGATTAATGTTAATACCAAAATCAATTGAATTGAATTTGACTGACTTGTCAAGACTACCTTATCCCCATGATTTCAGTGGGACCACAGTGTGAATGACATGGAAGTAAACTGAAAAGTGCAAGACCTGGTATATATTAAGCTTATTCAATTAAATTAGCTTTACAAACTATTTCAGGGTCTTAATCTTAACTACTTATGAGGGCATTTATTTCCTCTCCAACAACAAATGCCACTCAAGTATGAAAAAGGAAAACACTGAAAGTAAAAAACCAAACGAATCATTTGTAAACTCCTAAAAAAACAATTTCTTCCTCAAACATGTTACTATTGGAAAACAAATGGCAACAACCTTTTTGAAATATCAGTAATTATATCATACAGTTCCTTTTGCCATTAATGCAATGATACAATTCAGTGTATTTACAAGTTTGCACAAAATTTGAAGTTGCGTCTTTACCTTTTTACTAACCTGTAAGGCTATCTGGACGGGGTGGAACCATCCTTTCATAGATATCATACTGTTGTGCATATTGCTCAATGTCATGAAGTGTTCGTTGTAAAGTTGTTCCTAAATGCTGCGGAACTGCAGTCATACCAGAACGCTTTGGTGAAGAAGATCCAACTTGACTTTGAGGTGGAGAAGCTACCCTTGTCTGTGAATCATTTAGGTTAAGAGGCGAACCAACTCTGACTACGGGTTGGTACTGAGGAGTTCCTCCATTGGGATTAGTTGATTGCCTAGATGTTACTGAACCAATCCGACGTACTGGCACTGGAGAAGCAGGTCTTTGTGTACTAAATGGAGATGCTGCTCTTTGTACAGGTAATGTTGTGGAGGAGAACATGTTAGAATTCAGAGGTCGTGACTCGGTAACAGATGGTGAACCATAGCCACTTCCTAAAGAAGTTCTCAGTGACCCTCTTGATGGAGAAACTCCTGCGGTTGTTACATATGAGGGAGACTGGGCCCTTGATGGAACAGAACTTACACGTCTCATGGCTCTGTTTGCAGCTATGTTTGATGAAGTCTGTTAACAAAAACAATAATGATGATGATGATGACGACAACAACAACAACAACAACAACAGAGTCATCAGAAGAAATTCAAGTGTACTTATCAATCTCTTCTCTTGAATAAATGCTTTCAGGGTACATTTGCAAGTGTAACTCATTTTCAAAGGGAATGTTAAAAATATAGCTATAATCTTATATACTAGTAGTGGAGAAACCTTTACTCTTCAGATTTTTTGGACCACAATTCCAACTGTTGCTTAATGCTGGTCATGTTAGGCAAGGTCACATTTGGAGTGACAAAGAATAATTTCTGGCTAAGATGGTATTCTAATTGGTTGGAAAGATAAACATATAGTACCTATCGCTGAATAGTCAGAAGACCTTACTGCTTTCACTGTGTATGAGCATATATTTTATAGACATAAAATTAAAGAAAAGTATTTTTGGAAATATTATCAGTTTATATCAGTGTATACACTCAATTCTTGTTTGTATCCCATTACTTCCTCTTCTTTTCACCCTTCCTTCTTTTCTCCCTTTATTTCTTCCTTTTCTCATTTTCTTTCTTTCTTCTAACATACTTTTAAAAACTAGTTTAAATAAAAGATTCCATACCACATGAAGTTCTATTGAACAAAATGGGATTGATTTCTGAGTATAAAACTGTTTAAAATTGAACTTTCAGTCCGTACAACTGAAATCAATAGACATATTTTTTTCTTGGTTTGTGGGTGAAATGTTTTCAAATATAATAATAATAATAATAATAATAATAATAATAATAATAATAAATTTTATTTTTATCCCGCCCCTCTGCATAGCAATCGGGGCGGCTCACAACAATTAAAATACAATAATTAAAATACATTTAAGTATCCCGATCCCTCCACCCATCCCTCCCACCCCTTAAGACCGAATTAAACTAGAAAAAATTAAAACAAGGTCAATAAAAACAGAGTGATAAAATAATAGTGACAACACAACAGAGAGTCTGGGGAGAGGATTCAATATTCATTCCTCAAGGGTCAATCTGGGAATGCCTGCCGGAAGAGATCCGTCTTAACTGCTTTCTTAAAAGCCGCGAGTGTTGTAATAAGACGGATCTCATCCGGCAGGCCATTCCATAGTTTGGGGGCAGTCAACGAAAATGCCCTCTGCGAGGTCTGATTGAGCTTGGCTTTTGGTTGATGAAGTAAGTTCTTCCCGGCTGACCGAAGGGCACGGGGGGGCTCATATGGGGAGAGGCGGTCCCTAAGATAAGTTGGACCCAAGCCACGTAGGGCTTTAAAGGTCAAAACCAACACCTTGTACTGCGCCCGGAAACTAATTGGCAGCCAGTGGAGGGATTTGAGCACAGGTGTAATATGCTCCCTCCTAGATGTACCGGTAATTAACCTGGCTGCCATATTTTGTACTAACTGAAGTTTCCGAGTTAGGCACAAGGGTAGCCCCATGTAGAGTGCATTGCAGTAATCTAAGCGTGAGGTTACCAGTGCGTGCACAACGGTTTCCAGGTCTTTCCTATCCAGGAATGGGCGCAGCTGGCGTATCAGCCGAAGCTGATAGCAGGCACTCCTGACTGTCGCACTCACCTGACTAGTCATATGAAGCGACGAGTCAAGGAGTACCCCCAGACTGCGCACACAGTCCTTGGAGGGGAGTGTGACCCCGTCCAGGACTGGGGGCTGTAATCCCGGGCCCGGATTTAGACCTGTAACCGTGAGCACCTCCGTTTTGTCTGGATTCAGCTTCAATTTATTTTTCCTCATCCAATCCATTACCGCTCTAAGACAGTCATTGAGAGGAGAGACGCCATCAGAGGTCTGAGACGATGATCTGGTCATGGAGAAATAAATCTGGGTGTCATCAGCGTACTGAAGACACCGCGCTCCATGCCTCCGAATGATCTCTCCCAGCGGCTTCATATAAATGTTGAATAACATCGGGGACAGGATGGCACCCTGTGGGACGCCACAATTAAGTTCTATTTTGGAAGAACAACTGTCCCCGAGTCTCACCCTCTGGGATCTGCCAGAGAGGAAGGAATGGAACCACCGCAAAGCAGTGCCTCCAATTCCTAACTCTCTCAGCCGATCCAAGAGGATGGCATGATCTATAGTGTCAAAGGCCGCTGAGAGGTCCAAGAGCACCAGCAGGGTCACACTTCCCCTGTCGGTGCTCAAGCGGAGGTCATCGGTCAGAGCAACCAAGGCAGTCTCAACTCCAAATCCCGTCCTAAAGCCGGTTTGAAATGGATCAAGATAATCGGTTTCATCCAAGATAGCTTGGAGCTGGGAAGCAACTGCCCTCTCGATCACCTTGCTTAAAAATGGCAGCAAGGAGACTGGTCTGTAGTTGTTTCTGTCCAGGGGATCCAGGGAAGGCTTTTTTAAGAGTGGCCTAACTGCCGCCTCTTTTAAGCAGGATGGTATACTGCCCTCCCTGAGGGACGCGTTGATTGTGTCTCGGAGGAACACCCTCAATGCGTCCCCACCCTGTACGACCAGCCATGATGGACAGGGATCGAGGGGGCAAGTCGTCTTCCTCATCCTTCCAAGCAACTTGTCCACGTCCTCGGTACTCACAAATTGAAATTGATCCAGTAAAGTACCATCAACGGAGTTACTGGACGCCTCACTTACAGATTCTGTTGGAATACTGGTGTCCAAGTCGGCTCTTATCCGAGAGATTTTATCTGCAAAGTAGATATTAAATGCCTCACAGCAGGCTGTCGTCGGGTTAAGTAAAGGATTCGGCGCAGGAGATATCTGCGTCAAATCCCCCACCACCCTAAACAGCTCTGCCGGGCGAGACTCTGCAGACGCAATACGTGCAGAACAGAAAGATTTCTGCGCTGCACGTAAAGCCTCCCTATAGGAGTCAAGATGCTTCCTAAGGCGAGTTCTATCGGATAGGAGACGAGTTTTCCGCCATTCGCACTCTAGTCGTTGTCCAACCCGCTTCATCCTTCTAAGCTCTTCGGTATACCACGGCTTGCGGTTCGGAGCGGGTTGGAAAGGACGCTTGGGAGCGATCGTGTCGATAGCCTTGGTAAGATCGGTGTTCCATGTGTTAACCAAAGCTTCGACAGAATCACCGGCATTACTCACCATTAAACCCTCTAAGGCTTTCTGGAAACCAATGGGTTCCATTAGTCTTCGAGGGCGGACCATTCTAATAGGTCCGCCACCCCCGGGAGGGCGAACAATAGCCTTTAGTTCCACCTTAATCAGAAAGTGATCCGTCCATGACAATGCGGAGGTTTTTATCACCTCCGCCCACGGATGTTCCTGCTCCGTACTAAAGACTGCATCGAGGGTATGACCAGCGCAATGCGTGGGCCCGTTGACCAACTGGGATAGGCCCATGTTTGTCATGGTATCCATGAACTCCCGAGCCGCGCCTGTTAAGTCCTGTAAACTGGTTTCGAGTGGGATGTTGAAGTCGCCCAGAACAAGGAGTCTGGGCGACTCCAACAGTAACTCAGAAACCAGGGCCGTCAGCTCGGTCAGGGAGTCTGTTAAGCAACGGGGTGGCCGGTATACCAACAGAATCCCTAAACTATCCCTGGTCTTCAGGTTAAGGTACATACACTCGATGAACGTCGTTTTCCGGATAGGCTTTCTGATCAAGGTCAAGGTGTTCTTATGGACCAAGGCTATGCCGCCCCCCCGCCCACTCTCTCTCACCTGCTCACAAACTGAGTACCCAGCTGGGAGAGCCTGCGCCCATATTGCGGAGCTGGCATCCCCCAGCCAGGTCTCCGTAAAGCAAGCCAGGTCGGCCATCTCGTCCACTAACAAGTCGTGGACAATATGGGTCTTATTTTTGACCGACCTGGCATTGCAAAGGAGCAGGTTGAGAGTCAGTGGAATGGTGAGTTTGCTCCCCAACCTATCATGGGCAACAGAATCAACTGAAGAAGGGATAGATAAGAGACATCGATCCCTTCTTCTTTTGCAACATTTGTTGAGACTGTTTCCGCCATATCTCCCCCGCCCCCATACAACCTGAATATTTGTCCCCAGCTTCAGTCAGCACACAGGACAAAACAATAGGAACCTACTGATCTATGTGACCCCAGTATGTATATATATATATATATATATATATATATATATATATATATATGTGCCTCCCCGCTCCCCGCAACTGCCACAGTTCAAACCGCCTTGATAGTCTTCTAAAGTTACAAGACGGAGGCTGACAGTCATTTACACTCCCAATGCCGGATTATAAGGGTTAACAGAGTTTAAATCTGCCAGCGCTCCCTGGCTCTCGCTCAGCAACAGCTGTGTGTGCTGGATGTTAAAGCACCAGAGTCCTCTGAGCGACACTGACACCGTCGCTGCTGCGTTTGCCAGGAGAGGAGATGTTCTGGGCGGAGTTTAAATCTGCCAGCGCTCCCTGGCTCTCGCTCAGCAACAGCTGTGTGTGCTGGATGTTAAAGCACCAGAGTTTGCCAGGAGAGGAGATGTTCTGGGCGGAGTTTAAATCTGCCAGCGCTCCCTGGCTCTCGCTCAGCAACAGCTGTGTGTGCTGGATGTTAAAGCACCAGAGTCCTCTGAGCGACACTGACACCGTCTTTGATACTGATACTGATGACTTTGATACTGCAGTTGACATCAACAATCCTGGATAATTGTGAGAATTCCCTATATGACTCCCACAGGAAAGCAAAACTTATTTTGTACGGTTCCTTGAGAGAGACCATAATGGTGACATCATTGAATTGGACATCTAGTATACATGTAAGTTAAGATTAGTACTTTGCAATTCTTTATCATAAATGGAGACATGACAATAAACCATGATTTTATTGTGATATGAATGCAGTTCTCCTCCCAGAATGCAGTGAGGAGGACACTGGGAACTTTTCTTTATGCTTTTGATTAAATAATCTTAACCATGGTTTGTTCATAAATAATGATCTCATGAACTTGGCTTATTTCATACAACCTACTGTTTTGTCTTCTTTGATCTCCTTTTCCACAGTATACTAATATCTCATTATTATATAATAAAATTTTATAAATTTTGAATAAAGTAGAGGAAGAGGTTTGGTTTTCTGCTATGCTGTTATCTATTAATTGTATATCTGTAGATAATTTTACATCCAAATGAAGTCTCAGAATGAGAGCCAATATATGCTGGTTGAGCCAAAAGCCTTGCCGGTGTACATTCTTTGGATCAATGGCAATAGTCCTCTGAATGATTTGGATCTCAGTTCCCACAATTCCTGGCCAAGTTGGCTGGGGCATATGGGAGCCAAAGTCCCCCCCCCCAAAAAGGAAGTCCAAAGGTTCAGAACCACTGATCTAGAGCCTAACATTCTTAATTATACGCTTTCACTGGCCTCAAGCACACAGGCAGGAAAGAGAGGCCCGAAGTTGCTTTTTCTGAGAGCAGGCCGAGACCCCACTGACTGCACAGCCTGCTTCCAAGGCGGCCCGTATGCGCATGCTACAACATCAAGCTGTGCTGTTGAGTAATTTTAAAAATTTATTTCCCCACCATCCCTGCTCACTGTTGCATAAACACACCACCAAACAGCTGCCCCTCTTTGATTGTGCCTGTGACCCTCCATTGGTACAGGGCATCAGAGCAGAGGTGTGCCCAGTAAAACACTGATAATGCAAAATCATGCCCCTGCTACATGTCCCCTTCATCCCATGCCTCCTCTTGGACTGTGTGGTTTAGGCATGTTATACTTAACAGTCATTGGAGGTGTCACACTTTCCCTTTTTTGCATTGCTGCCCCGACCACTGGCTTTGACTTCTTAAATGCGTACCTGCACTGGTGCATTTATATGTCGGTTTAGCGTTAGGATGAAGTGCTCCAGTGGGACTGGTCTTGTGTCAGGGTGTTCATATGCATGGTTGAAGGTGCACACTTTCCTGGCTAGAGCAGTTTATTTTTGGTTCTTTTTAGTCTGGCTTTCCCCCCTTTAGAATGGCTGTGGCACGGTTTCCAGCCGCTTCTGGGGTGTGCGTCATCTAAATGCCATGCTCCCAAAGTGGCCTGAAACTGTTTCTTTTGGCCCGTCTGTTTGAGGCCACTGTGATTTCTTGATAAATACAAAAAAATAATTAATCCCCCCCCCACCGGAAATTGACTGTGGTCAACCTTTATTTAGCTCAGATGTTCTTGTTAATCTATCCTCAATTATCTGGCCAAACACTGTAAGCCTATAGACATTGTTTTAAAATAAAGAAATCAAAGCTTGTGGCAATAAAACCTTTTTACTGCAATTTATAAGTTAATGGAAAGTCAGACTAAAAGGGCATTATAATTCAGTGATGCATACCTGAACCAAAGCTTGTCCTTCAGCCCTTGAACTTCTCACCACATGGTTATTGTTTGACCCAATGAAGGAATGCTGCAGTCTGTTGTCTCCCTTTCCCAGATTCTGATTATTATGGAAACTGCTGACTTCCTGATACCCACTGTCAGAATATGAATTCATCTGCATTGAACTTCTAGAGTTACCCACGGATCCTGTAGATGTATAGCATCAGGCCAGTATTATACAGTTATGCAATAAAATAAATAAATAAAAATCAATGAATTGAAAAACCTCAGTTTATTTAAAATTTACACAACAGACCCTCACTTTCATGGAGCGATGTTTGCTCTGGTGAGTAGAGATTTCCTTGTTCTGGCTCTGTTCCAACATGATAAGAAGTAATGTGAACACTCTCAGATGTTCTGAGTTTATTTACACCTGTGTTTGGCAAATCTGAAAGTAAAGTTTCATTAATCAAGTATTGTATCTACATTTGTATATTCATATTTTATATCTATATTTATACACATGCAATACAGAAACATTTCAGTATATCTGCTTAGTTTGATGATATATGGAAAGCATAACAAAGAGAATGGATATTATATAATATAGTGTAACATACACACCACCACACACAGTTTTGCAAGTGGTGCTTTCTTCTCAGTTTCAAAAGCTCAATAATACACATTTCTAAGTAAGAACATTTAAAAGCAGTTAGGTAAGAAAATATTGTCAATGGTGATATTTAGCCTTGAACTTTAAATATAAAACAAATGTAGTTGTTTCAAAGTCTTATGTAGCTTGAATTATAAATGCATGATAGAAAAAAAAATACCAGCAGGATTCAAATTCGCAGTTAAGAATTTTCCCAATAGAATAATTTTATTGCTAAATCCTAGGAAAAACACTACCTTTTTCTAAATACCAGAGAGTTAAATCTTATGTTAATTCCAGTAAAGTAGACCCAGTGAATAAATCACATTTGCTTTAGTGTTCACTTATCAAGTTCTCAATGATTCAAGAAATCTGCTCTAGATGGGATTAAGAACAGGACAGGTGTATTAACAAAATCTTTGGAAGATTTTAGCATGAATTTCATTTTCAAGGCAATAATTTTGAAAGAAGAATTTATGTGTGTGAACTGCAAATATGTTGGTCATGTATGAAGAATATAATATCTTTGCAACAAGCATGACTAGGCTCATCTTAGTATCTCTCTGCCACAACTATCAGAGGAATCTGGGGAAGTCAAAGAGTTTTCCATTACTACATAAAGCAAAGTACAATAACAATACACAAAATACATGCTGCAAGCTTTCAAAATTGAAAACAACATCTTGACAAAATGCAGGCATGTGATGCTAACATCATCATAATTTTCTTTCTCCTGCATGATTTTTAGCATCTTTGCCTAATGAAGAAACTGGTGGAACTTTGAAAGCTTGCAACACGTATTTTGTGCATTTTGATTAGCCCAATAAAGGTGTTGAAGTTTTGTGTATTTTGGATGTTATTGTACTTTGCTGTATGACCAACACAACTACCCCTGGATATATTTACATGAAGTGAATTCATCTTCAGAAAGAAGCAAGGCGTTTTTGGTGGTGGGAGGACATATGCTGGAATATATTCCTGATTGTTTACAGAACACGCTATTTATTCAATACAATGTTTCTGAACTGATGTGCACTGAGCTGGGTATTAATTGATGCTATTCTGAAAGCTGTTTTTGTTCATAAATTTGTTTATTTATTTAGAACATTAATGCTCTCTGTCTTTTACTTTTAAACAAAATTCACAAGGAAGCTTTACAATAATGCGACTTTAATTATGGCTGTGAGCCACTATGAGAATTGGATGAAGTGGAATGTAAATATTTTAATTCAATACATTTTTAAATAAATGGATTTTAGCTTTGTTGAACTCGGGAAAACATGATTTCCCTAATAAAATGAAGCGTACCTAAGAATTCAGGGAAATATGAGAGGAGGGAACAAAGAGACAGAATATAAGGCAAGATTTCTAAGCTTCAAAGAACCATTTTAAGTAGACTTTCTGTTTGTTTTCCCCCTCTGTGCCTATCATCTCCCTCATACCATGGCAAACCACTTGTGAAATGACTTTCAAAAGCTTTTTACGCTACCCTCGTTGTTTAAAAGTGTGTGTGTGTGTGTGTGTGTGTGTGTAAGGAACCACAGCCCTTAGATGTGTCTGATAAAGCTTATGAGATTACAATCTAACAATGTTAAACTTTGCAATACAACTGAAAAGAAGGATTGGGAGAACAGACTCAGTGGTAGTTCTTCCTTTTGTAAAGCAGAAAAGTGGCACTTTCTTTGGTAATTTCCAATTTTCTTTTAATTTAGAAATGTTTCACTGGAATTATGACTGTGTTTTATTACCACACTGTTTAAAAATAATTATTATATTACCAAAATATAGATGGGAAAGTTTTATAAAATGTGAGACTTTAATTGGAAAGTCATCCTTCACTAAGGCCACAATTCAAAACAAGGAGCAAATAAATGAAGATGTTCTGGTCTTGTGTTGCTACATTAGCCTTCAATGCCATATTACAAATTGTGTTCAAAACTGAGAAGACCTTCAAAAGCAGTTTGATTAACAAATAGGTCAAAAATTACAATAAAAGATTTTTTTGGAATTAACAGGGGCCAAAGAATAACATGAAAGATAAAGGAGGAAGCTGCATGCAACTTCAATTAATAGCAGTGATAAAGGCCTCTATCCCCTCAATGTTGTTACACTCCAACTCTCATTAGCCCCAACTGGCATGGTGAATGGTCAGGGATGATGGAAAGTATTGTGCAAGATCATCTTGTGGGAGGGATACACATTCCCCCCCCCATTTCCTCACAATGTGTGTGTTGGGTGCCTTCAAGTCATTTCTGATTTAAGGCAACCTGAAGGCAACCCTATCATGGAGTGTTCTTGGCAAGATTTGTTCAGAGGAGATTTGCCATTGTCATCCTCTGAGGCTGAGAGAGTGTGACTTGCCCAAGCTCACCCACTGGGTTTTCATGTCTGAGCTGGGATTTGAATCTTGTTCTCCAGAGTCATAGTCCAACTCTCAAGCCACTATGCCACACAGAGTGTGCAGATACATAATTAATATAAGCCAACACAGAAATGTAATACAGGTATTTTAAATTAAAAGCAATGTACATTCATTTCACTTTTAAAAGGTGTGTGTGTGGTGGGGGAGGATGTAGCCAAATAGTAACCATCAAAGCAACTGCAGTATAAGGGCAAACTGCATCATGTGAAGGTTCTTTGCAGCTTAGACGATTCAAAGTTGAATATAGAGCAAAAAGCTATAATTTAGTTATTTTTATTTAAAAGCAGTATTTCACTTTGCTAAGAAGCATCCCTTTAAGAGACTAAATAATGCTGAAAATCTACTATGGAAGCAAAATATAGTAACAGGCAGAGTGGCCATAACACATTAATGAGCTACAGAAACATAAACAGGAGTATTATTATAAATGTCTGCTCCATGTTGATGACTGGTTGCTTCTAATATAGTTTCCATGACAGAAATTCACTACATGCTGTTTAAAGTGATTATATACTTATGTTCTGGTTTCTATTGCATTTTATTCTGTTTAGCGATAAGCAAAACAAGGACACTTGTATATTGCTTCTCTCGACCTTGTGTTTATAATAACCACAGGTTTTTCTCAAGGGAGAACCACAGTGTAATGTCTAAGGGGAAATATCCACCAGTGGCGGTCTACCAGGAAGATTACTAGGGGGAGCTACCTGTTAACTAACAACTGCTTTGCACCATTTATTTCATTTTTATACAAAATACTTATGACTTGCTTTTCTTGTTGATTTTAAGGTGCCTAACAGAAATAATAAAATTCAAGGAAAACAACAACAAAATAAGAGAAAACCTAATGAGCTAAAGCAGAAAACGCTTTTAAAACCCTAATTAAAACAAGTTAACAGTAAAATCACAGAGTAAGACACTAAGGAAATGTATTAATCTGTGATTAGTAGTTTTCAAATCTTGTACCAGCCAGATCTGTTGGGTGCAGGTGTCACCCTTTACAAACTAAGACTGCACAATGAAACAATGCACACAATACACACTGGGGAACATGGAGTACTGGCATAATGCTTTCTTTCATGCTGCTTGTCTCCCAATTCAGATCTTTCAGATCATCTGATAGGCATCTGATGAAGCACGCTCTGCTCCACAAAAACTCACACCACAACAAATTCCTTAGTTTTTACGGTGCCAGACGACTCTTCACTGTTGTTTTAAAAAAATGTTTTAGGAAGACAGTTTGAAAACCATTGCATTATGACATACTTTGAATAATAGCTCCATAATAGATTATTTGTAGCCAATGTACCATACAAGAAGAATCCTGTTCAATAGTAACAATATGAATGATACCATCATATACCTCTTTCCTCTTCCTCACCACAAATGAGTTTATAACCCAGTTTTAGAAACTGAGTTTCTAAAAAGGTAGCCAAGCAGGTTTATACAAAAACAGAATGGTACAAAATAAAACAAAACACAAATCCTTCCCAATTAGCAGCATTTTTAAAAATGAGCAGTTGCTTTAAAAGCAGCAGATCACACAAGACTAAGGGCCTTTGCAGACTTCCAGAAATAGTGCACATTAAATTGAGGCACTGCCCTGGCTCAGTGCTAGGGAATTATGGGAACTGTAATTTATTGTGGCACCAGAGCTCTCTGACAGAGAAGGCTCAGAAAAAAATGCAATTCCCATGATTCCCTAGCACTGAGCCAGGGCAGTGCCTCAATTTAAAGTGCACTATTTCTGGCAGTCTGCAAAGGCCTTAAGTTGCCATGGTCCGCCTGCTTATTCTTCCTTCTGGCCCAAATGTTTCCTCCCTGCCTTAATCCTGACACATGTGAAAATATAATGGTGCTTCTAAGCATGCAGAGCCTACTTTCTTATCAGGGTCATTTCACTGGATCCTGATTTCTATAAATTTGGAAATGCACTGTGACACCTTAAAAGATGTATAAGTTTTATTTGGTACCTTTCCTGGACTCTAGCATACTTCACCAGATTAATGAGTGTAACCTCACTTGGTAGATACATTCCCTGCATCAGCTGCTGGAGGCTGGAGTTCATGGAAGCTTACGTCAAAATTGTTAAGTCTTTAAGATGCCCAAGACTTTTTCTTGTTTTTGCTGCAACAGACTTAAATAGTTACCAGCCTTGAAAGTTTTAGAAATGGAGCCCAAATGAAGTCAGGGGACAGAGAGCTTTTAATATCAGAAATGAAACAAAGTCCTGGTAATGTTATGTATATGGTGAAATAGACAGCTGAGCACTCATCATTCATGATGATGTATGCAGGATAAAAACAAAATTAGATATCTGTAAAGAAAAAAGTCATGGGAAGTGGCCAGCACACATCAGCAAAACATGGAGAGTACAACCATTACAATTACTTATATGAATTATATTGATTATAAATCTGAAAAAGTAATCCCTTCACACAATTATCTTAGTGAAATGTATTTATCAAAACAATTATTTTAGTGACATGTATTTTAGAAAAATTCAAAACATTTTATTAAAAAAGATGCTTTGATATGAATAAAAATATCTATATTTTTGTAACCTATATCAGTGTAACATATATCAGTTTGATTGAGAACACTTAATTAAAAGTTATGCCAGGAATTTATGGAATTTGTGGCATTTTAGAGGGTACATTCTATATACAAAACAACTGCAGAACAACTGTACCTGCAGATCTCCAGGGAAATGACTTCTCAGTAGAGCTATAAAAAAAGAAGAAAGAAACGAAATTGAACTCAATTGTTTTCCCCCCTTCTGCTTTCTGAACAAAGTTTGATCAGTATCCACATTGTAAAAGGGGCCCAGTAAGATTAGTAGAACTCCATGCATCTCTTTTACTCCTTTTGTACACAAACAGTGAGATACATTAAATACACCAAGATAGATGAGGCATGGGAGTTCTGTGCATATCTGCACTCTGCTTCTTCAACACCACTCCATCAAGGTCACAGTAACTCCTTATTGGGGGTGGACTTGGTGTGGATACGAGAGAAGCACTCAGATCTCTGTTTCATCCTAGTTGGCCACTATAGGGTCTACACATGCACTGTAGGGTTGTGGACATGCACAACCATCTAAAAGAGAAACAGGGCTCTATTTAGCCTGTGGGGACCTCTGTGTCACTGGCACACAGCCACTAAAGCAGTACAGGGAACAAATCAGACATTTTACACAGAATAAGACAGATACAGAACAGCAATGTCAAACACTCAAACCAGTAATCCTTTGCTTTTAAGGAAGGTATAGGAGGCATATTCCTGTCTACAAGAGAGAAACCTTTCACATGGAGATAACCACTGCATTGCACTCCCATTGTACATGTGGTGCAGCTACCTCCCTTGAGGCACATAGGTTATACTGGGTGTGCACTGAGGCATTAGCAGAATGAATACATATCAATATACTAAGAGTCATAGATGAAATATTCACATTTAGATGTTTGGATATACATATACATATATATCAGAACAAAGTTAGAAAAATAATAATTTATCTTTGCTTTATTTTACAAAACTGTCAATCTATCAAGGAAGAAAATATTTTATATTACCATGCAGAAATCTATTAAAATGCACTAGTTGTTTAAATATGTTTTTAATATCAACTTTCCATAATTTGCTAGTAAGTAAGAGCTGTAATGAAGAATATTTCAATTACCTTCTGTAACTGCATTGGGAAACAAGTAGAAATATAAAAAGTAACTTGAAATAAGAAGTGTGTTTTCCTTTTCCACTTTAGCACATCCTACACAGGGTTGCCAGGTTGAATGTGGGACTTCTGTAACTGTGAACAGATCCTGGGTCAGAACGAGGTACAGTAAAAGATTACCAAGCCAGAATAGCAGTTCCCCATCACCCCTCCCCAAACCCCAGCTTTTAGCTGCTGCAACTTCCGCACATGCACAACTATTTGCTGGCTGTTGGAGAGCAGGACAAATGATGGAGAAGCATCCAGCTCTGTTCCTGTAGCTGGATGCACAGGAATAACATCACTTTCAGGAACAAAGCTGGATGCTTCTCCGTGCCCTTTAGTCTCCACTGGCCAGTAGATAGCTCTGTTGGGAGGGTGTGCAGCAGCTAAAGGGGGTGGGGAGGAAATAGGCCATTCTTCTGCCTCATACTGCAATCTGTTAATGATTAAATCCACAGGAGCCCCAATCCATATTCATCCTGGCATCCCCAATACAGCATGATGTAAAGTGCATGTTTGCTTGGAATATTTTGATCCTAATCACATTAAGCAGAAGCTGGTTAACTGAAAACATGACTTTTTATCTTAAAATGTGGCACTGAATAAATAGTCATCATTCCAGATAGGGGACACAATGCTGGCTCAGCAGTTAAGACACTATTTGACAATCGTAAGGTCGGAGGTTCGAGGCTCAAGAGCCACATGACGGAGTGAGCTCCCATCGCCAACCTAGCAGTTTGAAAACATGTAAAACTGCAAGTAGATAAATAGGTACCATTTTGGTGGGAAGATAACAGTGTTTTGTTCAGTCATGCTGCCCACATGATCACAGAGATATCTTGACATCTTGGCTTAGTAATGGAGATGAGCATCGCCCCTACATTTGGTCACAACTAGACATTCATGTCAAAGGGAAAACCTTTATCCTTTACCTTTCTATTTCCGATATAGATAGACATAACCACTGCTGGCTTGACTCCTACTTGAAAGACTCATTTAAAAGGCAAAGTTCTTAGAAGAGTAAAAGTTAAGATGATATAAAAGCAAATGGGATGGAGCCAAGCTTGGGTGAAAAATATGTGCAAATCATTCTCAGTAGAAGTGTTCTAAAGACTGTATGATCCACAGTAAAATAATGGGCTGAATTCCTTCCATTCGACATATGCTCAGCTGAACTCCACTTATGCTTGAGGAAATGTGCAGGCCTGGGATTTTCAGAGATTTTTCCTTTCCTCTTCAGGCCCCTGAAAAGCTACTCCAGGCAACTGGGGACCCTGCAAAGCGGATGTGGAGCATGGCCAAAGGGGAAGAGGTGAACCTCACCATCCCTCGGCCACCTGGGGTATCCTCTGCTTGACCCCAGTTCAACAGAAGGAGCCTTTCCATCTGCAGAGAACAAAGACTAAATCCATAACATTATAATTAGACTAAGCATTCCCCACTTGACAAAATATGCCTCCACTTTGGGATGTGAGATTTTTGGGGGTTTCCCTCAAAAGGTATAAGATTGTTCAGAAAGGGCAGGTGTCAACAAATAGAATGCACCTGCTCCTTCCTTCATCATGCCTTTTATCATCCTAGCAACAGTGGTGAGTCCTTGAAGACACCATTTCAAATATCCTAAAATGTTCTAAAGTGCCTGAAGCCTGTGACACTTTGGAGAAGTGTTTAGAAACATAAATTGGTGTCTCATGGCAGTCTGGCATTCAGAGAAGGGGAATGGAGACTGGACCACAGGGTCTCTCCTAGATAGTGGGCCCTATCAGCTACTCCAGATACTGTTGTGAGGCTGTGGGGGAACCAGTCCAACAATCTTTCTCCTGATTCAATCAATACATATATTGTATATATTCAACTATAAGCTGACCTCATGTATAAGTCGAGGGCAGGTTTGGGGGCCAAAATTATGGATTTTGATATAACCTGTGTATAAATCAAGGTTAAAACTTAGGAGCATGTAACAAAGGATGTACTGGATGAAGGAAAGGAAAATTATGTCAAAACAGCCCACTATTTTCCCACCCAGCCACCCAAAAAGACCAGAAATGGCACTGCAGGAGAGAGCGTAGAAAGGGCCAGTGCTTCTTTTAGGTTCAATTATGCTCTTGCCTTTTGTCACTCTACTCAGAAAAGGGGGTGGTTCCTATTTTGATAAGAGTTAAGATAGATTGTCCCATGGATAAGTTGTTCCAAGTTTTTTTGGGTCAATTTTGACTGATGACTAAAATTTCTAGACATATACATGAGTATATTAAGTTACTGGTTGGTAGCAGAACTCCCATGGACATGTGCAGCTCCATTCACATTTTGCCTCATTCACATATAACTTTGGATATCCAGTGTGAACAGAAAAACAGAATATAAAATTAATATATAAAAAGGGAGGCTATGTCATGCATTGCCGTGAAATACTGAAGGGAAGTGCAGTTGCCAGCACAGTGAAGAAACAGAAACATGAGCTGGTTCACCTGAGCTCATCTGGAGGCAGTGGGTTGATTTCACTTGTTCTTACTGAGAACATCACATACTCAGATCGCGTTAGCTATGCAGCAGTGTGACACTTACCATCTTCCATACATGACACTTAAATGACTAGGATCAAACACTGAATAAGAATGAATCTATAAAAATGGAACTGAAGCAGTAGTAATCGGGGCTAGATGAAACACAATGAAAGATGCCTCAGGTAGGGGGATTTTCAAAATGCATGAAGAAGCTATACTTATTAGAATTCTAAGCCTTAATTCTAATAATTAGTAAATAAATTCTTGAAATCCTAGTTTTCATTCTGAAAGCTAAACTGCATGAACATTCAACAGTTTTAATGACAAATGGAGCACACCTGCATTCCTGTGGGAAATAGAGGGCCTGCCTATATGGAAGAATGCCGTTTTTTCTACTTTGCACCTTGACAGTGCTGTCATTAAAACAATTATCTGAATATTGTACAATATCTAAATATTGTAAAGCTCAGCAAAAAATGAGATCAGCAAAGTAATACAGCGATTTCAGCAAAATACTAGCATTTCCAGCAAAATATCAATGCCAGCATATAGTCCAATACAACAAGCATCAGCAAGTTTTAGCAAAAATATAATCATTTAGGGGAAAATGTCCTGGGTGTACAGTGGATCAGGACCAAAGCAATGTATTTCCACCAACACTTATCAGCAATATATGTCCAATGACCTAACAGACAGCATCCTTAGACTCTTCTTTCTATATATAACATTGTTTTCATTCCCAAGTCTCTGGATCTCATAGAGTAAAAATGATTCTGCTCAATAGTCTTGTAAGAAAAAGGCTCATTCTCCCCTTTCATTTTAGTTTTTTAGCTATTTAAAGATGCAGTGATATTAATAGAGAAAAAAATATCCAGAAACAGTGTTATACTGAAGCTATTTCTTTCTTCTCTCACTTTGGGCAGAAACAACCAGCTGCTTGTGGAATAGCTGCCTTTCTGTGAACTACCTTGTTTAGCAAACTGCTTAAACAAATAATTTTTAAAAACCAATGGAGAAATCTAGGATTTTAAGTTGTGACTGAACAGTAACGTTTCTTCTCTGAAACAAAAGGAAACAACAAAAACAGATGTCTTCTGTTCTTGCTAATTCAGGTTTTATTTCACAGACAAAAATGGTGTTCAAGTCACTCTTCCACTGCAATTTCCCTCTCCAGTTGGCAACAGCAGGTTAGGGGATCTTATAGAGCAGATATTGGTGCATGAAAGGGGTGCACTGGAAAGTGTGTGTGTGTGTGGGAATGGATGATGGTCATTACTGTATATATCACCTCATTTATACCATCTGACCTATCTAGTTTGGATTCTAGCTTATGTCCAATCTGGATTCTAGCCAAAATTTCCCATCACAAAACACATCTCAGATCACAACAAAATTAATCCAGACCTCATTGCAGCCTAAATTCGGACCCAAGCCTTAATCAAAGAATGCAGTGGTGCTACAGAGTCAGCACAACATGACTTCCCCTGCTTTCCTCCATCTTCTGGCTCTCAGTACCACATAGAAACTGGCTTTGGAAGATTTCTCAGACTTCTGGGAAAGGTTTTTGGGGTGCATGAAGTGAGAGCCACTGTCTCAATGTTACTGACACAAACAGTTCCATCTATGAATTCCCTATTGGATTTTGGCCCAAATCTGGGTTATATGCAAAATAAATAAAATAAAAGCCTGGTGTATCATTGACTTGCATTCAGACCTACTATATATACTTGTGTATAAGTCTAGAAATTTTAGTAAAAAAATTGGCCCAAAAAACCTGAGTCAGCTTATCCACAGGTCAATATAAGTACTGTACTTTAATTTTTATTTAAAAAGGAACCATTCTCTGGTGAAAGGCAAAAGCACTGAACCCCCTCTACTATCTCATCCATCCAGCCTTTAGTGTGAGCACAAACAGTTATGCCTGCTGGAATTCTGTAAGTTTTTGGTATCGTTTTCCTATGTTTCATACTTTAGAGTCTTTGTTACGTGCCCCTAGGTTTTACCCTCAGCTTATCCATGGATCATATCAAAATCCATAATTCTTTCCCTCCGTTTCCACACAGGATCATCGCAGAATTTATTTTACTAGACACAGGAAACTAGATGCTAATCCATCACTACATAAGCAGATAGTAATCTAGGTTCAAACGGTAACCTGTTGACAAAGGCTGTTTCAACTCACTAACAAAGGCTTTTTCATATCCTTCCCTGCCCCCCCCATCAGACCTGTCAAGCAGACCCTTGACTCCTGAGGAGGGGGGCTAGGTGTACCTTGTATAGTATAACTGTGGGGGTCTTAGGAGCTTCTCAGTGTAATACTCTTGGGGTCCTATCTAACTTTCTCAAGTTTACCATTCCATGAAGGGAACATTTATTTCAAATATTCAGACAGGAGTGTTGTATACATGGACCTGGAATACACTTTTATGTTGCCCTTTCTCATTTTTGAGTACAGGAGCTTCTGCAACTGGTCAGTGAGATACATCATAACACATATTTCCTGTATGGCACCACAACCCAAGTGGAAGTATGTGGAACAGGAATTTCCAAACTCCAGTCCCCCTCATGTTTTGAACTTCAGCTTCCAGAAGCTGAAGCCATCTTGATCAGTAGCTTCGGATTCTGGGAGCTGAAGTCCAAAACACCTCGGAGGTCAAAGTCTGGGAATCACTGATGTAGAGGGTAAATGAAGAGCAACTCTAGAAGCATACATCTGGTAGGCTGCTCCCTTAATTGTAAGATTACAATCCAGAGTCATTTCCATCTTAACTCTTAGTTTAATATAACACTAAAAAAATGTTGGATGCCTTCTAAAGGAATAAGTCTGACACTTTTTAAGGCTAGGCCAGTGTTTCTCAAATGGTGGGGAGGACCCCTGGGAGGGTCAAGAATTGCTCAAGGGTATGTGTGCAAGATTTGGAGGCCTTGATCCCTCCTCCTCTTTCCAAACTTTTTTATGAGTAACATTTACACATGCATAGAGTTAAAACATGTTAAAATATGAATACACATGAATATGCAAATGAAAATACACACACCAAATAAACAAAAATATTTTTATTCATACATTATATGGGGGGCACAACATCTTCATGTAGATGTAAAAGGGGATCCCAAGGGTAAAAAGTATGAGTACCACTGGCTTAGGCAACATATTCATACACTTACAAATTACTTAATGTGAACCCACAAAATCTGTCTGGTATTACTGGAGTTTTAGGTCAGACAACATTGATTTTTGGCAGGTTGAAGATAAACTCCTCCACACAGTCACTAATTAGCTTGTGCCACTCATTAGTGTAGCAAGACATGATAAGAGTCACTAACCTATATGCCCTTGGAATGGGCTAGACAAGTTCACTGAAGATAGCTGTTGGGAGGCCTATTAGCCATGATGACTAAACCAAACCTTTCAAAACTGAGACAATATAATACTGGAGACAAGCAACCTCCAATCCCTGATCTGAAATTTGATCTTTCTCTTATTAGTTCTACAGTCAGAAGCAGATTACAGGAAACTTTCCTTCTCTGATTTGATAAGGCAATTCTTAAGCACTTATTTTGAGAATCTTTCTATATTCTCAAGGAGTAAGAGTGCTAGCAAACCCAACCGAAAACATGTATGCTTATCAGTTACAATTGGGCAGCAAGCTAGATTCTGAAGAATTCTTCTCAGGTAAAGCATCTTCAGTTTCTAATAATAAATAGTGTTACCTGAGACACTAGGGACTGTATAGTAATTAAACTGCAAGGAACAAACCCTGACCTCATTGCAACTGGCTACTCCCAACTCTCCGACACAAGAACATAAGGAAAGGGGGGAAAAGAGTACAAAGAAGAAAAAGAAAAAAGCAGATGACATTTCCAAAGGACAGAACAGTATGCTAGTAACATCTGCTGGATTATTTCACATAGCATTTCACCACTTTCAGTAATCTATCATTTCAGCAGATTGCATTTACAGAATTGTCAAGGAAATTAATGGATACAAATGGTTGTGATGTCTTCAAAAGATCAAATGTCTATAGATATGAATCTTTATCACCATCTATTCAGCAGTTTTTGATAAATCTTTAACAAAAACCCATAGTGGGAAAATGAATCAAGTTAAAAGTTAAAGAGTAATCCTAGATTGGGGTCAAGGTAGATCACACATTAAACATATGATTATGTCCCATGCATTTCTTTTTGTTGTATATAAGCCAGAGCTCCTAGGAAAGCAAATGGGTCCTAGAACAAATCAAGTCGGAACTTTCCTTGGAAGCCAAGATGACTAAATTGAGACTGTCATACTTCGGCCAAATCATCAGAAGGCACAGTTAATTAGAAAAGACAATGATGCTGGGGAAGGTAGGGGGAAGTAGAAAGAGAGGAAGACCACATGCTAGATGGATAAACTCAATCAGGGAGAACATGAGCCTGGGCCTGCAGGACCTGAGCAGGGAGGTAGAAGATGGGGGGGGGGCTTGGAGACGTCTCATTCACAAGGTCACTATGAGTTGAGATCAACTTGAAAGCAGTTAACAACAAACCTAGGAAAGTGTAACTGTCATCCTAAAAATCTCTCTTCCTCCATTCTACTACTTGTCTGTTAAGGGCACTTTGCATCAAGTGGCATAACCAACTGGGGGAGAGAGATTACTGGTAGGGTGTCATGGCCCTTAATTTCCCCTTGACTGGTCTTATTTCTAAACTAAGCTGGAGGGCACTTCCGGTTGGTTACGGCTCCCCGCCAGGACGTGTGTTGGATGATCTCTCCAACCTGTCTTCTTCTGTGGAGACTTTTGGACCCTTACGAGAGCAGATCGGGTCCTAAATTTTGCACCCCTGGAGGGGGAGTTCGGAGGGGGCTCGAAGGAGGTCCTCATAGGTTTGGAGTCGGCGCTTCGGCAAGAATTTCTTAGCCGCGATCGCCAGCCCGGAACCGAGAGGACTCGAGAGCAATCCACGGCTCCACAGCAAGTTTTGGCTTTGCCTCAGGGGAGTTGCCAATTTTTTATTAAAAAAGGCAAGTTTTTTAAGATCTTCATTATGGTAATGATCATCGCCGGGACTAAGAAAGAGACCTGAAAGGTAGTAACTTCCTGGATAAAACGAGAGAGCCAAAGAGAGTTTAAAGATCAAAAGAGTTTTGAAAGAGGAAGAGTTCGGTATTAGATTTGTCTTGAGAGTGAAAGGAACGAAAGGAGCGGAGTGAAAGTGAGACTGGGCTGTAGAAAGAGAGCTCCTTTGCTATTGCTATTAATAGAACTGTATTAAATTTTTTCCTTTTTTTTTTTGACACTGACTGTTGTTACCCACGACTGATTATTTTCTCCCTTTTTGAATTTTGAACTACTCTGGACTTTTGACTTATTGACTGAGACCAATATTATGCGGCTTTTGCCTTACTGTCTTACTGAGCACCTGTCTTAACGTGCCTTATCAAACACCTGGGTTCGCTGACTGATAAGTTGTCCTTGAGATATATTGGGATAAATTTTGTCCTTGGCTCAAATCTGTTGTTTAATATAATGACAACTAGACTGCAGGCACAAAAAATGGCATCTCAGTCGCAAAGACGCCTTTCAAATGAGAAACCCAAGACCACAGATTTGAGTTATGTAATTCTAGAGAAGATCGACGCCATGTCCAATAAATTTGCAGGACAATTTTTGGATTTTAAAAAAGAAGTCCGTCAGGAGATCCGGGCGGACTTGAAGGAGATTAACCAAAAAGTAGATGTAATTATAAGCGAAATGCAAAACATAAGAAAGAGAGTCGAGAACATGGAACATACAAATGAAAGGTCGGAACGGCAATTGATAAAAATAGAAAATAACAGAGAGGCAGATCTGGATGAATTGGCCTTAATTGAGCAGAAAATTAGAGATAAAGCCATCAAAATCCGGGGATTAACTGAAGTTAAAAATGAAAATCTATCAGAGAGGTTGACAACAAAGCTGGCCGAATTCTTAGGAAAATCAGATCAACAACTTTTGCAGGAGATAGACACGATTTTTCGTGTTAATTCCGTTATGGCCAAGCAGAGGGGATTACCGAGGGATATAGTTATTAATTTTGTAAAAAGGCAAACTAGAGACACTTTCTTAATGAAACATAATAAGGACGCATTCCAGATTGAGGGTGAGAATATAAAAATAATGAAAGACGTCTCAGGTCGCTTTTTAAGAAAACGGCGTAATTATTCCTCAATAACATCCTTTCTGAGAAGAGAGAAAATTACATATAGATGGGAATTTCCCGAAGGATTGACTTTTTGGTGGGGGAAAAAAAGAATAAGAATTGCATCCCCGGAACAAGCCTCGGATTTTTTGAGAAAGATGGCCGACCGGCAAAGGAAATACGAGACTAAGAGGAAAGACCAGAAGGATCTGAAAGATCTGAAATCTCCAAATAAAGCTGATGAGGAGGAGGAGAAAGTGAGTGAAAGGAGCCGCAAAGGAAAAGAGCGGGAGATGGAAGGAGCGGTCGCGCGGAGGCCACGGAGACACGAATCTCAGGAGGAGTTACTGGGAAGTAATTCTGAAAACCGTGACAATCGACTATATGAGGAAGATGATTTTGTTGATGATATAGCTGACGAAGATGATGACGAGGAGGAAGAGGACGAGGGAGAGGAAGAGGAAATTATTAAAGAAACAACTGTAATTGAAGCCCTACGTTCCGCGGATCTTGATCGGTGTAGAGCAGAGAGATATTCGTTGGCTACTTTATCCCCATCTGAGCTTGAGGAGCATTTTGATAATTGAGGTTTGCGGGGTCTGTAATTTATAACTGTCTATAACCGGTTTTGTTTTTTGTCTTCTCAGTCTAAGCAAATTTATATATCAGATTAGGATATGGAGCATTCAAAATATCTTAAAATCTTCTCCTTAAATGTACAAGGGTTAAATACCCCACAAAAACGGAAAAAGATTTTCCATTATCTTCAGAAACTAAAATTAGACATTTGTTGCCTTCAGGAGTGCAGGATTAAAAATAAGGACATTAAATATTTGAGAAACCCGAAATTAGGCGTGGAATTTACAGCCGCTTGTTCTTTTAAGAAAAGAGGAGTAACATTATATGTAAATTCTATTTTTGATCCAAAATTGATTTTTTCTGACCCTGAAGGATATTATTTAATGGTTGAAATCATGGTTGAAGGTAAACAATACCTGTTAATAGGGCTATATGGACCCCTTGAAAATAAAAATAGGTTCTATAAAAGGTTAAAAGATAAAGTGTTGGACTTAGATCATGAAAATATAATAATGTTGGGGGATTTCAACGGGGTTGTTGATCCTTCGATTGATAGGAAATCTGAGCAAAAAATTAAGTTAAATCAGGGCCGACTGCCAAAGGAATTTTTTAATTTGATTGAACTGACAAATATGAAAGACGTCTTTAGAGTTAAAAAAGGCAAGGAAAAAGATTTTACCTTTTACTCAAATCGTCATAAGTCCTACTCTAGATTAGACATGGCCTGGATGTCCAGACATTTATTGAACATGGTAACTAAATTTAAAATAAATCCAAAGATATGGTCTGATCACTATCCGATATTATTTGAAATGAAAATTGGACAGATTAGGTTTAATTGGAAATTAAATATTAATATCTTAAAAAACGAGGAAATAAAGGATTCAATTAAAAAGCAGATAAATTTGTTCTTTCAGGAGAATTTGGATAAAGGCGTCCCAATACATACGGTTTGGGACGCACATAAAGCTGTAATTAGAGGAATTCTAATTCAGAAAGGTGCCGAATGGAAAAGGAAAAGGAGAGAATACGAGGAAAAGCTAACCTCGGATTTAGAAGAAAATGAACAAAAATTGAAGAAGGATCCAAATTCTGAGGATATACAAAGAAAAATTAAAGAGATACAAAAGCGGCTATCTATATTAACAGTGGAACAGATAGAAAGAAAAATTAGATATTTAAAACAGAAATATTATGAATTTGGAAATAAACCCGGAAGATTATTGGCCTATAAAATTAGAAAAGAAAGGGCAAAGAGAATTATTATGCAAATTAGGAAGGGTAATGAGATATTGACTACACAGGCGCAGATAAAGAAAGTTTTTCAGGAATTTTTCAGTGGTATATATAAAGCTGATCCCATACAGGAATCCGTGATAGAGAATTATCTGAATAATATGTCATTTTTTAAAATATCTAAAGAACAAAGGGATCTACTTAATCAGCCGATTTCACAAACTGAATTGGAAAAGGCAATTGGCTCCTCCAAAACTTCTAAGGCTCCTGGCCCAGATGGCTTCTCCAATGAATACTATAAAGCATTTGCGGCTGAATTAACTTCACCACTTTTGGAAACAATAAATAGTATTCGGGAAGGTTTGATTCCCCAATCATGGAAGTCCGCTAATATCTCTTTGATACTAAAACAAGATAAGGACAAATTCGACCCCAATAGTTATAGACCAATTTCTTTATTAAATACTGATTACAAACTTTTGGCTTCTATATTAGCAAATCGATTGAAAAAGGTGCTAGGTAATTGGATTCATGAAGACCAAAATGGCTTTCTCCCATCCAGAGGTTCAAAACAAAACTTTAGAAATCTATTAAATATAATTGACTTTCATCAAAAAAATATACAGAAAAAATTGGCTCTGATCTTTCTGGATGCGGAAAAAGCCTTTGACAATGTTAACTGGTATTTCATGATTGGGGTTCTTCAAAAAATAGATGCCGGAGAAATATTTGTAAAATGGGTCAAAAATATTTATTCCGAACAAGATGCTTATATTTTAATTAACGGAGATAAAACATCCAAATTTGAAATTCAAAAGGGCGTAAGACAGGGGTGCCCTCTTGCCCCTTTATTATTTATTTTGGTATTGGAGATATTGCTTTGTCAATTAAGAGACAGCAAAGATATCACTGGAATTAAACTGGGAAAGCAAAATTATAAACTCCGAGCTTATGCTGACGATTTGGTTTTAACGATTTCTGATCCATTAAATTGTGTGCAGAAACTTATGATTTATTTACAGAATTTTGGTTTAGTTTCAGGATACAAAATAAATATAAATAAGTCCGTGTTAATGACGATGAATATTAGTAACAGTGAAATCGAGAGGTTAAAGGAACTGACGGGGTTTAAATGGGAAAAAAAGTCAAAATATTTAGGTGTTTGGCTAACTACCAAAAATTCAGATTTATTTAAAAATATTTACCAAAAAATTTGGCAAGAAATCAAAGAAAAAATGAAGAAATGGGATCAACTAAATATTTCCTGGACGGGGAGAATGGCGGTAGTTAAGATGTCCATACTCCCAAAAGTAATCTATTATTTTCAAAACATCCCTATAATTGAAAATGAAAAAGTCCTTAAAAATTGGAATAGAGAGTTGCTGAATTTTATTTGGAGAAATAAAAAACATAGAATTCAGGCCTTAGATTTGTATGATACAGTAGAACGAGGAGGCTTAGCCTTCCCAAATTTTATTTGGTATTATGACGCCTCGGTTCTCGATTGGTTAAAAGAATGGCTGTTGCTTAAAAATCCTCGAATACTTGAATTAGAAGGAACAGATTTAATTTACGGATTTCATTCATATATTTTTTACGATAAATTTAAAGGAGATGCAAATTTTAGAAATCACTATATACGAAGGGCTTGTCTGAGAGTTTGGCTAAAATATAAAACCAAATGGTGTTCTAAAATTCCTCTCTGGGCTTCCCCTGCTGAGGCGGTTTTAATGAAAATGGTCCATAAGGATTCAAAATGGCTAAGATATGAAGACCTAATCGATTATGAGAACTCCGAGTATCGATTTAAATCACAGGAAGAATTAAGGGAGTCGGGTTGGAACATTAGTTGGTTCCCATATAGGCAATTGCTTGATCAATTTAAATCGGACAAAAAATTGAATAGGATAGGAGCTGCAGAAAAGAGCTTTGAAAAAGTACTATTTGGTGAAGATCTAAAAAGTATATCAAAATATTATAATGTGATTAGGAATTGGGAAACTGAAGTAAACACAGTTAAAAACTACATGGTAAATTGGGCTAAGGACTTAAAACAAAATATAGATTTGGAAGAGTGGACTAATGGGTTCAAAAAAGTGAAAAAAATGTTCTTCAATGCGGATCAGAAAGAGAACGCTTTCAAAGTAATGAGTAGGTGGTACCTAACTCCATATCGTTTGTCAAAAATTTATAAGGGGTACAACCCGGTTTGTTGGAAATGTGGAAGAAAGACAGGCTTCTACTTTCATTTATGGTGGAAGTGTTAAGTAGTTCAAAAATATTGGAAACTTATAAACAAGGAAATTATGATTATATTAAATTTGAATATAGGTTTGGATCCGAAAATGTACCTACTCAACATTACGAAGAATGAAATCGGGAAAAAAGGTGGAAGACTACTTTATCTAATGGTTACTGCAGCCAGAATGTTGCTTGCAAGTTATTGGAAAAGTAGAGAGATCCCAAATGTGGATGAATGGAGATACAAAATGTATCAAATTTATGAACTAGAAAAGTTGAGTTGGCTTGGTCAAAATAAATCTATAACAAAATTTCATCTAGAGTGGAAACTGTGGTATGAATATGAAGATAAAAGATCTAAAGTCCTGACAATTTTTTTAAAGGATTAGAGAGTTAGGAATGATTTAAATATGATTTAAATATGTAAAGAGCGGGTAAACTGATTATCTGAGGCGTAAATTTATATTCAATTATTGATATAATTTTTAATTACAGTTAATTACAGTATATAATCATTTACTGATTGGACTCTTTCCAAAGCTTTACTAACTTTGGTTCATAACGAATACTCACTGTATATCCATAAATAAGACTTTATGTTATTTCAGATATTGATGTTTGGATAATCATATAAAAAATCTTGTGATAATATAATGGCTTAAACATATATGATTTAGGTTTAAGGTATAAGACATCTGATTGTACTGTTTGATCTGGAAAAATGGCTATACACTAATCATTCATCCCTTGAAGTTAGGTTAATTGTATGTCCGGGAGGTCTAATAGAAAGTATAGAAAGATAAGATAATCCTGTGCTTTGATCAAGGAGGGTTTTATATTTGTACTTGTAATTTGTATATTTGTAATTATGTGTATGTTTGGATGTTGGTCTGTATGTACTCTGTAGGATTTATGTTGTAATGTTGTAGTGTCTATTTTAATATTTTCTTAATAATAAAAAATAAAGAATAAAAAAATAAAAAAAAAATAAACTAAGCTGGAGGAAGACAGTCAGACATTTAACACAGTATCTAGTTTGCCCCATCTTACTTTTGAAATGGAACATCAATAGCTTCATCACATTTATTTATACAGCGTATCCATGAAGAACACATTCCTAGACTTACTGTGGAAATGTGAAACAGTGGACAACAGCAACCCTTATTGAGCTGAATAACTTCTGGTTGAAGCTAACCATAGAATCATGCTGGAGGACTTAAAGAATCTTAGACAGAACACCTCTTTAGGCCTTTCTAGGGCCTCCAGCATGAGCATCAACTTCCATTGGAAACATACCACAGAAACCCACTGGAGAACCTAGAAAATGTGTAGAGAGAACATATTTTTTTTGGATGGGCATAAGTGAAACTGTGGATACTGGTCCTGCAGATACAGAGGTTGTACTGTACTTCATCTTTTCCCCAAAGCCAGGACTGAAAGCAGTGTACCAATTCAAACAAATGCAACATAGTTAAAACATAGGAAAGATAAATATTAAAATAGACCTAAACTATCAATAACTTTAACAACAATTTAAAACATATAATCAATTTTTAAAGCAATTTTAAAACACTACATCTAAGTTCAATAGTATTTACAAGGTGCAACCCATTAGTAGGCATGTCAAAGTCAAACGGAAAGCTTGTGAGGGTTTGTACCCATCCTGACCCATCACCAAATAGTGGGAAATGGCAGATATGTGCATATATTCCTACGCCTACAGGCCAGTTGCGTATGGTCTTGCTTCTTCCCATTTTGCTGGACAAGAAACACTTGCTGGCACACTTACTCACACTGATGCCCACATATAAGATAAAATATATTACATCACTTTTATGGAGTGTTCCTGGATGAGGCAAGAGGTAGCCACAACACAACTGCTATCCTGTTGTGGTGGCTTCCCTGCCAATGGGGCAGGGAATCTTTCAGAGTTTTAGTACAAATTCCAAGATCTGAAAGCTCTGTTAAGGATGTGGTTCAGAACACTGGATAGCTCCTATAAACATATCTCAGATTCATCATCCCACTAACATGGAAGCCACCAACTGCCAAAGCTACTCTGCAGTTTCATTGTGCACACAGTGTTAGAACATAGTTTGGCAATTAATCATACCATGGGCCACTTCTTGGGGGCAGGGGAGGGACAAAAGCTGGAGGACTAGATCTTCCCCATTTGTCCTTAACTGCTGAGGGGCCAGGATCCAAAGAAAGGGTGCATGAAGATTAGATGACACCCAAAGCTCCTTAATCATTTTTACTTGGACGAGGCAATTAAGGTAGGTAAGAAATGGTAGATGGTTCTCTTGTGGCCTGCCTAATATTAATTTTTTTCATAAAGCTGTACTGGAACTGGGATTCTCAGCATAATCCTGCTTCACCCAGTGCCAGACAAAAACAGCATGTAAGAGGGTCACATGTTGCTTTTGAAACAAATGACTATCTAGTACCAAGTAAAAATCTGAAGCAGACTTTGAAGTGCATTTAGATTTTTCTTGCCCCTCTTTCCACATATTCTGACAGTCCCTCAAATTCTCTCTCTTCAGTCCTACTGTCTCTGGAAAAGAGAAGGATGGTTGTTGACAAAAAGAAGACACAGCAGATAGCACTGGCTCCTAAGCATCTAAGAAAGTTCCTTGTAACAAGTCAAACCATTAGTCCATCAGTATTGTTTGCACCAAAAGTAAGGCCTCTCTCAAAGTTTTTTAGACTCAGCTAACATGAATCCCAGCTTGGTAGACCCATAGAAGGTGGCCAGCGGGAAGTGATTATGAGTTATAGACAAAAACATCTAGAGATGGTTCCTGAACTGCTCATTTCCACTAATTAATAATGATGTTCCTGTCAGAGTATAGATGGGCTATGCAGTCAAAGGTGAAATGTAAAGATGTGTGTGTCTGTATTTTTTCCACTTGAGAACAGCTTCTAGGCAGAGCACAAACAACTCAGTCCAGATGGCTAGAGAGACTAAACAATAGAGAACCACTAGGTGGGAAATCATCCTTGTTTACATAAGGAAATAATAATAAAAAGTTGTTATGGGAAAGTAGATCACATGGTGGAAGATGAACAACAAGAGGTTGGGTTAACATACATCACATACAGATCATCCAATCAACCTGAAGGTTAACACCCAAAAAAGTGGAGAGGGGCTGGACTGAGAAACTTTATGTTAGGCATTGATATTATTATTATTTGCTTCCTTTGGATCGCACTTTTTTCTTCTCTTTACTTCTCGATGGATCTATAATATGTTTATATTGCTTCACAATGTAGCCTTAAGATCTGGAAACATGGATCTGTAGTTTTTGTTCTTGTTTAGCCACATCTGCAAGATGTGATCCTATAGTGGACTGTTTTTACTTTGCATGTTGTTATTATTCTTTCAACAATAAAACTCAACTTTTAGAAGCTTGGATTTTTGCTCCCTGGTTCTGCTGGATTTACAAGCACACTACTCCACCAAACCGAACAGTTCCAGTGTTTAGGATAGTACTCTTTCCGATACTATCCAGATTCTCTGAATGACAAGCATGGGCTTGACCACTGAGCTATGGCAATTAGCCCATGCAGAGTGTGGGCTGGATACTTTCAAGCCTGGCTATGGAATTTCTTTTCTACAAAGATGACGGCATCCCTGCAAAGAAACAGCTACTGACTAATAAAGAACAATAACACTTGCATTTTCAGGATTTTTTTTAAAAAAAGTTGTTCCTTCATTTTATGAGTAATAGCCAAATTTGCAACTTGTATATTTCTAGCAGAATAAAATGCATGTTTAGTTATTTGATTTTTATTTCACCTCTCTGCCAGTACAAGATATCTGTTACAATCTTCCAACCTTCATGACTGAATTTTGATACATACGCACAACAGGAAAATGCTAGAAGGATAAAAAAAGGCCAATACAAATAAATAAAAATAAATAAAAGAAAGAAAGAAAGCCACATAAATGATTTTCAAGTCTCGGTGTTCACAAATTAAGCATCTCCTTAAATGGTAGCTCACAATTTTGTTGTACCAAGTTCACAATTTCAGAATAAAAATATCATACAATTGTAATCTATATTCCAACTGAAATGTCATATTTGTACAGAAGCTTAATTAACATGCATAAAAAAATAAAACAGAAGTTTCTAATTATAGGAGGGCTTTCATCTCATTTTGTGTTTCAAATAAACCACTGGTGCTAGACAAATTACCCAGTTTAGTTACACATGAAATTTAGAAAGAGGCTTAAATGGATTAAAAAAAATCACAGCAAAGGCCTGGATTGATATCACAGGAGAATAAGCACCTCCACCCTAGTATATTTACTGACAACCAGTAAACCAGAAATGAGGGTGGTGTGCCCCTCTATGCCCTCCCCCAACTTCCCTTAAATAAAAAAGCTGCCAGACAGTGAAGCACTTGAATTTTGATGGCCAATGGTAAGGCTCCAGTCTACCTTCATTTTCCATCTCCTTCCTTTGCCACTGCCATAATCACCCCTCCTTTTGCCACCGTGTCCCCTTTTGCCCACCTTCCTTCTGCTATCACTGCCACAGTCACTTTTCTTCCTATTATATGGGGGAGTGCTGAAAAGTTTTCATCCCGACCAAAAATGGAATGACCTAGAGCCAAAAAACACATATGCTATTCCACATGTTTACCCCAAAGTTTGACACACTTGGCACACCGTTTCTCAAGTTTCTTTAACTCCCCCCCCCCCCAGCCCAAATACAAAACAATTCTGATGTCTGGTCACTGAAATACTGCTCTGCTGCTGCTATCACCTCTGGATCATTCAATAACTTCCTTCCTTTCAAACCCTTTTATAAGTTTGGAAACAGGAAATAGATAGAGCAACATCTGGTGAGTAGGGTGGGTGGTCTATGCTCACAACCCCCAATTCTTCAAAACATTCATTGTCTTGCCACCCCATGTGCATGTATGTGCATTGTCCTGCAAAAAAAGAGAACACCTTTCCATAGGTCCCCTTGCCATTTTTCCTTCAACTTCTCCTTTCATTGCCACAGCAAGTTAGAGTAATATTCTATATTAACTGTTTGTCTTCTGAAGATAGCCAGATACCTTCCTTTTCCCAAAAAAAACCCTGTGACCATGACCTTTTCTGCTTGCCTTTGAGTACTGAATTTCTTTGGCTGTGGAGAACCTGAGTGCTGCCATTGCAAGGACTGTTGTTTGGTTTCCAGATCACAGTGATGTAACCATGTTTCATCAACAGGGATGAATTGTTCCAAAAAAGTATCATTAGATCACTCAAAATGCTGCAAAATCAACTTGGTGGTATCTGCTATATTTCGTTTATGGTCAGCAATCACACATTTCAGCACTTACTTGGCTGACAGCTTCTGCATAGCCAACTGCCAATGAATTATAAACACAGTGCATTCCCAGGATATCTCTAGTGTCTCAGCAATTGTTTTAGATGAAATTCGCTGATATGCCAAAATTAGGTCATGAACACGCTCAACAATTTCAGGAGCTGACACTGCTGAAAGCCTCTCAGGCCTTGCTGCATCTTCAGTTTCAAAATCTCCATGCTGAAAGCTGGTGCACCACTTCTTCACAGTTGAGTATGATGACCATTTTTCATTCAATGTTTGCATCATACATTCATGGATTTTCTTTGGAGTCTTCTTCTGCAGAAGCAGGAATTTCATGATGGCCCAGAGTTCAGCACTTGAAAATTCCACACTTTTCGATGACATGGTTCTATCAATGATCTGAAAAAATTCAGAAATCAGAGCTACGATCCTGCAAACTGGCAATTTACAATATAAAAGAACACTCTTTCAAGCTATAGTGACAAAATTCACTCAGATTTTGGGAAGTGGGTTGGGCCAAGAACATTTCAGTACCCTATCGTAACTTAGGCTTGTCTGACTCACCCCTCTCTAACCCACCCTCATAACCTGTTCTGAAGAGCCAACATCAAGAAAACTTTGTACCTTCCTTCCTTTCCCTTCTCTGAAGGGAAAGTGGCAGAAGTTAGTGTGTAGGAATGAGGGTGGTGAATAACAGAGAGTAAAGCACAGGTGACCGCAATGGCACTGGCAATGGGAGGACAGGTGAAGTCAGAGGGATTAAAAATGTGAGGTGTTGTGTGGTGCATCTCTCCAACATGGGGTCAATGCAGCCCTCCAATTCCTGCAAGTTCTCCTTGCAGTAGATACAGTTATAGCCAACCCCAGTCATATCCAACCAAATATAGAATGGGTACCACATTATTCAAGGCTAACTCCATCAATATAGGCTGGATGACATTAAGGATACAAAGTCACGTCAACTATATGTTGGTTGGAGCTTCACTGGAGAGGACATAAGGCTGGTGAGGCGGTTAGCATGCCAGTAGTACACAGGAGAATCCAGACTTATATCTGATCAGTAATTGTGCCAGTTGTCCTTCAAAGATGGGGATGTGGCACACAGGAGGATACTACTGTTACCTCCAGCCACTGAACAGTGACAAAAGGTTTTTTTCCTTCCAGTCTTTAGGGGGTGGACTACACAGTAGGATCTCCATGGGGCAAAATTTTTAGTGTTGGATTATGACAAACCAGTTTTTCTATTTTGTAAAATAATTACCCAGCAATTTGAAAATTTCTCAAGAACAGCTTTTCACTCTTTCCTTCATTACTAATTGATCTAGAATTGTGATTCAGATGGTAGAAAAATATGGCTCTGACAGTGTTAGGATCTCTACTTTGGAGATGTTCAGGGTTCCCCCGCCCCGTTCTAAGCCTACCATTTATTTTCCATGTGGTTTCTGTTAACTGAAATAAGCATGTTCATTTATCACTGCATACTGTGATGACTTATATAGAGGTTTCATCACAAAAAACATTCTTAAATATGTCCTCAAATTTCAGAAGGTTTGCCCTATTAATTAAGAGAGAGAACTGAAAGAAGAGATTGGAATACTTCACTGATTAAATCATTTACTGCACTGCAGTAATCTCTAGCCTTACAGATCAAAAACCATATTTAAACTGAACTTGCAATCTGATTTTTTTTTAACTAGGAGCATAACAAAACTCTTTTGTGTAGCCTGACTTACCCTAATTAAAGAGTACATAAGTGTTCCTAAGCAACATATCAGATGCCTTTTCCTGAACAGATACACATCTATTGTCTAAGAGCTAGCCCCTTTTTCTTGTACATGGGGAGAGGGGGAAGAGAGATCATGTAATTTATATAAAAATGTAAGAATGTACCATCCATTTAATGAAGATCACATAAAAACAAATAGGATGCATATGCTACCATACATTCAGATGGATTATTGTATAATTACAGGCTTGGGGTTTGGAATGATGGTGGCAAAATGATATATAATAAAAAACACCTCATTAACTTTTAGAAAATTAGCAAAATGTCTTAGCCAAACTTGATTTTATAGTAAAGAAACAAACAATTAATTTTTAAATCTGCAGAAATATATTTTAACACTCTTTATATAGAGAACTTCCAAACAGTTACGTACATTAAATTCCAACTAGCTTACATGGTACAGAGTTTATTCAATATATAGGAAATCTGAAGAACAGAGTATAAACTGTGAAGTCAAAGGCTTTCACAACTGGCATCCATAGTTTTCTGGGCTATGTAGCCACATTCTGGAAGAGTTTATTCCTGATTTTTCGCTTGCATTTGTAGCTGGCATCTTCAGCGGGTGGTGCCATAGAAGTGAGTGGGATATATATATACTGTGTGACCCTTGGTTGGGAGGAAGCGATTTACATGTTAATCTGTGTGTTGAGTCTGACCATTTCAAACTGGCTTCAGAGCAGGATATAGAGTTGAGACGTCCATGGTCGCCTTAGTGGAGGATCTTCGTCTTGAGCAGACAGGGGGAGTGTGTCCCTGATGGTGCTTGTAAACCTCTCTGCATAATTCCATATGGTATCCTGGAATGCCTGGGGGATTTGGGAATTGTGGGCACTGTGCTTCCATGGTTTCGGTCTCTATCTCTCAGGCAGGTTCCTGATGGTGGTGCTTGAGGATAGCTGCTCCTCAAAAATGGAGTTGTTATATGGCATACCACAAAGTGCCATCCTGTCCCTAATGCTATTCAACATCAACATGAAACCACTGGGCAAAATCATCCAGAGACATGGGACAAGATGCTATCAGTATGCTGATGACACCCAAATATATTTTTCCGTGCTTTCAAGAACAGCCCCATTTAAGGACAGTGTGAAAGAATGTTTGGAATAAATGAATGCTTGAAAGAGATAATGGGCTGGATGAGGAAAAATAACTGAAGATGAATCTAGACAAGACAGGGGTGCTTACTGTCATAGGTCCTAACCTGAATTTGGAAGTGTGTCAACCAGTCCTGGATGGGGTTCCACTCCTCCTGAAATCCTGTTTTTGCAGCGTGGGGGTATTTCTGGATCCATTGCTCCATATGAGAGCTCAGACAGATGCAATGGCCAGGAGTGCTTACTTTGGCTGATATACATTTGTGCCTCTACCTAGAGCTGGTGAACCTAAAGGTAGTAGTGCACATGTTGGAAACCTCAAGGTGGGACTTTTGCAATGCACTGTACGTTGGGCTACTTCTGTACCAAGTTCAGAAACTTCAAGTAGTTCAAAACATGGCAGCCATATTGGTTACCGGGGCATCCAGGAGTGATCATATCACACCAATATTAAAATCATTCTACTGGCTGCCAATTAGTTTCTGGGTAAGGTATAAAGTGTTGGTTATCATCTTTAATATGGTATTTTGGTATTTCCCATACAAAGATAAAAACACATAGAGAGTTCATAAATATAAAACTCTTTGGTAAGGAAGCAATGCTAAGCTAGGCCACATCATGACAATATGGCAAATAGTCGCCCGCCCCCCAAACCTCTCCAGAGCACAACTGGCTATTTTGGGCTATTTCCACTCAAGCCATTTAAGTGTTACAGAAGACTTTTTCAAAATAAAAAGTGATTGATAGCTGGCCCACCAAAATGCACAAAGCTTAAGTAGGATTCCAAATGTGAACACTTCTTTTTGTCACTGCTTCTCTCCTGCTGCCACATGCTATAAACCCTTGCTTTAGTTAGTTTGTCCAAAAATGATGTCAGGTGAGTGAGCTCATGCAGGCAAACAAAGAGTGAAAGGCACCACCAGACAAAACAATGAATGAGCTGGTGTGGTGGCTTTAAAAGACCCTGAAAAGAGAGGTTTCATGCAACCCTCATCCCCACCATGGCTCTAAAGCCCACTAGTTCCCCTTGTATTTCTTGCATGCCAATACTTTGACTGAAGGTCTCCTTACTGCCCCCTTTTTCCTATTTCCACTATTCCCAGGGGGGCAGTAACACCTACTTTGGGGTTCACTGCTCCAGCTAGTACTAAATAATCCCTAATCTCAACTTCTTAGTTGATTTGCAGTTCTTAAAAGCCTTCCATTACACTTTTCTCTAATATACTAGGTTTTTAAACCCCCCGATATGCACTTTAAAAAAAAGGTAGCTGTTCACATTACAAAGTGAAGTCCAGTTTCTAATGCAAATATATATGCAAACAAACTTTCCAATAAATGCAAGTGCAAGTGACCAACTCCATGCCAAATCCTCCTCTCCCATCTTCCCAATGCAGAGGCAGGTCTGTGATTCTCCAAATGCTGTAGACTACCCAGGTCTGTGCCACCCAAGTCAACAGGGGAAACTTCTACCTATGAGCAGTTTCTTAGGGAAATCACAGAACCTATATACTGTGTGATGTATCTTGAAGTGTCTGCTCTTCCCTTTTGCCCCTAGCAAATAATGCACTAACGTAAAGTTTTTCAACCGGCTAATCCCAGAACACCAACAGAGAGACAAACTATGCCATTCTGCTGAGTGTTCAGCAAGCATGCAGGATGGCAGCTGTCTTGATAGGAATTTTCCATCAGGCTTCTAATCTGAAGATAATATGCTATCACAAATACATATACGGATAAGTACAGTAACATCCAAAATCCACAAAACAATAATACTTTTATTGGCCAACCAAAATGCACAAAATACATGATGCAAGCTTTTGAAACTCTACTAGCTTCTTCATCAGACAAAGGTGTTAAAAATCAAACAGGAGAAAGAAAAAATGATAATGTATAGATAGTTAAGAAAGTCAATTATACAAACTTTTCAAATATTCAGTTTATTGAGTGTAACTTCTAGAGCAGATGTTCTGTATTCCACCAATAAAATACAACTTCATTCTCATTTATACTATGGAAAAATAAATGACCTGTTACAAACCAACAAAGAAAATGCTACCCTTATTAATTGGTGCTATATTATTCAGTTTAAAACTGAAATAATCGTAAACCCACAATATTAGGTTATGATGTGAATGCCTTATTTTTACAGGAACATAGGGTGATTTATTTAAATAATAAATGCTCTATGGGTGATTTAAATATATATTTTTAATTCCAGCTGGTGGGGGCTATTACACTTTGAATTTTTACATCCCAGAAGAAATTGACTTGTGGCATAAAATATTACAACAGAATTGCAAGAATTAGATATAATTAAAAATGACTACTTAGGAGCTCTGCTTCATTGAAGTGTTCCAAATAAACTACACTTCTAGAGATGTACATCTCCATTATTCACAGCTGTAACTGGTTGTCTATGGAGTCCCAATTTTTAAAATGAAGGTTTTGCATGGGGATTTGCATTTTCATTTGTGGCCAGTATATCTGACATAATGAGAATGAAGATGACAATTTCCTGATAATAGTTAAGAACATTTATTATTCCATGACACAAATTGGGGGCAGGGAAACCGCAGCAGATGCTTTTTGAAGGCTCTCAGGTACTTGTTAGAAGCCCCAAAGCACCTCAAAATGAGGGGAGAGTAACTCCAAAAGGGTAAATAACCACTTCAGATGCCTCCAGGAGTGGTGGAAACCTAAAATAGGTCCTCAATTCACCCCCAAATGCAGCCGCAAATACCCAGGAGTTACCCCAGGTTTTATTTTTGGCTATTTTTGAAGACAAACCTAGCCCCCACACCTCCTGGAGTTGTCCATCTCTGGCATAAAGAGGTGCAGGTCTGCCAGTGAATATGAATCCATGCTAGTGAAATCTGGGAACATTTGAGAACAGACAGGAGATTCTGGTTCATGAAAAAGGGAACAAATGGATAGGTCTGTTTCAGTCTGACAGCACACACTGTGGAGAGTATGACATTAATCATAGAATTGTAGTATCATAGAGTTGGAAGAGACCACAAGGGCCATCCAGTCCAACCCTCTGTCATGCAGGAAACACTATTAAAGCATACCCAACAGATGGCCATCCAGCCTCTGCTTAAAGACCTCCAAGGAAGGAGACTCCACTACACTCCGAGGGAGTGTGTTCCACTGTCGAACAGCCCTTACTGTCAGGAAGTTCCTCCTAATGTTGAGGTGGAATCTCTTTTCCTGTAGCTTGCATCCATTGTTGGGGGTCCTGTTCTCTGGAGCAGCAGAAAACAAGTTTGCACCCTCCTCAATATGACATCCCTTCAAATACTTAAACAGGGCTGTTATATCGCCTCTTAACCATCTCTTCTCCTGGCTAAACATACCCAGTTTCCTAGGTCTCTCCTCATAGAACATAGTTTCCAGACTCTTCAACATTTTAGTCGCCATCCTTTGGACACGCTTGTTTCTCAACATCTTTTTTGAATTGTGGTGCCCAGAACTGGACACAGTATTCCAGGTGAGGTCTGACTAAAGCAGAATACAGTGGCACTATTACTTTCCTTGATCTAGACACTATACTTCTATTGATGCAGCATTGGCCTTTTTAGCTACTGCATCACATTGTTGACTCAATTTCAACTTGTGATCTACTTGGACTCCTAGATCCCTTTCACACGTACCGTAGTCTCATTAAGCCAGGTGTCCCCCATTTTATATCTATGTATTTAATTTTTCTGCCCTAAGTGCAGTACCTTACATTTCTCCATGTTGAATTTCATTTTGTTAGTTTTGGCCCGGCTTCCTAATCTATTAAGGTCATTTTGAATTTTCATCCTGTCCTCTGGGGTATTAGCTATTCCTCCTAATTTGGTGTCATCTGCAAATTTGAGAAGCATGCCCCCTATTCTTTCATCCAAGTCATTGATAAAAATGTTGAATAGCACTGGGCCCAGGACAGAGCCCTGTGGCACCCCACTGGTCACTTCTTTCCAGGATGAAGAGGAGTCATTGTTGAGCACCCTTTTGGTTCAGCCAGTCAACCAATTACAAATCCATGTAACAGTTACCTCTCTAGCCCACATTTTACCAGCTTGTTTGCAAGAATGTCATGGGGAACCTTGCCAAAGGCCCTACTGAAATCAAGATATGCTATATCTACAGCATTCCCTTCATCTACCAAGCTGGTAATTCTATCAAAAAAAGAGATTAAATTTGTCTGGCATGACTTGTTTCTCTGAAACCCATCTTGACTTTTTGTGATCATAGAATCATAGAATCATAGAGTTGGAAGAGACCACAAGGGCCATCCAGTCCAACCCCCTGCCATGCAGGAACTCCTAATCAAAGCATCCCTGACAGATGGCCATCCAGCCTCTGCTTAAAGACCTCCAAGGAAGGAGACTCCACTACTCTCCGAGGGAGTGTGTTCCACTGTCGAACTGCCCTCACTGTCAGGAAGTTCCTCCTAATGTTGAGGTGGAATCTCTTTTCCTGCAGCTTGCATCCATTGTTTCGGGTCCTAGTCTCTGGAGCAGCAGAAAACAAGCTTGTTCCCTCCTCGATATGACATCCCTTCAAATATTTAAACACGGCTATCATATCACCTCTCAGCCTTCTCTTCTCCAGGCTAAACATCCCCAGCTCCCTAAGTCGTTCCTCATAGGGCTTGGTTTCCAGACCCTTCACCATTTTAGTTGCCCTCCTTTGGACACACTCCAGTTTCTCCACATCCTTTTTGAATTGTGGTGCCCAGAACTGGACACAGTATTCCAGGTGAGGCCTGACCAAAGCAGAATAGAGTGGCACTATTACTTTTCTTGATCTAGACACTATACTTCTGTTGATGCAGCCTAAAATTGCATTGGCCTTTTTAGCTGCTGCATCACACTGTTGGCTCATGTTCAACTTGTGGTCCACCTGGATTCCTAGATCCTTTTCACACGTAGTCTCATTCAGCCAGGTGTCCCCCATCATATATCTGTACTTTTCGTTTTTCCGCCCTAAGTGCAGTACCTTACATTTCTCCGTGTTGAATTTCATTTTGTTAGCTTTGGCCCAACTTTCTAGTCTGTTCAAGTCATTTTGAATTTTGATCCTGTCCTCTGGGGTATTAGCTACTTCTCCTAATTTGGTGTCATCTGCAAATTTGATAACTATGCCCCCAATACCATCATCCAAGTCATTAATAAAGATATTGAATAGCACTGGGCCCAGGACAGAGCCCTGTGGCACCCCACTGGTCACTTCTTTCCAAGTTGAAAAGGAGCCATTGTTGAGCACCCTTTAGGTTCGACCAGTCAACCAATTACAAATCCATGTAACAGTTACTTTGTCTAGCCCACATTTTACCAACTTGCTTGCAAGAATGTCATGGGGAACCTTGTCAAAGGACTTACTGAAATCAAGATATACTATATCCACAGCATTCCCTTCATCTACCAAGCTGGTAATTTTATCAAAAAAAGAGATCAGATTTGTCTGGCATGACCTGTTTCTCTGAAACCCATGTTGACTTTTTGTGATTCTGAAATTATCTTCCAGATGTTCACAGACTCTTTGTTTAATGATCTGCTCCAGAATCTTTCCGGGTATTGATGTCAGACTAACTGGACGATAATTGTTGGGATCCTCTTTTTTCCCCTTTTTGAAGATGGGGACAACATTTGCCCTCCTCCAGTCTGCTGGGACCTCTCCTGTTTTCCAGGAATTCTCAAAGATTATTGCCAATGGTTCCGATATTACATTTGCCAGTTCTTTTAATACACTTGGATGTAATTCATCTGGTCCTGGAGACTTATATTCATTTAGATTAACCAGATGTTTCTGTACTATCTCTTTACTTATTCTGTGCTGAAATTCTCCTATTCTGTCCTCTGCTCCATTATACTCTGGTTGAGCACCCTTTGCCTTTTCTGAGAAGACTGAAGCAAAGAAGGTGTTGAGTAATTCTGCCTTTTCTCTGTCCCCTGTTAACTTTTTGCCATCTTCTCCACACAGTGGCCCTACAATTTCTTTCTTTTTCCTTTTGCTGCTGACATACCCCCAAAAGCCCTTTTTATTGTTCTTAACCTCTCTAGCAAGCCTGATTTCATTCTGCGCTTTAGCTTTTCTGACTTTACCCCTACACGTGCTAGCTATTTGTTTGAATTCCTCTTTGGTGATTTCCCCATTTTTCCATTTCTTATACATGTTCCGTTTAAAACATAGTTCAGTTGCAAGTTCCTTAGTCATCCATCCTGGTTTCTTGAGACACCTCCCATTCTTCCTCCTCGTTGGCACGGTTTGAAATTGTGCCTTCAGTATCTCCCTTTTGAGAAACTCCCATCCGTCTTGAACTCCCTTCTCTTTTAGTATTCCTGTCCATGGGATCACCCCCAGTATTTCTCTAAGTTTAGTAAAATCAGCTTTCCTGAAGTCTAGAATGCGTGTCTGATAATGGCATTCCCTTCTAAATGTTCACATACTCTCTGTTTAAAGATCTACTCTAGAATCATAGAATTATAGAGTTGGAAGAGACCACAAGGGCCATCCAGTCCAACCCCCTGCCATGCAGGAACTCCCAATTAAAGCATGCCCGGCAGATGGCTATCCAGTCTCTGCTTAAAGTAAAGTTGAATCTTTACTGGTATTGATGTCAGGCTAACTGGATAATTGTTGGGATTATCTTTTCCCTCCTTTTTGAAGATGGGGACAATGTTTGCCCTCCTCCACTCTGATGGAACTTCTCCTGTTCTCCAGGAGTTCTCAAAGATTATTGCCAATGGCTCCGATATTACATTTTCCAATTCTTTTAATACCCTTGGACTCAGTTCATCAGGTCCTGGAGACTTACATTCATGTAGATTAACCAGGTATTCCTCTACTATCTCTTTACTTATTCTGTGCTGCATTTCCCCTATTGTGTCCTCCGCTCCATTTTCCTCAGGTTGAGCATCCTTTTCCTTTTGTGAGAAGACTGAGGCAAAGAAGGTGTTGAGCAGTTTTGCCTTTTCTCTGTCCCGTTAGCATTTTGTCATCTTCTCTGTGCAGTGGCCCTAAATACCCAAAAAAGCCCTTTTTGTTGTTCTTAACTTCTCTAGCAAGCCTGACTTTATTCTGCACTTTAGCTTTTCTGACTTTACCCCTACACGTGCTAGCTATTTGTTTGAATTCCTCTTTGGTGATTTCCCCTTTTTTCCATTTCTTATACATGTTCCGTTTAAAATTTTAGCTCAGTTGTAACTTCCTTAGTCCTCCATCCTGGTTTTTGAGACACCTCCCATTCTTCCTCCTCATTGGAACTGTTTTAAATTGTGCCTTCAGTATCTCCCTTTTGAGAAACTCGCATCCATCCTGAACTCCCTTCTCTTTTAGTATTCCTGACCACTGGATCACCCCCAGTATTTCCCTAAGTTTACTGAAATCAGCTCTCTTAAAGTCTAGAATACGTGTCTGACTATGCCTAGCTTCTCCTTTACACTGTATAACAACTCCAGGAGAACATGATCACTCCCACCTAAGGATCCCACCACTTGCACCCCATTGATCAAGTCATCCTTGTTAGTTAGGATCAGATCTAAAATAGCGGATCCCCTTGTTGCCTCTTCCATCTTTGGGACAATGAAACTGTCTTTGAGGCAAGTGAAGAATTTGCTAGACCTTAAAGTTTTGGCTGAGTCTGACTTCCAGCAAATATCAGGATAGTTGAAGTCACCCATTACTACACCTTTCCTTTTTGAGTGTGTGGTCATCTGTTCTAGAAAGGCATCACCCATTCCTCTATCTGACTTGGGAGTCTGTAGTAGGCTCCCACAATAACATCCCTGTTGTTTCCCTCCCCTTTAATTTTTATCCAGATGATCTCCATCTGGCTTCCAGGATTGAAGTCATGGACTTCTTCAATGGTGTAAATATCCCTGACATATAATGCTATTTCTCCTCCTTTCCTGTTTGGCCTATTTCTCTTTAAAAGGTTATATCCCTCTACTACTACATTCCAATCATGAGATTCACCCCACCAGGTTTCAGCGATGCCTATTATATCATATTTGCTTTGTTGTGCTAGGAGTTCAAGTTCATCTTGCTTATTTCCCATGCTCTGTGCATTAGTGTAGAAACATGTAAGACCATGTCTCTGCCCCTATTTGCTGCCTGTGCAATATTTTTTCCTCCCACTGTTGGGTCCTAGCACTGTTTGCCTTGTTCCTACTATAACAGTTTGACTGTTTTCTCCAGCCCTTTTGCCTTCCAAAATACTGTCTCCCTCCCCTACATAACTGAGTTTAAAGCCCTCCAGATCAAATTTTTGAGACTATTGCAAAAATGTTTCTGCCAACTGGCACGAGATCTAACCCATCTCTTGCCGGAAGTCCACCCTCATGGAATCACATATCATGATCCAAGAATCCAAATCGTTCTTGGTGGCACCATCTGTGGAGCCAGTTATTCACATTTGCTATTTTCCTCCACCTTCCTGGACCATACCCTTCAACTGGGAGAAGAGATGAGATGACAACCTGTGCATCCAGCTATTTCAGCTTCCTACCCAAAGCCTCATAATCCTTCTGATATCTGAAGGTTATGCCTAGCAATATCATTGGTAATCACAGTGTACAGAAGAAAATGCAATTCATTCAATGTACTAAATTGAATCCAATAAGGATAATATCATCCCAGAATAAATAGGTTTCTCTAGAGAATACTCAGATTTGGAAGCAGGTAGGGGAAAGGAAGTAAATAAGACATTCTGCTAATGCTTACTTCACCTACAGTGCCATCAACCCTTGGATTATATATGCAGCAGATGTCCTGATGTCTGTTAGTTCAATTGGGTTGGGAGGGAAATGGGTAGATTTGCAGAAGACAGCTATCAGCCACAATGATTAGAACTTGAATCTTCATATTAAGAAGTAGCCAGACATTGAATTCTAGTTGTATGGGCAGGCTACTCTCTTTATGTTCCACTTGCAGGCTTCCTGGGGGCAACATCCTGCCACTATGTTAAACAGGACTGTAAACTAGATGGACAAGGGATATCTAAACAGAGTTCTTATGACACACACCACACATTTGATGGAAGCAGAACTATCATTCTGCCTGAACATCTGAAGTACATTTCCTCATCTTTATTCCATAGCACGATATTTAAGGAAGGAATTGACCCTTTCCTCTACTAATTACTTCACAGAGAAAAGTTGAAGGTAAGGTGATTTCAGTTATATAGGCTTTAAGCAAAACTATGAGCCTTTGCAGACTGCCAGAAATAATGCAGATTGGGGTCACTTTAACTGTCCTGGCTCAGTGCTAAGGAATCATGGGAACTGTAGTTTATTGTGGCACCAGAGCTCTCTGACAGAGAAGGCTCAATGTTAGAAAAAAATACAGTTCCCATAATTCCTTAGCACTGAGCCCGGACAGTTAAAGTGACCTCAATCTGCATTATTTCTGGCAGTCTGCAAAGGCCTAACGTCTGCTATCTTCACACTCCTGATTGTAGTCTCTCATGTGAATGAACAAAGGAAGCACTGGAGAACTGAAGTAACCTTAACCTTCTGCTTAAAATTTCCTACAGAACTTGGAAAATGACCAGATATAAAGATTTTTCATGCATAGTGCATATGGCAGTAAACAGCTATATCACTTCAACAGTTACGCAATTAACTTTTGGAGGTGATATTCCAATATAATTGCTATGTGTAAAGCACAGAAGAAAATGAAGACCATTCATAGTTGACTTAAGGAATTTAGCAACACATCCATTTGGATTGTATCTAAGTATGAGAAAAAGGCTGTATAGTAATTCTCACTCTTGGAAAGCGAAGGAACCATAACATGTTACAACCAAAGTGCTATAACTGCATATATTTAGAAATGTATGTAATTATATAATAATAGCATTGAGCTCCTTAACAGAATTGATATAACTGGAACTGAATCAGTTACAGTTGATGGCAAGTCAGACAGTAAAATAAGACCAGAAGGCCAGTCCTTTGGACAGTGTTTACTGTTTCCTTGCCAGCATTTGCTTAATTCATATGGGGAGAATTAGAGGTTTGAATGACTGTAATGTAAGACTGAGTCAAATGATTGAGCCACTTGAGAAGCTATTCGAGAAGCAATACTGAAATCTAGTTTGTCAACAAGGACAATGGCTTCACTGGCACTTTACTGTAAATGGGCATGCATTTTAAAAATCTTTATACATAGCACTGTCTCCAATGTTGTTTAGAATCTTTGTTCACATGCAGGAGTCCAGTTCTTAACCATCAAAGAGCTAGACAACATGAAACTCCAAGTGACTCAATACCTTTATATTCAAGGTGCCTCTGATCTTGAGCAAGTAGCTGAATGTTCTAAACACGAATTCCACTTAAGTAATTTGAGCTTTTCAACATTGAATATTAAATTTTTATGTATTAAAATAATATGGCTATACTGTAGAAGGGAGACCAAACATTTACTATTGTGCAGAAACATTTGAGCTCAAATCAATGGTGTGTTTTAAATTGATGAGACAAAAATGCAGATACTTCTAAGAAAGGTGAGACTCAGAGTGTGACTGATTTAAGCAAACTCAAATCCTGAATGGGGCTTTGAACCCAGGACCCCAGTTCTAATTCTAGTGTGACACTGGAGGCAAAATATCAAATATTTCAGTTCAAATATTTAATAATAATAATAATAATAATAATAATAATAAAAATAATAAAAAAATTTATTTCTATAACGCCCAATGGTTACCCAATCCGGGTGGTTTACAAATTAAAAACAATTACAATAACAAGATATCCCTCCCCCCCTTAAAACAGTATTAAATAGTAATATAATTAAAATCAAGCAATATAACAGAAATTAAAAAATAACAAACTGTAGCAGGTAATCTCCTTGCTACATTTAAAAGGGAACCAGGTTTGAATGAAGGATGGAACTGCCCAGGGCCGGGTCATTTAGTCTGGAAAGGCCTGCTGGAAGAGATCCGTCTTGACAGCCTTTTTAAAACTGTCCAAAGATGTTAAATGACGGATCTCGTCCGGCAGGTCATTCCAGAGTCTGGGGTAACGATAGAAAAGGCCCTCTGGGAGGTCGTAGGTAGTCTAGCTCTTTGAGGCTCTAAAAAATTTCTCCCAGAAGATCAGAGCGCGCGGGGAGGATTATACGGGAGGAGGCGGTCTCTGATATAGCTTGGACCCAAGCCATTGAGGGCTTTAAAGGTAATAACCAACACCTTGTACTGAGCCCGGAAGCGAATAGGCAGCCAGTGGAGGGACCTCAAGACCGGAGTGATGTGGTCCCTCCTAGATGTTCCTGAGACAAGCCTGGCTGCCATATTTTGAACTAACTGTAGCTTCCGAACCTGGCACAAGGGTAGCCCCATGTAGAGCACATTACAGAAGTCAAGGCGTGAAGTTACCAGCACGTGCACAACGATCTCGAGATCCCTTACTTCCAGAAAAGGGCGCAGCTGGCGTATCAGCCGAAGCTGATAACAGGCGCTCCTGACCGTCACATTTACCTGATTAGTCATCAGGAGCGACGAATCAAGGAGCACCCCCAGACTGCGAACACAGTCACTGGAGGAGAGTGTGACCCCATCCACGACTGGAGGTTGCAACCCAATTCTTGGTTTCGGGGCCGCTACCATGAGCACCCCCATCTTGTCTGGATTCAGTCTCAATCTGTTTTTCCTCATCCAGCCCATTACCGCCCGAAGACATTCATTGAGAGAGGAGATGCCATTGGAATTCGAGGCCGACGAACGAGACACGGAGAAATAGATTTGAGTGTCATCAGCGTACTGATAACACCCAGCACCATAATTTATAGGCTGTTAGGTTACTGAGAACTTTAGAAAACAGAAGTTGAGTAAATATGCTAAATGAAATCATTCACTATTTAGGGTACTTATATCTTGGCTCATTAATCTGAGATACGACCATCCTAACATGGTCATTATCTGTTATCCTTCCCAAACAATGCAGTGATTTAACAAAATACAGTCATACTTTATTGCATTTATCTGTAGCCTTAATTCAATTGCTTTTTCAACTAGGGCAGAGCCAGTGAGGTAGTGGGAGTTACATAGGTGTTGCCTTACTATTCAGCAACTGGATTTAGGCCAGAGTGTATGGTTATCATCTTAAGATGCAATTCAATTTCTGATATACTTGGTTTATTTGCTGACTGAAAGTACAAACGCTCACAGAAGTAGTAAATAAAAATGGGAAGGGTAGTTATAGGACTAAATTTAATGTTACCCACTGAAATAAATGGGAATATCTTAAGTCCTACTGTGGATGTACTTTAGGTAGGACTAATAGTGGACTCAGACCAACATCTAATTAAAGAACAAAAATCTGCAGATTACTAGTCTCTCTAATATGTTTTAATTCCTGACATCTCATACTTCCTTCCTTATGATTAAGGAATCTTGCTACTCATGAGTAGTAAAGTGCTGGTTGGAAAAATAGCTGCTTCTGGCATTTTGACAGGCTACATAAAATACATAAATGAAAAACTGACTTAATTTCTTGCTAATGGGTTTTCCTAAACCTTCAATTACCTCAGTTATGTGGACAGCCACCCATTAAACAAGTATAATCATTTTCAGTTGTTTGTGGCACATGCTGACAGGTATAAAGTGTATTACTATTGAACTGCATTATAAACTAAAATATCAGAATTTAGAACAGGGGCAGGCAACCTTTTTGAGACCTGGGCCGGTCTCCCTTAGCCCAGGTCTCGGCTGGGCCGGGCGGGGGGCGGCGGGGGCGCGCGCGCGCCCGCCCTCCTCTGCGCGCACGCACGCACACCCTCCTCCGTGCGTGATGCACCCCCATGCACCCTCCTCCGTGTGCAGCACGCGCGCGCGCCCACAACCGCCACGGCACATAAGTCACACTCTCTCAGCCTCAGAGGGTGGAAATGGCAAATGGCGGTCAGCTCGCTGTCCTGAGGCAAGTCTGCTTCTCTTCCACAGGTGTCCTCAGTCCTCCCTCTTCTTCCCAAGAGAGGACTGAGGACACCCGTGGAAGCGAAGGAGACTGGCCTCAGGACAGTGAGCTGAGCGCCTGGCCAGCCAGGGTCCTCTTCTGAGGCGTTTCCTTCGCCTCCTTGGCTGTCTCCCTTGGGGAAAAGAGGGGGGGACAGCCAAGGAGGCGAAGGAAACGCTTCAGAAGAGGATCCTGGCCAGGCGCTCAGCTCGCTCTCCTGAGGCCAGTCTCCTTCACTTCCACAGGTGTCCTCAGTCCTCCCTCTTCTTCCCAAGAGAGGACTGAGGACACCCGTGCAAAGTGAAGGAGACTGGCCTCGGGAGAGCGAGCTGCGCGCCCGGCCAGCCAGGGTCCTCTTCTGAGGCGTTTCCTTCGCCTCCTTGGCTGTCTCCCTTAGGGAAAAGAGGGGGGGGACAGCCAAGGAGGCGAAGGAAACGCTTCAGAAGAGGATCCTGGCCAGGCGCTCAGCTCGCTCTCCTGAGGCCAGTCTCCTTCACTTCCACGGGTGTCCTCAGCCCTCCCTCTTCTTCCCAAGGTAGGGCTGAGGACACCCGTGGAAAGTGAAGGAGACTGGCCTCGGGAGAGCGAGCTGAGCGCCTGGCCGGCCAGGGTCCTCTTCTGAGGCGTTTCCTTCGCCTCCTTGGCTGTCTCCCTTGGGGAAAAGAGGGGGGGGACAGCCAAGGAGGCGAAGGAAACGCCTCAGAAGAGGATCCTGGCCAGGCGCTCAGCTCGCTCTCCTGAGGCCAGTCTCCTTCACTTCCACGGGTGTCCTCAGCCCTCCCTCTTCTTCCCAAGGGAGGGCTGAGGACACCCGTGGAAAGTGAAGGAGACTGGCCTCGGGAGAGCGAGCTGAGCGCCCGGCCGGCCAGGGTCCTCTTCTGAGGTGTTTCCTTCGCCTCCTTGGCTGTCTCCCTTGGGGAAAAGAGGGGGGGACAGCCAAGGAGGCGAAGGAAATGCCTCAGAAGAGGATCCTGGCCAGGCGCTCAGCTCGCTCTCCTGAGGCCAGTCTCCTTCACTTCCACGGGTGTCCTCAGCCCTCCCTCTTCTTCCCAAGGGAGGGCTGAGGACACCCGTGGAAAGTGAAGGAGACTGGCCTCGGGAGAGCGAGCTGAGCGCCCGGCCGGCCAGGGTCCTCTTCTGAGGCATTTCCTTCGCCTCCTTGGCTGTCTCCCTTGGGGAAAAGAGGGGGGGACAGCCAAGGAGGTGAAGGAAACGCCTCAGAAGAGGATCCTGGCCAGGCGCTCAGCTCGCTCTCCTGAGGCCAGTCTCCTTCACTTCCACGGGTGTCCTCAGCCCTCCCTCTTCTTCCCAAGGGAGGGCTGAGGACACCCGTGGAAAGTGAAGGAGACTGGCCTCGGGAGAGCGAGCTGAGCGCCCGGCCGGCCAGGGTCCTCTTCTGAGGTGTTTCCTTCGCCTCCTTGGCTGTCTCCCTTGGGGAAAAGAGGGGGGGACAGCCAAGGAGGCGAAGGAAACGCCTCAGAAGAGGATCCTGGCCAGGCGCTCAGCTCGCTCTCCTGAGGCCAGTCTCCTTCACTTCCACGGGTGTCCTCAGCCCTCCCTCTTCTTCCCAAGGGAGGGCTGAGGACACCTGTGGAAAGTGAAGGAGACTGGCCTCGGGAGAGCGAGCTGAGCGCCCGGCCGGCCAGGGTCCTCTTCTGAGGCATTTCCTTCTCCTCCTTGGCTGTCTCCCTTGGGGAAAAGAGGGGGGGACAGCCAAGGAGGCGAAGGAAACGCTTCAGAAGAGGATCCTGGCCAGGCGCTCAGCTCGCTCTCCTGAGGCCAGTCTCCTTCACTTCCACAGGTGTCCTCAGTCCTCCCTCTTCTTCCCAAGAGAGGACTGAGGACACCCGTGGAAAGTGAAGGAGACTGGCCTCGGGAGAGCGAGCTGAGCGCCCGGCCAGCCAGGGTCCTCTTCTGAGGCGTTTCCTTCGCCTCCTTGGCTGTCTCCCTTAGGGAAAAGAGGGGGGGACAGCCAAGGAGGCGAAGGAAACGCTTCAGAAGAGGATCCTGGCCAGGCGCTCAGCTCGCTCTCCTGAGGCCAGTCTCCTTCACTTCCACGGGTGTCCTCAGCCCTCCCTCTTCTTCCCAAGGCAGGGCTGAGGACACCTGTGGAAAGTGAAGGAGACTGGCCTCGGGAGAGCGAGCTGAGCGCCCGGCCAGCCAGGGTCCTCTTCTGAGGCGTTTCCTTCGCCTCCTTGGCTGTCTCCCTTGGGGAAAAGAGGGGGGGGGACAGCCAAGGAGGCGAAGGAAACGCTTCAGAAGAGGATCCTGGCCAGGCGCTCAGCTCGCTCTCCTGAGGCCAGTCTCCTTCACTTCCACGGGTGTCCTCAGCCCTCCCTCTTCTTCCCAAGGCAGGGCTGAGCACACCCGTGGAAAGTGAAGGAGACTGGCCTCGGGAGAGCGAGCTGAGCGCCCGGCCAGCCAGGGTCCTCTTCTGAGGCGTTTCCTTCGCCTCCTTGGCTGTCTCCCTTAGGGAAAAGAGGGGGGGACAGCCAAGGAGGCGAAGGAAACGCCTCAGAAGAGGATCCTGTCCAGGCGCTCAGCTCGCTCTCCTGAGGCCAGTCTCCTTCACTTCCACGGGTGTCCTCAGCCCTCCCTCTTCTTCCCAAGGGAGGGCTGAGGACACCCGTGGAAAGTAAAGGAGACTGGCCTCGGGAGAGCGAGCTGAGCGCCCAGCCAGCCAGGGTCCTATTCTGAAGCTGGCTTCAGAAGCGGGTCCTGGCTGGCTTCTGTAGTTTGCTTTGCCTCCCAGGAGGAGGGCGCGGAGCACAGGGGGCGGAGCTTGCCAGGAGCAACCCGGCAGCCATTTTGTGTTGCCGGAGAAGCCCGGCAAAAAAAAAAAAAAAAAAAAAACACAAAAAAAACCGCGGCGTCGTTAGTGCCGCGGCGGCGGCGGCGGCAGAAACAAAACGGGGCCAGTAACAAGGCCTCTCTGGGCCGGATCTGGCCCGCGGGCCGTAGGTTGCCGACCCCTGATTTAGAAAGTTAAAGAAAATGCAGAAATCACTAAGAACTTATTTATATCTCAACTTTGTCCTCATATGGAAACCAAGGTGACTTAAAACAAAGTTAATTAATTAATTAATTAATTAGGAGTATTTATACCCTGCTCTTCAGCCATAAAGGCTCTCAGAGCAGCTTCCAAATGGTTAATTAGACAGTTCCTGCCCCCAGGCTTACAATCTAAAAAGACATGACATAAAAGGAGACAGTAATGGAAGTGGGAAGGGGATTGGGTCCAGCAGTTCTTCTTCTTTCCCTGAGGCCTGGACCATGGCAGATGGACTGGAGGGAAGGCTCTCCTCCTTACTAAGGGTAGGCCTGATGGAGCTGGCCTGCCCCTCTCCCTCTGAGGCTGAGGAGGTAATGCAGGTAACAGATACTTGTTTCTGTTCAGCAAAAGGACAAACATTTGCCCTCTATACCCAGTGCAAGAATCAAGTGCAAGTGTAAAGAGCAGTGCCTGCTGAATCAAGGCTTCAGTCCTGTAAAGAGCAAGACCACTGAGGGAAGCAGAGGCAGTACCAAGCACAGATGCCTCTTCCTTCCTACAGCCCCCTGGTCCTCAGTCTCTCTGATGGGTGTTGTTTGATAAGGCTTCCCTTGAAGTCCTGTTTTTATAGTTCAGTTTTATAGTTTTTATATATGACAGTTAAAAGGTGTTTTTTTTTTTAAAAAAATGAAGCTAAAATTATCACAGTGAAACACTAATAATTTAAACCTGCTCATCATCTGTCTCTTTTAATAAAAAGGTCATTATCTACCAGTGAAAGGAGGTCACCGAGTGGGCTAGCCTAGCTTTCTGTCAGAGGAGTTCCACTGCCTGAGAGTAGTTACTAAGAAAGCCCTCTCCAGTTCCTCACCAAAAGGTGGGACTAAGAAAAAGCTCTCTCCTGAACATCACAAGATTTGGGCAGATTCGAGAAACAAGAAATGTGTTCTAACTCACGAAAAACTGTTGCTTTGGTTCTGTAGTTGCATAATAGTGAGATTAAATGTAGCTACAGGACTACTTAATTGCTGTTCATCTCCAGTTTCTATAATATAGCTTCCAATGCAGTTGCTTGTATAGTGGTCCCATGGTCAAGATTGTGACATTAGTCTTTTGGTAGTGTGAAACCAATGGGATCTAGAGAACTCAACTTTAGGTTTTCATTTGACTTCTCCTAATTTAGGACAAAAAAGATTACCTTCAAGGCCCTCATGTTTATAAATCGTCAACAGAACAATTTAAAAATCAAGAACAAAAAGAATACAATCAAATGAGCATAAAGCCATAAGCAAACAGTTATTACTTGGCAAATAAAAGTTAAGAACAGTGCCAAGGGTACTGGAGAGGGTATTACAAAGAGTATCTTTCTCTATGCTTGACCTCACCTTTGGCACAATTAACCACCTAAAGCTGATATTCTGGAATATATTATTCCAAGGAGGAAAACAAACTCTGTGTCCCTTCAGGATTATTTTCCATGACTGAAGCAACTGCTAGGTTGGCAGAAGCTGGGACTAGTGAAAGGAGCACACCCCATCATGCAGCACTCAGGCCTTGAACTTCCAACTTTCTGATCTTCAGAATTGGTGTCTTAACCACGAAGCCACCGTACATGTAATATATTGGCTTGAAAAATGCACTCTATCACACAGTCTCCCCTGTTCTTTTGCAAAATCCAGGCAGTGTGCATAGGGGCCTGTATTTGAGATGAAATTAGACTTCAAATTTGAACTCATACATATAGCCACATCTATATAACCTATCTATATAACCACATTAGAATTGCCTTGCTGCATCAAGCTAGAGATTAATTTAGCCCATCACTGTAATTCAAACACTATTGACCCAAATGCTCTAATGTCCATAAGCAGGGCACACTGGAAAGAAGCACTAGTATATGAGAAGCCCTGGTGGTGCAGTGGTTAAATGACTGTACTGCAGCCACTCATTCACAAACTACAAGGTTGTGAGTTGAATACCAGCTAGGAGCTCCATGGTTGACTCAGCCTGGCATTCTTTTGAGTTCGCTAAAATTAGTCCCCAGCTTTTGGGGGCAATTAGCTTACACACTGTAAACCGCTTAGAGCAGGGGTAGGCAACCTTTCCCCTTTAAGGGCCGAGGGACTTCAGCTCCCAGAAGCCTCAGCCATGTTGGCTAATAATAATAATAATAATAATAATAATAAAATTTATTTATACCCCACCCAATGGTAAACCAATCTGGGCGGCTTACAATTTAAAAAATAGCTCCTGGGATTCTGGGAGCTGAAGTCCCTCGGCCCTTCAAGGGGAAAGGTTGCCTACCCCTGGCTTAGAGAGTTCTTAAGTGCACTGATAAGTGGTATAGAAATGTATTTGCTATTGCTATGAGGCACGTTAAGGAGCTGCTAGGACAGGAATGTTCTCTGTTATTCTCTTAAATTTCCCTATGTGTTGCTGAGGAATGGCAGAAACAGAGGCAACCAGTGAGGAAGAGGCTAACTATATTACTAAATGATACTGCAAAAGTTCCCTGGGAGTTGCCTCAAGGAAGGGCACAAACAGAGGCATCCAGTGAAGAAGAGGCTAACTATATTATTCAGTGGTACTCCATATGAACTTTGCTCTACCCTGAAACAGAGTTTGATAACCTAACACTTCTCTTACCAAGAATTAGAGAAGTCCACCAAAAGGCTGGACTATAGCTGAGAATGAAAAGTAGCATAAGATGGGACTGGTAACTATACATGAAAATACAAAAATTATAAATTAATCCATTTTTATTTTTGAGAGCTCATATATTTGTAAAAACAACCCAAGAAATAAGGATATCAATGTGATGCTGAATCAGGTTTCATTAGACAACAGTTATTAACTTTCTACCAATCATTTGTTGCAAATTCATTTTTAAAATGGTATCCATGCCATAGCATAAGGCCAAGGTGGTTCAGCGGTTAAGACACTGACTCTGATGACCGCAAGGTCAACAGGTTGCTAGTTCGAGACCTAAGCGCTGCATGATGAAGTGAGCTCCTGTCACTAGTCCCAGCTTTTGCCAATCTAGCAGTTCAAAAGTGCAAGTAGATAAATAGGTACTTCAGTGGGAAGGTAACAGCATTCTGTGCAGTCATGCTGGCCACATGACCACAGAGTCGTCTTTGACAGTGCTGATTCCCTCAGCTTAGTAATGGAGATGAGCACCACCCCCTACAGTTGGACATGACGACAATCACATGAAAGGGGAAACCTTTACTGATGCTATATTATACCAGTTAATCTTTTAAGACTACCACTTTGAAGTGCACAAGAATTTTGCTAAAATGCAGAAGGTTGCTGCATCCCCATGCTGAAATCCTTGCACCAAAAGACAACTGTGGCTGCATTCAGACAATGAAATCTTGGCTTAATAAGGAAGGACATGAACAGGCTTTGTGCATGCAGCCACAACCACCTTATTCCTCTCTTCCCATAAGCAGCAAAACAAACAAGGAAACTGTAGTTAATCATTAACTCCTATTACAACCAAACCAGAAGCTACTGTTAATGACTTCCAAACAACCCAAGATCTGGAAACCAACTTTTGTTTCAGAGAGCATCTGTGCAGCAGCAAAGAGTTATGACTGCACAGAACTTTACGATATTAACTTTATGAAACCTACACTGGATTAAATACATTTCTTTCCTTTTATAGGCAACCCACAGGCTCTTTAGAAAAATAATATAGCAAATAAGTACATTTCTATACTACCTATCAGTGCACTTAAGCACTTCCTAAGTGGTTTACAATGTGTAAGCTAATTGCCCCCAACAAGCTGGGTACTCATTTTAGCAACCAACAAAAGGATGCCAGGCTGAGTCAACCCTGGAGCCCTGTCTGGGATCGAACTCACAATCTTGTGGCTGTGAATGGCTGCAGTACCGGCATTTAACCACTGTGCCACCAGGGCTCCCCCCCCAACCCCAACCTCCATTTAACTGATCTTTAGGTGTTATGCAAGATGCAGGACCAAGGAGAGCAATGAATAATATCTGGATCCTAAATTCTATATATTCAAGGTGAACAATAACTGCAATCATCTTTATCAAGTGACATCCTGAAAAGTGTCAAGAAAAACATTTCACTAACATGCCTGCTTCCAATCAGTAGCTGTAGTTGTTAACTGCCATTAAGTTGACTTCAACTCATGATGACCCTATGAATGTGAGACCTCTAAGTCAAATTCAAGGCTGTGGCTTCCTCAATTAAGTCTATCCCTCTGCAACAAGGTCTTTCTCTTTTCCTACAGCCTTCTACCTCAACTAGCATTATTGTCTTTTTTAGTAAGTCTTATCTTCTCATGATATATTCAAAGTATGACAGTCTCAGTTTAGTCATCTTGGTCTCTAGAAACAGTTCAGGCTTGATTTGATCTTGGCAATCCATGAAATCTGCATAACTTTCCTCCAGCACATTTGAAATGAGGCGATTCTCTTCCTACTAGACTTTTTCACTACCCAGTTTTCACAACCAATCAGTAGGATGAGTAGAAAAATTTTCCTTAACACTTAAGCCATGCTGTCCTGATAATTTACCAAGGAGTTACAGAGACTTATAGTTTATAAGTCCGGACCCTGAGGGAGAGAACCGCTGGACTTGATTCCCTTCCCCACCACCATTCCCTTCTCCTTCTGTGTCATGTCTTTTTAGATTGTAAGCCTTAGGGCAGTAACTGTCTCATTTAACCATTTGTAAGCCACTCTGAGAGCCTTTGAGGCTGAAGAGTGGGGTATAAATACTTCAAATAAATAAATAAATAAATAAATAAATAAATCTCTAGTAAATCGTCATATGCAGCCACCCAACTTACATTTGCTGTCTACTGTGCCATGTGTGTAAACAATGAACCAAGCAAACATAAACGGAGAACCAAATGCATGTGTCTCAAATTGTAAACATGAAAACAACAGTCACTCAGTGTTGAATAGGCTGTTCTCACATTAAAAGAGATTCTGAGACCTAACATAGTGCAATGAAATTAGTATTTATTATGAATATTTAGCTGACAATTTGAAAATAAAGACACCAGGATGTATACCTTGTGCTTGCCATGCTTGGTGATTCCGCTCCAAGCCTGCATCTTTCTAACTGACTGGCAACAATTTGCCTTTCCACCTCAAGCTCTCTGGTGAGCCTTTGAAACTGGAGCTCCTGTAATTCAAAAAGAATGTTTTAAAATGTATTTAAGAACTGCTGCAGGTAAGATAACAACAGAGCAAAGAATCTCTGGGCAAAGATTCTGGAACCAAAATAGGGAACTTAAAACAAGAAACCACACTCCTTTCCTACTAATATCTTCAGATTAAAAAATAAAATCATTAGTCACCCATGAGAAAGGCCAGATTGCTTTGCTTACCTCTTTTCAAAGCTAGTCAAAAAGTTAGCTGATGTAGCTTGAAGATGATTAGTCTGGTAGGATCATGCCAGATCTGCATAAAATCAAAAGTGCCAAGGCACACATTCAAAGCTATTTATGCCTTGAAAATAAGTTATGAATCACTACTATCATCACTGGAATCTGGTGCTTTACAGGATAAGATATACAGCAGCCTCTGCTCAGCAGGTTTAAAGCCCAAGACATCTATTTATACTCTAAATAAGCATAATATTTTGAAGTTATAAGTAAGGGCTGAATAGCCAGGTACTTAGGCTTCACTCATTCACTGCTGTGAAAGCCAAGATACAGGCAAAAGGTTCTTTTAAAAACTGCTTCCCAATTTTAACAGTAGAGGCTTTGAAAGAACCATCTTATATGTTCAGCTACCCATTTCCATTTCTTAAGATGAGACTATAGCAGTCACCTTATGTCAAAGTTCATGGGAAACCTATGTTTGAATAAGTTACTTTGTGCTCTGCTGGCCAACATATGTCTTTTCTGACATCTCTTTTAACTGGGTCTCAAGTAAAAAGAATAGGAATGCGTTGTCATATTCAAAAGGATTGACTCTCTATCAAGATCATACCTCAAATTGAAAACAGTACAACAATCACTCAGCCTCAAAAAATTACAGTTGGCCCTCCATATCCATGGATTCCATTGTTATCAGTGAAAATATGCTGTGGGTGTGACTGTGTTGGTGTGGTCGCATATACGCACCACTATTGACAATACAATGGTGGGGCCATCTATATATGCTCCGATCTGTGGATGCTAGCCCACCAATGCCAAGAACTGACTGTACACCCTTATTTCCTACTACAAATCTGCCTTGACACAACAACAGAAAGTTACTGCATTTTTAAATGTAGTGAAAAATAATAGAACTAAATTATATCAGTTTATTTATTGTTTTTCAATTTATTCCATTTGTTTTAAAAACACTGCAGTAAATAAATGACTCCCGCAAACACTTGAAGATTCCCTGCAGATCCCCACACAAGACAGATTGATTCATACTTCTGATTGTCAGAGCACTTGCATATGACAGGTAAATCTCACGGATTACCATCATTTTAGTCACTGGTTAGCTCATGAAATTTCTATAAATTTATGGTAAACTGAAATATGAAACTAATTCCATACAGGCTATCTGATTGGTTTCCACATGCATGCACTTCTTGTGTTTTCATGTTATTTAGTTAACAACTCACAGCAAAATTTGTGAAATACCATCTCTGCATGGTATTCAGTTAAGATTTGATAATCTGGGAATTGCCTCAATTTGTAAGTTTTGATCTGTGATGGCTCCTTTACCAGTTCAAGAAAATAAGACTCAGGGAATATGCATTTTTGCTGAAAGCAATACCAATATACTTCATGTGTTCCTGGGCATTAATGCTTTAATGGAAAGTTTGGCACCAGAGGGAGAAATAAGATCAAAAGAAAAACAGTTCAAAATGTTTCAGTAAACTTTTTCTTCAAAACTAACAACATGCACATGTGAATTGAAACAAAAAGGTCAGGTAAACAAGTAAGCTTTACATAAGTATACAAAAACATTTTGAAGCATCTAGATAGAGCCCACGTGAAAGCGTCTTCCAAATGTAACCGGGGAGCACCCTCAGTTCAGGAAGGATATTTACAAACTGGAGTGCACAGAGAAGGACCAAGATAATCAAATGTCTGGCAACCATACCCTATAAGGAGCGACTTAGAGAGACGGGTATGTTTAGCATGAGAAGACTGAGAGGTGACATGAGAGTCATCTTTAAATATCTGAAGGGATGTCATGGGAAGATGGAGTGAGTTTGTGTTCTGAAGCTCCAGAGGCTGTGACATCTACCAGTGGAATCAAATTATAAGAAAAGAGATTCCACCTAAACATTAGGAAGATTTTCTTTACTATAAGAGCTGTTTGACAGTGGAATGGACTGCTGTGGAGGGTAGTGGTTTTTGCTTTGTCTGTTTGTTGGTAAGCACACACAGCTACAGTGGGATCGACTATAGCAGAATCCGATTATTTCCAGGCTCAAGCTTGTTTACTGCAAACAAGTGTGGGTTGCATTTCTAGTTTCCAAGGTGTCAATATGCAGGTATGAAAGTTAAACTTGTTAAGAGTTCACTTTCATCAGCAGAGCAGCAAAAAGTGTGGGTCAGACTATTACTTTAAATCTGTCTTCCTAAAGAATAAAGACTAACTCAGAAAGACAAACATGTAGTTTGTGGTTTAAAAAACAAACAATAATGGCTTTAATAAATATTTACACAACAAACTAAAGGTTAATCTAACTGGAGTTGATAACGCAGGAAGAGAGATGTTAACCTCCCTCAGAGAGGACTCTGACAGACAGCTTACTGGCTACTAACTGGCAGTTTATGTTCAGAGAGTCAGTTAAACTGCCACTTAAAGGTTGACAGTTAGAATGAGAGGAGGGGAGGAGTGAAGTCCTGCCTAACTAAAGACAAACAGGAGAAAGTGGTTTTTACTTTGTTTGTTGGTAAGCACACACAGTTACAATAGGATCGACTAAAGCAGAATCCCACTATTTCCAGGCTCAAGCATGTTTACTGCATGCAAGCTGTGGCAACCCAGCACTGAACATCTCTTTTCTTTAACCAATTCTGCTCTCCAAACAATAACAGTTGCTTGCTGTTGCTCATATTCTTGCAAAAACTGCACTATGGACCATTATGCTGGCAAAACCCACCAATAAGTTTCTTGCTGAAATCTGCCAGATTCTGAGTCAGTTGCCAAACATGTAACAAAACATTTTTCCACTGTTTTACAGTATCTTTTGAATGCCATCCAATGTTTTCCCATTTGGTGCTCCACTGGCAATACTGTTAAGGGGATTTATACAACTGACTCTTCCCCCAAGTAATCCTCAGGACTAAATACTATTAAAGTTAAAAAAGATAAAGGCATTCCTTATTGACAAGGTTGTCAAGTCATGTCTGACCATAGGGGGCGGTGCTCATATCCGTTACTAAGTCGAAGAGCCAGCGTTGTCAGAGACTACTCTGGGATCATGTGGCCAGCATGATTGCACAGAATGCTGTTTACCTTCCCACCAAAGTGATACCCATTTATCTACTTGCATTTGCATGCTTTTGAGCTGCTAGGTTGGCAGAAGCTAGAACTAGTGATGGGATCTCACCCCATTATGCAGCATCCAGGCCTCGAACTGCCAACCTGCCGATCTTGCAACCAATAGAGTCAGTATCTCAACCACTTGAGCCACTGCACCCCATTAAATACATTAAATACTATTAGCTGCCTGCTAAATAATTATAAATTCATCAAAATTCTAGTGTGTTTTCTCACACTAACCACAGAGGGTTATAACATTGTTTCATGTTAAATAACCTTTTTCCTTAGTTTTTCTAACCAAAGCATCCATTATTGCTGCATTGGTCAAGCCACATGTTGCTCACAGTCTATGCTGGTTAGGAAATAGGGTAGACCTTGCTTTCCAAGGCTGATCTGATAAATTCTGAATTCTGAAAAGAGACAGGATAGCAAACACTATTTCAACTTCTTTACCAGATCAGTACTGGTTAAAATTGGCTTCAGTCCATCCTACGTGTTAATCAGTTTGCTTACCATCAGATTCTTTAAACTCAAGTCATTATTTTTGATTAAAAGTTAAAAAGAGGGACAGCAAACTAAGTTTAGAAAAGCTATAAACATGTCGGTTTACTTCTACACAGCTGATAAATTCCTAGGATCTTCATTTCACCAGATAAGAAAAGTGACAACTGCCTTGACAATGACATCCACTTGTCTTTATGCTAGAAATTATCCCAGAAATCAAAAGTGTTGAGTCAAATGTCATGTCATATCTATGTGCCTACCTAACTTCCTTAATATCCTACATTACAAGAGGGCATACACTATTCTTTATGTTTGGTTGATTTAGAGGTAAAGCACTTTTTCTTTTCTTTTCTTTTTTTAGGTAAGTAGTAGATTTGAGACTAGAGAAATCCAAAATATTAAACAGCACACACTCATAAAGTTTCTAAGAATATTTTATTATTTAGTCAATCCCATGCTGGGCTGCAAATATTTATCTTCTGTGGCAAGTACTTAAAAAGGAGCCAGAATCAAAGATATTCCCCAACTGTATTTAACAAGTTTGCAAGCACTTTCATACAAGTTTGCAAGCACTTGTCAGCATTTTTGACAGTCTAGTGAGCTTACTCCAATCACTCATCAGACATAACACAAATGTTACTGTAAATTGTTCCAATTAATCTTCTAATAAGCTTTACATACATACATACACAGGCACACACTACACAATAAAATATTGTTGAATGCATTATTTGCATTGAGAGCTTTAAATCTTTAAACTGGCTTTTACAGACAAGGTCAGACTTTAGAACAAACAAACATTCATTCTACAGCAAGTAACAGCCACCCATAAAATAATTTTAATGGATGCTAGAATGTCAGCCATTAAAATGATTACTTGCAGACATACTAGGCTTAAGCCTTTATCTTTAAATACAGGAACTAAATATCCTCGCTTCCAAATACACACATAGGTGGTATCTGCAGATTTTAACACAGTCTTCATTTAAGATAAAACCAAGGTTGTTTTTCCTTTAGTGCTTAACCTTGTCTTCCTGATGATCTAAATCCAATGCATGATTATGGCATTTACAATGTACTTAACTTAAGCACACCCTAATGGTCTCTGAAACAGATAAGCAGATAAACTAACCAATATACAAACAAATTGGTCACTATTGTGTTGTTAGAACAGAAGCAGCCTTAATTCAAAAAGACTAATGCTCATACGCAGCAGCATTCACCATTTCCTAAGATTAGTTTTGATTTCATATAGCAATAATTCATTTCCTCACCACATGTTGCTGTCCTTGTGTGCCTTCAAGGAGAACCTATCATGGGGTTACTTCAGAGGGAGGTTGCCATTGCCATCCTCTGAGGATAAGAGTGTGTAACTTGTCCAAGGTGGGCTTACATGGTTGAGTTGAGATTGAAATTCTACTCTTCAGAGTCCTAGTCCAAATCCACTACATCACACTAGCTCTCAACAAACAACAACATTATATACATATTTGCATAACCCAAATCTATCAATAAGGCAGGGAATTTGATTATAAGAATGTGCACGTCATGAAAATAGATTGACCTCTATTAGCCTGCACAAATGTATAAAACATTTCCATCAGTTTCTGCCATGATTTCTAGTATTTAAAATGGGAATGGTGTGAACAAGACTTGGTAACCTCAGTTCTTACAAGATCCAGCATCACAAAGAAAGATTGTGGGAGGGAAGATTTGAAATAAAATGCACATGAACAAAAGAATGTGAGCCTTATCCTTTATGGATTTATTCAAGCCCCTCCTAAAAGCATCCATGGTGATTGATGGCCATCCTGACACCATCGGGCAGCGAATCTTGCAATTAAATTATGCCCTTTGTGGAGAAACTCAACCTTCATACAACTTTGGTGGGTGAACTGAGGTCCAAGTCCTCCAAGAGTGTCAACAATCTAAGATATGCTGATGACACCATAATACTAGCAGAAAACTTCACAGACTTGGAACACCTACTAAGGAAGATCAAAGAAGAAAGTGCAAAGGCAGGCTTAATGTTGAACACAAAGAAAACAAAAATGATGACCACCGAGGACCTTCACAAGTTCAACCTAGGCAAAAAACAATAATGCTGGGGAAGGTGGAGGTGAGTAGGAAGAGAGGAAGGCCACATGCCAGATGGATGGACTCTATTAAGGAGGTCACAGGTATTAAGGGGTTGCAGGAATTAAGCAGAGCAGTAGAGGACAGAGGGTCTTGTAGATGTCTCATCCATAGGGTTGCCATGAGTCGAGATCAACTCGAGGGCAGTTAACAACAACAATAATCTCCTCTACACACCATGCATCATTTTATGCACTTCAATTGTGTCTTCCCTACCTGAGCGAAACAATCCTAAACCTTACAACCATTCTTTGAAATTAAGCTGCCCCATTCCCTTGATCTTCTCTGTAACATGTCCAGCTCTATAACATCCCTTTTAGAAACACTGACTTTTTAGATACAGTAGCATTCAAAGTGTTGTTTCAACCATAGTTCTGTGTAAGGGCAGAACGATATGGACAGTTCTGGTTTTGATTCTATTTTCCCAGTTATGCCCAACGTATCGGATTTTCTTTCTTCTCTCCTCCCTTTTTAAAACCATCAATCTGTCTATTGCAACCTCAAATTCTCCTTCTGGGTTAGTTATCAGCTGGTTGGATCCAATCAGTGTCTACGTGACCTTGGGATTTTTTGGTGCCTATATGCATCAATTTACACATGTTTCTTACACATCATTTGTCATCTCAATTTTTAATATCCTTACTATGGTAAGATTTATTCACTGAAAACTATTTTCATAGTCTATTTACTATTAAATTATTTTACTCCCTCCCACACTGAAAAGGATAAATGCAGGAGTCTGAACACTTCTGCAATTGTATTACTGCAACACCATTTCTTAACTCTCCCTGTGATCTTTGTATGATAGGTCCTATATCCAGTATCTCTAAATATGTTGCTCTACACGTATATTAAAAAATTTATATATCCATTACATCCAAATGTGTTGCTCTACACATGTATGCTTAAAAAACACCAGTCTGTTTGTGTTGACAGGATTTTTCCTCAAAGCATCAGGTTCCTGCTCATAAGGAAATGTTTCTCATGTATTTTTCCATGCTAAATCCAGAAGTTCTAGCATTGTAAGAGGGTTTCTGAATAATTGCACTGGACTACAACAGGTAATAATCTAGGCACCTCAATACTACAATCCATTCATTGGTATACAGACCAGCTCTAATAACTTCAGTCAGCCTCTTCTGTGGGTAATAACTGTAATCTCAGTTCATATTTTTTCACATGTGACATCACTCAAAATATTGGTAATTCCAGTGACTGAAGCTGAGACTGCACAGTCAGAGACTTAAGGGGGGGAAAAGGGTCTATTATCTTTCTCAAATTTGCAGAAAGCTGGACTGACTTATAATTCCAGCCAAAGCTATTGTGACCAAAAATACAACTTTGAAAGACAATAGTATCAAGGAAGACCCCTTCCCTGATATTCAAATGGTACTTTCAACAATGACTTAAACAGCAAATTGAGGTGCCAAATTTGAAATCTGTGAACAGTTGGTAGCGCTGGTAAGATTGCCCCTCTTAGAAACCTCTTAATGCTGGGATGAGCTGAAAGGGGCTTTCCTTTTGCTGTCAAAAACAATGACAAGGCTGCCACTTGACTTTTCAAAATATCTGGTCTCTGGCTTTTTTGCTATTTGTCATATTTTGGCCATATCATGAGAAGAAATGACTCACTAGAAAAATACTTAATTCTCGGTAAAGTGGAGAGCAATAGGAAAAGAGGAAGACCACACTTCAGATTGATAGACTCAATCAAAGAAACCACAACCATGAATCTGCAGGAGCTGAGCAGGCAGGGTGACTTGGAGGTCTCTCATTTATAGGGTTGCCATAGGTTAAATTTGACTTGAAGGCAGTTAATAACAACGTTTGCTATGCCATCTTGAAGTAAAGCTAATAGCTCTTATTTGAGCATTGCCAGGTGTAACTGAATTCTGAGAGCACCACTTCTAGAATGCTTTCTAAGTGGTCTGATAAATGCACTGAGCTGACAGCCTCCTGGATGCTAACATGGTTTTTGTTACTAACTCTGAACATCCCAAGTGTAATGGCTGCAGCAAACCTCTCCTCTCTACCTCCAAGTGGTTAGCTGCAGCTATTACACTTAGGATGGCAAACTGAACACTGTAGTAACAGAACTTATCTTTGATGCAAATAATAAAGTTCCTCCACCAACATGCTTTTCAGGAGAAGAAACCATACTGAGAGGCCAATGTGGTGCCAACAACACAATCTGAATTCCCTGAAGCCTTATTTTCATGAGGATCCTCCAAATTATTGGCATAGAAGGAAATCCATACAACAGAACTTTCAGTGACATCACTGCTAGAGCATTGTGATTTTCTGCTCTTACATCTCCATAGTGAAATAAATCTTTGTAATATGAAATTGTCTCCAGAGGCAAATCAATCTATTGAAAACTTCCCATACAGTCTCTGCAAGCAACTGAAAACCTGCCAGTTCAGACGCCATTCTCTTGGCATGATTTTGTGCCTGCTTAGGAAATCTGCCTTCTGATTCAAAATAAACAGCTGTCAATGAATTCAAACATTTGTCAGCCCATTTAAAAATCTTCCTTAAAAAGATTTGGAAATCAAAAAAAGAAAAAGAAAAAAACTTTGCTGATTGTTTTATCAGTTGCTGAGAACGCAAACTCTTTTGGTTCTAAAGATATGTGTTCACTGTCATGTTGTCTATGTTGATTTGAACACTGTGATGCTCTACTAATGACATAAAGTGAAGTAGAGCTAGTCTCACTGCTCTCATTTCTAACAGACTGATGATGAGTTCCTTCTCTGACTGATCATTCTCTCCTTGGATAGCCTAGCCAGAGCACTGAGACCCTCATCCCACTAGACTTGTATCCACTATAATTGTAATTTTCCTTTGTACAAAAGAACTGCCCTTGTCTAATGCTTTCCTGATTAACCAGCATCTCAAATTTTTGTTTACCTTGTCTGGTAAAGTCAAATTATTATGATATTTTCTTACTATGTTTTTTGTGAGGTCTTAGGAACAGCAGAGCCGCTCCGGTATGGAACCAAGCCCAAGGTACTATTTGAATTGTTGACACTAACATTCCTAATATCTGTGCCAGAGACAATGCGTCTGCTATACTCTCCTGAAGCAACTCTGTCACTGCAATTTTTATATCCTTTCTTCTTTCTGAAATTAAAAACCCATGGTCTTGCAGACATTTTAATGTTGTCAGGAGATCTGATTCAGTCTTCCTTTTGTTTTCAGCTTTCACAAAACTGTCCTCCAACCTTCCCCCTACCAGTATTCCTTTCCCATCAGTATTGAACTCTTCCAAACTTACAGGAAAGTCCAGCTTCTCTTCTCGCTTGCTGATAACCTTGTTGTCTGAAATGGAAATTTGATTTGTTCCATTGAGTCCTGAAGTTTCTGCACTCTCTTTGTGACTGAAACCACCTTTCCTCAAAAGGAATAATTTTCATTTCAAAAATATCTCCTGTCCTGCTTTTTACCTTTTCTTTCTACTAAAACTTTTTTTCTAAGGCCTCTTCCCTAAACATAATTTTTTCCTTAAATGGAGTATTTTAGATTAGCCCTAGACTTTTGGTCACCCTTCCAGTGCTTCAACCACAAAGACATCTGCCTATTGTTGTTGCCATTATTGATCTAGCTGCAAACGGTGTAGCATCATACCCAACATCTGCTACAAGCTGCAAAACTTTATCTAATTGACCCAATGTGTGTTGCAAAGTACATGCAGAGATATTATCTGATTCCAATGTCAGGGATGATGGGAGTTGTAGCTCTTCACCTCTGGCTCTAACTCACCACCTTGTTATGCAGCAGAGCTGACCAGCTTTGATCAGTGGTTGATGCTTCTTTCCCAAGCAGCAGAGTTTCAGAGAATAGGCTGAAGACCCTGACAAACTCTCCAAGCCTTCTCTCTCTTCTTCCTGAGATGTCTCCAAACTTCTCCAGGAATCCTCTGGCTCTTGTATCTTCCCTCAAGACACCAGACAACTCAGTAGTCTTATATAAAAGATCTACTTTATTCTACTATATACATAAATACTATATGCCCTACAAATCACAATCTCTACTCCACCAAACAACTCCACACTACACCACAATGTACATTAGCAAACATTGCAATTTATAGCCATTGTTAGACACCACCCACTAGTTTCCACCCAGTGGGTGTGTACATACATCTTGATTGGTCCACATAGATCATCCCATACCTAAGACCAACCCAAGTGTTTCATCACTTTACCTTGACCACTTAATGAGCCTCAGGTGTTTGCAATCTATCACAGGTGTTCTCAATATACCTTCTATAACTTTGTCCTTGGCTCTCAAGGCTTCTTAATTATATTATCTTTTTCACCTGTGTATCTTCCTGATTGCTCCTGCTTAGTCACTTTGACATTCACATACATATTTTTATTTCTATTACTGTATATCCCATGTTGCTTATTCCTTAACAATCCCCTCCGAAATAAAATATTGTATGTGTCTTATATCATTCCAACCATTTGTGTCAGTCTTTCATGTTTTTCCGCCGTCAATGCTTTTGTGAACAAATCTGCTATGTTGTGTTGTGTTTCTATATATCTCAGTTCTATTTCACCCTTCTGAACCATGTCTCGCACATTTTGATATCTTACTCCAACATATTTTGTTCTGTTCTTCAAACTTTCAGTTTCAGCCATTGCTATGCATGACTGTGAATCTTCCAGAATTTCTACTGGTATCTTGTAACTTTCATTTAAATCATTCAACAATTGCTCAACCCACTGTACCTCATTCACTATCTCATTTAAAGCTGCGAATTCTGCTTCAGTCGTACTTAACGCTACATTAGTTTGTTTTCTACTTCTCCAGACTATTGGACTTTCACTGTACTTAATTATCATTCCTGTAACTGACTTCTTGTCTCCTAATTCTGATGCAAAAGAACTGTCTACATAGCAATCTAAATCTGAATGACTGTTTCTAATTATCAATTTCTTATCTAAAGTTCTTTTCAAATATCTTAATAAATGTTTTACTGCTGTCCAGTCTTCAATTTTTGGATCATTAACTCTTCTGGACAATACATTTACAGCATACGAAATGTCTGGTCTGGTGTGGCAAGATATGAATTGTAAAGATCCTATTATACTCCTGAATAAAGTCTTGTCTTCAAAATCTCTAGTTGTTTTTTCAGATACAAAACCAGTTGTCATTGGAGCTCTTACTATTTTAGCATTTTGTAATCCACACTTTTCAATCAAATTTTCAATTTTCTTTCTCTGACTTAACAAACAATGTCCTTCTTCTGTCCACTCAACACCAATACCTAAATAAGACTTCAATAAACCTAGATCTTTTAAAACAAACTTTTCAGACAATTCTCTTTTTACTGATTCAATTTCCTGTTTTGACTTTGCTGCCACGCATAAATCGTCTACATAAATCACTAACACTATGTCTCCTTTTGTATAGACACAAGCATCTGCAATGCTCCTTTTGTATCCTAGCTTAACTAACTCATCATTAATGCACAAATTCCATGCTCTGGCACTTTGTTTTAACCCATACAATGCTTTTTTCAATTTATAAACTTTCTGACTACTATTTTCTTCAAAACCTTGTGGCTGCTCCATAAATATCTCTTCATCTAAACTAGCATTCAAGTAGGCTGTTTCAAAATCAAAATGTTCTACAACTAAATTCCTTTTTGCTGCTACAGCCAGAACCATTCTCAGACTTTCTGGCTTTGCAGTTGGAGAATATGTCTTGTCATAGTTCTCATACTGCTGTTGTGCAAAACCCTTAGCTACTAACCTAGCTTTATACTTAATACTTCCATCTGGCATTTCTTTCTTTTTGTACACCCACTTACAACCAATTATTTTCTTGTCCTTGGGTCTATCAACGACTTCAAAAACATCTTTATTTACCAGACAACCAAATTCATCATCCATTGCATCAATCCATCTTTCCTGTTCTTCTCTAGACAAACTTTCCAACTCTTCAAAACTTTCAGGCTCTTCCACTGCTAAACAAGCTCTTGCATTTGTCACAACAAACCTATCCGGAGGCTTTCTAACTCTGTGACTACGTCTGGGAATAAACTCTGCTGATCTGCCTCTTTCATCCTCACTTTCTGTACTGGGAGTTATAGTTCTATGGCTAAATCTCTTGTCCTCAGTCATTCTAGTAGTAATAGGTCTAGATTGTGTCTCATTATCTGAAGAACTATCACTGCTGCTAGTGGATGCTTCTGGCTTAACTGAAACCCCTCCGTTTCCTGAAGTTGGTTCAGTTTGTGTTTCTGGCTCATTTGAACTTCCTAACCTCAAGAAAACTTCCTTATTGGCATGCAATTTGTCCCAACCGGCATGTCTCTCGAAATTTGCAGACCTAGAATACTGCACTTCCCTTCCACCTAAATGAAACTTGTAGCTATTTCCTGAATACCCCAAAAACCTAAGCCTTCTACTTTTGGGTTCTCCTTTCTTCCTGAAACAAGCTGGAATGTAAACATAAGCAAACTGTCCAAAGACCCTCAAATACTTGTAATTTGGCACTCTCCCATACAATACCCTGTAGGGAATGTCTTCAATTTCTGAATGATACAGTCTGTTACTAATATGTACTGCTGTCAAAGTTGCTTCCACCCAGAAACTATCTTTTACCTCTGCATCTGCCATCAAACAAGCAGTTATCCTTTTTATATCTTGTATTTTTTTCTCCGCTAAACCATCTTCGTTAGGACAAGCGGGATTAGTAGTTTCATGCCTTATTCCCACCTTTTGAAACCAATTAAACAATTGATTACTTAGAAATTCTCCTCCTCGGTCAGTAACAATGGTGCCTACTCTAATATCAAATTGTCTTTCCACCATTCTCACCCATGCTTTTAAACTCTGCCCAGCGTCAGATTTGTTTTTCAATACTCTTACAAATGCAAACCTTGTAAACCTATCAACAATTACTAGGAAATATTTGCTTCCCCCTAAAGATAAACAATTAGCTTGGGCAACATCTGCATGTACAAACTGAAATGGTCTTTGAGCAATTCTTTTGGTTTTCTTGGCTACTGGAAAAGCTCTGACCTTTACCTGATTGCAGACAGTACAATCTAAGTGATTTTTGCATTCAGCAACTTTTAAATCTGGACACATACTGATTAACTTCTTTAAACATTTGAAACTAGCATGGCCAAATTTTCTGTGGAGTTCATGTATACAGTCTTTGTGAATTGGACTATTGTCTATGTTATTAGCATTTTCAACACTGTAGCTATCAATATTGTCTTCCAAATAGTAAAGTTTATCCTTTTTCAAGCCTATGCCTCGCAATTCCCCATTCAGTTTTATCTTACACATGTTCTTTTCAAAAATGACTGTGTAGTCTGTCTGTTAATCTGCTCACTGATAACAAATTATTTTCTAACTCCTTTACATGTAACACATCATTAAAGTTTTCCTTTAGCCCTGGAATGAAAACTGTACCCATTTGATTTACAGTACTGAGCTCTTTCCCATCAGCTAAAACTACAGCATTTACATTAGCTGATTTTCTATTACTTATCAAATTAATATTGTTACACATTGAAGATGATGCTCCTGATTCAATTAACCATTTACAATTAGCATTTTGTTTTTCCTTAATCATGGTTGCAAACCCCTTTTTGTTACCACTGTCCTTCAAAAATGGAGATCTGGACTGCTTTTGATACTGCCGCGGCTGCCATCTGCTCTCTCCTTGCTTGCTTCTTTCAGCAGCGAATTGTTTACATTGCCTCTGCAGATGACCAATCTTCTTGCAATAAAAACACCTCCGTTGCTCCCTTGTATAAGCTGCTTCTTCCTGCTTTCGTAGATCAGGTGTCGTTTGTTGTTTTGGCACAGTCCTCAAACTTGCTGAGTCATTCTGCTCAGACTTTCTTCTCAAATTTTCCTCCAATATTTTTGGAACAATTAAGTCTCTGTTCAGCTCAGCTTCTGGCAAATTTTGCAAGCTATTTGTTATGTTGTCCCAAGAAGAATCTAGCGATTCCAGCAAAATATAACACTGCTGCTCTTTGCTAATTTCCACTCCTCTCAGTTCAGCTTGCACAAATAAATCTTGCATTGTTTTTAAGTGTTCTATCACACAATGCCCTTTTGTCATCTTTTGTCTGTAAATTCTTTTTGACCAAAGCATTTTTGCAAACGCAGTTGAAGGAGTGTGTAATCTCTGCAAGGTATCCCACACATCCTTGGCGGACACTTTATCTCTTACGTCGTTAATCAAGTCTTCTTCTAGCATGAGATAAAGACATGCTTTTGCTTTAGCGTCTCTTTCTAGAGTGGCTGCATTAGCATCAGCTGCCAGCCCTGTTTCAACTGTTGACCACAGAGACTCCTTTATGAGTAGAGATTGGGCATATATTTTCCAGGTAGAGTAGTTGTTTCTATTTAATTTACTAAACTTTAGGATCTCCATCTTAATTTGTGCAGTGACTCAATTTGACACAGTCCTTCTGAGTATGCACAGCAGACAAAACACAAAATGATTTACTCACAAGGCTCCACAAAACCTTCTTCCACTCTCTGGAACTTTCAGCTTCTGTGGATGCTGGTTGCTCTAGTATCTGGGCCCATAACCCTTGTCAGGGATGATGGGAGTTGTAGCTCTTCACCTCTGGCTCTAACTCACCACCTTGTTATGCAGCAGAGCTGACCAGCTTTGATCAGTGGTTGATGCTTCTTTCCCAAGCAGCAGAGTTTCAGAGAATAGGCTGAAGACCCTGACAAACTCTCCAAGCCTTCTCACTCTTCTTCCTGAGATGTCTCCAAACTTCTCCAGGAATCCTCTGGCTCTTGTATCTTCCCTCAAGACACCAGACAACTCAGTAGTCTTATATAAAAGATCTACTTTATTCTACTATATACATAAATACTATATGCCCTACAAATCACAATCTCTACTCCACCAAACAACTCCACACTACACCACAATGTACATTAGCAAACATTGCAATTTATAGCCATTGTTAGACACCACCCACTAGTTTCCACCCAGTGGGTGTGTACATACATCTTGATTGGTCCACATAGATCATCCCATACCTAAGACCAACCCAAGTGTTTCATCACTTTACCTTGACCACTTAATGAGCCTCAGGTGTTTGCAATCTATCACAGGTGTTCTCTTCCTTCTATATACCTTCTATAACTTTGTCCTTGGCTCTCAAGGCTTCTTAATTATATTATCTTTTTCACCTGTGTATCTTCCTGATTGCTCCTGCTTAGTCACTTTGACATTCACATACATATTTTTATTTCTATTACTGTATATCCCATGTTGCTTTTTCCTTAACATCCAATATCTCCTGAATCCATAATATTCTAGCCTAGTGATGCAGTCAATGATACCCTTATGGACAGCACTGCTGCCTCATGTGCTTCCTGCAAGAAGCATGTATTCCTTTATCTACATTCTTCAATGCTGTATCTCCTTCCCAAGGGAGAGTACTATGAGAAATTCATGCAGAAACAGGACCATCAAGCAATGACACTGACAATTGATTCATTAATGCCTTTTCGTAAGTGTATGATTTTTTTTACTGTAACCAATAAAAACCCTAGAACGTAAAGAAGTCCCTAATTTAGTTCGTCAAGTTCTTAAACATTTCCAGTATTGTAATCTAAACTGATTGAGATGGCATTTTCTGTATCAGAGCAGATAATTTGGCATTCCTTTGTGGTTTTTTACTTCCCATATCACCCAAACTTTTATCTGACAAACACTGCTGTGATGCCCCCCTCTTCCCTATTCTTTGTGTCTGGACGCAGGAGGTGTGTGTGTGTGTGTGTGTGTGTGTGAAAGTTTCCCAATCCAATTTTAAAGCCTTCTCTTCCCATCAAAGAAACACCCCCCATTTAACGCCACTTCTTTCCCTTCCCAATCCAATTTTAAGGCCTTCTCCTACCATCAAAGAAACATTCCTTTTGACTTCTTCTTTCCCTTCCTAGTCCAATGTCAAAGCCTTCTCTTCCCATCAAAGAAACATCCCATTTAGCTCCACTTCTTTTCCTTCCCAGTCCGATTTGAAAGCCTTTTCACTCCACTTCCTTTCCATCCCCAATCTGATTTTAAAGCCTTCTCTCCCATCAAACACCCCATTTAACTCCACTTCCTTTCTTATAGCACCTGGGAAGTGGTGTTTGTTGGTTGGGAGAGGTCCAGAGAAGGAGAAGGAGGGACAGAAGTGGTGTTTTCCTCTTTCCATCATTTGTCATAGCCCCCTAAGTTTTGCCCTTGACTTATCCATGGGTCATATCAAAATCCATAATTTTGACCCTGAAAACCTCCCTCAACTTATACATGAGTCAACTTGTACATGAGTCTATACAGTATCTCAAACAGTCTGATTTTGCCACCCTGTTATTATTGCCAAGTCTGAAGAATCAGCACTGTCCACATCTAAGTCTTCCTCATACTCAGAACTGGAGTCTGACAAACTCTCTTTGTCAACTGAAATTGTTTTTAATTTCTCACACTTGCTTTATTAATTGCATGTTTAGTTTCGAACATATATTTCCCAGACTTTTCTGGTTTTGATGTGATCAGCACATCCCTGCTCTGAGAATGTGAATTAATTAATGGACTTTGTTTCCTGCATCCCAACTGAATGTATTGCTTCTGTATTAAATATCTGAGATGAATTCATTGTATTGACAGAATTATTAAATTCATAGGATTTACAAAGTTTTGATTATTAACTGATTGTTGCATTCGGGCTTAAAGATCCCCATTCACAATGTCTCTCACCAATGCTATCATTACAGATAAACTAGTTTGGGAAGCTTGCACTGCTACACAAGACTCATCATGGCAGTATCTGGATTTTTGAATCTGAGAATTTTTGTCAGCATGCACAGAAGAAAGAAAATGTAAAAACGGCTCATTAATACTCATCTCAGGGCTCATATCTGAAATGACTCTTTTTTCCCACTGAAAAGATTTGTGTTTGATTGGCAGGAACTCTGTGAGCAACAGCCATTACATACAACTGTACATTCAACAGAGTGGTGTTCACTGATTGCGTTGAAGGCTGTCTTCCCTCTGCCCCGCCTATGAGCCAGAAATCAGCAAAATCAAGATGGCAACCAGGAATTGTGACTGAGCTTACAATCTCCTTGTGTCCCTTCACTTCTTTCAAGCTCATATCAGCCAAGTTCTTACGACTTTTTCTTTTATCCCGACTTTCCTAGGTTTCCTACCCTTATCTGCCATTATTTCTTTGGGTTTTACTGCATCTTGGTGCTATATTGAAGACTGTGTCCCAAGCACAGTTTGGACAACCAGCCAAAGGCTGATTGCTTCACAGCTGCTAGCCAGCAGGTAATAAGCAAGCCAAGTCACGGAGCAACTTACAGTTCAGCATTTACTTTACATTAGTAAATACAAGTCATAACTCCCAAACAGAGTTTAGCAATGTCCAAGTCAGATAACATCCAGAGTCAACAAACACAGTCCAGGTCAAGCACAGAGTGCAGGAACATGACAGAGAGCCAGGTAGGTCATATAATCTCCTGGAATGCAGGGCTGGGAATTTGTACATCAGCAGCTCAGTGCAGCAGCTGCTTAATTAATTGCTTTTTGCTATAAATCCTCTAAGGCCTCCACAAGTCCCCCCTTTGTTGTCTTTGCTTGATGAAGGTAGTAGGGGTAAGTGGTCTTCTTTATCGGAATAGGCAGGACTCTCTGCCAGAGCTGGTACTAGCTGTCTCTGAGATGTTTGGCTCTAGAACCTCCTCCTGCTCTGGTTCAGCAGCAGAGCCCAGCAGGTCCATTGCTTTAGTCTCTAATCTCTGAGTCAGAGCCCATGTCCATGTTCTGGAAGCAGGGCATGGCAGATTGTCCTTCCAGTTTACTTTCACTTGATAAATTAAAAAATGTTCTTTAATACCACTTCTTTTTGGATTGTAAGATACAAACTTTTAACTTGTAATGTTGTTTTAATCTGCTGTACGCCGCCTCGATTGCACTGCAGAGAGGCGGTATAATTATTATTATTATTATTATTATTATTATTATTATTCCACATTGTAGCTGCAACAGGGGAACCCTAAAGAATGAGCCAGTGGACTGGGACCTGCAACCAAGTTAAAACAAATTTTTCTTCATAAATTTGGACTGGATTAGCATGTTTTACCTTTACACCTACCAAATTATTCCTGATGGCTTCTTGGGAGATCCATTGTTCTCTGCCTGCAAAGAGGTCTGTTGCCTCACAGGAATGGAGACAGACTGGATTGCAATAGAGGAGTCCTTGTTGAGATGCAAATGGAATTTAATTTTCCTGGACTGTGAGAATCTCCCAATTTCGACATGGCCAGAAAGAGGAGGAGCCAGCCTGCAAGAGATGCCCTCCCCATACCATCTCAACCAAGAAGAGAAACAGCAAAATGCAGGCCTATGACTAACATCTTCAGTTTTTTTTCTCCTGTTTGGTTTGTAACATCTTGCCTGATGAAGAAGCCAGTGGAGCTTCGAAAGCTTGCAACAAATATATTGTGCATTTTTGTTGGCCAATAAAGGTATCACTGTTTGGTGGGTTTTTGTTTGAATTTGCTAAATGACCAACACAGCGACCCCTGCAAGTTTTTTTTTAAAAATAGTCGGGGTCGAGGATACTTATCGTATTTTTCGCCATATAAGATGCACTTTTTCTTCCCCAAAACGGGTGTGGGGAAGTTGGTGCGTCTTATAAGGTGAATATACATCTAAGGAACCACCGAGGCCGCGGCTAAAGGGAGGCCTCCTTCCACCTGCTAAGTAGAGGTACCACTGTATTTGGTTAAGAATCTTTTTTTCCTAGATTTTCCTGCTTTAAAATAGGTATATTCATTCAGCATTCACATCGTCCTTCTTATGAACATGGACAGCTGTTTCATGAAACACAAGGCACAGTGAACTTATCAGGTTTTAGCATGAGAATAACTATAAAACTGCAGACAAGTAACAATATTTATCTGAAAATGTTCCAGGGGTAGCAATGTGGGCCACAAGAAAAATCCAAAATCCATCTGAAGTGATATCTTTATCTGACCAACCAACAATGTAGACATCATGACCACTACACTATCACTCCTTTTCCATGCATGCTATTTTATCAACTCTACCTGTCAAAGAAGACTGTGTAGTTTCAATGGTCAGTGTGATATATTTTTTATTGGCCCAATAATAGTATCAGTACAACATGGATTTGGATTTTGTTGTTTTCAAATTTAGCTTACAAAGGAAAAAAATAATGATATTCATATTTTCCATTCACATACAGAAAAAAACAGTTTGAATGAAAAACTCATACGTTGAGGTTCACTTCAATCTAGATAATGCCTAAACATATTGTTGGTTAATTATAGGAGGAATGATTTCAAAGACTATTCTGATCACTCTGCAGTATTTTCAATTGTTATCTCAGAAATATTTCTAAATAGTTTTATGCCTCTATTCCTCCTACCTCATCATCCCGATAAAAACAAGCTGTACCTAACAGAAAAAAATTACTTACATGAGCACCTTTAAAGTTGTTTAAATGGTTAAGGTGTGGCAACCTTAATTATTTTGCAAACAGAAGCCCACTGTAAATAGGAGTTATTAACTGGAATAAAAGGAAGTTCAAGAGGCAAGAGCAAACAGTACTAAAGGCCTGGTTTGAGCTGAATAAAAAGTACATAATTGTATTGGAAAACATTCAGCTCTGGGCTCTCTGCCATACAGGAAGAGTGTTTAATTACCAACACTGACATAGCAATATCAACAGAAGACTGAATTTTTAAAAACTGCATGGGATTTCTTAATGCCCTTGATGCTTTCCCTTCCAAAGAAGAAACAAGGCTCTTCATTTATCTTTAAACTTATTCGTGAGCTGTGAAGTATATATTCTGTGAAAACTGGCTACTAATTTGAAAGTTGCACTATAACAGAAATACCTGCACTTTCTAAGAAGTCAGTAAAATGTCTTCAAACTTATATTACTTACCACCTAGGAGACATTTTGCCACATATCAAAGTAATCTCCAAAATAATATCTATATAAGGTTTCTAAGAAAACCTCTAATTTTTAGTTAATTAGGGTACCTACCGTTCAGCACCATGCAAGCAGAACTGCACAACTGAACTCTTCCTTTCCCTCTATCCATTATGATAGCAGACACTGTTCCAGTAGTGACTGGACACAGATGGCCTACAATCTAAATAATTAATTAAGCAATTAATTGATATTATTACAAAAATGGCTTCAAATTAATATTACTACAAGAATTGCTCCAGAAAAAAAGGTTTCAGTCAATGGGTTCATTGGAATCAATTGTTTTATGATTTGGGCTGTAATCTTTCCACTGCAACCTTATGAAAGTTCATGATGACATACTATGCCAGCATGGTGCAGTAGGTGGTTGAGTGTAAGAGTAGAATTCTGAGAAATCAGGGTTCAAATCCCCATTTAGCCATGGAAACTCACTGGGTGACCGTAGGCAAGTCTCATTGTCAGCCACAAAGAAAGGTAATGGCAAATCCTCTCTGAATAAATCATGTCAAGAAAACCCCACAAGTCAGAAATGATTTGAAGGCACAAAGCAAAAACAATTACAGAATTCAATGGGACTTCTTTCTGAATGCCTATAGCCTGAAATCATATTCACGCTTATCTTATCTCATAGAATGCAATGGGACATCTGTGTAAATATGAAGGCAACAGGGCCGAAAATGACTTATTTAGTGAATATCAGAAAGAAACACTGAACAGCAATATTTTGCTGGATGAGGAAGGAGTCCCAGCAAGGACTTTCAGAAATACTGTCCCAGGGTACAACTTCAGTTTCCTCATATTGGTGAACAGTACTGATTTCACTTAGGCTTTAGCAATAGGCAATGTCAAGACTTGCTTCTACTGCAGCCTTGAAGAAGCGATTTCTATGGAGTTAAGTCTTATGTGCACAAATAGGAATGGCCAGTGTGGTGTAGTGGTTTGAGCATTAGACAAGACTCTGGAGAGCAGGGTTTGAATCCAGGCTCAGGCATGAAAACCCACTGGGTTACCTTGGGCAATTCACACACTCTCAGCCTCAGATGATGGCAATGGCAAACAATCTCTGAACAAATATTGCCAAGAAAACCTTGATAGGTTTGCTTTAGGGCCACCATCAGTTGTAAATGACTTGAAGGAACACAGCATACACACACACACAAAACTGTAGGAAGGAGGCAGACACAAGGATAAGGAGGAAGCACCTTTAACAAATACTGCTAACTTCTGTATGTTTTTGAAAACAATTTTTTGTTTTGAACATTGTTCAAGCCCTTACAGTAGTACGACGTCATTTCAGCTTTGTCAAATGCCATGCAGATACATTTAACTGCTTTCCTGCATACTAAACTACTTTAGAAGATAAAGCATACTAGGCAGGTCTATCGTAATTTCCCCTTACACACCATTGCTGGAGGCTAGAAATCCACTGTTAACTTACATGTAAGCACTTGGTGTTGATACATGTTACAGATTTTCCCAGGCAGTGAAGTCCAACCAACAGGTTTCTCCCAAAGTATATGGAAACAAAACATTCTAATTTTTTTTTGGGGGGGGGGCTTGATGCAGCCCCTTAGAGCGCCAGGTTGGGGCAGCAGCAACTGCATGCCATGCCCCCAACTTTTTCCCAACCCAAAAAGAAGTGGCAAAAAGCTGCTCCTTTTTGTGTTGGGAAAAGGGCATCTTTGCTGCTGTGGTTTTTGCGAGCTCTGGTGGCATGTGGTGTGTAAATGCCGCACCACCAGAGCACTGAACAGCTGCCGCCACGTAGTTGCTCCAGCAACCTAAAGGTGTCTTCCTGGCATCCTGGAGGTGTGTGTCATGCATACACCATGCCCCCAAGCCACCGGGAAGCAGGCTCTTCAGGCCAGTCTGTTTTAGCCCTTAGTTTTCATGGGTAACTGATAGATTCAAAGCTTCTGATACTTAGACAATCACCAAGTACTGCTGACATTACTTTTGACTGGTCTGACATGACCTTTCCTCATCCTTGTCAGAGTTTCTCAATGCACTGACAGCATTCATTTTTTGTAAAAGCAGGGCAAAGTAGATACTGAATCCTTCAGCCAATCACTCAACATTTAAAAAATTCTGACTGATTCTTCAGCTGGGATCAGTACAAAAATGCCCAAACTAGCACTCTGTACTTTGGTCTGTCCTCCAAAAAGGTGGTGTTGGGGGTGGGTAAGTGGGTGGGGAGGGAAGCCTTGACATTTTGAATTTATATTACAGGATAGGGGTTTACCAACTCCCATCCCAACTAAGCATGCCCCTCTGTAAAGCTGACCTGAAGAGTCTCCTAATCTTCTGGAACCATTTTTCAGGCCAACAGACTTGGGAAATAATTGGCATCCAACCCAGTCCAGGAAAAGCAGACACATCTTTTGATGTCACAATGGCATCTATATCAAGATTTCATTTATACTGATAAAGAGCAACCAAGTGGGAAAGTACAAAAAAAATACACATCATGCTGTTCATGGTATCAGCAATCAAGACAGATGTCAAAAATATTGTTTATAAACTGATTGAGCATTTTTTCCCAAAGTCTAGGAAAATAAACTTGAGATTTATATTATCCCCTAAATACCAACCTAAAATATTTATTAAATTAGACCTACAGAGTTATTTTAATCATTCTCTTACCCTTACACATCTGTTTCTACAGGACAAAATTCTATTGTACCACAGCCAAAACGGCATGTCCTTTCTGAACAGACGTGCTCAATGCTGCAGACAAACTACAAATACAGATTTACAATAGCAAGAATAAGTCTAGATACAGGTTAAGTATCTCTTATCCAGAATGTCAAAATACTCCAAAATTGTCCACATCGGTAGCTGAGATAGTGACGCCTTTGCTTTCTGAAGGTTCAATGTACACAAATGTTGGTTCATGTACAAAAATATTAAAATATTGTGTAAAAATTACCTTCATGTTCCATCTTTAAGATATCTCATTATGTATATGCAAATATTGCAAAATCCAAAAAAACAAAACACAAACAAACAAAAAACAAACAAACACCAAATTCCAAAACACTTCTGGTCCCATGCCGGAAGACTCAACCTGTTACTTGTTTCCTGTTGCCACTTGTTAATCCATAACCTGTTCCCACTTTGTAATTATTTTTAAATAGCACTCAAGCCTCACTAATTCATTTATATAGAAACCTTATATGCATTCAGATTGTTTTAAATTAAGGTTTTGTTGGGCTTTACAGCTGATTAGGGACTTGAAATGATATTTCCTATGCCAGTCTGGTGGCTCCCATGTCTGTAGGATAGTGAATCTGCTTCTGATTTAAGTCTGTCATTTAACAGAGCTTAAATCCATGGTGCTGAATCTATTTTGTGGCTAGGGTTCAGGACCTTGGACAGTTCCCTTAATGTTCATATTAAATCCCAGAGCAGATTCCACTGATATGGAAGCTGCCATCTACCACTGATTACAGTACACCATATTAATCACTAAAGAACCAAAAGAAAGATATAAAACAATGGAGCAAAGTATAAAGTTGTTCAGTTAGATAATAAGGTAGTATTTATATCCCATAATGATACACAGGAGACTATCACTCTACACTCTTAAAATGGGGCTAGGTTGCTTTGGCCGCTCTGGCTGCCTCCTGTTGTATTCTGGAACTTGTAGTTTAGGAAGAGGCATTTAGAATATTCAGCCAGAGAGCCTTTAAACCTCACTGAACTACAAACCCCCAAATGCAACAGGAGGCAGTCAAAGCAGTTAAAGCGACCTAGCCCCATTTTAAGAGTGTGGTGCAATAAGATTGCAAGACAGCAGGAAGTACTTAATATTTAATCTGTAGGCAAAAGAAAAATTCAGACCTAACCGAAATTTAAGTTCCAAATAGAGGTATCTACAAATTTTATTTTATTTAAAAAATATATACATATACCTGCTCTTTTACAGAAGCTAGGATAGTGGTGGCGGTGGTAGCCTCTGTTTCCATAGCTGGGCTTGTGGAAGATTCCTGGGTGGTCTGTTGCAGCTCTTCTTCTAAAGGTGTCTGCTCAGGAGCCGGCATATTGCCTGGAGAAAAAAAAAGTTTTGATTATTTTACATTTATGTATTTGATTGACATCTTATCTTCTTTCCACTAAAACATCCCATAAACCTACCCTTCCTGAGGGACTCAGGATGTTCTTACTCTGCTCCAAAAATGACACAGTCATACTGTTTTGCCTAAGGAGGGCTTACAAAGAAGAGGTGGTCTAGGAGTATTTACACCTTTTATCTAAAACCAACAGAAACGTACCCCCCCCTCTCTCTATATATATAAAACTTTATGTAAAAAAAATATATCCTTCTTTGCTGTAACTTTCCATATAAATCCATTTCTCAAGACTGCCAGTTCTTTTAACCCTACTGTTTTAAAGGCCCTTCTCTGTGGCTATAAATCAGTTCTGCTACCCACTGTTTCTATATAAAACAAGGTATTTCTGACACCTGTAGAAGGGCCAGTTCCCTATGGATGCATGTTTAGGTAGTCTTTGTACACACAGTTTGCTTGTCACGTAAAACTATATTCTTGCTTGTTGTTGTGTGCTTTCAAGTAGTTTCTGACTCAGGTGACCCTATCATGGGGTTTCTTGGTTCAGAGGAGGGTTGCCTTTGCCTCCCTCTTAGACTGTGATCTGCCCAGGGTAATCCAGTTGGTTTCCAAGGCTGAACAAGAGACAAGGTCTCTAGAGTTCTACTCTCAGATGCTCAAACCATTACACCACACTGGCTCTTCAAAGCCATATTATATTTGGTGAAAACAGGATTCTTGCCACTGTATGATTATCATATTTAGACTTCACACAACTACTCAAAGATAAACATAAGGCTGAGGAAGAAAATTAAGACACCTGCAACTAAAGATCCTATCCTGAGCTTCCATATATTTAAGACTAGACGAGAATAATTTTTAAAAAGGTTTATGTAATTTCCCCTCAAATTACAGACACTTTTCACATTTTGCACTCTATTTAAGACACTACTTTTCACTGGCTGAAGAACTTCCAATTACAGACCAAACTATGTCAGACATGTTTTGCAAGATAGACAGTCTAACACCCACATCCAATTCATATACAGTTATTTGAAGATGTATTTGTTTTTCTATATTTTGATTTTTTACAACCTGGAACTGAAATGGATTTAACTGGCCTAATTACCTTAAGATCTTCACAAGATACTTAATACTGTGATATAATTGCAGCACAAAGCTAAGCAAACAAAAACCAACTGGCACTTATTGGTCATACAACTATGAATCAGTACTTGGTAGAAACATTTGTAACAGCAATAACAGCTATAAATCTTCTTGAAAATGCATCTACTCAACCTTTCACATCTAGATTTTGTTATTTTTCCCCATTTTGGGCATAATTGTTCAATCTCAGTCATACTGGATGGGGAAACTACTGATGAACAGAAACTGCCATAGATTCTCAGTTGGAATGAGGTCTGAGCTTTCACTGGGCCATTCTAAGGTGAGTTTTATATGAATATTTCTGCAAAGTTCTGTATGTTTCTCATGTGCTCTGTATACCTCTGTACTTCTATGGTCTGAAAAGAAGTCAGCATGAACTCTTCCAATTTCAAAAGCTTCACTGCCCAGAAGAGTTTCTTATTCACTAAAGATTACCAAACAAAACATTACTTACAAGCCTGCAATATGGTTTCTTTACTTCTAGAGAGCATCTCTATTAAATGCTCTAAGCCCTATCTATTCTAAATTCCATTTGTCTAGTCTTTTCCTTTCAAATATATTCACAGTTCAGTCAGATTTTTGCTGCCTTTCTTCACACATTTTTTAGGAAAATTGCACAGACTGTATGAAATCAGGACAAGAACAGCATAATATACACAAGGTGTGTTTGCATTATTTCTACTATATAAACCTATTAGTTTAAATGTAGTTCCTAATGAGCCAAATGTGTTTGCCTTCTGACAGGTGCAATATACTGAACTAATATTTTCAAAGAGCAAAGGATTCCAAGGTTGAGTGGCAACAGCTAACTTTAAGAACCAATTTCATGAAGAACCAATGGCCTAACACTCCCACACCTGACCTCTAAGAAGAATCAATCCTGTTGTCTAGGATTTAATATACTGTTTCAGAGTGGATATGGTTCATTTCTTCTAGAACAATACATCTTGTACTTCTCAACACAATTTTAGCTGCCATTTTAGTGAGCAGCATTTTTAAAATAAATTCATTCAACAACTGTTCTGATCATAGCTAAAGGTAGTTGCATATTTTGCTGCCTCCATATTCAGATTGTTCACAAAATATTGATTATTGAGTTTGGAGACATTAATCCTCCCTTCCCAAGGTACATTTGGCTTCAAGGGGAAGTTTTCCCATTTGAAACATCAACAGCAAACAACAAAGCTAGCTAGAAGCATACAGCTACACGATCACATTTTGCCAGTCCTCTCTTTCAATGCTATTTAGTTATTACTGGAACCTTTTTATTTGACTTGTGGTCCACTCTTTCGACAAATACAAGTATGTACAGAGCTGAATTATAGGCATACAATGAGCGACTTCTACAATAGACAGTACATAGCCTGAACAAAAAGATGGCGCTTCTGCAACCACACACTGCGTTTTTTTTAACTTAATGTCATCTTTTCGTTCAGTCTGAGTACTGTATAGTATAACTCAGGGGTAGGCAACCTTTTTGAGCAAAGGGCCGGGCTGCTGTCCCTCAGACAATTGGGGGGCCGAAGCACCATAAATAAATAAATTAATTAAAAATTTTAAAAAAATATGCATGCACACTCTCTCAGCCCCAGAAAAACCATGGCAAAACCCCTATGGAGATTTTGCCAAGAAAACCCAAGAACAATTAATAACAACAATAATCAATATCATCATGGCGGGCGGCAGCGGCAGCGGGGGCAGAGGGGGGTGGCGGCAGCAGGACTAGCCTGGGGCCGGTCCAAAGGCCTCGGGGGGCCGCATCCGGCCCCCGGGCCTTAGGTTGCCTACCCCTGGTATAACTTATTCATGGTGTCATCATGTACAGGTATTAATACTTATATTTCTGCTTATACAGTACTATCATAATGGCACTTAAATGTAATGATAAAGCTAACTTGCAAGAAAAGGTAAAACTAATCAAACTTAGTGAGAAAGGCATGCCTGTAAGTGGTATAGGCCACAAATTAGGTGTTCCTTGCTCAACAATCAGTACAATTGTCAAGAATAATGTCAAAGTATTAGACAAAATTAAAAACGCTATGCCAGTGCATACTAAAGTTATGGGGAAACTTTTAAATGTATGGATTAAATACTAAATCAGTCACAATATTTCCCTTAGCACATGCATTTATCCAGGCCAAGGCTCTATTTAATATAATGAAGGCTGAAAAACAAGAGACATCTGTGGAGGAAACATTTGATGAAACCAGCAAAGGCTGGTTTAATAGTTTTAAGACAAGGTTCAGTTTGCATAATGTAGAAGTGTAGGGAGAAGCAGCTGCAGAAACGTATCCTGCACAGAAAAAAATACCGGTATCATAGAAGATGGTGGTTACGCTAAGCAACAGACTTCAGTGTAAAGTAAATGAAATGGTCCTGTACTGGGGGAAAATGCCAGCCAAAACTTTTATTGTAAAAGACGAGAAATTTATGCCTGGATTCAGAGCTGCAAAAGGTGGGCTAATATGGCTGGCAACTGCCTGTATTTATATACCATTCAGACAATCCTAAGGCCTTTAAAAACTAAAGTCTAGCCTTTCAGTTTATTACAAGAGGAATGCAAAAGCCTGGATGACTGTTAATTTATTTGCACTCTCAGATTATTTCAAACCTACAGTTGAGGCTTATTTGTAGGGAACAGAAAATTCCCTTTAAGATTCTAGTGCTTGTTGATAATGCTCCAGGCCACCCTAGAGCTCTGACAGAGTCCTTCAAAGAAATTCAAGTTGCCTTCGTGTCTGCAAACACAACTTCACTGCTTCAGCCAATGGATCAAGGTGTGATTTCAGCATTCAAATGTTATTATCTAAGGAGGAATTTTGCAAAGGCTATAGCTGTTTAAGATAATGATCTCTCTGACGGATCAAAGCAAAATAAATTAAAAGCTTTTTGGAAAGGCTTCACCATTTTGGATGGCACTAAAACAACTAGAGGTGCATGGGAGGTAGTTAAAGAAACAAATCTGAAAGGTGTTTGGAAGAAACTCCCGCGTGCTGCAGCCTTCCAAAATGGCGCGTGCGTTGCGTGCGGCAGCGGGACCAGCCATGGGCTGCACCCGGCCCGCGGGCTGTAGGTTGCTGATCCCTCCCCTAGACCATGACAATGAACACATACACAAGGTAGAATTTGGTGCACCATGTCGTTGTGCACATGGGCCATCCAGGCTGGCACAGCATCAACCACCTCCTTGAAGGCAGGAGCTCCCTGAGGGAGCCTGCCTGGCATGCCGTCACTTCTGCTGAGGTCAGAACAGGGCGTCCCACCATGTGAGCAACAAGGAGGGTGTCACTTTACCCTCTCCTTGTTCATCATCAGGGTGCCCCATTCTGACCTCAGTAGAAGCAATGACATGCCAGGAAGACTCTTGGAAGGAGCTCCTGCCTGCAGGGAAGCTGGCTTCTTTTTGTAGCCACTACTTCGTCATGGAAAGGAGCTCTATGTAAAGCCTGCCCAGTGTGCCACCACTTCTACTGAGGATAAAACAGGACACATCTACAATCAACAAGACAGAGCAGCCTCTTCCTTGTAGATCTCATGTCTGGGTACCCATTTCTGCGCTCAGCAGAAATGGCGGCACGCTGAGCAGTCTCTGCATGGAGCTCCTGCCCACAAGGAAGCAGTGGAGGCACCTCTGAAAACAGACCTTTCCTGCACTGCACAGCATGGGAAACAGGACAGCACAACTCTTTGTGTGTGGACAATGGACAGGGCCATATGGGATTCAGTCCAGCTGTCCACATGCCAAGAGAACCTGAGGTCACTGAGGTTTCTGGGAAACACCATGCTCTTTCCCAACTTTGCTTAGTTTGGAGCAAAGTCAGGTTAAGGTAGGGTGATCAGATGCCCTCCTTTTCCAGGATGTGTTTTGCAAGATACATGCCAGCCTTCTGTCCAGGAGGAATTTCAAAATGTCTTTCATTTCGAGCATGTCTAAGAAGCATGAATTTACATTTATATGAGTGATTTTAGCTTTAGTTTGTGAATGTCTTGCATTTTTCTTGAATATCCTACACTTTGTGGTGATTTGCCCTCCTTTGCAGTTATGATATCTGGTCACCCTGGGTTAAGGGCCAGAAACCACAGCATCTCCCCGGAAGTAGTCATGCATAGCAAGGTCTGCCAGCACCAGCTTTGGGCGTGTTTGGTGTCCCCCCCCCCCAGTGTAAACAAGCCCAGCTTAGACAATCAGAACTATGTAGGATGATCCAACAAGATTATTATGCTCTTTACAAGGCTATGCTTTGGGCATTCATATCTCCCACCCTAGATCTTTATAATAAAAGTTTCTCATGTACTTGTTGCCTCTGCCATTGGGGAGAAAATTGAGGAGGGACACTAAACTCAGTCAGCAAATTATATTAGTATGTGATTTACTGGGGTATACATGAGGGAGAGATCTTCCATTGGGATACTTAAATTTTTCAGAGTAACCAAGAATGACTTTTTACAGTGGTTGCATTTGGATATCATCCAAAATCATGATTTAGTGCAGCACGCATTAACTGCAATGATAAGTGTGCAGCCAGTACATTCTCCTGCCCTTTCTTGCCTTCTGAACAACCAGGAAAAGGAATTTAGAAGCTTCTTCTTGCTGTGGCCTGTCATATCATCTGGCATGGCAAAGTAGTAAACAATGTGTGCATGTGCCTTCAAGTCACCTACTGATTTATTGTGACCCCATGAATTTCATAGGGTTTTCTTAGGCAAGGAACACTCGGAGCTGGTTTTATTAGCTGGGATCTGGTGTTCTTAGGGTATCTAGGCCACTACCATGTTTAACCTCAAACAAGTTAGCTTCATTACAGTGGCTCTTGAAGGCTTCTTGAAACAAACTAGTTCAAAGCTCAATGTTGGTAACTGCAGTTAATTAAAAGCAAAAGCTTCTGAACCTCTTCTTGAACATGTGGGAGGAAAATAGTGCATGGTAAAACAAGCCCAAGAGTTGGTCAAGGTTATGTAAATTACAGTAAAAATGTTTTAGTCAGAGTTTAGTGAGGGATGTCAAGATGTAATTATGTTTCACTCTGGTTCTGAAATCTTGTATTCATCTGTTTTTCCCCTAACACTTCTCAGGATGGCATGTTAATCAAGCCCTCTAGTAGTGGAGAATCTAGTCAAAGTTAAAGCCTTCCTCTGATTTTTGAAAATAATTTGCTTCAATTACATAAATCAGGCACACAGATCAGGTTTAGTTATCTGGTTTAGTGCTTCTGCCATCAAGTTAAGACTTGATGATGTGCTTTCAACATGGCTATTAAGCAAGGTGGCTGGATGGAATCGTTCTTGGAGGGTGTTGAATAGGGCTTCCTCCTCAATATGTGTGAACAGGACTGGAATTAAACATAATGGCGGGAAGATGTAACAGAGCAGGAAGATCTATCTGATCAGCTTCAGAGTCTGAACTATTTACAGAAGACAACAGCTTTCCATTCAACAATTTTTAAAAGCAGCTATATGCATTAAGGGTTTGAACTGCTGCCTTTGTACAATCATTAATAGGATGCCAGAATTCAACATCAGAAAGGTTGTCAGTTGTCAAGAGCATATATCCTAGTTAAGACATACAGGCCAACATGTTCTGGTTACATGAAATGTGGCCCTGTAGCATTAATATATTTTTAAAATGTCCTTGCAGAACAATATTAAAAAGGTGGCTTTCAGCTTATTACTTCCACATACTGCAATGCATGAATAGTTAGAACAACAACAAAAAAGCACACATTATCTGGCAAGAGTTCACATAAGGCACTATATGCCCTAAGGTTTACCAAGACTCATTTTAGTTAGACAACTTCGCCTTCATTGTTTTATATAACATTGGTAGTTGAGTTGACATGTGATAATTATAACCTGCTTATTCTGATTAATGTATTTTCTCTAATTTGTTTCCTAAGTGATTTAAAGTGCCAGTGAATAAATACAAAGAATGGAATGAAGTACTGCACTGCTAAATTAAGTTTAAAAGATAAATATAAATTCTGTAATCACTACAAACAATGAGATATACAAATGCAAAGTATGGGATCAAGATGTTCATATTTTAAGTGGAAATTTGTACTAAGATTATTGTGAAGAGCTTGGTTAAAGGTACATGACAAGTTCTATCCAAATACTTCATTTATAAAAACAGCCCTTTGTAGCTGGGGTACAGCAAATTTTTTTAAAAAACAAATTGCCCTCATGCTCAGAAGCATTCTGCCTTTTGTTGTTGTTATTATCTTATCGTGTCTATTACTGCATGATCTAAATACAGGTTGGTGGAACACAGAACAATTCACTGAGACACAATCATTTGTCTATAGTTCCACATTACTGATAAAATGCCACTAAACACAGTCTGGTAACTTAGTTCTCTATAGGTTTTGGTATTAAAGGAAAACAAGAAGCAAGAAAACACACTGCAGGATAGGAGAATGAACGTGTAAAGCATGTAGCTTCTGTTGTTGTTAGCACAATGAGTAACAGCACTAACAAAATCTGTGCAAGCACTTCTTCATCCACCCTCAGAAACAAAGATAACAGGCATAGGACTTGCTGGGAAAAGAGACACACACTGGAACTTGCAATGCATTACCATTTCTGTTGCAATGACACAGCAGTGTTAGTATATCATGTCAACATGAATAAGCAGGAACAAGCCACAGCAAGCCTTGGGCTCACATGCTCCCCTTGTTTTCCTTCCTCCTCCACTCAAACCAAGAGGAATTTGGAAGCTTTTGCTGATTTTGTTTAGCTGACACTTGCAGTGTCATGCAGACCTGGAAGTATACTTAACAGTTAGTTTCAAGAGGTCATCATTAATAACTATGATTTGAAAGTGAGTTGTCTGCAATTAATAATATTTAATGTTAATCAGAGTTCTGGTCCAGATGACGCATCAAATCAGTGCTTTCAAATTTTTCTTGGCCAATTGGGATCTTGGGAAGGAGAAAAAAAAATCCCGAGTCTAAAATTTGATGGACCTTGTTTCCACATCTCCATATCATACTAGCCTACTGTTCAGCATGACAGGCAAACACTTTTATCTAGTCTCAACTCTGATTGAAAAATGGCTGCCAAATAAAGCAAAGCAGCTTCATTTATATACCGCTTCATATCACACTATGGGGTGTCTAAGCAGTTTACAACTGTGAGCTGATTGCCCCCCAACAAGCTGGGTACTCATTTTAGTGACCTCGGAAGGATGCAGGCCTGAGTCAAGCCTCAGCCCTGGCTGGTATTGAACTCGCAACCTTGTGATTTATGAGTGAGTGGCTGCAGTACAGGCATTTAACCACTGCACCACCAGGACTCAAACACTGCTTTCCCAATCCACCATGATTCACTTGTTTGCATAGCTCTACTACACAGCTCCTATATGGCTTTTTCTCATTCCACCCATCTCTACCTTGAATCCAGATCTATTCTCTTTTCACTGTAACCCATACTTCGAGAAACCTCAATAGGAATATGCAAAATTGACTTTAGCCTTCTATGGCCAAGTTTCTAACACAAGACATTTAAGGTATGACAAAAGCAGGATGCAGAATAACTCAAGGGACAGGTTAAAAACTGGTGATACACCTATTAGAAATCAGAGTGGGGGGATGGGGAAGAGACTGAAGGCAGTATGAGACACTATTTCTGTATTTTAGTGTAATACAGAATGAAGGCTGGGCGTTTCTACTGCCTTAGTCACAATATGACTAGACTAGACAGCTGCTTTCATATGATCAGCAATTTCCTGTCTTGTGTAGGTGGTAGCAATTTTATCAGGTTAGGAACATGAGATTGTTCATAAATTGTAGAAGTTAATATTTCCCTCTCTTCCATGTCTTTCAGAGTGAGCAGGAGTGCATGTAAAAAAAATCCTTCACCCCCCCTCCATGCCAAAATCTTATAATGCTAAAGATTGTTGACATGCAGAAAATAAGTTCTATTAAAAATATTAACTCTCTGGATTTCACAGGAAGTACTTAAAACACCCCACTTAATGTTTGAGCTTTTAACAGTATCTATGCAGGCTTCCGTGAACCAGTGTGGTGTAGTGGGTTGAGCGTTGGACTCTTGAGACCACCTCAAGCCATAGAAACCCACTGGGCGAGCTTGGCCAAGTCACACTCTCTCGGCCTCAGAGTAAGGCAATGACAAACCCCCTCTGAAGAAACTTGCCAAGAAAACCATGCGAAAAATTCAACCTAGAGTTGCCATAAGTCAGAAATGACTTGAAGGCCACAACAACAAATGCAGACTTCCATAAACCCCTTCACTTGTCTGCCAATAGCAAGGGTCCCTGCTTTAGAAGCCCAGAACAAAATTCTCCTTCGCTCCCTCTCAAGCAATCTCTCTCATGAATTATGGGGAAAGCACGCATAGTGAAACAAAAGGTACCTCTGCCGTGACCTGTAGAGAACTTTAGGATGAGGGGAGTGGAGAAAGAACTGGGAGAATAAGGTAACAATTTTTCCTTGTCTTTGATTTTTTGCAGAAGGCATCAGACACACACAGATGGCACATCCTGAAAAAAGATTGATGCAAAAGTGAGAAGTTTTGCTTCAGAGAACTCAGAGGGATGGAAAGGAAGAATGATTTCCTCTTCTTTCTTTCTGTACAGTATAGCAGCAAAAGCCCAACACAGGACAACAACTCGCTCACATCTCTTTGCCAGTTCTTCACATATCCTATAAGATTTGAACTGGAAATCAAAGGCACATCAGCATTGTAGAAACAATGCAGTTTGACACCACTTTAACTGTCATAGCGTCATCTTACAGAATCCTGGGATTTGTAGTTTTGTGAGGCACTAGCACTCTTTGGCAGAGAAAGCTAAAGACTTTGTAAATCTACAAACCCCAGGATTCCACAGGATGGTGCTACAACACTTAAAGCGGTGTTAGATTGCATTATTTCTACAGTATAGCTGTAACCAGACATGAATAGCTGATATAATAAAATCTGTGGATCCCTTACAATTGCATTTGCTAACAGTTCTGCCTTCTAATCCATGCTTCTGGGATGCCTTAATATGATTATTGCATATTTGTTTATTTTCCACATCTGACAATCAAAACCTGTGATTCGCCAAGCTGAATTTGTTATTCTGCAATACTTTTGATTTTGTTTCTATGATTTGCATCTGTGGCCAGCAGTTAATTTCATTCTGTTGTGTCCAACATAATGGCCACATTGAGATAATAATATTTTGGCTTTAAAAGCTAATGTATGAACAAAAGAAGTCAGTACACATAGCCTTTACAATACTCCCTTTATTGCAGCAAGAAGCAAACAAACCAGGAAGTCCTCCATTAACCATAGCTTCCCATTTCATTCAAACTGAGTAACTATGGTAACAGTTCCTAACTTCTTCCGAAGACATTGCCCACATTTTCCAGTTTCATCCAAATAAGGAAACATAAATTATACTATAAATCCATGTCCAAAGTCACTAATATATTTAGAGGAAATTAGGTAGACAATTGTTTGATTGGAAACTGGATCTTGTTAATCACCGTATTTTTCGCCATATAAGGCGCTCCGGCATATAAGACGCACCCAATTTTAAAGGAAGAAAATCCAGGAAAAAAGGATTCCTCCCTTTAGCCGCGGCCGGTTGTTCAATGGGCTGGTGCTGGGATCGGAGAACTTCTCCGATCCCAGCACCAGCCCATTGAACTGAGGTCGCGGGGGGAAGGAGGGCTCCTTCCCCCCGCGACCTCAGTCTTTGAATGGGCTGGTGCTGGGATCGAAGCGATCCCTGCACCAGCCCATTGAACTGAAGCCGCGGGGGGAAGGAGGGCTCCTTCCCCCCGCGACCTCAGTTGTTGAATCGGCTGGTGCTGGGATCGAAGCGATCCTAGCACCAGCCCATTGAACTGAGGTCGCGGGGGAAGGAGCCCTCCTTCCCCCCACGGCTTCAGTTCAATGGGCTGGTGCTGGGATCGCTTCGATCCCAGCACCAGCCCATTCAAAGACTGAGGTCGCGGGGGGAAGGAGCCCTCCTTCCCCCCGCGACCTCAGTCTTTGAATGGGCTGGTGCTGGGATCGAAGCGATCCTAGCACCAGCCCATTGAACTGAGGACGCGGGGAGAAGGAGCCCTCCTTCCCCCCGCGACCTCAGTCTTTGAATGGGCTGGTGCTGGGATCGAAGCGATCCTAGCACCAGCCTATTGAACTGAGGACGCGGGGAGAAGGAGCCCTCCTTCTCCCCGCATCCTCAGTTCAATGGGCTGGTGCTAGGATCGCTTCGATCCCAGCACCAGCCGATTCAAACACTGAGGACGCGGGGAGAAGGAGCCCTCCTTCTCCCCGCGTCCTCAGTTCAATGGGCTGGTGCTAGGATCGCTTCGATCCCAGCACCAGCCCATTCAAAGACTGAGGTCGCGGGGGGAAGGAGGGCTCCTTCTCCCCACATCCTCAGTTCAATGGGCTGGTGCTAGGATCGCTTCGATCCCAGCACCAGCCCATTCAAAGACTGAGGTCGCGGGGGGAAGGAGCCCTCCTTCTCCCCGCGACCTCAGTTCAATGGGCTGGTGCTAGGATCGCTTCGATCCCAGCACCAGCCCATTCAAAGACTGAGGTCGCGGGGGGAAGGAGGGCTCCTTCTCCCCGCGACCTCAGTTCAATGGGCTGGTGCTAGGATCGCTTCGATCCCAGCACCAGCCCATTCAAAGACTGAGGTCGCGGGGGGAAGGAGGGCTCCTTCTCCCCGCGTCCTCAGTTCAATGGGCTGGTGCTAGGATCGCTTCGATCCCAGCACCAGCCCATTCAAAGACTGAGGTCGCGGGGGGAAGGAGGGCTCCTTCTCCCCGCGTCCTCAGTTCAATGGGCTGGTGCTAGGATCGCTTCGATCCCAGCACCAGCCCATTCAAAGCCTGAGGTCGCGGGGGGAAGGAGGGCTCCTTCTCCCCGCGTCCTCAGTTCAATGGGCTGGCGCTAGGATCGCTTCGATCCCAGCACCAGCCCATTCAAAGACTGAGGTCGCGGGGGGAAGGAGCCCTCCTTCTCCCTGCGACCTCAGCCCTTCGCCTTATAAGGCGCACCAACTTCCCCACCCACGTTTTGGGGAAGAAAAAGTGCGTGTTATAGGGCGAAAAATACGGTACATACTAAAACAACATATTTGAAGTAGTATAACTTTATTATTGGGAGTAATTCAAAGCAAGCTATAAATGGATGATCTATTATTTCTAAAATGTAGCACTAGGACTCCCTTCATGATATGAAAAGGGATCTTGTAGCACCTTTGAAACTAATTGGGTGAAAGACGCTTTCGTAGACATAGTCTACTTGCATGGAGTGAACTGATGCCCAAAAAGGACCTTTATAATCAGACTGTATGAATAGCCATAGAAATGTAAAACATGTTGGTATGGTGATAGACATTAATATGTAACATATGATACTATTTCTTTGTTTCTAGTGGCAATCATTTAATACACTGGGTTCCACCTTTATTGCCATTATTAGTATCATTACTGTTGCATACAATTGTTTTGTTAGTAATATATTACATTAATTAAAAAACCTACATGTATGAACAAATAGCAGGTTCTTAAAATACTGTAAAACTTGTAAATTAAACAAGATCTTAAAATGGTATGCTAGGGTTGAATATCCAAGAGTTATTTATAATAATAATAATAATAATAATAATAATAATAATAAATTTTTATTTATAGCCCGTCCCTCTGTACGGCAATCGGGGCGGGGTACAACAATTTTAAAACAAACAAATTAAAACATTTCCCCATCCCATAACCCACCCTCCCACCCCTTAAAACAGAATTAAACTAGCGAACAATTAAACATACAACAATAAAATAAAACCATCCATTAATGAGACAAGGAACCAGTAAAAACAAAATAAACTCATCTAGCGGCAGACCACTGTTATTTATCATGAGTGTATTATTAGGTACTGAGAAAGGACTTTTAGCTTAAAATAACAGAAGCCAAAGACACTCAAAATGCTTGAATTTAATTTGAGCAGCAGATTTGTTTTTACTTCAGGAGCAGTTAAGTTGTCTGTTAGTGTTTTATGATCACAAGAGTATTCATAATCATGATCTACTGTTTTAGTCTTTAGAAAAACATTCATGTGCTTTACTTAATTTTACAGTAGGTTGATTTAGACAACATGATTAATCAAATGGAATAGGAATTCTGACTTATTGGTTATGAGCAGTGTTGCAGTGAATGCTACCTGATCACTCTCGGTTGCAAACAGAGCACCTAAGCAGGCAACAGAGCTCTGTTCCATGGTTTATTTAGCATGGGGTCCAGCTAGGAGTACAATTTCCTCTCTGACTTGTTTCTTTCCCAACAACCCAAAGAAAGAAACATACCAAACTCTGAATTCTTTCTCTAGCTGTAAGGAAAGAAACTAAATAGGGAAGAAACTATGCCAGTGTTTGGATGACACACTATGTAAACCATGGAGCCAAGCAAAGTTTTGTTTAGCAGCTCCAGCTGCAAAGTGATTTGTACATGACAATTTGTGACATGGTTCTAGCATTTCTCTGGTGTGTCATGCAAACCAGCTCATCTTGCATACTTAGGCACTCTTAAAAAAAAAAATCAGACTCTCCTAGCTTATTCAGTATTAATATTTGCTAGCTTATTCGATTAATCTAAGAGGGAAGGAGCATGTGTCTTAAAAGTGTGTTCTTGCCATAGTCAGATATGTATTGATGAATGTAAGATAGATATGTTTGACAATGCAATATTTCAACCTGAGGTTAAAGTTTAACCAGAGAATACAGTAGCCCCTCCATTTTCGTGAGGGATCCATTCCGGACCCCCCTGCGAAAACGGAAACTCGCTAATAATCAAGCCTCATTGCCTTGAATGGCCACACGCTTCCGCCTTGCCCTTCCATGAATAAACAAGACCATGGACTTCAAGTCCGTGAAAACGGAGGGGTGAGTGTATAAGGTATGTTGTGATTTGAAGATCAAATTGTGTTTTATTTCATTTCTAACCAAAATCTTATCTAGGCCCAAAACAGACTGCAGAAATGATCCAGACTGAGACCCTTTTAACTGCCCAGTGCTAGGGAATCCTGGGAATTGTAGTTTGTTGTGGCATCAGAGCTCTCCGACAGAGAAAACTAAATGTCTTACAAAATCACAGTTCCCAGAATTCCCTAGCATTGGGCCAGGGCAGTTAAAACAGTCTCAAAATGGATTATTTCTGCAGTCTGTTTTGGACCCTAGTTTTCAAGCTACAACAGTGTGTAGTCTGTTCTCTGGTTAATATATTTTTTGTTGTTGTGTGTCTTCAAGTAGCTTCCGACTTGGCAACCCTATCACGGGGTCTTCTGGGGCTGAGAGTACATGGCTCGCCCATCGTCACTCAGTAGGTTTCCATGGCCAAGTGGAGACTCATACTCTCCTCTCCAGAGCTGTACTCCAATGCTCAAACCACTACACCATGCTAGCTCTCTTTAATATATCATATTTTCTGGTGTATAAGATGACTTTTTAACCCTAGAAAAAGGTCTCAAAAGTCAGGGATCGTCTTATACGCAAGGTAGAGAAGGAGGACGACAAAGGGAGAAAGATAAGGAAGCCAGGAGAGAGAAGGAAGAGGATGAGGAAGAGGGGAGAAAGAGAAGGAAACCAGTTCTACAATATGGATGCAGCCTGAATCTGCACTGCAGAAATAATGCAGTTTGACACTGCTTTAACTGCCATGGCTCCATCCTATAGACTCCTAGGATCTGCAGTTTGCTTTGTGGTACCAGAGCTCTCTGACAGAAAAGGCTAAATGTCTCACAAAACTGCAAATTCCAGAATTCCATAGCCCTGAGCTAGGGCAGTTAAAGCAGTATCAAATTGCTTTAATAAATTTCTGCAATGTAGACACAGCCAAAGTTGATGTGTTGCTTGGGCATGGCTTCTTTAACAAATAATTCTGCACAATGAGAAAAAAAAAGAGAGAATACCCATAAAGATTTATCTAAAGAAGAACCAAGTTCCTTAACTTTGAGGTTGTATGTGTATGTTGTGTGCCTTCAAATTGTTCCTGACTTATGATGATCATGGGGTTTTCTTGGCAAGATTCACTCAGAGGACGTTTGCCATTGCCTTCCCCTGAGGCTGAGAGTGTGTGACTTGTCCAAGTTCACCTAGTGGGTTTCATGGCAGAGTGGGAAATCAAACCCAGCTCTCCAAAGTGGTAGTCCAACACTCAAACAACTACACCATGCTGGCTCCTATTCCCATGTACTACCTATGAAACAATTGCAGACTTTTTTGTTGTTCTTGTGTGTCTTCAAGGCCTTTCCGTCTTATGGCGACCCTAAGGCAACCTTATCATGGGGTTTTCTTGGCATGTTTCTTCAAATGGGGGTTGCCATTACCAGCCTCTGAGGCTGAGAGTGTGTGACATGCCCAGGGTCCCTTACTTGGCCACAAATTGTACATACCCCAGAATGCATCACTTAGTATATTGGCAGACCTTCCCCCCAACACTTTCGCATTTCCCCCCCAACCATCTCATAGCTGGGAGATGGAAATAATTTTTAAGGCAGCATTTAAATCTGGACTATTTTTGAAAAAGTAAGGTCCAAAACACACTACAGAAATAAATGCTAGGGAACATGGGAGCTGTAGTTTGTTGTGTTTATAAGTGACAGCTTTCCTGCTGAGTGCCTGCATGTCATAAGCATTTGAATTAAAATTACCATATTGAAATCAAATCTGATTTTTAAAATTTTTTATTTGGTGTGCTTTGGAAGAGGGGCAGTCTTATACAGCGAGTATATCCCAAACTCTTTATTTTAACTGGAAAAGTTGGGTGTCGTCTTATACGCCCAGTCATCTTATACGCCAGAAAATACAGTATTTAAAGCATGCGAATATTATGTATGGCAATTTTTACTGGGTACTTGTATTATTAACAATTATACTGTACCAACCACAGATGACTAGTGATATGACAAGAGGTTAGTGGAGAAGCAGACTGTTCAGTTAAGTCAACAATTAGGGATTAACAATACTAGCACTTCAACTGACAATTCACTGTAACCTCATATAAGATTAGTCTTCCATTACCATCTTGAGTGAACTAGTTACAGGTCTTCAAAATCTGGGTGATGGGCTGACTGAAATGGACTACTATCATGGAGACTAACATTATGCAGAAAGAACATGTTGAAAATGGTCTTTGATCTAATATGCAGCATGAGATGATCAAAATTTGTAGTTTATACATCTTTTTGAAAAAAGGCCCCTCATTTAATGACTATTGATAGATGGTTGCACAAAAAGGATGAGTACATTTAATAAAGGAATCATGCAAATTTATTCAAGATGCAATCCATTAACGTGCTCTTTCAGGCACACATTCTGTTCTGCCACAATGATGGTCATATCTCAGTGTGAAAGTGCTGCTGATTAAAATCAACAACCAGTCTAATATCTTCACATCATGATAACAGTGCAGCAAATAATTTAGATAACACATAAAAACATCCAGTTGGAAGTGTCCTACTTTGTAACAGCTATTCAAACTCTTAATGAAATGAGGTAACACGTTTCTTTTGAGAAAGCCAAAAGCTGATCTAGACTGATAAGTGATTTTATTGGCTTATTCTTAGTTCATACCCTTTGACTAGTGAGCAGGTGAATAAGCTATACTGAATCTATACCAACTATACTGTCAGAATCTGATCACATAGATTTTTATCATCTCTAAAACTGCTTGTTCTGCCTATGGTAGTTACCTTGACAGGCGTTGCTATCCTCTCTCCAGCTTGCTACAACTTGTCTTTTTATTGCAAGCACAAGACTGTCATTTAGTACATGCCTAGATAATGCTTAGTGCTATGAAAATATGTGTATCTCTGAGTACTTTCACGATACAGCTAAATATTGAGCACTTACAACTGTAACCCAAATCTATATTTCTGTTGGAGATTTTCTACATAAAAAGAGTAAAAAAGGTAACTAAGCAACCAGACTTTCCCTAAATACAGCCGTAGCACAGCTAAATCTGTTTCTAAGCATCAAGCCTGTACAGGTTAAGTACACACAAAATATATGTACTGGGAGGAGATGATTCTACACAATTAAGATACACTGGATTAGAATTCTTAAAGAGATGAACATAATAAGATCGGTTAGGACAGATATTTCTGACTTCTAAATGAAGCAGTTATAGGAAACAGTTCAGAGTCCCAATTGCTAGCACAGCTTTGTGTGGAGAGGCACTACTCAGTACTACAGGACTGAAGCCTCTCTGCTAATGCTGCACTGGATGAATTGCATTCTACCAGGAAAAACGCAAGCTACCAGTTTTGGAGGCGGGGTAAAATGTTTGTAGATTATACACAGAAAGTAGTTCAACAGATTGTTTTGAAATTCATCAGTGCTGGTGCAAAGGTTTGAGAATGCCAAGCTGACATAGGAAGTGTACAAAGTGGCTTCTTTAAACAGGAGTTTAAAATGTTGGATAGCCACTGTCTTTCTGCCCCAGCAGATTTTGTTGTGGTAAAATGACACTCTTCACTTTCTCAATTTGTATAATATCTTTTTGGATATTAGTTGTTAGGTCAGGGAGTAAATGTAGTATGGTAGTCAGCCCTCTGTATCCATGGATTTTTTATCAACAGATTTAAGCATCCACAGTTTGAAAATATTCTAAAAATATATACATTCCAAAAAAACAAAAAACAACAACCCTTCATTTTGTCATTTTATATATGGGACACCATTTTACTACACCATGGTATTTAATGGGATTTGAGCATCCATGGATTTTGTTATCCACGGGGGATCCTGGAACCAAATCCCAGCAGATACCAAGGGCCCACTGTATGTGTTTTGCTTTGTCCTGGAGCTGTCCAACATCTCTGTATTTTTGATGAAAATATACGGTATTTTGTTCGATCCGATGGAATTCCTTAGGTACCTCTACAAGAAAGTTGTGAAAAATTCTGTGTTTTGCTTATGTTTGAATCTAATGTGGGAATGGACAGAATGGAGAGGAGACTGGGAGAGAGTATAGCTGGCTAGCAGAGATGGGAGAGAATTCAGGGCAGTAGGAAGTTACATCATTGAAAGCAGAGAGCTGGAAGAAAGAAAGAGAAAGTGATGAGAGGTAGGGGTGAGAAATAGGAGCATCTGTGTTAATTCTATTTTTAAAATATACACTAATAATAACAATAATAAAAAACTGCAGTGCAATCGGGGCGGCTTACAACTATCAATGCAGTTACTGTCACTATTACATTGAATGTATGTATAACCTAACTGGCACACTGAGCAGCACAAGGTGGGACGACGTCTCAAAATAAGCGGGGGCTGCTCTACTACTGTTATGGCCCCTAATGGGATTACCCAGCCCCCATTTATCCCTCTTCCCCCCACATGAAAATGCTGCAAATCAACCTGAATGAAACAGGCTAACGGTAGAGCAGTGTAGAAGTAGTGAGAATCAGAGTGTCTAGTACTTTATAACATGCATGACAGACAGAAATTCAGCAGGTGTAATTTTACAAATCAATGTTATTTAGTATGGAAGCAGCACCTGTGGATGGTCTTCCTACAATGCAGCTTGAATTCCCATCTTTAAAATTGGGGGAAATGCCTCTTGCTTTTTTGCCTATTGCTCAACTGTTAAGACACTCCAAGCATGGTGAAACTTCCTTGTAAGTACTCTTACTAGGTGCATGATAGGCACAATTCTATTCATCAACTTTATCCAGGATGGAATCAACACTTGTACAATGATAGTTTGCCTTTTGACAGCTACAGGGCCCTAGAAGGGAGATGGCAGAGTGGGTTTTATTTCGTAGTTCTGTTGGTGTATAACAACACCTCTCAGATTGTGGGACCATAAATGTATCTCAGCCTACATTCAGTGAGCCCCAGTAACACAACACAGGTCCTCAACACTGCAGAAATAATCTAGTTTGAGACTGCTTTAACTGTCCCAGCTCAATGCTAGAGAATTCTGGGACCTGTAGTTTTGTGAAACATTTAGCTTTCTCTGTCAGAGCTCTGGTGCCACAATAAACTACAATTCCCAGGATTCCCCAGCACTGAGCCATGGCAGTTAAAGCTGTCTCAAACTGGATTATTTCTGCAGTATGTTTTGGACCTCAGTTTATTGGAGTTGCAGCCAAACACTATGTTTTCAGAAAGGGGGAAAAGCTATTACTCCTTTATTCCATAATATATTGCTAGGTATAATTTGGTACCTACAATACATGCCAGTGACTGATTCATTCAGTCTACAAATCTCCATTTCAAAATAAGGAATGAACAAGCCTCAAGGGGAGAGAACATGGCTTAATTTTCTGTTTCTTCCCCATCTCCTGCCACTTAACTTGACAAAGAGGTTATGAAGACCTCAAAACCTTGCATACTTTTGTGGTGTTTTGGCTGGTCCAAATAAGGGCATTGCTCAATTGGAGATTTTGATTAATGGCTTTCTTGGTTGTAGAAATTCAAACTATTTAATTATATGAAGCAATGTCAGAGGAGAGCAATTTTGAGCCAGGTATCAGCTGCAAAAATCCAGTACTGATGTCAAGCGCTAAGTTTAACTGTTAGTTATTACCTGAGCACAGAGGTGGAGGCAGAAGGTCAGCATTTCAGTTATAACATTTCTTCACCTGACATCTTGACAAATACTACAGGCCTCCCAAAGCACTGCTGTCTTTCAGACTGAAGAAAGTAGTAACTGACTACTAGTAGTTATTGCATATAACACCTGGATATATCATAATGCAGAGCATTTAATTCAATCATGAATAGGCATTGTGTTTTCTCTAACCAAAACACTAAAAAAGTTAAAACTAAAAGAAAAGAAGAAAAGTGACCTATGTCTTCAAATGGATGGGTTGAGACTCAATGTGATGCAGATGTAACAGTGAATTACCTTCAACCAAATCAAAGAGATTGGGGAAGGGGCCTAAACATCCTAAAGAGACCAGATCCCATCTGATCATGGAAGCTAATCAAGGTCAGCTCTGGTTAGTACTTGGATTGGAGACTACTAACAAAATACTATGTGCTGTATTTCTATAGGCTATATTTCAGAGGAAGGAACTGGCAAAACTAGTTGCCTAAGAAAATCCTGTGAAATTCATGGGGTCCCCACAAGTCAATAGATGTCATGAAGGCACATAACCACATCTTCAGGCTCACTTTAAGGTGATATTAGCATCAATGTTTACAAAATTGTTAATATTAATACATGTACTGTAGGAACAGAACCTGAGTAAGAAAGAACAAAGTTAGTAACATTTAACAATTGATGCTGATATCACGTTTCACAATTATTGAATGTGGCATGGGTAACTGACTCCACAGATAAAGAAAACGATGAAGTGTGTGAACATGTAAACAAAGAGACTTCTCAGATTTGAACACAAATGCTCACGGTGACTGTCTGGACCAGGGGTAGGCAACATAACGCCCGCCGCCCGTCATGATGATATTGATTATTGTTGTTATTACTTGTTCTTGGGGTTTTCTTGGCAAAATCTCCACAGGGGTTTTGCTATGGCTTTTCTGGGGCTGAGAGAGTGTGTATGCATATTTTTTTTAAAAATTAATTTTTTAAAAAATATATTTATTTATTTATTTATTTATTTTTGATGCTCCCCCCCCCCCAATTGTCTGAGGGACAGCAACCCGGCCCCCAGCTCAAAAAGGTTGCCTACCCCTGGTCTGGACTAATCCACAGTGAGGAGAATTTAAAATATCACTGAAGAAAGACCAATGCTATTTCTCTTATGACTGCATTATCATTTAGTCTTGACAATATATATTTACTTTATAAAGAGAAAACTGCTCGCTGCTACTATCCTGGCTGCTGCCACATTCCAGAATTAATGCAGCTTGTTTTAACTGTCATGCCTTTAGTTGTGACATCAGAGCTCTCTGACAGAGAAAGCTATATATCTTCCCAAACCACAAATCCCAGAATTCCATAGCATTGAGCCATGGCAGTTAAAGCAGTGTCAAACCGCATTAATTCTGTAGTGTAGATGCCACTCCTGTGAGGTGAAACCCCCTATATCAAAACTAGTGTATTTCTTTTATCTGCACAGACAAAAACAGCATTAAGTGCAGAAAAATTATTCCACAGAGCTGAATAAAGAAGTTTAGCATATTATTATTCTTATTATTACTATTAAAATATCTTTACCCCATCCTATAAAAGACCTCATAGCAGCTTAGAAACAGAACTGAAACAAGTCAATATAATAATTAAATAAGCTAAAAACTTATTAAAGAACAAGAGTAAGTTGAATACAGATTTAAACATTTTTAAAACTATGAACAATTGTGATTGGGATCTGTTGGAAGAGGCTGAAAGGCACTGATGAACAGGCAAATTTTAACTTGGCACCTAAATGAAGTGAGTGTTGGCATCAGTCAGGTCTCCGGGGGAGGGCATTCTACAATTGGCATGCCACAGCTAAGAAGACCCTCTCCATGTCCCAACACAATGTATTGATCTCATTGGTGGTGTGCAGAGGACCCCCATCAGGAGACCTAAATCCTTGGACATAACAAAACAAACAACCGGGGTTAAAACTATATCATATCAACATGAAGTCCAATTTATTAAATGAAGTCCAATAAATTTAAAATTTATTCACATTTTATTAACATATCTGTATGGAAATTTTAATGTTGTAAGCCGCCCCGATTGCTCTGCAGAGGGACGAGATACATATTATTATTATTATTATTATTATTATTATTATTATTAATCATAGGAGATCTGTGATGGGTTCTTGCAAACTATTTTGTTTTTAAAATCACTCCAAAAGAAATCCTAATTTTGAAGAGAACAGTAATGCTAAAAAAGGAGGGGTTTACCTCTCTTCTGTTATTTCCTTAGTATCTCATCCTCCCAACTGCTATTAACCGGGAACAGAAAGAAATGAAAAATCTTTGATCTACCAAAGCACCTGCTCTCATCACTTTCCCTTAAAGAAAGGTCTCCTAATATGTATACCTAGGCTCTTTGTTGTTATGTTTTTTCAAGTCGTTTCTGTCTTACGGTGACCCTATCACGTTTTTCTGGGGCTGAAAATGTGTGATTCACACAAGGTCACTCAGTGGGTTTGCATAGCTGAGTGGGGAATTGAACCCTGGTCTCCAGATTTGGAGTCCAGTGCTCAAACCACAACAATATACTTGCTCTCACTTTAGCTCTTAGTTCTGCTCAAAACTGCCAAAGCTTTTTTCAAAGTTGCATAAAATTTAACAGGGAGGTTAGAGTGCTTTAGGAAGGAACTATGCAGTTAATCTCAATGTTTCACCTCAATTATTTTATTTCACTAGCATCCATAATCTCTATTTATTTAGACTTTAGCCTGCTTAAATGTGGAGATGGGAGGGGAGAAGAGAGGAAAGCAAAGTAAGAAGGGTTCTACCAGTAGAAGCAGAGTAGAGCCCATGGGGACTAGAAAAAGACAGATCCTTGCAGTGATGATTGGAATTGATCCTAATGAAGGGGAGCAATGGGGAACAGAAGAACTGGAGGAAGTCCCTAACCAAATAACCTTTATTTCCATGGGGTCCCCACTTGCTCTTGTTATGTCACCTTCTATTATTCTATTTCAAAATAGTGTCTAAAAAAACAGATGTTATAAAATCACAATGGTAGTCAGCATGTCTTACTGTGTTATTATTATACTGAATATACTCTTATTGGCTTTATTACTAAAACATTAAAGAGGTTTGTATGTGATGATGAAACAATTTATATTTCAATATTGGTCTTTTGGTCCAATAAAGAGGAATCTGTGCTGAGACAACCACTTGAGCACATATGAGTCACATGAATATTTTGGTAAGAAAGCAGGAAAAGTCACTCTTTATATAGATTGTATGAGTTCTCAATCTTTACAATGTTTACATCCGTCAAAGGACAGCAGAAGTATGGCTGTTTTGCATATTATTTCTCAGCTTCATGGTTGCTGCTATGAAACAGTTTTCCATACTGTACCAATAGCTTGGATAATGCAGAACTCTTGTTGCTGCACTGCATATCCAAAGGATTAATTCCTATGGAAGAAGAGTACAGATGCAGGGAAAAGCCATTTCATTTACATTCCCCCAATTATCTTCCTCTTACAAGCATTGCTAGAGTATTGTGGAAGAGACAAGACACTTTACTAATGTAACATAAAAAGCAACTGGGAGTCTAACCCACAGCAGCAGTAGGATCTGGCTTTTGTTATCTGCTGACCAGGATAACCATTTCTGTTCTGAAAGGTATTTCCCATCCAAGAAGAAAGGATGTGAAAAGCAACTAATATGCATTACTCATTTCAGATAAATAAGTCAAGAGAACCAGTGAATTCCAGTTACACTTTCGTTACCTATATTGAAAAAAATATTCAGATATCTGAGGAAAGTTTAATGACCCAGCTGCAAGAATTCAGAAAGTCTAAAAACTTATAACTGGACAACTTTAGTTCAAGCCAAATTCAGAACTTACTCAAATCCTTGTTGACCCTGATTTTTCCATTTGGGTTGTAAGGTCACAATGCTAGTAAGATGAACAACAAATGACTGAATTCCTCAGGCTCTAAATCTAGCACCAGGCCTACTTGTCCAGGACACTTCCTCCCTGGAAATAATGCACTAACTCCCTCCCAGGCCTATTTTCCTTTTACCTGCTCTCCCCCTTCTACATCATATTTCTATCACCCATTTCCCCCTCAGATCAACTGTCTTTTCTACCCTGTGCATTGACCAGGCTTCCTACCATGCTTCTGGCCTTTTTTTCCTTTTCCTTCCTGTCCAATAACATATACTCTCATATTTTAACAAAGGCAAGCTATAGATTTCTGGGGTTCATAATTTCTACCAACTCCGCTTGCACATGGGGGCAATATTTGCCATCACCTTCTCTTTCATCCATAACTTCCTATGATGCCACCGACTGGTCCCAATTACAATGACTGCAACTGCCAGTGGCATCTTTACTATTGATCATTTTTATTACATAAATAGCTTGTGGTGGTGGTGGTGGTGGTGGTGCTTGTGACACAACCAAAATGAGCGCAAGAGCATTGCCATGTGACAAAAGTGCATAGGGAGATCAACAGAGTGGCTAAGATGGTAATCACAAGTTTTTCAACAGAAAGACAACACAAGGAATTCAATATGATAGTTCTGTCCTTCCTGCATACAGGGTTTTCAATAAACATCAAGCTCCCTACAGGTCTGTAGGTCTCAGCAGGTGCCTTACTATTCTGAGCATTGCTGCTCCTTGCATTTGTTTCAAGAGCCTTTTTTGGCCACAATTTATGTTATGACTAGTCGGCTCCCAACTTTCACAGAGATTAGGGGTGCAGGACCCCCACAAAAGTGGAAAAACTGAATATTTCTAGGTCCATCACTGAAACTATATTTAACACACAAAAAGTATTTGCTGATGGGATGGCTGGGCCTGCCTGCCTGCCCATTTCATTTTTCCCTTCCTCGCTTGCTTGGACTGAGGAGGATTGGATGGAGTAGAAGGGGGGGAGGAAGTAAGGGGATACCTGTCCCATCCCATTTCCTCAATCGGGTGAGGGAATACACCCTCCCTCCTCATACTCTCCCCCCCAATCCGATCCCATCCCCCCCACCATCTACATGGGCAAGTGAGTTTTATTTCTGTTGAAAGTGGCATAGGATAGCAGTGGCAACAGCTATCAATAATACAATAATCTGTGAATAATCAAATCTGCAAATGCTTAACATTCAAATGTGGACAGATGACTACATTTCTTCTCTGAAAACTTCTATCCTCTGTAAGATTGTTAACTACAGTCAGCCCACCATTGTCATAGATTCTTTATCCATAGATTGAAGCATCTACGCCTTGAAAATATTCAAAAAATATATACATTCCCTGGACCCCCTGGATATGAAGAACTACAGGCCTGTTTCATTGCTGCCATTTTTGAGCAAGGTGATCGAGAGGGCGGTTGCTCTTCAGCTCCAGGCAGTCTTGGATGAAGCCGATTATCTAGACCCATTTCAAACCGGCTTTAGGACAGGCTTGGGGGTTGAGACTGCCATGGTTGCCTTGACCGACGATCTGCGTCTGAGCATCGACAGGGGTAGTGTGACCCTGTTGGTGCTCCTAGACCTCTCAGCGGCTTTCGATACTATAGATCACGGCATCCTCTTGGACCGCCTGAGGGGGTTAGGTATCGGGGGCACTGCTTTGCAGTGGTTCCGGTCCTTCCTCTCGGGTCGGTCCCAGAGGGTGCTGCTTGGGGACTGTAGCTCCAGTAAGAGGGACCTCACTTGTGGGGTTCCTCAGGGGGCTATTTTGTCCCCGATGTTATTTAACATCTATATGAAGCCACTGGGTGAGATAATACGGAGTTATGGTGCTGGGTGTTATCAGTACGCTGATGACACCCAAATCTATTTCTCCGTGTCTCGTTCATCGGCCTCGAATTCCAATGGCATCTCTTCTCTCAATGAATGTCTTCAGGCGGTAATGGGCTGGATGAGGAAAAACAGATTGAAACTGAATCCAGACAAGACGGAGGTGCTCACGGTAGCGGCCCCGAAACCAAGAATTGGGTTGCAACCTCCAGTCCTGGATGGGGTCACACTCTCCTCCAGTGACTGTGTTCGCAGTCTGGGGGTGCTCCTTGATTCGTCGCTCCTGATGACAAATCAGGTAAATGCGACGGTCAGGAGTGCCTGCTATCAGCTTCGGCTGATACGCCAGCTGCGCCCTTTTCTGGAAGGGATCTCGAAACTGTTGTGCACGCACTGGTAACCTCACGCCTGGACTTCTGTAATGCGCTCTACTTGGGGCTACCCTTGTGCTTGGTTCGGAAGCTTCAGTTGGTACAAAATATGGCAGCCAGGCTTGTTTCTGGTACATCTAGGAGGGACCACATTACTCCGGTTCTGAGGTCCCTCCACTGGCTGCCTATCAGCTTCCGGGCCCAGTACAAGGTGTTGGTTATTACCTTTAAAGCCCTAAATGGCTTGGGTCCAAGCTATATCAGGGACCGCCTCCTCCCGTACAATCCTCCCCGCGCTCTCCGGTCCTCTGGGAGGAACTTACTGCAGCCTTTAAAATCTAGGCTTGCAGCGACCTCCCAGAGGGCGTTCTCTGCTGTCGCCCCCAAACTCTGGAACGACCTGCCGGATGAGATCCGTCAGTTGACATCATTAGACAGCTTTAAAAAAGCTGTCAAGACGGATCTCTTCCGGCAGGCCTTTCCAGATTAACCAGATTATCCCGGCCCAGGCTTCCTGATCCCCTCATTCCTCCCGTGGCCCCATCTTTAGTGATGGTTGAGGATCTCCAGAGGGACATCAGGGTTTTTAGGTGGTTTTAATTATGGTTTTATGTTCTTATATTGTGCTTTTAATTTGTTATATTGTTTAATACTTTCTTAAGGGGGGGAGGGATTATAATGTTTAATGTTATATTTTAATCTTGTCATATTTTATTGTTGTCAACCGCCCGGATTGGTTCGCCACAGGGCGGTATACAAATTATTATTATTATTATTATTATTATTATTATTATTATTATTAAAAGCAAAGTGTGATTTTGCCATTTTATATAAGGACCACCATTTTACTACCCCACTGGATTTAATGAGACTTGAACATCTATGGATTTTGGTATCCATGGGAGGTCCTAGAACCAAACCCCAGCAAATACCAAGGGCTCACTGTATAGTCAAACTGGCAATTTCCCTTTCCTTCCAAGAAACTGTACTGCAAATTACCTAGCTGCAACAGAATGTTCTGAGCAGTAGCTCCTGCTCCATCAGCTTCACAGACTGACTAAACACAGTGCTTTGAAATATTTTTGTTTCTCTTACAAAATTTGGATGAGCATTGCATATGTTTTTGAGACTACTATATAATATTGAAAAGTAATCTGTGAGGGATTTTAAAACTTCTGAATCAATTGGAACAGAGTAATAAATAAAAGTCATATGCTACCCACAAAAAATGTAATCCTTCAAACTTCAAAAATGGAAACAGGAACTTTTGTATGCAGTTGTTTTATTTTTTTTAACTATGCTTGTTTTATGCTTGTTGTAAGCCACATTGAATCTCAAACTATGAAAATGATGGAATATACAATAATGATGATAATACTGTCAAGATTAGTTCTTTCTGTAGTACAGGGGAAGCAGAGTCAGTGAAAGCAAAACAGTACATTAACCACAGAAACATGTTATTGTTTTAACTTACATATGTCTGTTTTTCTTTCACCTATTCTCTATTTCTGCCATTACTCCACTTATGTGTGTCATACAATCAGGAATCTTTTTTCTATGCATCATTGCATATTTCACTGAATATTAACCCTCCCTTTCTTTGCTCTTTCTATATTATAGTACATGTGCATTCCACTTTCTTTTGCCACAGAGGCCTATATCTCAGTAACCAGTCATTTGCAATTATTTAACAGATCTCTCTACAGTCTTATTTTTCAGTTATTTGCTCTTTGCATCACATCTTACACCAACACAGCTCTCCACACTCTCACTTGCTGCCACTCTCTTCTTTTGTTGCACCTTTCCATACCAGTAATGGGACTAACGTCTAAGCAGAAACTCAGTGAAAACACTCTGTTTAATAGGAAATGCTGTTATTTGCCATTATTGTCAATAAAAAGTCATCCTTTTTAATACAGTCCAGGAGTCAAGGTTCTTGATCATTGGTGGCTTTTTCATTATCAATGAAACCATTGTTGTGCCTGTCCTGCTAAAGACCAAATATGTAAATATTAAAATTTTGGATCTAAGCTATGCATTATCTTGGTCATCTCAGGCATGTCTGATTTTTCAGGTTTCTACAGGCACACTTCTCTTCAGCTCCAGTTCTCCACAATTTGCACAATTATTATTTTTCTAAAACCCCACCTATTGCCCTCCTCTCTCTCTCTCAATCCAATCATTGTCTTTCGGTTACTTTTTAATTGTACTTCCCCAAAAGCACTTGTCTTGAAATGCAACCTTACAATGCTATTATAAAGGGTTATTGCCATTTCCTTATATGCTCAAAACAAGATTTTGGAGCTATGAGGAAATTCACCATAATACTGTTAATTTCCATCTTATTCACTTTAATGCACATGGGAAGATGGGTCTGAGAAAACCCTTGTGATTTTTTTGTATTTTTAGGGTAACTATGAAAATTAAACACCTTAGAATTAAGAAAATTATTTGTCCCACTATAGATTACTACAAATATTTTCTAAGAATGTGTTTCACCTTTCAGCTCAGAAACATCTTTCTGGATTGCTCTTACAAATCTTGTTTTGAGATCACTTTCCTCAAGCATTCTTGAGGAAATACTACTACTTTATTTGTCATAAAAGCAGGAATTCACTTTATTACTTGAAACACAGTACCTAAAGAACAACAAAAAGATCCAGTCATTTAAAATGATGCTTAAAATGAAACATCAGATAAATGTACTCTATTCTCTACAGAGTATACTGTGAACTCTTGGTATCCACTGGGGTTTGGTTCCAGGACCTCCGTGGATACCAAAATCCATGGATGCGCAAGTCCCATTAAATACAATGGCATAGTAAAATAGTGTCCCTTATATAAAATGGAAAAATCAGGGTTTGCTTCTTGGAATTCGTATATTTTAAAAAGTGTTTGCAAGCTGTGGATGATAGAATCCGTAGACACAGAGGGCCAACTGTATACAGTAAAGGGATTTGGTTGTGTCACCAGATCAACCATAGTTTGGATCACCAAAAATGAGAGGACAACAGTGGAAGATTAATCTGCATCTATATGCCAGAAGCAAAGGGTAGGAATGGAGTAACTGGGTAGAGAAAGTAGGGATTGTAGGCTTCTGAGGTAGTTACAGATGGGCAACATGGAGGCCACCAGTCTTCCAAGGTGTGGAATCACTGGAGCAACAACAGAAAACGGGATAAAGGAAGTTCAGATCACAAGTACCCAAGATCATTGGACCAAGGAAAGGAGTTGGGCATACAGATCCAGATAATTATAAAAAGGAGTGTGGTGATCCTATCATGGGGTTCCTTTGCAAGATTTGTTCAAAGGGGGTTTGCTTTTGCCTTCCTTTGAAGTTGAGAACCAAAGGTCATCCAGTGAGTTTCCATGGCCAAGTGGGGAATCAAATCATGGTCTCCAGAGTCCTAGCCCTATGCTCAAACCATTACACCCCACTGGGTCTCATAAAAAGGATTACAGTACTTAAATATATTGGTAACCAGAATAGTAAAGGAAACATATGAGTCTAGGTTCCTGTACCATGTTTTAAAATATATTTTCATCTCATTTCAATGTAACTCAGCACCCTTTATTCAAATAGGAAAAGTGTGCTGTCAGATAATTAGCTTCACTCTATATTTAAAACATTTACCTGAATATACTAGGCCACACAATCATTCCCTAAATGCAAAGATATACAACTGAACACAAAAGTCAGAATTGTACAAGCCACTGTTTTCCCTTTTACCATGTATGGATGTGAAAGCTAGACAGTAAAGAAAAAAGACAGGAGGAAAATCAATTCATTTGAGATGTGGTGGGGAAGAAGAGTGCTGAGGATCTCGAGGACAGCCAAAAAAGACAAACAAGCGGGGCCTATTTGAGATCAAACCAGAAATCTCCCTAGAAGCCAAGATGACAAAACTGAGGCTGTTGTACTGTGGACACATGAGAAGGCATGACTCGTTGGAAAAAAACAATGTTAGGAAAGGTGGAGAGAAGTAGAAAGAGAGAAAGGCCGCATGCTAGATGGATGAACACTATTAGGGAGGTAACAGGTATGGGTTTGCAAAAACTATGATAAGCAGAGCAGTGGAGGACACGGAGTCTTGTAGATGTCTCATCCACAGGATCGCAAGGGGTCGAGGGCAGTTAACAACAACAAAAGGTACAAAACTGGTGCATCAGCTATAAAACATTACTTGTTTTAAAGGCACCTAGGAAGAATTAATTTTGAATAAACATACTTTTGTTCCTGTTGTTAATGTAGACTAAGCATAGGAAATACAATATACCAAATTGTTAGTAAAACTGCACAACCCTAAGTATACTGAAACCCAAGGTCTGTTTTAAAAAATATACATTACCCATAAAATAGTATTTAGCATATGACTGCAGACCCTTCAAAGCTTGAAAATGTGACTACTTTACCAAAGCAACAACAATATCTGCTTTGATGCAAGGTATTTCTAAAACGCTTATGAGCATGCAGGTACCTTAAAATTAAAGGTAATGGCCAAATCACCATGTCCTGTTTACAAAAAATGCCCCAAACATGTCAGAACAGCAGTCTATGAGATATGCTCTGGGACTTGTTTTAGCAGCCACCACTACAATCTTCTTTACTTACACAGACTGTAATTATTTCCTTTCATCTGGTAGAAGGGAAAAAGTAAAACAGAAAACTGCTTTTCAGTCATGTTCAGCCATGCACATTTCCCCCCTTTACCTACAGCTGAACTACTGTGGTCCAAACTTTTCCAACATATTTTGTTTTCCCCAATCCACTCTTCCTCACAAGTATCAAGTTAACTAGTTTTAGCAGCTTGAATAGATGAACAGACTTAATACATGGTACTATTAGACATAAATCTAAGAAAAGACGTGTTGGCAATTGTTATATCCCACTGGTCTTCTGTGTTGTTTCAAAAGGTAACTGACATACCCAGTAATTTAACAGTACTAGACAGTTCTCTCTGCCCCATCTCGAGTAAAACACTACTTCTCTGTTCTTTAATCTGATGGGCACTATGGGTGTACATGCAGCTCAGTACTGCTAAGCAGCAGTTCTTTCTCTTAACGCTCCACAGAAAGACCTCTCCAGATTATACAACATTTCATGTAAAAACACACATTGCAAAACACTCCTTAATGCCATATGGATTTAACGTGTTTCTTCTGGTTTGTGCTCTCCTGCAATGTTTTCCATAGCCGTACTTTCGAACGTGTATCAAGATGCTACGGCACTAAAGTGAGGGATGCCTTGCTAAGAAGACGATAGAACCACTCCTCTCAATATGTTTGAAAGAGAGGGGCCTATCAACCCCTGCCTTGTTCAAGAGACAAACCAGACCTATTATCCACATGCCACTATCACAAGGGCCTTCAAAACTGGTCTTCGAGGAGAGCAATGTGACTAGATTCCAACCTGCTCCTGTGTAGTGCAATGCTCAAAGCACACAGTTCTGGTATTGCTCCCTCTCTCTCCCTCTCTCTCTGCAGCATGCAGGCAGAGAGGCTTCCTCCTGGATAGATAGATGGTCCAGTGACCTTTGGCTGTTACAAGAGCTGGGTAAGGAGCGGATCTGTTGCAGCCGGCTTCCTAGGCATTCCTTGCATTCCTGCACTATCTGAAAGCTCCAGGAACAAACAACGTGCCCCCCTCCCACACACAGGCACACACCTGCCTTCCCATTCGCCCAGAGCGCCAACAGCTTCCATCCACACACACACATACACACCGCTGTCTGTCGCACTCCTCAAACATGCAGCCAAGAGGGCAAGCAGCCACTGCTGCCGTTCCCTGCCTATCTTCCCCTATAGGGTGACTGCAGAGGGACAAGAGTTGTGGGTCTGAGGAAACCCAAGACAGGAAGGAAGAGAAAGGGAGAAAGAAGAGGAAAAATATATATGCCACAGGCTCTCTGTGGATTCCCTCTCCCGCCCTGGCTGCAAGTGGCTCCAAAAAGCAAACGGGAGAAAGACAAGATGGGAGCGAGGTCGAGTGAGGGTACACTCTGCAGGTTAAGAAAGAAGGATTTAAGAGGGCCCAGAAGACTGGGAAGGGGGAATTGTTGGTTTAACCAGGAAAACAAGAGGAAGGGGTAGGGGCTTTTAAGAGGATGAAAAAGCTGGAAGAAATACCTTCAATTACAAAGGCTGTGAGGAAGGAATGGAAAAGGAAACGCCAGGATTTGAGAGCTGTGCAAAAGGCATGGAAAAGGACCGAATGGGTTTATGCAGATAGGGAGTGCAATCTTGCTGGGTTCAAGAAATTGGGGGGGGGGCATACAGAGGAGGAAAAAAGGTAACTGAAAGGCATTATTAGTTGCATGATAAGGAGTGAAAAGCTTCACAGAAATTAGAGGGCATCATCTCTTTTGACAAGAGACCAAAATTAAAAAAGCAAGGAATTTTTTGAAGGTAATGTTCATGGAGTGAAGGATATTAGATAAGGCTCTTGATGAGAAAGATTAAAAAGTTAAAATGAGAGAATAAGAATGGAGGAGGGATTTTTAGGGGAGATGCATATCTTGAGATACGGGGAGGAGCAGTTATCTCAGGACAAATGAAAAATTCAAGTAAGAGGTCCCTAGTGTGGGATGCTATTTTTTAGAAAAGACTTGTAGGGCACTGTATAGACTGGCACCTATCTAAATCAGGAAGCCAAACTTTGCAAGGAAGGGCAAAGGAGGCAAGGAATAGGAGGCCGCTGGTGGAATCTGCATAAAGGAAGTTGTTACACAGAAAAAGGAGGAGAACTGAGGTGGAGCTTCCTTGCCTAAAAAAAAGAAACTGATGGGAAAGGGCACCCTGAGGGTACAAGGGAGGGAAGAGTTGTTGAAAGATGGAATATTTTGGGAAGGTTAACATAAGGAAGAGGTATTTCTTATTGGGGGGGGGGGATGATATAAACCAACAAGAAAGGTTACTTAGAGGGTAAATGCAAGGATCTTTTGGGGAGAAGTAAAAGGAGGCAAGGTAAGCAGCAATATTTTTAAGGACAGGAGAGGATGTATAAGCCACAAAAAGAGAAGCAGGCTAAGCAGAAGGGATGGACGTTGGTGGCCAAGGAAGGAGGAGGAAACCAGGGTGACCAGACACCCTCCTTTCCCAGGACATGCCTCCATTTCAACCTTCTGTCCAGGAGGAATTTCAGAATTTCCTCCATTTTGAGCATGACCAAAGAAGCATGGATTTACATTTCTATGAGTGTTTTGAGCTTTTATTTGGTCATGTCCTCCGCTTTTCTTGGATGTAACAATTTTTTCAGTGCCTTCTCCTCCTTGGCGGTGAGGACCTCTGGTCACCACACATTTCTATCATGAGGAGGGGCTCTTCTTCATGGAGCTAGGCAAGTTTTTTTTTTTAAGGATGTAGCTAAGAAGCATTTGGGTTTTTCCCCCCAGAGCTCCCTTGATTCCCCCAGCTCCCTCTCCCTACCCTGTCCCTCCTTGGAGAGGGAAGTTGTTCAGAGAGGAAGGAGCCATGGGGGATGATGGTGGTGGCAGTGGGGCAGCCTCAGAGGGAAGCAGCAAGGAAGAGGGCGAGTATCCAAAGGTTTGAGAGGTAGTGCTGATGGGTCAGGAGACCAGAGGTGTCCTCTTCTTCCAGGACCTGCCCGACATTTCCACCTCCTCTCTAGGAAGGAATCCCAAAATGTCCTCTACTTTGACCAAGGGCAGGTCCTCTTTTTCCAGGACCTGCCCTCCATTTCAGCCTTTTGTCCAGGAGGAATCCCAAAAGCGTCCTCCATTTTGAGCATGGCTAGGAAACACGAATATGAGCGTTTTTAGCTTATTTATTGGGTCATGTCCTCCATTATGTGGAGCCTTCTCCTCCTTTTGAGGACCTCTGGTCCCCTTAGGTTGGTCAACCTCAGAAGGAAGCAGCAAGGAGGAAGGTGTACCTCTGAGAGGGTTTGGAAAATGGTGGTGGTGCTGGGCCAAGGTGGCCAGGGGTCCTCCTTTTTTTCTCCCAGGATCTGTCCTCCATTTCATCTTCTATCCAGGAGGAATTGCAAAGTGTCCCCCATTCTCAGCATGACCAGAGATGGTCTCCTTTTCCAGGAACTGTCCTCCATTTCCACCTTCTCTGTCGAGAAGGAATCCCCCAAAACGTCCTCCATCTTGAGGTTGACTCAGAAGCATGAATTTACCCTCAGGGGAGTGTTTTTAGTTAATTTATTGGGTCGTGTCCTCCCTTTTCCCCTCGAAGGCCCTCCATTTTGTGGTGCCTTCTCCTCCCTGGCAGTTACGAGGACCTATCTGGTCCTCCCTCAGGAGCCCCCCTTCTCGAGGACATGTCCTCCATTTTCCACCTCTAGTGCCCGGGAGGCATCCCAAACAAGTCCTCCATTCTCAGCCTGACTCAGAGGCATGGGTTTCTGAGCTTATTTATTGGGTGGTGTCCTCCCTTTTCGTGGTCCCTGGCGGCCCCTCCTTTTGTCCAGGACCTGTCCTACTCCATTTCCCATCTCCCCAAAAAGCCGTCCTCCATCCTGAGCCTGGATGAGAAGCATGAATGTTCTACACTCCTAAGCTTGTGAGCCGCCTCTTTCTTGGGTCGGTGTCCTCCATTTCTCCCCCGAGGGTCCTCCATTTCGGAGGTGAGCAGCCTCTGAGAGAGTTTGGAGGCAAAGGAGACCCACCTGGACCCTTTCCCGCCCTCGCCGCTTCTTCGCCCACTCACCGCGGGGGTCCGGAGGGCGCCTGGCCGGTCCTCGGAGGGGCCGCAGCCTCCCCGCCGCCAGGGGCCCTACCCGGGGCCGTCCATGCTCGCGGTGCTGCCGCCGCCGCCGCCGCCGCCGCCGCCAACCGCCACTGAGGAAGGAACCAGCCCTCCGTCCTCCTGCCTGCCTGCCGCCCTCCTTCCTTCCCGCCCCTCCGCCACGGTCCCTCCTCCTTCCCTTCTCCGGACGTCAACAAGGCGCCCTGCCCTCCGCCTCGCCCCCATTGGAGGAGCCGGCCGCGAGGCGCCCCGCCATTGGGCCGCCCGCGGTGTCAAACCGGCCAATGGAGGGCCCGGCTGGGGTTGCTACGGTTACCGATGCTGCTGTGAGGAGAGCGGAGGAGGACGAGCAGAAAGGGAGCCGCAGTAGAGGCTTCAGGTCAGGCGTCTTGGAGCGTTGGGGAAAATGGCGGCGGGGTCGTGGGCAACGGCCATGGGGGGCGGGTGTCGTTCACGGCTCATAGCCACCCTCAGAGGGGGGTTTCAGTGTTGGACTGTGACTCAACCAGTATTCGGATCCCGGCTCTGCCGTATAAACGCATCAGGTGACCTTGGGCAAGTCACACTCTCTCAGCCTCTCAGGGGAAGGCAGCGGCAAACCTCCTCTGAACAAATCTTGCCAAGAAAACCCCAGGATAGGTTCGCCTTGGGGTCACTATAAAGTCGGAAACGACTTGCAGGCACACAACAATAAGGCTGACTATATGTATCTGAGGAAGTAAGACTTACTTTAGTCTACAAAAGCTGCTGATGCTGCCAACTTCTGTCTTTCAGTGAGTCTCAAAGGTGCTACAAGATTTTTCTACATACTGATTCTACAGACTAACACAACTATGTCTTTGAGTTCTGAGGCTGAGAGAGTGTGACTCACCTGAGGTCACCCAGTGGGTTCCATGGCCAAACTGGAACTCAAACCCTGGTTTCCAGAGTCATAGTCCCAACATTCAAACCACTATGCCACACTGATTTCCATGTGGCTTCTTCTCAGATATTGCATTGTAGCCCAAAGCCACACAGACACCATACCTTTTACATATTCATATTTTTCTTCTCTTGGAGCGTTTCTTCTGTGGGTCATAGTTTTCTTTGCAAATGCCATGTTACACCCTTGCTGGTTAAAATGGTGTGTGTGTGTATCTATCTATAGATACATTTTATGGTGTGTGTGTGTGTGTGTGTGTGTGTATATATATATATATATATAGTGTAATATAATAGTGAAAGTGAACTTTTAATTTTCTGTATGCAAAGGGATCTTGTAGTATCTTTGAGACTAACTGAAAGAAAGAAGCTGGGAGCATGAGCTTTCATAAGCCTCAGTCCACTTCCTCAGATGCAGGACATAAAGCAGGCTCAAATCTAGGAAAAAATCATGCTACTAGTTTCTATCTTTCAGTTCGTCTCAAATATGCTGCAGGATCCGTTAGCATACTGATTTCCTAAGCTAACACAGCTATATCTTTGATTTTGAATTTTCTGGGCTTTTATTAACTGCTTATGCCATTTATCTGACTGCTCTCCCTTCCCCTTCCAGTTGACTTGCAGGGGGTCCTGAACGGAGAACAGCCACATTTTGACAAAATGCGTGCTTGGGACTAACATCATCTTAATTTCTTTTCCCTATCCTATATGATTTTAAACATCTTTGCCGGATGAAGAAGCCAGTGGACCTTTGAAACCTTGCAACATGTGCACATTTTGTTTGGTCCAGTAACGGTATCACTGTTTTGTGGATTTTGTATGTTACTGTACTTTGCTACATGGCCAACATGGCTACCCCTGGATATGTGAACTTGGATTAGTTACTTGGATTGTGCTGTGATAAAAGAATGGGCTTCCTGTGCCCCTCATTTTTAGGCCTGTCATTCTGTCCTTCTGGGATTCATAGGAATGACTGGATGTGGTGGTAGTTATTGTAGATGAATTTAATTGAGTACCCAAGAGACATGCTAGTGTTAGTCTGAAAAATCAGTATGCAAAGGGATCTTGTAGCTCCTTTGAGGCTGAGTGAATGAAGTAACATAAGCTTTCGTATACTGCGTCCACTTCCTCAGATCATAAATTGTAGCTTATGCTACAACTTTTTTCGCACAGTTAGCGTCAAAGGTGCTAGAAGATCCCTTGCATACTAATAGAGTGTTACATAATTTTACTGTCTGCATCGTCTAAGGACACTTTTTTTTATATACCTCACCTGTCCCTGGTAAATCATTACATATATTTGTCCCTCCCACAAATTTTTTTTGAAGGCTTTGGGGAAGTCATTTTAAAAACAGCAGTGGGTGCACAGTTGTGGATGCCCTGTTCTTAATGGTTCATTATCTCTACAAGTTAATCCGTGAGCAAAATGTGTATGTCTTTTTTCTGGTCAGATATATGTAAATGCACATGCATGGACACTTCTCATGCTGTCTGGAGCAGTGCATCTCAGCTAATCCAGTGTGGCAGGGAACGGTGCCATAATTGTGTCCATTAATAATTACAACTGTTTCACCTTTCCTGGAAACTTGCCATGGGCCAGCAGCCAATAGCTTACGGACCAGCACTGGCCCATGAACCACAACTTTGAATAATATTTATCTATAGAGCAGTGTTTCTCAGGTTGTCTGATAGGTTGTCAAGCCATTATTATTATTATTTTCCCACTCAGCCAGGGACTAGCACTATTTTTCTATCCCTTGGATCCATTCTTTTCTACTGTTTCATGTGGCACAGCTGGTTGGCTGAAAAATTCATTTTGGATTGATAAGTATGATATATATACAAGAATAATTGTGTTATTTTTGTATGACAGTTTCTTAGTTTTTAAAGTCATGTGACTAGATGCAGGCCATGTCATGAAGTTCATTCTTTCGTGTTAGTGTGCTGCTTTCCCTCACGCCTCTTGATAATTTGCTCTTCGAGATACTAAGATGTTTCTGAATATATTTGAGTTGTAGTTGCTCTCTGCTTAGTCGGGTATGCTTTGATTGAGAGTCCCTGCATGGCAGGGGGTTGGACTGGATGGCCCTTGTGGTCTATTCCACCTCTATGATTCTATGATTCTAACCATATCCATTGTCAGATTAAACATTAAACTTTTACAAGGTTAAAAAAAAAAGAAAGTGGAAATGCAGCAGACAGGGAAGAACTTCCCGCAAAACAAGGTAGGGAGAGGTACTTGTTTAAGAACAAGAGATGTTACAGGAATACCAGAATGTCCTGCTTTTCATTTGTGGAATGTTGGAGGCTATGCAGTTTGTTTATGGCATAGGTTTTTCACTTGGCATTCATGCCTTTCTGCTGCAGTAATGTCATTACTATGCACTAACCACTCCAGGCTGGAAGAATCCCAGGCACCTGGTTACCTAAATATTTGATAAAAGTGCTTAAGAACTTTAAACATGCTTGGAAACTGCAATCGGGGCTGATATGTATAAGATGACACTGAAAAAGATGCTATTATAGGGAGCTACAAATAAGGGAGCGATACTGTATTTGTGTTTCTTTGGCTGTGGGATATTACGTTTGGCACAAGCCCAGGAATACCAAATAGGGTACTGCCAGAACAGATATCCCAGTAAAACACCTCAGATATTGCCACCCATGTGTATGAAGTGATTAGGTGGAGGAAGGGTGAAGAGTCCCCCTGGCATGCTACCCAGAAAAGCTGTCCTATCAGGCCAGGCAGCAGGTTTTCCATCACATGGCTTTGCAAGGTGAGAAGAGCTGACTGGTCCATGTAATACATCTACTGATGGGTCCCTGTATGAAAAACATCCCCCCATATCCTACTGCACCTCTGTGTTCTTGCCATGAATTGTTTGGGAGGGAGCCTACGATTCCTCTTTGCTCTCATGATTCCTGGCTTTGGCTGAATGGTTAAGGGACTGCTCTGTGCAACATGAGTTCATATGCTGGGAGCTGCATCGCATTGCCCTTGTTTGGGGAGTGATTCCATGTGCAAAATCTGCAGAAGACAAGGAGGACAACTCCCCTTCACTTTGGGACTCAGATTGATGTTCATCTGCCATCCCCTATTTCAGTGTGCAGTCCTCCAGATCTTGTTGGACTATAACAGTCAGGATCCTTTGCCATTGACAATAATGGCTAGGATGGGAGCTGCAATCTAGCAAGATCTGGAGGGCCACATCTCCACCCAACATCATAAAGTGAACCATCACTTAAGCTTGCTGCTGTCCAAGCTTGTGGCCACCCTTATTCCATGTCCTAGTCCTTCCCCTTTGTTGCTTAGCAATAGAAAGTTTTCCTCCTTTTATGGGTATTGACTTGTTGTCCTGGAAAGCTGTGTATACTTTTTGCAGGCATGCTGCACCACACAGCCCTTGGATGCTGTTTCTTTGTGTGCTAACAAAAAATGTATCTGCCTGTACCTCTGGGACTGGTGGAGTGGAAGTTTTATGACATATGTTTATATGTTGTATGTGTCATGATAAAGGCCAACATTGTGTAGTGCTGGACTGAGAGTCCAGGGCAGGGCTAGGCAACTTTTTTGAGCCGGGGGCCAGGTTGCTGTCCCTCAGACAATTGGGGGGGGGGGGGCGAAGCACCAAAAATAAATAAATACATAAATATTTTTAAAAAAATAAAAAAATATGCATGCACACTCTCTCAGCCCTAGAAAAGCCATGGCAAAACCCCTGTGGAGATTTTGCCAAGAAAACCCCAAGAACAAGTAATAACAACAATAATCAATATCATCATGGTGGGCGGCGGCGGCGGCGGCGGCAGGACTGGCCTCGGGCTGGTCCAAAGGCCTCGGGAGGCCGCATCCGGCCCCCGGCCTTAGGTTGCCTACCCCTGGTCTAGGGAACTAGGGTTCAAACCTCACTCAGTAGCATGAGCCCAATGAGCGACCTTGGGCAAGTCATGCTTTCTCAGCCTTAGAGGAAGGCAATGACAAACATTTTCTGAATAAATCTTGCCCAAAAAACCCTGCTATGATAGGGTCACCAGAAGTTGGAGTGGGCATCAAGGTACATGACCAACAGCAGCAGCAACAAATGTAGAAAGATGTATACAAGGATTTTTTTTTCTGATCTCTATCCCAATTCTCCAGTATCATCATCATCAATTTATTTTATTTGGACAGAGAAAGAAAAGCTAAACCTTATGCAGCCAGGAAGATAAGAAGAGACTTATGGCCATAGAAAGGGACAGGAAGTTATGCTAAATGCAAGTTGCGGCTCCTCTTTTGATCAGTGAAGACAAACTAAGCAAATTTCCCAGTCTTCCAGCTGCATTAGTGTTAAGATTGGAAAAGATGTATCCTTGTGAATTCCCTTGCTCCCACTCCCAAAGGTGGGGATAGTGGGATATAATGCTTCCCAGAGCCTGTATAGCTACAAGGCTATACCATTAGCAGACTGTCCTATGGACAGTGTCCTGCAGGCCTTTCCAGGATAGATAATCCCAGCCTCAGAAACTCTTTTGGGAGAGTCTTCCTAGAGTCTCCCCTGACGCGATATAATGCCGTCGTTTTCTTTCTTGTTTTCTTTTTTCTTTTTCTTTAACTCATTATCATCAATATTGTTATTATTGTTATAGCTAATTGCTGTAGTTTTATTTCTGTTTGGTTTTTAATTCTTGTTCGATTTAATAATTTTTTAAGGGGGGTAGGGATAGGGTTGGGATGTACTGTACTTTTTAACTTTGTTAGCCGCCCTGATTGATCTCAGAGGGGTGGGGTATTATTATTATTATTATTATTATTATTATTAAGATTCTAGTGTTTCCTGAGTTCTTTCATGTTAGGACAGCATGCTATTGTCTTTACCAATGTAAGTCCATGTGTATTGATTTCAGCTACATTGAAAGTATATTTCTAATTTTCACACTATTCTTGGATTTTCTGTATTATGTGTTATCATTTCCTGCTGTGGCTGAGCCAGACCATGAATAAGAATTCTTTAAAATTAACAGATTACTGCTAATCTGTTAACATTTTCACTGATGAATTTAAAATGTTTTACTTGAATCATTAAAGCACCAGCACCATTAATAATGCTTAAAAGTTCAAGTTGTTTTTATTTTTTATTTTGAGGATAGTGTGGCATTTTTAGTCCTTTTAAATTTGTTTCACTTAACAGTTAAGAGGTTTTATCAATGTCAACACAATGAATTAATTTCATAGAGTTGTCAACATAATAATATTTTTTCCTTAACAATTCAGTGCTAATGTGTTAATGTTAAAATACTAGTCTTTCCAAGCTCAGGATAAGCCCATCGTGGATACATGGGCTGTTCTGCTGAGACAGAAGCAAAATTGCACCATCACCACTGCTTAGCTGAAGTATAGGTTTGTTCTGTAATTTTCTTACTATCCTTTAATAAATCTTTCCTTAAGAAACATTCCAAGTAGTTCCTTTAAAGCAAAATACAGTTTGTGAAATCGTTTCTCAGTTTTCTGAAGGCAAGCGAGAAAGCAAAAAAGAAAAAAAAATCCATTCCTGATTCACCCACAAAAATATCCATTCCTGACTGTTTTAAGATTAGATAGCTCATGACCCTCTAGGAGCAAAATGAGTTTTGATCATTTACAAAGCAAAACTTCACAGATTTCTTGCAGCACATACATTCCCCAGAGCTTGTGAAATATTATACTTTGATTGGATAAGAAAAAGATATTAGGGTTTGCTTAGGGATGCTTGTTTAGAGATATTTAGGATTTGGTGTGTGTGTGTGTTGATTATCTATTTTCAAGAGAAAAGAGCTTGGGTTTATAGATGGATTTTAAAGTATACTCCTAGTCGCTTTATTAAAATTAGACTTTTTCCAAGATTTAAATTAAATCCATGATTTCTGCATGCATGTGTCCTGTAACTGTATCTGCCTTGTGTTGTGTGGTGGCGCAGTGGTTAAATGCCTGTACTGCAGCCACTCACTCATAGACCACAAGGTTGCGAGTTCAATACCAGCCAGGGCTGAGGCTCGACTCAGGCCTGCATCCTTCCGAGGTCGCTAAAATGAGTACCCAGCTTGTTGGGGGGCAATCAGCTCACAATTGTAAACCGCTTAGACATCCCATAGCGTGATATGAAGCGGTATATAAATAAGCTGCTTTGCTTTTGCTTTGCTTTTATAGCTGGCACTGGTTCTAACATTCCAGTCATAAGGACATTATATGGAATTAACCCCTATTGAAATAAATAGGTCTAGCTTATAAATAATGATTTTAGGATCAGAGTGTTAATGTGATAAGGTTCCACCCAACACCCCCCCCCCCCACACTCTCTGCCATTGCCATTTACAGTCTTGTTGGTTGGCTTTAATTTCATTTAGTAGTGCTGCTGATATTAAATCGTAAACTTCCAGTTAAAGACCTTCAAGGCCTAATTGCAGCTTTAATGTGTAACCAGTTCTGGATCAAGTCCAATTTTTCTATAATACTCTATTGTGCTTGTGCCCTGGGCTGATACTATAGCATACAACTAGAAGCTTGTTTCATGATTGGAAACATCTTCCTTTGGGTGTGAAACATAAGCTAACTTTTATATTAAAAAAATAACAGCGGGTGCATAGAGCACTTGCATTGATCTTACACCAGCATGCATTCGATAGTTCTCTGTCAGCAAGTTGCAGAATCTGTGATAGTTGTTTCAATAGAGCTGTTTAAAAGTTGAGAAATGTCAGGCTGCTTAATGAAACTGTACCAGTTACACAAGTAGTCAGAAGATTTATTATTTCTGAGTGAATGCCAAGAAATTCAAAAGTAGTAACTGTGTTTACATCCAGGTTTTGTCTTTAAATAAATAAAACTAAATGAGAACTCCAGGTAAATGTGTTTCAGATTAGGACATTAACATTTATTCCACTTTGATTTAAAAATAAGAGCAAGGGTGAGTTTTGAATCAGCATGCTGTGATAACATGAATATTTTTACCCTTTATCAAAACAATGTAAGATTTGGACTGTGTTTGATCTTTCTCACTATTTATTCTTTGGTGAGTTTTTTTGTACTAAATGTTCAGCTGTTGGGTGTTTCCTGACTACTGTGGTGATTCATGTTGGGTTACTTTAAACTAAAAATCTACTTTATGGTAATTGGCCTGTTGCTGATTACTTTTATGGTAATTGGCCTGTTCCTGATAACCTGTTGCTATCCACACTTCCTCTTTCATTTTACTGAAAAGCAAGTTATTTGGCCCATATCAAATATATGGTTTGATATATTTTATAGCTGGCACTGGTTCTAACATTAGTTATTTATCTGAAAAAATGTTAGTTGACCTTCAGCAGAGTAATTTTAAAATGCAAGATAAAATACAAATAAACACATAGGAAACATATTTTAAACTGTTAGTACTTTTTAAAAACCATTTGAAAATGAAAATATATTTGTCTTGTGTTAAGAAGTTAACTATGCTAATGCTAAAATTTTTAGCTGACGCCAGATATTTGGCAAGTTCCTATTCGACTACACTTTCCAAAATTCCCCAAGATAATCTAGACGTTGTTGTGGTTGCTGCTATTTAAGCTCTCTGGTGGGTAAATTCCACAAGGAGTTTCAACTCAATGAGCTCATTCCCACTATGATATACACCGATTTGCTGATTGGGTTATATGTGCGTCGTTCACACTGGGAGCCAATTCAGAGCTGACTGTGTTTGGTGGGAGTGGCGTTAAAGCAAGACAAATGCAATAAATAAATAAATAAATAATAATAAAAAAATAAAAATAAAAATAAATCACTCTTTGGTGGTTCTTTTGAAAATACTCAATTTGAAAGTGTGTTTAGCAAGTGTGAACGACGGACCAGAATTGCATCAAACTGGAGGGGAAGGGCTAATGGCAGAGGGTGTAACCCATACCGCCTCAGGTTTTAGATAAGTCAAGAGAACAGAGGGCCGTGCCCTGGAAAAGGAGGATGTGTTGCCCTGGTGTGGTTGTGTTATGTTGTGTGGCTGTGTTATGTTGTGTTTAATATGTTGCCTTTGCCAGAAGTGAAGCTCCTGGGCAAAAAAATCCAGCAGGAGAGGCATCTTCCTCCTCCCCTTCCCCCAGGGAGCCAACTGCCAAGAAGTTGGAAGGTCTCCTCCTCCTCCTCCTCTTCCTCCTCAGCTTCCTCTTTGCGCAGCCTTCTTCCAGCCGGGCATCCCCAAGTCTCTACCTTCTCTTGGTCGCCTTCTCACCAAAGCTCCTCGGCCAGCCAGAGCCCTCCAGCTCCCAGGGAAGGCAAGGTCAGCACCACAGCTGGGCAGAGGAGAGGCCAGCTCCTTCTGAGCCTCAACCGCCTACCTCTTTGCCTCCAAAGTCCGGCTCTGGCTCCAGCTCAGACTGTTCTGCTGCTACTGGTATTGTGGACTCTCCCAGCTTGCTTTGCTTTAGAGAGACCTTCTGGAGAAGGGGAGGAGGAGTGTGTGTGTGTGTTTTGGGTTGTGTCTGTGTATGTTGTTGTCGTTGTGTGTGTGTGCCTTGTGGGAGGGGGGACTTGGAAGTAAAATTGGGGCAAGGCAGTCCTTCCTCCAGGTATGTACAAAATACTGTTGTGTGTGGGAGGGTCACAGTCTTGCTAAATGCAGAAGATTTCCCCAGGAGTAACCCCTTCCTTGTCACCTCTCTCCTCCTGCAACTTGTTGCAGACATGTGTGTGCGAAGGCAGAGGAGGAAAAGGAGGACCGAGGTCTATTGCTGCTGCTCCCCCTCGGAGACCCCCATGAGCTCTGTGGAGACCTCCTCCTCCTCCCCACTGATGTCGCAGCAGGGTTGACAGTGGCACACATCAAGTGGGAACGACAGTTGTGTCAAAAAAAGACACAAATTCATGGAATAATGAAACAATACGCTTCCATAGTGGGAACTACGCATCAGCCTGAATCTATTCAGCCACCCGGTGTCAATGCGATTCACAAAGCGATTTAAATGCAAGTGTGAATGAGCCCTGAGAAAGTTTTTCTGTCTGCTTTCTGCTCACTTCACCTCAGACAGAGAGAGTACCTGAAGGAGAATCGCCAGCAGCATGATCAATTCTCATGACCGCAAAGGAGGACATGGCACTGAATAATGTAGGACATTCGAGAAGAATGGATGGCATTACAAAATAAAAGTGAACATCGCTAATATAAATACAAGGTGCTGCAAAAATGGAGGACATTCAAGAAAAACGGAGGACATTGCCAAATGAAAGCTAAAAAAACACTACTATAAATATAAATTCATGCTTCTTAGTCATGCTCAAAATGAAGGACATTTTGGAATTCCTCCTGGAAAGAAGGCTGAAATGTAGGACATGTGCTGGAAAAGGAGGACCTCTGGTCTCCAGAGTCTTCTAAACAGTTCTGCATGATCATATTGGGGGGGGGGGGGGGGGTTCTTGGCATACTTATTTCCTAAGCATTCCATATGAAGGCTCCTTCCCAAAAGTGTGGGGTCTGTCACTGGTGAGCTGGTTGCTTCTATGGATGGCAGCAAGCTGCGAAGGAGAGTCTTTTAATTTGTGTTGGTATGTAGCATGCTGCTGTAAGGTCAGCCTGTTCAAAAAGTGAGAGAAGAGCTGCCATGATTTCACTTGACTTTCTGACTGGTGTAACTTAACATCCTCTGATGATCTGCTCTGCTTTACTTGCTTTCTGTGATAACAAGATAACTACCCACTGTATTGTTATTATAAGCCACTTTGTGTTAGCCACCCCCTCGTGAGGGCAAAATGAGGATGACTAGATTTTGTGATTAGTACACTTTTTGAACCCTTGGAGAAACTATGAAAACAGCACTGCTGAAGCAAGAAGCAGTTATGACGTAACAATTAAAAATGGCCTAGTATACAGGATTGATGTAGAAATTACTAAGATAATATATATGAAATGCCTTGGAACTCTATCTAAATGCAATTTTGTGCATGCAATTTTCATAGACTTAATTCAGTTAATATACTTTTCAGTTAAGCAGGGAGTCTTAAGGTCAAAAGGGCTTTTGGTTTCATGGAAGAACTTGTATATTTAAAGTATTTGTAAACTACTTCCCATTCTAAAATCACTAAATGATTTATAATCATAACCCATTAACCAAGAGGGGAATATGTCCCTCCAAATGTTTGGAGTAAGGTGTCCTGCAAACAGCCAGTGTTTACTCTTAAGGTATAAAATAATACATTAGGCTCTTGGTATCTGCTGGAGTTCAGTTACAGGACCCTCCATAGATACCAAAATCCATGGATGCTCAAGTCCCATTATATACAGTGGCACAGTAAATGGTGTCCCTTATATAAACCGATAAAAGAAAGGTTTGATTTTTGGATTTTTTAAAAAAATATTTTTTTTAAGCCATGGATGGTTGAATTAATGGATGCTGTACAACACACAGTATTATAAAATGGTCCTCCATAAGATAAGGTTTAAAACAACTTAATTAGGTGATGGTTGGAAAAAATAAAGGTGACATTGAAACCTAGATTCTTCAACTATTGGCATTTTCTGTTTGAACATGATCCCAAGCATGTTATATGCCACAAAGTCAATACGTTAGTGAGCACCTCCTTTTTCTTAAAAAAAAAAAAAGTGAAAGAGAGAACCAAGGGAGGGGTGAAATGAGCCTCCAGAGATGCCTTCACCTAACTGACCTCCCTATAAGCTTTCCCATTTTTGGTGGGTTGTATAATGGGATGCAGTGGCTCAAGTGATTAAGACGCTGACTCTGCTGATTGCAAGATTGGCAGTTCAAGGCTTGGGTGCTGCATGATGGGCTGAGCTCCTGTCACTAGTCCCAGCTTCTGCCAACCTAGCAGTTCGAAAGCATGCAAATGTAAGTAGATAAACAGGTACCACTTTGGTGGGAAGGTAAACAGCGTTCTCTGCAATCATGCTGGCCATATGATCACAGGGTAGTCTGACAACGCTGTCTCTTCGGCTTAGTAACGGAGATGAGCACCACCCTATGGTCGGACATGACTTGACAATCTTGTCAATGGGGAATACTTTTATCTTTACATTTTTTTATATAACCATAAATGGAGAGAGAAATCCCAGAGGTTCAAGCAGGTTTTAGGAAAGGAAGAGGCATTAAGGACCACATTGCAAACGATAGGTAATGGAGTGCACCAGGGATTCCCAAAAGAAAATCAGCATGTGCTTTATAGGCTGTAGCAAAGCCTGTGACTGCATAAATCATGAAAGGCTATGGAATGCCCTTAAAGATGTGGGAATACCAACATATCTGATAGTTGTGATGAGGAATCTGTACTCAGGACAAAAGGCTACTGTCAAAACAGAACACGGAGAAACAGAATGGTTCCCAATTGGCAAAGGGGTCAGACAAGGTTGCATCCTTTCACCCTATCTGTTCAACTTGTATGCAGAACATATTATAAGAAAAGCAGGCTTGGACACAGAAGAAGGAAGAGTGAAAATAGGAGAAGGAATATCAACAATCTGAGATATGCAGATGACAACATAATACTAGCAGAAATCCTCACAGACCTGGAACACCTACTAAGAAAGACCAAAGAAGTGCAAAGGCAGGCTTAATGTTGAACATAAAGAAAACAAAAATAATGACCACCTGAGGACCTTCACAAGTTCAACCTAAACAATGAAGAAATAGAAATAGTAAAAGGATTTCCATACCTGGGATTAAACATTGATAGAAATGGGGACTGCAGTCAGGAAATCAGAAGAAGACTAAGAATGAGAAGGGTGGCTATGAAAGAACTAGAAAAGATTCTAAAATGCAAAGATATACAACTCAGCACAAAAGTTGGAATCATACAAGCCATCTTATTTCCTATTACTATGTATGGATGTGAGAGCTGGACAGTTAAGAAAGAAGATAGGAAGAAAATCAATTCCTTTGAGATGCGGTGCTGGAGAAGAGTGCCGAGGATCCCATAAACAGCGAAAAGGACAAACAAATGGGTCCTAGAGCAGATCAAGCCAGAAACCTTCCTGGAAGACAATAATGCTGGGAAAGGTGGAGGGAAGTAGGTAGAGAGGAAGGCCACATGCCAGATGGATGGACTCTATTAAGGAGGTCACGGGTATTAAGGGGTTGCAGGAGTTAAGCAGAGCAGTGGAGGACAAGGGGTCTTGGAGATGTCTCATCCATAGGGTTGCTATGAGATGAAATTGACTCAAGGGCAGTTAACAACAACAAAATACGTATGTGTGTGTGTACATGTATGCTCACACCTGAGCAGGTGGCCTGTACTGCCCACCTCAGTTCTCACAGAAACTGATGAGGGGTCATTTACTTACACAAGCATCTCCTTCTGCAACATCCCTGGGCAGCACACAGCTACTTAAAAACAATTTTGACATAAGCAGGGGAGAAAGAAGTCATAAACGCTTCCTGGTATATAGCTACATTGAAGAGAGGAGCATGAAACAGTGTAATCTAATGCTGCTTCTAGTTTGTGGTGAATATGAAAGGCAGTTGCAATCAGATGTCAGTGTTTTTATTGCCTATCAGTTTGGACTGAAGCACTCCTGTTAGATAACCATCCAACCTCTGTTTAAAAAACTCTAAAGAAGAAGAATCCATCAAGGCAATCTATCCTGTTGTTGAGCACCTCTTACAGTCAAGAGGCTCTCCTTAATGTTTAGGTGGAATTTCTTTTCTTGTAATTTGAAATTGTTAGCACACCCTGCATGCCCCACATTATTCTGGGGTATAAATATTTTATTATATTTTGCTATAATAGTAGTTACCTAGAGGCCAACATCATGATCCTGGAAAGGTCATGGTGACCTTTGCAAAACCAAGTGAACTTCTCATGAGTAGTCACATAAGACTGAGAGCATGTGAAAAGGACCCATATAACGTAATGTGTGTAAGTGTCACTTCTTCCCAACCCTCTCCATGTGCATTTCCTCTTAAAGGTCAATGATAAAGAGGTGTTCAACCTAAAGCAGTAAGCCAATCTCCCTTCTAGTCCCCATTGTATTTCCCAAAACCTCATCCTGTCCCAAACTCTCTGTGGTTGTCCTGATTTTATCACTGCTCGATTAAATCAATGTCACCACCATCAACCAAAAATATTCCTTTTGTAACTCTGAAGTTAAAGCCATCAACCAGCTGGGAATCTTATTGTTTCTGGGATTCCTGGAAAATTCATTCAAATTCCTGAGCACTGCCTCATGGCACATAAATATACCCACTAGGGCTGCCCCCCAATTTATTCCAGTTTGGAATCAGGCAGAAACCCCTCTGTCCAATTCAGACTTGACTCCTCAGTACTGCAGCCAAAACAGAGTGCTGAGCCACATTCAAAACATAGCTTGGAGCATTGCCTCTGCAATCTGTAAAGTATTGCCCTACTCTTCAAATCACTATCAGGTACCCTCTTGCTGCCTCCTATTGAGCTGAATTAACTTCCTCATTGAATTCAGTAAGGGGGGTTGCAGACTGCCAGAAATAGTGCAAATTGAGTCCACTTTTAGGGTTAGGGTTAGGGAATCATGGGAACTGTATTTTATTGTGGCACCAGAGCTCTCTGACAGAGAAGGCTCAATGTCTCAGGAAAAAAAAAACAATTCCCATGATTCCCTAGCACTAACCCTAACCCTAAAAGTGGATTCAATTTGCACTATTTCTGGCAGTCTGCAACCCCCCTAAGCGGGCACCCCCTTGGGACTCCTTGCAATTTGAGTAACAGTCTACATGTTCATACCCTAGTTTCTGGAGCAGTAGAAAGCAATCTCATTCTATCTTCTTCATGACATCCCTTCAGGTGCTTAAATATAGCTATTATATCACCTCTTCGGTCTTCACTTTAGATGTTATGGGGTGGGGTAACCTTCCAGATGGCATGGGGAGGTGGGAAAGACTCTCCTGTAGACTGCTCAGGATGGGGATTGGCTGTGCAATTTTCTTTCTTACCTCCCTAACACCGACAGAACTGGTAAAATAGAATAGGAGTGAGGTCTTCAACCCTCCATATGACATACCTTTGGGGCAATGCAATACTACTTTCTGCCCCACAGAGATAGGAAGGTGAGCTTCACTGTTCAAGCTGACTAGTGGTTGCCTTGTAAAAGCCCAGTTTACATATTTTAATATTATTTTTTCATTGGAGGTCATACAGCATATATATTGACAGTTCTATATGTATCTGGATATTTTTTTTAAAAAAACTGAAGTTATTGGGATTACCTTCTCACTAGAGAGGCTGGTTTTGTTGATGTACATATTTTATTTAAAAATTCAGCAACTTCCCAGTGCAGGGTTCCAGCTATACCCAAAGATGGCTGTATTTACAGATATGGTAGGAACCCAACCCTTCATTGCCTTTTCAGCATCCAGAAAAAGTAATTCCTACTTAACATTATTGCCAGTTTCATTCAGGAGTATTCAGCAGCGGGAGATAACCATTCTAACAATTATAGTTTGCTGTAACCTATTTTAATAGTAATTAATGTGCCCACTAAGTTATCTACTTGCCTGTTAATGCTTGTCTTGAAGGTCCATTAAGAATACTAAGAGAGCCAAGCCAACAAAGTAAGAGCTAAAATTCAAACAATCTTTTAAACTTTGGCAGTAGAAACCTGTGCCAGGTGTATACAGAAAGAACATTACAATTGTAGGTGTTCTTTGTGTCTTAGATCCAAAACACACTGCAGAAATAATCCAGTTTGAGAACATTTTAACTGCCATGGCAACTGCTATCGAATTCTGGGAACTGTTTTAGCGTTCTCTGTCAGAGAGCTCTGGTACCACAATAAACTACAATTCCCAGGATTCCCTAGCATTGAGCCATGGCAGTTAAAGCAATCTCAAATTGGATTATTTCTGCTGTGAGTTTTGGACCTTAATTTATCTGATCTGCTTAAACACAAAACATTATCAATGGTTTCTTTCATACCAGTGCCCTTTAACAGTCTTCTGCAGTGGTATTCTGCAGTCACTGCAGGTGAAGTTAAAATGATGGTTCTACACAGCACATAATACAGCGCTATATTATATGGCAGTCCCTCTGGCCAACATCCTTTTAGAAGGGGAACCTCTGGCCTAATTCGGTCTGCACAGTCCAAACTTGTTTTGCTAGAGGCCTGAGAGATGCTGTCTTCTCTCCTCAAGCTCCAAGCATTTTGCCAACACTGGAAATGTGAGCAAAGTTTAGGAGGAATGCTTTTAGAATTCAGAAACATGGTCATGTTAATCTAGAATATCAGAATGCAAAGGGATTTTGTTGCACCTTTGAGACTAATTGTACAAAAGAAGTTGTAGCATAAGCTCTTCCAGACTTGGTCTACTTCCTTTGGTATTTCTGATCTGGTATCAAAGGCAGCAGAGGAATTATTTGTGCAGTGGGGAAAGCATGGAGTTCATGCCACTCTCTACACAGAGAGGTGGCAAATCATGTGTGAGAGTAAGTAGGCCTGGATGATATCAGGAGAAAACACAGCATTGTGGCACACCATTTTTGTGCTGGGGCAATCTGGCCCTGGGAGCCAATCCATTTCCCCATCTCTGTTTTGCAATTTTTACTTAGGAGCAAACTCCCTTTAGAGAACCAGAATGGTGTAGTGGTTTGAGTGTTGGACTAGAGTGCTGAGGACCAGGGTTCAAATCCCTATTTGGCTATAAAAACCCATTGGGTGATTTTGGGCAAATCACATATTCCCAGCCCCAGAGGAAGACAATGGCAAACCCTCTCTGAACAAACCTTGCCAAGAAAATCCCATGATAGGATCACCGTAGATAAGTCGGAAACAGTTTGAAGGCACCAACAAAAACAACAACAAAGATCCATTTAGCAAATGCTTCCTGCAAAACCTCTCACATCTCTGCCTGTAATTGTTTCCTGTCACACACGCCACAGTATTAGTGATGAAGTGTCCTTAATTTTTCTTTAGTTCCTGTCCCTTACATTATGGTTTTCTTTCCTCCTTTTGAAATAGCAATTAAAAGAAAAGACTAAAAAAAGAGAGTCAGCAGTCCTCCTCATAGTTTGCAGGACTATAAACTAATCCCCCTTCCTTGAAAATACAATTACTGCTTGTATTTTTGTGCAATCTGCAGTTTGTTGTGGTGTCTAAAACTATAGTATGCATTTTTTCAGTTTGAAGGATTTCTCCAGTTCTGGTTTGGCAAGCACTAACCACCACTGGGTACCATGGACATCTTGCCCCACTCTGGATAGTGTTAAGTTGTAACACAAAGGTACAACTGTGTACAAGAAGTCATCTTTGACCTGTGGGCCAAAACAGGTGAGATATAAATGTTTGTCAGATATCAATACTTCCAAAATTGAAATATCACCAGTAGGGCAGGAGGACCAGAGTTCAAGACTAGGGTCCCTGGGGAAGGGTATTCAACCATTTCCCCAGTACTCTGCTCCCAGTAACCATTATGACCTACTCCATCTTCTTCTTTTTTTCTGGAAGGGTAACTATTACTGGCACCCTCAATGATAGTCATTAAATCTGAGCACAGAGAATGTTCAATAGGTACCATGATGTGGAGGCAGAGATTACCGCCTCATCTTCTGGATGCCAGATTCACAATCCTAATAATCTCCTCTTCCCATGCTGTTGTTATTGTTTAAAGAAAGACACATGAGATGCACTTAAACATTACAAATATAGGGGGGTTGCAGACTGCCAGAAATAGTGCAAATTGAGTCCACTTTTAGGGTTAGGGTTAGGGTTAGGGTTAGGGAACCATGGGAACTGTATTTTATTGTACCACAGAGCTGTCTGACAGAGAAGGCTCAATGTCTCAGAAAAAAAATACAGTTCCCATGGTTCCCTAGCACTAACCCTAACCCTTAAAGTGGATTCAATTTACACTATTTCTGGCAGTCTGCAACCCCCAATAGTCTAGTTTGGCTCTGATTCAAGCCAGGGTATCAGGTATGTTGTTACCAAGATCCTTGGGATGTGGGGCAAGAATCCATGTCCTTCCCTATGGTAGTAATCAAATGCTGCATTTGCCTTTTATCTGGAAAGCAAACTAGTCAAGTATATGCACTATCCATTATTTGCAGAATCAGAACCAGAATTGAGTTAAACTGCTAAGCACTAATTCTCCTGTAGCTGCCAACTGTTGCTAATTAAGCATCCCTGCAGAATCAAGGCAATCTTGTCTGTTAAGAGCTCTGTGTCTCAGTGTTCCTTCTCCCAATTATGCTCCTTTAATTTTGTCTTCTCCATCTTAGCATCTCCTAAATGTCTGCTCTGTTCATATCTTCCTGTCCTGTAAAGGCATATTTGTGCTGAAAATTCATGCATTCTGTAGTGCTAGGTGTACATAAAAATAAATCACATGCTATATAGTGTGTGGTTATATGACACAATAGCAGTCCTGTACCTAGATAAAACTGTTTCCTAGCAATGTACTGCATAGATTCCAGAGTAGTATTTTCTGTTTAATTTAGATTCATGTTTTCTGTGTGTTTGGTAATGGAACCATGTTTCCATTCCCTCTCCCTCTCTTTTTAATATTGAAGGCACTGGATTTACTGCACTAAATGGGGAAGTGGTTGTAATTCTTTTTCCCTCCTTGCAATACAATGTCTGTGAATAGCGAACCAAATGTTTGGATCAGTTTTTGCCAATATCACTCTCTCTGATTTAAATGCCATGCTATCTATAGATCACTAAACAATCTAGTAACTTCCAATAAGATTGTTTGCTTCTCTGTGTTAACGGTGGTGGTGGTACCATTTTTCAAAAAAATAAATAAATAACAAACCAACCTCTGTTCCTTTCCCAACTACTCATTGTAGTTAAAGTATATTTATATCAATCACACTGTAAAAACATCCTGTAGGCATACAATCTCACATATTATCATCTGCGCCTATGTACAATGTACATTGTCCAATGCTATTCCTGCATAAAGTAGGCATGGGCAGATAAATGCACCTGGTTCTGCTCCACCTAATTTTGTGGAAAATGGGATTGATTGAGTTTGCTTGCCCAAACTCCAAATTGGATCTCATAATCTGGAATGGCTTCCATGTGTACTCCATAGCTAATCTCCTGCTGGTTTCTGGGATAATTATGATAGGAACCATTTATGAGGACCAATTCTCTGTAGCACACCCTGATTATCATTTTTAAAAGCACTGAATTGCAAAGATTAGTCCTCTTTCTGGTGACTTCTCTGAAAGCGATGAGCATGAATCATCACTTCATGGGATTTTTTGGGATCCCTGCAAAGGTAGAGGAAATCCTTGTCAATCTTGTTGTTCTGTGCACCTTCCTTTCTGACCTATGGTGACCCTGAGGTGAATATGTCACAGGGTTTTCTTGCCAAGATTTGTTCAGAGAGGGTTTGCTTTACCTTTCTCTGAGGCTGAGAGAGTATGACTTACCCAAGGTAACTCAGTGGGTTTCTATGACCGAGCGAACCCTAGTCTGCAGCTTACACAGTGTAGAAATAAGAAAGTTTGACACCACTTTAACTGCCATGACAGTGCTATGGAATTCTTGGATTTTTAGTTTTGTGAGCTATTTAGACTTCCCTGTCAGAGACCTCTGGTGCCTCAATAAACTACAAATCCCAAAATTCCATGCCATTGAACCATGGAAGGGATGTCAAACTGCTTTATTTTTGCACTGTGGCAACAGCCTTATACATTCAGACCACTATACCATGCTGTCTCTAATCAATCTTACTAGTTACTTTAAAAAAAGAAAATACCTAACATATTGCTTTTTGTTGTGCCATGCAAACAGAGCAGTGGTGTCACTAAGGAGCAGTAGCATCACTAAGGATATTGTAATCTGAAGGTATAATTTTAATTTTGCTAGTTGTTTATATTGTTTATGTCACAATTTATAACATGACATTCAGTGATATATGGGAATTACGATTTACGAGTAACATTAGTGCAAAAAACATGACTAAGGATTCTGTATGGTGTGAAACGGGAGGTGGTCAATGGAGGGGGGTGACACCATGAGTTACTGTACCGGGTGACACCAAACCTAGGGATGCCATTGAGACAGAGGCTTGTGTGTGGTTTAAATTGCCTCATAGGAAAGCTATGGCAGAGAAGCAATCCCATGAGGGGAAAGTTTAAAGAAAAAAAACTACAACCCAAAGAACACTTTTCTTTCTGCATTTGAGACTGTCAGATACAGGCCAAGCTAGTGGTGCTAAATATCCCTCCCCATATCCAAACACACTAATTCTACAGTCTTAGTTATAGTCAGCACAATGTCCTCCCTATTTATTTTACCTAATGAGGTGCTTCTCCACTTTTGTGAATAAATTACTTTATGATGAGATGGCTTTTAAAAATACCCTTGTATTTTTCCCAAAGTGGATCTACACCAGAGTGGGGATAATAATGATGCCTCCTCTGCTCCTTTATAGCTGAGATCTTCCTATGTTTCATGGCTGGTCTGGAACGCATTAATGGGCAGCAGAGGGATTCCTGCTCTTCCAGATGACATGCCATTCTGGTCTTGATTCCTGTGATGGAGGAACACTTGTTCATTCTGTCATAGAGCAAGATTTGTTTCCTTGTTTTTCTCTTACTATCATTTATTTGTATAGTGCCATTGCTGTATATTGTACTTTACAAGTAAAAGGACAACAAACAGTCTTCCCCATTTTCTGTGGGGCTAATTTATCCCTTATGTTTCAGAATCTTTGCGTCTACACTACCAAGAGTGTTGCCTTCTATCCAGTGTTGAGTTGCCAGATTAATACCATCCTAGGCCCTGAAATTTCAGGGCCAAAATCTAAGACCAAGGGAATGCCCCAGAATTGTCAAAAGAGGCAATCACTGATGATTAAATGTGATAGATTAAGAATTAATCAAAATTGATTGGATTATATCCTTCAGATGATTAAAACAATAAAGTCTAACAAAGGGAAATACATGCACACACTATTCAAGGCAGTATTCTTATTGGGGTGCATTAGGCACTACATCCTCACTCTGAATCCCGTATTCTGCATGGAGCAGGTGGACCCTGAATCAGTGGGAAAGGATAGGTGTCCTTGTCATGAAGAGTTCCCTCCCTGCCTCAAGAACTGCACAGCCAAATAGTCTGATTCTCTGATCTGTGTGTACTTGTAAAAAACTACCGTAATCTTCTTTATTCATCACATAAATGCACAACATGGTAAGAGGATAGAGGCTGAACAGAACCCCTGATTATGGGACGAAACAGTTGACCCCGAAGGAGCAGCTTTCCACCACCCCTTTGATCGCTGGGTTGGGCTGAGGCAACCGCACACCACACCGCCAACTTGGCATTTTCCCAGCACAAAAAGAAGCGGCAGAAAGCTGCTCCTTTTTGCGCTGGGAAAAAGGCACCTTTGCCACCATGGCGCCGTTTTTCCTGGGTTTCTGCAGCACAGCATGTGTAAACGCTGCACTGCAGAAACCCCATGAAGCCGCCACACGTGCGGTCAGCTGTGTGGCTTCCGGTGGCATGGGTGCATACTGCTGTCTTAACCCCATTCCCCCAGGAAGCTGGCTCTTTTTGTCAGTCTGTACCAGCTGTATATCTTTCTTTTTTAAAAATGGGCTTCAACCATTTCAATAGGACATGACTGCCAAATATATATAAGCACATCCTTTTCTTTATTATTAAAAACCTGTTTCTAAATAAAGTGCCCTTGGTACCCTCTGGGATTTGGTTCCAGGACACCCATGGATACCAAAATCCATGGATGCTCAAGTCTCATTGTATACAATGGCCTAGTAAAATTCTGGTGTGTGGTGTTGTGCGCCACCAAGTCATTTCTGACTTATGACAACCCTAAGATGAACCTATCACAGGGTTTTCCTGGCCAGTTTCTTTAGAAGGGGTTTGCCATTGCAGTCTGCTGAGGTTGAGTGACTGTGACTTGCCCAAGCTCACCCATTGGGTTTTCGTGTTTGAGTAGGGATTCAGGCCCTGTTCTCCAGTGTCATAGTTCTCAAACCACTACACCATGCTGGCTCTTAGTAAACTGGTGTCCCTTATATAAAATAGCAAAATCAAGAATTGCTTTTTGGAATTTATATTTTTTTAACATTTTCAAGTTGTGGATGATTGAATCTGTGGATAAAGAATCCATGGATCTAGAGGGCCGACTGTATACTTTTATATGTTCTGTCAGGGGGTGAGTAAGTAGTGTCCTCAGCCGGGGAAAATGAGAGGAGAGAAAGGAATCTTGGCTTTCTCAGTAGATGCAGGAAAAAACAAATACAAACTGCTGCAGCCTCTCCTGGCTTTTGTGTTTGTGCTCATTAATAACTTTAGCCATCTTGACCACACTCTGATGCTGCTTGGCCATATTCCAATCTTCATCTGTGAAACGTTGGAAGTTTAGTTACCAAGACACTAGTCCCACTGATTTAAAATGGTGTGTGTTTCCAAATTAAGTGTGTTTAGAATCTAAGCCAAAGTTGTTTAGGGCCAAAATGAGAGAGTGTAATAGGTAACAGAATTTAACAGAGGATGTTAACAAAATAGAATATTGACACTGGCTAATAGTCAGCTGTTCTTCTTAGATAAACATCTTGGCATTGCTTCCCGTTTATCAAAAGCAAGTTCTGAGGTAAAGCCAAGGAACTCTTTTGTCATGCAAGAGGCATACTAGTTTTATGGCAGGTTTCTGTGACAGTGACTTTCTTTTGCACTTAGTGGCTGATGTAGATTTAATCATTTTATCTGATGTGTGCCAGTGTTCAAGAATGATAGTTGTTCATTGCGATACTCTTGGACAAGGGTTAGGGAAGAAAAGGAGTTATTATTTGAGTCAGTCAGTTGAAGGTCGATTTACACAATAGGTAGCTGTTTAAGAACATTGTTTTCCAATTGAGTAGTTCAAAGTGAACCAGTGTAATGTATTGGTTTGAGTGTTGGACTAGAATACTGGAAGACCAGGGTTTGAATCCCAGCTGAGCCATGGAAACCCACTGGGTGAGCTTGGGCAAATCACATTCTTTCATCCTCTGAGGAAGGCAAGGGTAAACTCCCTCTGAGCAAATTCTGTCAAGAAAATCCCCATGATACGTTGGCCTAAGGGCGGCATAAGTCAGAAATGTTTGAAGGCATCCAGCAACAAAGTTAAAATGTCAATGGCATAAAAAGCACAGCAAAGATCAACTTGTGATTTACAAATGACAGCCACATTTACTGCAAATGTTTGTTTCCTGACTGGGAGTGGGAAGCAACAGATTGCTCATGTGAAATTCCAGTTAAGCTGTAGATGTTGCACCAGTTAAATTCATTAGGCAGCAAAGAGCCATCTGCCACAACTTGAGGATTCTTTCAGTTGATCTTGTCCCTTATACCAGGTCTCCACAACTTGTGACACACCATGCTAAATGAAACCTTCCAAAAATTCATGGTAGTTCACAGTGGTTTAGTAAATATCCTGGGTTTTGATCCTTTCCAGGCCTCTTTGAAATTACAGAAATTAGCAGAAGAGAAGATATGAATAGTGTTTGGTTTAGAATACAGTTGAATGTGTAAATGTGCATAGGACTTACTAGTGGCTAAAATGAAGCCATGGTTGATGTAACTAAACTGGTTGTGGATGAGAGCTTGAAAATGTCACTCTTTGGACTATAGCTCCCAGAACCCCCCAGCCAACATGGTCAGTGGTCATGCTACCTGGAAGCAATAAACCTGGAATTTGTAGTAATCTTTCTAAGCTTTGCTTGGAACTGAGTAAGGGATTAAGTATGCTAAACTTTCCCAAAGTCTGTGGCTTCGTGACCACTGATTAATCTGAAAGATTAAGTAGCCTACTTAATGTGGCCCTGTGGCTCAGGAAATGTGACAGACTGCCTCTTAATCCTTGATGAAAGTCACTTACTGCAACCATTTTTTAAACATAAATATAACATAAGATCATACAAAACAATGGAAGATTATGGCATATTGAGAAATGCCACATATGACTGTTATGAGCAATAGTTACAGAAAAGCCTAACCCTGTGTATACGGTACTTGTTTAGAAGCAAGTCCCTCTGTGTTCAGTGGCACTGACTCCCAAGTAAGTATGCCCACTATTGCAGCCTGGAATGAGAACCTCTTCTCCCTCTCTCTTTTTCTGAACTAGGCTTTTAAAAAGGACAAGCATACTGTCTACTGTTGGCTAACTCTGAAATGGATTACTTTGGTCAGCAGAAATGGTTTGTATAGGGGTTTTGTAGAAAAAAGACAAAACCCCAGCTGAATTGCTTGATTCAAGATAGCTTGGCAGACATGGATAACTACAGTTCTTGCTTTCACATACTCTCTTTCAAGCCTTTGCTCTGATCAATAGATGTTTAGACATTCTTTTTTTTCCAAGTTGTGCTTTTTTAAAAGTTGATGGCATCAATTGAGTTATTTATTTCAAATGTGTTCTTTTGCTAAAGAAGCCATCCAGAAATTTGGTAAAGAAACCCATCTGAAATCTCACAAGTTTGTCACAGTGTGCTGATGTCCTAGAAAGGAAATGAGCTAATTCTTATTTATACTGTCACAGAATGTCCTATAATTACAAAGATGATTGGATTTAAATGGTAAGTGTATTTGGACATCCTATTTTGCATTAATTCCCCCCCTCAAAAAAGTCAACAGATTGTCCAAGAGCAAAGGACGGCTTCTTATTTGAAGAATACATGTGTCCAATACACTGTACTTTTCAAAATCTCAGTTATTATTTAAAGGTTTGCCAATGGCTAGCAGAGATTTCACTTGCAGCTTTTTATCATGTATCATTTTTTAAATTCTACCCATGAGGGTCATGTTGTTGTCCATTCATAATCTGCTCATGCGTTTTCTACCATTTCTTCTTTCCTTTTTCCCCCTTATTGCAGAATATCCATTTAGAAGGAAAAGATGGAATGGGACTACTTTGCTAAGTGAGGACCCTCTGTCTGAAAACACTTTGGCATAGAATTTCCATGTCAGATGTTTAGATATGGGAGTGCCTGGCTCTTAACCTGAAGAACAGTGTCAGATAAATGTTTTACTTCGCTATAGACGGCCAAAATTGCTAACTGGAATTTTTCTGAAGTTGCTGGTTTGGCAGACAAATACAGTTTTTATAGTCTGGATGAAGTCGTCTTGGCTTTGCTCTTGGTTGCAGCCATCCATCTGAAAATTGTTCCTTCTGTCTATATCATTCGTTGACAATTAACACAACAAAAGCCACCATATACTTACATTCTCACTCTCTGAATAGGACCAAACCAATTAGCAGACTCTTAAATCTAAGAAAAGAGAAAGCATGGTACAGTTTCTGAGAAATAATGGATGTCTGAGCAACATGCAGAAATGTGAAACAAAGTTTATATGAATAATATTAGTGAGCTTTGTTTCTTTTAAATTTCTTTAAAATGTGGTATTGTGCTGCAGTCAGTCTCTGCAGAAGTAAAAAAATAAGCATTACAGTATTATTAATTAATTTTTACTCGGAGTGTATTTTAGGAACCAACATAATCCTATATTTAGTAATAGCCTAAGCAAATGCTGGCAATTCTAAAAATTACTAAAGAAAATGTAGGTTTTTGACAGTATTATATTCAGAGCTCTTGTTTAAAATATTTTACTGCTTAGATGAAATATTATTCAAGAAAAAACAACACACACTATGATAAGCTAGGGGACAGGGCTAAAAAGATTTTTAAAAATATGTATCTCATTCCTACTAAACATGTTCCCAAGTGTCATATAAGCTCATAGTCATGCTTCATTTAGTATGAAGATCAAGACCAGTGTGTCTAAAGCTGAATCCAGTTGACAAAAAAGCTAGTATCTGAAAAAATGTTCCCTAAGTTGGGTGAGACACAGTCTATTAATTTTTTTCAGCTTCTGTCAACCTCTGGAGCCCCGTGGATGTGCTAGCTGGTGCTGATGGGAATTGTAATCAACATGTTTGAAGGTCTCTAGTGAGGAACTCTTTTCTAAAGCAGAGGTGGGAATTGTATGGTCTTCCAGATATTGCTGCACTATGACTCACAGCAGTCCTCACCATTGGTTATATTGACTAGAGCTGCTAAGGACTGCAATCTAACAACATCTGCAGAGCTATTAAAGGATGACAATTATCTCTTGAATTGTGTGCAGAACAAAACTCCACTTAGCCAGTGCACTTCAGTTATTAAATATGTGTTGTTAGCCGCCTTGAGTCCCTATATTGGGAAAAAGGTAAATTAATAACAACAATAATATGGTCCTGATGGTCTGTCAGGAGACAGGCTGCTATGGCTTGCAGAACTGATGCTCCCCAACGTTTTTCAAGAGCAGATCCATCTAAAACATTTTACAGAAGTAAGAGATGATAAACGGCAAGATTTAGAAAACATCATCCATGTTCTCATTATAAAGGTGCAGGTAATGGAAGAGGGAGTGTTGATAAAATATATCTTGAACCCAGGCCCTCCAGATCACCTTGGATGCATTTCCTGGCAGCATTAGCTAGCATAGCTCATGGCTAATTGGAATGCTGGGAGAATTCAAAGATATAGCCTTGTTAGTCTGTAGAATCAGTATGTAGAGAGATCTTATAGCACCTTTGAGACTAACTGAAAGAAATTAGCAGCATGTGCTTTCGTAGACTTCAGTCTACTTCCTCAGATGCATTTGAGGAAGTAGACTAAAGTCTACAAAAGCTCATGCTTCCAATTTCTTTCTTTCAGTTAGTCTCAAAGGTGCTACAAGATCTCTCTACATACTGGAATGCTGGGAGCTATAGTCAAGTGACATGTGGATAACAACACAATTCCCAACCATTTTCTAATCTCTGAAGCTACTTGTGTGTCCTAGCCAGTTCCTGGGAAATGCTAAGGTGTAAGGTGATTCACTCCATTTATTTATTTGGAGTATTTATACCCCGCTCTTCAGCCAAAAGGCTCTCGGAGCGGCTTACAAATGGTTAATTAGACATTTCTTTGCCCTCAGGCTTACTACAAGTTTTCCGTTTGCCAGGCAATATTTAAGTCCTATGAGCAATCAACAATAGAATAAAGGTTGAAACCCAATTGTTTCCAACTAGAGTAAATCCATCAAACGAATGAAAATATGGTAAATCAACCCATGTGCAAATTCCATTTATTTATTGGGTCTGCTTTAGTTGGGATTTGTACAGTACAGTCAGCCCTTCCCATTTGCATGGGTTCGGTTGTGGTACCCCGTAGATAAGAAAAAATCTGGGAGCTCAAACACATATTAGTGAGTGGTGATATGCATGCATCTGCGTCAGCACACCAGTGGGTGCATGCCACCATTGGATAATATGGAGCAGGGTAATCCACAGGAGCTTCAGTCCATGGATAGCTAACCCGCCAATACAGCAGGCCCACTGTAACTGGATTTAAGACAAAGTTATTGGGAGATTTGTTGCTTACACAGAGTGATTTCTCCATTAGTACACCTTATGGTCTTACTTTGTATATCAGGCTCATAGAAGCAATAGTTTTTATTTGAATAGTTGCACTGTATTAAACAAATAAGACTTTAAGTTTAGTAGCATCCCAGTTTAAAGTTGCATTTCTGATACTGTACACCATTATCTTTTAAAATAAATAATAATAGACTTTCTAGTAAAATAGTTAAAAGCAATTTAAAATTTTTATCACCCTTTCCTACCAGTTTAATTCCTCAAGTGATAGTTTCAAATGACACATTTTTTCAGTCACAGAGTCAATTCCAAGTGAGGTCATTCCTTAATTTAATGTATTGCCATGGAAATCTGGCATAAACTGATAAAAACGTGCAATTCAATCCATTCCCCACCCTCATAAAATAATTTGAAAGATTCCTTTTGATTTCACAGCTAGATCATGCCCACAAGCAAAGTATATTGTATAATTAAGGAATCCATCCAGTTTAGAATAATTCAGTCTTCAGTCCCTTTTTGACGGAGTGCTATATTGACAGACGTTTGCTTTGTTTTTTTCCTCTTATCTCCCCACCCTTCAACTTGTCCCAATAAGTTGCCATTCAAAATTAAAAGCCTTATGGCTTGATTTAGGCCAAAACCAGCAAATTGTGATAGCACATTTTTATACTGGGTTACTAGCATGGCTTAATTAATGTACAGAACTCAGGTGGGTGACCACATCCTGCAGAGACAAAGCAATACAATACTGTATAATATTTTTTCATTCTAACATATAAAAGTTGAAATTTGAAAGTAAACAATTCATTCCCCATCAGAAAACTGTATTCAATCTGTATCTTTACTGTATTTGTATTCTTCACAGCCAGGATCTGCAGACAATCTTTTCTCCCCATAGCAGCCAGTGTGCACTCTTAAAAAATTTCTCCAAGGGTTTGGGAAACTGTCGGGAGCCAGATTCAAGGGAGCATTGAGGGTTGTAAGAGGGAGGAAAAGAACATTCTGTGGCACTTCAGCACCTGCCCAATTTTGGGTTTATGTCTCTGTATCACAGCTGGGGAGGGAGGAAATCTCAAATACCTGTTTACCTTGGTGCCTAAAAATTTAATTCTCATATAGGAATGTGTTCCAATGAATGCCCATAATGATGTCAAGGTTAGCATGTGGAATCATACCATTGCAGGTGAATTTTATGAAAAATAGTGGTTCCCAATAGTCTAAGGCAGCAGTCGGCAACCTACGGCCCGTGGGCCGCACCCGGCCTGCCAAGGGCTGCCGACTGGCCCCTGCCTGGTCCAGCCGCCACTCCCTTTCGCGGCTGCGGGGTCCTCTGGGGCACCATTTTGTGTTCCAAAATGGTGCCTGGAGTCTCGCACGACCTTTCCCATCCTGCCCCGCGATGGGAAAGGTTGCATGAGACTCCGGGCGCCATTTTGGAACATCCAAAATGGCGCCCCGGAGGACCCCTGCGGCCGCACTGGGCCTCTCCGAGGCCCGGCGCAGTCGAGGGACCCCTCCTGGGGGGGCCCTGTTGCCACCAAAATGATGCCCCGACGTCGTGTGCATGCGCATGCAACGCAGGGTGCCATTTTGGTTTCCAAAATGGTGCCCCTCTACACGCGCACGCATGCGCACAACGGTGGGAGTGTGCGCTGGCCCCCAGCGCCATTTCCTTCCCCTCCCGGCCCGCCGGCAAAAAAGATTGCCGACCCCTGATCTAAGGGGTCAGGCTGCATCGTACTTGTTTAACTTATATGCTGAAAACATTGTATGAAAAGCAGAATTAGAATCAGAAAAAAGGAGGAGTTAAGATAGGAGTAAGCAACATTAACAACCTAAGATATGTGGATGACATAATATTAACAGAAGATATTCAGGAATTGGAACAGTTAATAAAGAAGGTCAAAGATGAAAGTGCAAAGGCAGGTCTGGTGCTGAACATAAAGAAAACAAAAATAATGACCACAGAAGAAATACATAAATTCAATCTAGACAACAAGGAAATTTAAATAGTTAAAGAATTCCCATATCTAGGATCAAACATTGACCAGAATGAAAACTACAGTCAAGAAATAAGAAGAAGACTAGGAATGGGAAGGGCAGCTATGAAAGAAGGAAAAGATACTGAAGAGCAAAGACATACAACTGAGTACTAAAGTCAGAAATAATAATAATAATAATAATAATAATAATAATAATAATAATAATAATAATAATAATATGTGTTATTTATAGCCCGCCTCTCCCTGTGGATCGAGGCGGGTTACAACAATTAGGAATAACAATAAAATACAATATACAATTAAAACCAGATTTCTAAATAACCCTTATCCCAATCCCCCTCCCAATCATAAAAAAGAAAAAGAAGCAAACTAAAAACAATAACAATATAAAATGAATAGCAGTATAAAATACTAATTAAAAGCAAAAGAAATAACAAATTAGCTAAAATTAGAGGTAGTTAGAGGCGAGACATTATCTTTTTTGGGGTATACGGGGGATATCAATATCAGTGGAGCGGATGCTAATCTGGAAATGCCTGCCAGAAGAGATCCATCTTAACAGACTTTTTAAAGGCTTCTAGAGTAGTAATGTGACGGATCTCCTCCGGCAGGCCGTTCCATAACCCAGGAACGGCAGATGAAAGGGCCCTCTGGGTTACCGCAACCAATCTGGTCTTCTTAGGCTGCAGTAAATTCTTCCCAGAGGACCTAAGTGTGCAAGGTGGATTATATGGAGGAAGGCTCTCTTGCAAGTAATCTGGACCTAGGCCATCTAGGGCTTTAAAGGTTATAACCAACACCTTGTACCATGCCCAGAAACTAATTGGCAGCCAATGGAGAGATTTTAAAACGTGTTATATGGTCAGCTCTAGATGTACCTGCGACCAGCCTGGCTGCCATATTTTGTACCAGTTGAAGTTTCCGAACTTGGCACAAGAGTAGCCCCATGTAGAGCGCATTGCAGGAGTCAAGACGAGAGGTTACCAGCGCATGTACCACTGTTTCTAGGTTGCCTGGCTCCAGGAAGGGTCGCAGCTGGCGTATCAGCTGAAGCTGATACCAGACACTCCTGACTGTCGCATCTATCTGAGGTGTCAACTGGAGAGACGAGTCCAGGAGCACCCCCAAGCTGCAAACACAGACCTTCAGGGGAAGTGTGACCCTATCCAGAACTGGTTGACATATTTCCATTCCTGGGTTAGGGGGTCCCTATAGCAAGTACCTCCGTCTAGGCCAGGGGTAGGCAACCTAAGGCCCAGGGGCCGGATGCGCCCCCCTGAGGCCTTTGGACCGACCCCAGGCCGGTCCTGCTGCCGCCGCTGCCGCCGCCCCCCCCACCTGCCATAATGATATTGATTATTGTTGTTATTACTTGTTCTTGGGGTTCTCTTGGCAAAATCTCCACAGGGGGTTTACCATGGCTTTTCTGGGGCTGAGAGAGTATGCATGCATATTTTTTAAATTTTAATTTTTATATTTATTTATTTAGTTATTTATTTTTGGTGTTTCCCCCCCCCCCCATTGTCTGAGGGACAGCAACCCAGCCCCCGGCTCAAAAAGGTTGCCTACCCCTGGTCTAGGCCATTGTATTCCCAATTACTATGTAGGGATGTGAGAGCTGGACAGTGAAGGAAGCAGACAGAAAGAAAATCAACTCATTTGAAATGTGGTGCTGGAGAAGAGTACTTAGGATACCATGGACAGCCAAGAAGACAAACAAATGGGTTCTTGAACAGATCAGACCAGAGCTCTCCTTGGAAGCAAAGATGATCAAGTTGAGACTATCGCACTTTGGCCACATAATGAGAAGACACAGATTACTAGAAAAAACAATAATGCTAGGAAAGGTAGAGGGTTAAAAAAAAGATGGATAGACCTGATGAAGGAGGTTATTGGCAAGGGCTTGCAGGATCTGAGCAAGGCAGTGGAAGATAGGAACTATTGGAGATGTCTCATCCATAGGGTCGCCATGAGTTGGAACCAACTCGAGGGCAGCTAGCAACAACAAGGCATGGATTTTCCTCCTTTTTTAGACATGAGTTTTTAGGCCTTCGCAAAATTAATCTGGGATCTTCAGATCCACATGAGAATTTTGATGTGTACCACATTGTGAATATTCACTGTAACATTGAAATAGGGCTTTATGCCCTTGAATCTTTGGACTTTATATTAAGTAAAATGCTTCCTTTACTGCCTGCTATTACTTGTGTTTTGCTCACTTTACAAGAATTTAATTTTGGGGTTTGGTTTGACTCCACAGCCAATATAAAATTTCTGCTCTTCAGTGTTTATATCAGTGTTCATATAGACAAAATAGAGGAAAGATTCAGTGCTGCTTGGCTTTCTTAATATTCATGCCCTTTAAAAACAGACAACTTGTATGTGTCCAGAATAATTACTATTTATCTTCAGTTTTATACTCTAACAACATGGTTACCAAATGATCCTCCATTTTAAGAATGTGTTCCTTATTAAGAAACTTGACAGCTTCATAGAACATAATAGTTATCTCTTACTGCAGAATGCCACGACACAATTGCATGCAGAGCAAAGCACCACAACTCCAAAATGGCTTTTTTCTCTTTCAAAATACACAAACCTATTTGCAAACAATGTGCTAGCTATTTTGCCTTTCCTGTCAAGAATCTTCCTTGTATTCCTCATTTCATTGAGGCTGTGGGACCCTGTACACCCAGTGAGTTGATTGTTACAATAATTAAACACTTGTGCATTGTAAAATTCTAGCCGCATATAAATAAGGCATGGTCTCCCCAAAATCTCAGCGAGAACTTAAGTGTGTGCTTTTGGTCATGTAAACACCATCATAGGGATGACCCCAGGAGCATTGTTCTCTGGCCAACTCTCGGGACAAAAAGCTGAGGTAATAGTAGTTATTTTGTATCATTATTCTGCCGATTACCAATATATTCTGTAAGTGGGATGCAGAAATCTGTTTAAAGTGTAACACGTCATAATGCAACATGAACATAAATAACTAAAACTAAAAAGGCAGGATACGAAATTAAATCAGACTACAACCACCAATAGAAAAAACTGAAGTGTCCAAAGTCTAATAAATCACTATTACATAGTGATTAAGTGCATAATTAACAGCTTTATCTGGTATTAATCCACAGTGATATAATTTAGGGGCAAAACAGACCAACCCGAAGGGGCAGCTTCAAGACACTCCTTCCAAACCCAGATTGGGGCCATGGCAACCACATGCCATGCCCCCAATCCACCTTTTTGCTGTCCAAAAAAAGGAGCGGCAAGGAGTCGCTCCTTTTTGGGCTGGCAAAAAGCCAGCTTTTCTGCCCCACCATGGCTGGAAGATGGCATTAAGGTGCTCCGGCGGGCAGCTTCTGGGTGGCTTGGGAGCATGCAGCGTATAAACATTGTGTTCCTGTGCCACCTGGAAGGTGGCACAAAAGGGCCATCTGTTTTGACCCTTAATCATTCCCCCTCCCCACACACAATTTCTTTCCCAACAACTGCCCAACACCTTTCATTCATCTCTCTAATCCCCTTTAAATCTTCATACACACACAAACCTCCCAAGCTGATAAGATGAGATCTTTTCAGACCTGTTTGAGTTCTAGCTTTTTAAAAATCCTGCAAGTGACTTTCACCTTTTTTCAGCTGTAACAAAGCCTTAAAGTTGGGACTCTGAATGCTACTTTAAAAGAACTTCTTTGCCACGGGAAATTTTCAAATCCCTACATTTAAAAATTGCAATCCATTTGATTCGCCTTTTAAAATAATTTGTTGTCTGTGCTTTCTAATTATTTAAAGTTGAAATACTAGCTCAGGCAGGGGCATAATTGTTAACATTTCTTGGAGGGACTTATTTAAGGAATTAGTGATATCTAATTACTCTTTGAGCAAAAAGAGTATATGACAAAACACTCATTTTATTTTAGGAAGGAAGAATAGGTAAGAATTGGGAATAAGTATTTTTTAAATCTCCAACAGTAATGACAAGTTCTCTGAAAACAATGGGTCCTTAAGCTATTTTTATAATCCTTCTTGTTCCTTAGTTGTTGTTTCCCCCCCCTGACAAACAAAAACAGTCTTCTGGGTTCTTAAATACTTTTTTAAAAGTTTGGTCTATCTTTATGGTGAATGAGTCTGTCACTATACATTTGCCAAATGTATTATCCAGTGGAGTACAAGGATAAAAGAATATCAATATTTCTTGATGGTTCTATTCATTTATTTGATACAACAGGTTTTGAAGGGCATCTTCTTCTACCTGACATTCCCCCCTCCCAATTTTAACATTGATTTTCAGTAGGGGTTGGAAGAAAACCACTGCAGTTCCTTTTAGTTTTATGTCGACAAGTATTGGTCATTTCCCCCCAATTAAAAAGTTTTGTGTTTAGTTTAATCTTGATGTGGTGTGTGTGTGTATGGAGACTTATAAGAGTGGCTTCACTTTCTTTTTACTTCTTACATATTGTCCTTTACCCAGAGATAGACTAGTGAATGAGTCTTCTCTCTTTAAAATTTGTATTTGATTGTTTGGAGATGGGAGCAAAGTGCTCTTCAGTACTCTGCTCATCCTCCGCTTATCTTTGTCACTTGGGGTTCAGTTTAGCAAATGTGATTTTCTTGCAGCTGATTGCACTTAAACACATGCAGAGTTACTCATTTGTAATTCTTCAGTGTATCAATATAGCTTACCATGCTTATGGAGTTCCTGTAATTTGTGAAAGAATGACAGCATATAGTACAGTGTCTTGCCCTATGCTTTTATGGCTGTCACTTCTAAGTGGAAAAGGTGTAATTACACCATACCGTTGCCATGCATGTGTCATACATATGAAGGTGTATTGCTATTTAATTCCTTTATATTTAGCATTTTTGACCTAACACATAATTGTATATTCACAACCAGCTAGCATGCTGTAGGTCCTGCTTTAAATGATGGAATGAAAAGTGGAGGGGAAGTAAAGAAACTTAATCCAAAGGAAATGGTTATTTCTAAAACTGTTCTGTGGTTTTAAATTCCTTGGGCTTGTTATTTATAAGCCACTGGGTCCTTCAAGGTTCTCAGTTTAACTGATAGCCAAGGGAAAGCGGACTCATTCAGTCAGTAGAATTGTATATGAGTGTTGACTTACCTCATTGATTCAATATTTCTACACTGATTGGAACTAGAAATTGGATTTAGGTTAAGTGTGGGAATCTTCTAGCCCAGGGGTAGGCAACCTGTCCCCTTTAAGGGCCGAGGGACTTCAGCTCCCAGAATCCCAGGAGCTATTGGCCAATATGGGACTATTGGCTAAAATGACAGAGGCTTCTGGGAGCTGAAGTCCCTCGGCCCTTAAAGGGGACAGGTTGCCTACCCCTGTAAATCTAGCCCTTATGTTGTTGGACTACAAATGCCAGTATTTTTCAGCATTCAATACAGGAAGTTCAAGAGATGTGGGGAGAGCCTGCAAGGTTATTTTAGCAGTCTATCTGGCCCACAGTAGCCAACCAGGTGTTTTCAGAAGTCCACAAAACAATCATAAAGGCAGTAGCCCTCTCCTGTCACCACCTGGTATAGGACAGAACAGAGCTGGAACAGGCAAGGCCAGCAGACAGTGTTCACATAGTGTGTGTGCGCACGCACCTTCAAGTTGTCTTTCAACTTATGACAACACCATGAGTTTCACAGGATCGTCTTAGATGAGGAATGCTCAGAGGTGCTTTTGCCTATTCCTTCCTCTGAAGTATAGCCTAGAGCAGGGGTAGGCAACCTTTTTGAGCCGGGGGCCGGGTTGCTGGCCCTCAGACAATTGGGGGGCCAAAGCACCAAAAATAAATAAATAAATAAATAAATAAATAAATAAATTAAAAAAAATTAAAAAATTTAAAAATATGCATGCACACTCTCTCAGCCCCAGAAAAGCCATGGCAAACCCCCTGTGGAGATTTTGCCAAGAAAACCCCAAGAACAAGTAATAACAACAATAATCAATATCATCATGGCGGGCGGCGGCGGCGGCGCCAGGACCGTCCTGGGGCCGGTCCAAAGGCCTCGGGGGGGCGCATCCGGCCCCCGGGCCTTAGGTTGTATACCCCTGGCCTAGAGTACCTGGTATTAATTGGTGATCTCCCTGCTTAGCTTCCTAGATCAGATGGGGTCTGGGTGTCTTTCACATCATTGTATATTCGCAAACTGCTAGCATTGTTTATTATTTTGTTATTTCTTTCACAAGTGTTCATGTCTCACAATTTAATCTTGCCTTGGATTAGGTTAACAGAAAACTATAGAAATATTAGAAAATTTAAAATTTGCCAGCATATTGCCTTTTGTAAATCAAGTATTTTCCCCCTGTCCTATCTTTAAAGCATTGTAAAGCTTCAAGGTACAGTGTCATGCCTATTAACTAAAAATGCAGGATTTCACAAGTTGAATAGGGGATGGGGCTTGGTTCCTGTAACTTTAATCTTGACCGGATCATGAAACAAGGTGAAGTGTCATAAATCTCTGTCAAGCTGGATGAAGGTACCTATTGTTCCTTACCTTCCAAACACCGCTTTCACCTGCTGGCTGTTCCCTCCCAGCATAACTATTGCCTCCCTTGTGAAGAGCAGGCGGAAGGCATAGCAGAGGAGTGCCCAGCCCAGTTCAGGTGACTGGCGCCTCAACACCCTTCCCCTTCACTCTTCACTGTCAAGACAATCGTCTTGTTGGGAGAGGATGGCTGCAACTTAAATTTGGGGTTTGGAAGGTACATTTGTCTGACTTGACAGTGCTTGATGGTACTTCATCTTGCTTCATGATCTGTTCATAATTAAAGCAGGTGCTCCCTCCCATATCCAAATGGCCAAGCCTACAAAAAGGTAATATGATTCAGTGTCTTCTTGTCTTTCATGATTCAATTTATTTCCTCCTCACTGAGCATCTTGAAGTTTTCCTGATCTTTCTGTATGCTACTGCAAGCCTCTCTACATGCTGTCTTGGCTATGTACATCTATAGGATTAAATACTATTATACTAAACTCGGGTTTGAAAACAAGTTAAATATGAACAGTTGTTTCTGATAATGCAATGCACACCTGGAATGCTTGTTAATGTGAAAAATATGTTCCTTAGGTCTTCTGTCTAGCATTGGAAATGCACAGGAAGAGGTAACCATGATTTTACTGATACCTATGGCTAGTCTATGCTCATTGCTGTGGATTTTCACAAGGGCATTTTCATCTGTGGTTAATTGTCTTCACTTTGTGAAGTCGTAGGCTTTCATGGCCGGCATCCATAGTTTTTTTTGTGGGTTTTTTCGGGCTGTGTGGCCATGTTCTGAAAGAGTTTCTTTCTGACGTTTCGCCAGCATCTGTGGCTAGCATCTTCAGAGAAAACTGAAATGGAAAAGCCTGGTTGTATATATACTGTGAGATCCTGGGTAGGGAGGGGTGGTGACCAGGTGAACTGTGTGTTGTCTGTGTTGAATAGGTATTGTTCTGTGTTGATGGCATCGCTTCAGGCTATGCAATCCAGGATATGTCTGCTGTTCCCATGTAAACTGTGTATTGTTCTGTGTTGAATAGGTGTCTTCACTTTCCTGCACAAATTTGCATCTGTTCAACCCCGCCCTCCCCTGGTGAAAATGCATAGCCACCTCTATCCATGGACAGACAGCCACACGTGCAATCATGTACCTTTCTGTGGGTTTCCAAGGATACTCCAATAAAAACCATGAAACATGTTTCTGCAGAGTTTAAGGAGTTTTTTGGGGTGGGAGGCCAAATTCCTGTGAATCGCATGTCTCTGGATCACTATTTATTCTACTGGAACCTGGAAGTATTGCTTCATTGGACTGAAACTCCCACAACCAACAGGAGCAATGAAAATCTAGAATTTTGGAAGTTTTTGTTGCCTCCCAAAACACTTTTCCCAAACTCTGTTCACTTCAGGAAAAAAGGCTTCTTATTTCTTCTCTACACATACATGTTTTTAAACAGTAGTTGAGATGCTGAGCAGTTAACAGAGTATATGTGAACTCTATCTTCTTAGTAGTTAACTTGGGGTCAAAGGGAGGCAGAACTGTGTCCTCTAAATGCTTTAGAGAGAATGAGAACAGGTTTGGAAAATTCCTCAGCCTCTTTTTCCTCATTTTTTGTGTGGGAAGGGTTTAGCTCAGAGAGCTCCCTTGACTACTATTTGATTCTCAAAATCAACCATATTGCATGCCTTGAAAATCCATAATTTTACCATGCTTTGAATTCAACAGGTAGCTTACCACTCAGTAAAGAAGATAGCTAACTTGATTTCTTTATTGTGCACACATTGGTTAATACTAAGAATCTGTCCCAAACATACAAATGTTAGATCAAAGCTTTCTCCCTCCTCAGTATTTGTATCAGTCAAATTCCACTGATTTTTGTTTTGTTAGGCTCAAATTTCTCTACAAATTACTTCATAATAACTCTTTGGGGCCATTCCTACTTGCATTTAAACTGGTTTGAGAATTGCATTGACACCGGGTCACTGAATCAATGTGTAGTTCCCACTATGAAAGTGAATCATTTCAAAAATTCTATGTATTTGTGTCTTTTTTGGCACAATTGTCGTTCCTACTAGCCGGACTTTTAAAAAAAATGTCAATCATATGACATACATCTGTGCATCTCGGTGCTAACCTGGGCTGCATCCCTGGGGCTCTGGAGTTCCCAAGCCACCCAGGGAGCAGATAGTCCATGGGCTCCAGGATTGGGCGGCGGGGGGGGGGGGGAAATATACAAACAGCCCCGGTGGAGAGGAAGCCGAGGGAGGGACCCTTCCACCTCCCGCCTTTCTCCCTCTCCCCAGGCATCCTCCATTTCCAGGGAGATTATGCCAACCCCACCACAGCCTCCTCCGCCTCCTCCTCCCAGAAATTTTGGGGCTCCCCACCCTCACCCACCCCCCATGGGGAAGCCTGGCCCTCGGGTGCCGGGGGAAAGCCTTTTCAGCTGCAGCCTCACTTCCCAGGGACAGTGGAGAGCCTCCCCCTGACTGCCCCCAGTGCCAAGAGCCAGAAGGCACCACTCACAGAGGATTCTGCTGCCACCACCTCCAGGGCTGGAGCGCAGAAGGGCTGGGTCTGGTGCGGGAGGCCCCCTTTCTCTTCCTCCTCCTGCAGTGCCTTCAGGAATGACTCTCCAACCAGGGGATGCCTCTTATACGGACAAAGCCTCTCGTCTGAGGGGGGCCTTTAGTGGTGGTGGCAGCAGCAGCAGCGTGGTTCCATGTTTCCCACCCTCCCATCCAGCCTCGCCTTTCTCATCCCTCCAACACTGATTCCCAGCACGGCTCTTGCGACCCCAATACAGCCCACCCCTCACGACATTGAGGGAGTCTTGAGAAATGTCTCTTGTGATCTGTGGGGAAACCCAAAGGAGGCACGGTGGGCAGGCAGTCCGGGGGCTCTGGGATCGGGTGAGGGGTGATGCCCAACAGGCCTGTTGGAGAGGAAGCCAAGGGAGGGACCGGTGGATCCCGCCGAGCAGCCTTTGTGGAGGAAAGGAGGGATGAAGGTGGAGGGAGGCAGCGACTGGCGGTGCCCCTCTGGGCAGAACCCAACCCTCTTCCATAATAGTCCCTCCCCTCCAGTGTGATGCAATTTATCCATATGTCATTTACACTTGTTAGAAATCGATTCAGTTCAAAAGAACCACCAAAAAACTAGTGTCTGAAAAGAGTGATTTATTTATTTTTTGCATTTGTCTTGCTTTAAAATGACTCCAACCAAACGCAGTCGGGTCTGAAACGGTTCCCAGTGTGAACGACGCACATATAAATCAATCAGCAAATTGGTGTATATCATAATGGAAATGAGTTCTTGGTTAGATTTTAATCTGGAGATCATTTATTATATCTGCTGTTTATGGCATGGCAGTGGATTTTCTGTTGTCTCTTACAAAAATAAAAAAATCTGAAACAATAACTCTCATATTGATCAACCTAAGTGAAGTGGATAAGGATGTATTGTTGTTATATTGTTGTGTGCCTTCAAGTTGTTTCCGACTTATAACAACCCTAAGGCAAACCTATCATGGGGTTTTCTTGGCAAGATTTGTTCAGGGGAGGTTTGCCATTGCCTTCCCCTCAGGCTGAGAAAATGTGACTTGCCCAGTTCATCCAGTGGGTTTCATGGCCAAACCGGGAATCAGTCCTTTGTCTCCAGAGTAGTTGTCCAATAGTCAAACCACTACACTACAGTGGTTCTCACCCTCCAACGTTCCACAGATGAAACAGACACATGCAGACAAGCAGCATTAGTGTATGATCAAGATGGCAAAAGTTAAAAATGGGAAAGAACACACAACACAAACTGGGAGAGGCTACAGGGATTGGCTTTTGCTTGAATTTACTGGGAAGAGCAAGCTTCTGCCCACTCCTGTCCTCTCCCCCTTGCTGAGTTAATTGAGTGCAAGCTTCTCTTCCTAAATGAAATCATAAAAATCTAAGAAGGCACAGGACCATCAGTTACCACATCTCAAGAACTCTTTGCAATAAGGTTATGGCCAGGGTGGGCTTTATAAGGATTTTCTTAAGGATTAAAGTGCAAAATATGTTCAGTACCATAAATGGAGAAATTATGAGGACTGTGAGCAAAATGGTCTTTCATGTGTATCCTGAAAAAAAGAGAGAAGTGCAATTTAAAATGAAGTAAGTTGATGCTAAAGGGTATTTCAAAGCTATTCATGAACATGTTGAGGCTAAAATAGAGAATTCAGCCCTGTAAGTGAACTGGATACCAATTAACTTTATGATGCATTTAAAATTGTTAAAGAACTGTAACATGTTGTACTCCTCTTCCTAGTAAGAAGCTAAACAGGCTCTAAGTTATGTTCGAACCATATCAGATAAATTAAATGTGGAAAGATCTTTTGAAGGACAGAGATAATTAAAAACTAAAAGATGACATTTCCCAAAGCACTGAAGTAATTCATGAGCATAGCTCATGCTTATGAAATACTCTACAAATATGACCGTAATTACAATCAGGTTTATGTATGTGAGTATAAGCAGTACTTATTATTAATTTGTTGTTTTTTATTGTATAGATGTTTCCTTTTTTGTTACGTTGACATTATTGTTGACTGCAGGTTTGTGGAACATGCTTTTGGTGACTATGGTCCGATCAGAGTTCCCAAACCTTTATTCAATGTGTATACATGAGTGTTCCTATATCAACATGCATTATATTTATTTTATAGATTTTAGCACACTGTTTAAAATATCCATCCTCATAAGGATAGCTCACAACAAGATTTATGATCAAATATACTAACATATTCACAATTCAGACAGCAACAATAGAACAAAATCAAAAGCTATAGACCAGAGAATTAAAACAAAAGTTTTCTAAATATTAAAATACAAAATGTACAGCCCATCCTCTGTATTCATGGATTCTACCATCTTTGGCTCAAAAATATCCTCCCATCCCCTCCAAAGCAAACCGTGATGTTGCTGTTTTACTCCACCATTTTATATAATGGAACATGAGCATCCATGGATTTTGGTACCCATGGAGGATGGGGTCTGGGAACCAAACTCCAATGGATACCAAGGGCTCATTGTATTGATACAGTATCAATTGAAATCCAGTGATAAATCTGTTCCCATATAGGCTGTATATATATATATATTATTAACTCAGATTTTGAGTAGTCAAAATTGTATTACTGTAAAACAAGAGAGAGGTATCAGCATGTTTGGGGGAACCCAAATGCTTGCAGAAAGGAAAAATATCTTTAAGAACCCCCCGTAAGTGGTAAAATGAGAAGACAAAACAACCCAGTTAGGACTAAGCATGCTCAGTAGTGTTGCAATATGGATGGGTTATACCAGGGGTCGGCAACCTATGGCCCGCGGGCCGGCCCCTGCAGCCGCCACTGCTGTGCATGCCGTGGCCGCCATTTTGTTTGCCAAAATGGCGGCCGTGACTTATTTGCGCATGCGCAGTACTGCTGCACGTGCGCGAACGAGCTGCGGCTGCCATTTTGGAAAACAAAATGGCCGCAACGTGTGCGGCAGTAGCGCGGCCAAAATGGCACCCCAGAGGAGCCCCGCAGCGGTGCTGGGCCTCTCGGAGGCCCGGCGCTGCCAAGGGAAGCCTCCTGGGGGGGCCGCCGCCGTGCGCATGCGTACGCGATGTGGCCGGCGCCATTTTGTTTTTCAAAATGGTCGGAGGCGCACACTCACATGTGCAGGGGTCAAGTGTGCACTTGCGCGCAAGCGCACGCACGCACCGCCCCCCAGCGCCATTTCCTCTCCCCCCGGCCTATCGGCAAAAAAGGTTGCCGACCCCTGGGTTATACAGTCAAAGGTGAAATGTAGAGATGTGTGTGTGGAAATTTCCTCATGGGAACAACATCTACTGAACACGAAGAGAACTAAACAACAGGTGGCCAAGAAGACACAAACAAGTACAGTTTTAGCTGGGAAAGAGTTAGCCAGTACATCAACATCTGAGCTCATGAGAAAAGCAGCCACATGGGGGATGATGGATAGCAAGAGGCTGGCTTAATACACATCATACAGGCATTATCCAATCAGCATAAGGATAACACTCAGAAGGTGGAGTATGGGAAGGGCGAAGGGGATCCTTTGTTTAAGATTGTTTATATTTGCGACTTCCGGGATGGAATGGCGGACCGGCGAGACATGTTCTAAGGTAGCTCCTGGAGGAACCGTCTGACCAGAGGTAGAATGGGTTGTAAAAATACAATTTGACAACCAAAAATGTCCTCTTAGGCAAAGGGGACTCAGAGGGACAATCTATTAGAGCTGCCCTTTTGCTTTGAAAGACATAACAACAATGAAGGGAAGAGAAGCAAGAACTAGAAGTAAGAACTAAAAGTCTAAGGCAGCGGAGAAGGAAAAGGAGCCACAGCTACCTCTAGGTTCTCCCCCAAGAAGGGGTTGAGGAACGCCACCAACCTTTTTATCATTGTGAGTTTTATGGTTATTTTTTCATTTGGGAGTGCAACGGAACACCTAACCAAGCCAAAAGAAGCACCCTTCTTTCTTTAATATTGGCTGAGAGCCGGTGGAATACCGGAAGGAAAGACTGATATAAACACCCTTAAAAAGGAAAAAAAAATTTTTTTAGGTGGTGACTGGATTAAACTGAGCTGAATTATCTTTGCTTTAACATTGACTAATAATCTTCAAAAGATAATACAGAATCAAATGAGATTGATTACTGTAAGACTGTAAGAGTAGGACTGAAGACAAACTTACAGAAAAGGAATCCTATTGAGCTGTGTGGAACGGCTGGAGAAAGCCTCTCGGAAAGAAGGGAAGGAGTGGAGCGTGGGCGGCGGTCAATAAAGAACAAAGGCTTGTGGGAATTGAAGTCCACTGGAGGAGATAACAAACCAAGCGGCTGCCTGATTGGAAAGTTCCCGGAAGTGGAAACAGCAGCTCCTTCAAGCGGAAATTGCATTGGATGGTGCGAGGATTGTAAAGGATTGTGGGAGTTGAAGTCCGTAACAGCCCAGCAATCAGTTGGAGTTTAAATGCGGCTTTTTTCCCCTGGATAAAGAGTTAACTTGGGAGTGGCAGTAGTTTTTTTTTTGGTTTTTTTATATATATATACAGCACTTGGCTGAGACATTGAGACTGTGGGGTAACTCTTATGGCTTCACAGATTATGACTACGAGGAATATAATGATAAAACGAATATAATGACAAAAAGATGGCCATAAGATAAAAAGGAGGGGGGGAAAAAGAGAGCTTAAGTGGGTTAGGAAAAAAAAAGGGAAAGTAATAATAATAATAAGGCTGAGTAGATTTTTGCTGTAGACTTAGTATTGATAGTATTGTGAAAACAGTACTGTTGTGTGATGATGTCACTGATGTTGATGTTTATGTAAGAGAGAGAGAGAGGGGAAAAAAGGAGGAGGAGGATAATAACAGAAAGGAGAAAGGAGAATTTTACATAGATTACTGGAGACAAAAGAAACCTATTGATTACCTTTCTTAGTGTGTGTGAGTGAACTTTAGAAATTGAAAACCTATATGATTTGTTTAAACTCTGGTGTCAGGATATAGGGTAGCAAGCAGATAAAGAAACTATATTTGACATAAAGCTGACTATGGCAACGACTAAAGTCACCAGAGCACAGGCGCAAGTGCAAGCGCAGGCACAATTGAACCGTAGGCCCTCAATCGAACAATCTAAAGGACCAGAGGTAGACACGAATCTGATGGATGAGATAAGAAGAATAAGATTAGATTTAAGTAAAGAAATCCAGGATCTGAAGAGGGAGATGATAGATTTGAAAACAGAAATTAAGAATGAATTAAGGGAAGATCTAAAGGGGGTCAGTGGAGCTATTGATAAAATGTCAGAGGAAATGAATAAAATAAAAAATAAGATGGGCAAAATAGAAGAGAAACATAAAAACTTTGAAATGAATCTAAAGGAAATAGAGCAAAATCAAAAAGTACTAATTGAGGATAACGTGATGAAAGATGTGAGAATAAGAGAAAGGTCCCTTAAAATAAGAGGTTTACCAGAACAGGAAGGGGAAAATCTATGGCAAAAAATTGTACAAATTCTGAGTGATTATTTAGGAAAAGAGCCAGATATTTGTGAGATGGAGATAGACAATTTATTTAGATTGAGTTCATATGTCGCAAAGAAAAAGAAGGTTCCAAGAGACGTGGTGGTGTTTTTTGTTAGAAAACAACTTAGAGACATGATACTATTTAAACATAGAACTGACCCCATTAGTTTTGAAGGCACGGAACTGCAACTTTTTAAGGATTTACCTCCTGCGATCATAAGAAGGAGAAGAGAATATAATTTTTTGACTTTGGCATTGAGAGAAAGACAGATTAACTATAAATGGAAGTTACCAGAAGGTCTAACATTCTGGTATAATAAAAGAAAGATTGAATTAAAATCGTTACAAGAAGCTAGAGAGTTCTGGAAATGCTTTAGAAAAGAAGGCAAAAGAGAGAATAAGGGAGAAAAAAGTAAATCGGAGGAACCAGATATTGGACAAAAGAATAGGAAAGAGACTGGGCATTTCAGTGAGACATCAGAGACGGAAGAAGAGCAGAAAGATAAGGCCCGGCAGGAGAACATTGATTTAGATGAAAAAAGAAAAAGGAAAAAGAAAAATCGTGATATTAAAATTAAGAAGATAGTGAAAGAACAGAAAGGACAGGGTCACTCACAAGAAGAATGCATAGGTGGTATAGAGAAGGGAAGTGACCTAAATTTAAACAGTGAAATATCAGGAAGTCAAACAGAGAGTGAGTTAGAAGATCAAGATTAAGTGATGAATACATTAAAATTAATAACTTGGAACATAAAAGGTTTGAATGGTCGGACTAAGAGGGGAAAGGTTTTTCACTATATTAGGAGACATGGCTATGATGTTCTTTGTTTACAGGAAACCAGAATAAAGCAAGATAATATAAAGCTTCTTGAAAATCCTAAACTGGGAACACTTTTGGTTTCGGCAGCTAAAAGTAAAAAGAAGGGGGTTGCACTTTATGTAAACCAGAAATATGAGACAATTGAGGTTTTAAATGATAAACAAGGCCATTACGTAAGTGTCCAAATTATTCCTGAAGGAGAGAAGATTCTTATTGTTGGAGTATATGGTCCACTAGAAAAAAAAGGAAAATTTTATAAAATGTTACTGAATAAAATTGAAAATATATCATTTGACTCTTGTATAATGATGGGAGATTGGAACGGGGTGGCAGAACCGTTATTGGATAGATTTTCAGATATAAACAGATAAAACCAAATCAGGGTAAACTCCCCAGAGAATTTTTTGAAATGATGGAGCAGTTAGATCTAGTAGATGTATTGAGAGCAAGATATATTAATAAAAAAGAATACACCTTCTTTTCTGAGAGGCATCGATCATGGGCTAGATTAGATATGGTATTGGCGACACCTCAATTGACTACTAAAGTATTGAATATTGAAACAAAGCCAAGAGTATTCTCAGATCATAATGCGGTAGAATTCACACTAATCTTAAAACAGAAAAGTTTCAGTTGGAGACTAAGCGAAGGAATACTAAGTAGAGAAGTGATATACAAAGAAGCAAAAGAATGGTTAGAGAATTATTTTAAAGAAAATATCAGTAAGGAAGGCAGTTTGAACATGGTTTGGGAAGCGGGAAAAGCGGTGGTTAGAGGCTTTTTTATGAAAAAAGGTTATCAAATTAAGAAAATGAAAGTACAGGAAATAAAAGAATTACAAAATAAACTATTGGAAAAAGAAAATAAACTGAAACAGTCCCCTTGGAATGAAGATATAAAATTAGAAATTAAATTAATACAGCAACAGATTTCTTTACTTATAACGGAAGATCTACAAAAGAAAATTAAATATTTGAGACAACAGACGTTTGAAGGGGCTAATAAGCCAGGAAAGTGGCTGGCTTATAGAATGAGGAAGGAAAGAACAAAAAGACAAATAACCTGTTTAAAAGAGAATGAACAACAATTCTTGGAACAAGATAAGATCAAAGAGATAATTTATAATTTTTATAATCAATTATATAAGAGAGAGGAGATTGAAGAGGAAAGCGTAAATAAATATCTAGAGAAATGTGTTCTGGAACCATTTAATGACAAACAAAGAGAGCAATTAAACAGGAAAATTACGATGCAGGAGGTCCTGGATGCGATTAGTAAAATAAAAACAGGAAAGTCACCTGGGCCTGATGGCTTCCCACCAGAATATTATAAAAAGTTTGCGCAACAGTTAGTACAGCCATTGTATCAAGTAATAAATAATATACTTGAGAACAAAATGCCCCCTACTTGGAGTCAAGCCAATATTGTGCTCATTCCGAAGGAAAATAAAGATACCCAAAATGTAAGAAATTACAGACCAATTTCGCTGTTGAATTGCGATTATAAGATCTTCGCAACGATACTGGCAGAAAGATTGAAAAAAATTCTAATGGAATGGATAAATAAAGACCAGAATGGTTTTTTACCTTCAAGGAGGATTAAGGACAATATGAGATTTGTTTTAGATGCAATAGAATGGCATGAAAGAAAAATAGATAACAAACTAGCAATGTTTTTTATTGATTTCGAAAAAGCTTTTGACAGGGTCAGTTGGCAATTTCTGTTAAAGGTATTGATAAGAATAAAAGCAGGTTCTAACTTCATCAAATGGATAGAAGCGATTTACTCTAGACAAGAAGCTTAGATCTTAGTGAACGGAGATAAAACAAAGAAGGTGGAGATCGAAAATGGGACGAGGCAAGGCTGTCCTCTCTCTCCCCTTTTGTTTCTAATAGTTATGGAAGTGCTCAACAACAACATAAGAGAACATAAAGAAATTAAAGGAATTAAAAGTAAAGGATTTGAATTTAAGTTAAAAGCTTATGCAGACGATTTGTTGGTGACATTATCGGACCCGGAAAATGGATTAAATCATTTATTAAATACTTTAGAGGAGTTTAGTCGAGTTTCAGGCTTAAAAATAAACAAAGAAAAAACAGTAGTTTTAGCGATGAACCTATCCAACACGGAAAAGCAGTACATAGTAGAGACCTCTGGATATCAAATTGTTAAAAAAGTAAAATATCTTGGCATAACATTAACAACAAAAAATATAGACTTATATAAGAATAATTATGAAAGGTTAGCAAAAGAGATAGTTAAAGATCTAAAGATATGGAATAAATTAAACCTCTCATGGTTAGGTAAAATTGCTGCAATTAAGATGAAAGTCCTACCAAAGTTTATGTTTATGTTTCAAAGTATTCCAATTATCTCTAATGCTAAACCTTTTAAAACATGGAACAAGGAGATTTCAAAATTTTTGTGGAGTGGAAGAAGACCGAGGGTAAGGTTCAAATCAATGCAGGATATGATAGAAAGGGGAGGCCTTGCATTGCCGAATTTACATTTATATCATGACGCTAATTGTCTGGAATGGCTCATAGATTGGTTGTTACTAAGGGATAAGAAGATGCTTAGTTTGGAAGGTGTCGACCTGAGATTTGGGTGGCATGCATATCTTTTTTATGAAAAATTAAAGGTGCATAAAGACTTCAATAACCATTTTGTGAGAAGGTCTCTCCTAAAAGTTTGGTGTAGATATAAAAATAGAATTAGCCCTAAATTACCACTGTGGACCTCTATACATGAGGCATTCCACTTTAGAGAAACTATAGCTCAAGATGATTGGGTTAAATATAGCGATTTAGTCATAAGTTCGCAGGAGACTAAAAATCTTGAATTTAAAAAACTGGATCAGTTATTGGATGAGGGATACACTATTGGATGGTTATTGCATAGACAATTGAGAGAAAGATTCTTAATGGATATGCGAATAGTTGGATTGAGAAAAGAGAAAACTAAATTTGAAGAAAACCTATTCTCTGATAATCCCCATAAAATAGCCCTCTTCTATAGATGTCTATTGGAAATAGACATGGAAGAGGAAGTGGTGACGGAGCAAATGGTGAAGTGGTCACAAGATATAAAACATAATATAGAACTTGAACGGTGGGAAAAACTTTGGATGAAAACATTAAAATACTCGGTCTGCAATGATTTAAAGGAGAACCTATATAAAATGCAATATAGGTGGTATTTAACACCCGCTAGGTTAGCCAGAATATATAAAGGTTTATCAAATAAATGTTGGAAATGTGGTACAGAGGTGGGGACCTTCTATCATATATGGTGGAATTGTAAAAAAGCGAGAAAATATTGGTGCAATGTCCATAAAATAGTGAAAGTAGTTTTGAAGTGTCAGCTAAAAATGGAACCAGAGCTATATCTTTTAAGCATGTGTAAGAATGAAGAAATTGAACGTAAATATGGAAAGCTTCTCTTTTATATTACTACGAGTGCAAGAATCATCTATGCCTCCAAATGGAAGTCTAGAGATCTCCCTTCAACAGTAGAATGGCTTCATAAACTGATAGACCTGATTCAGCTTGATAAGTTTACGAGCATTATTAGAGGATACGACTGGGAAAAACATGGAAAAATATGGGAACCATTATTTGATTATATTTATAATAGGAAGGATAAGGGTGATAAGGAAAATAAGAAGGTAACCTGAAAAGACAAAGAGGATAGGATAAGACAAGAGATCGCTTAGATGGATTGAAGAATCGGTATGAAAATATGTTTAATAATTTTGGAGGATTAAAAGTATATGTTTATTGTATGTTTAATGGAAAGTTTAAATTAGTATCCAATACCTAACCTGGACAATAAGGGAAGGGATGAATACTGAGTAAAGAGGGCTTGGTGTGGGTTCAGGAAGTCTCAAGTAAGAATGTGATCTGTTCGTTTTTGTTATGACGGTGGTGGGAAGTATATATATATGCCATTGTATGTTTAGTTGTAAGGAGGGTTTTGATTGTGATGGTTGATGTTATGTATGATTGTTATATTTTTTTTGTGTGGTTTGTGTTGTGTAGGTTATGTAAAAAGATTATGTTATGATTTGTATGTTTTTTAAGATCTAATAAAATTTATAAAAAAAATAAGATTGTTTATATTTGCAAGCACTGTGTGTGCATGTGTGTTCGGCAGTGGTTTTAACTATGGAGTTAGTTTTTGGCTTTTAGTATGCTTATACTGCTTTTACAATGTAACTCCTGGATCTGGAAACATGGATCCGTAACTTTTCTTTTCTACAACATCAGCAAGATGCGATCCTATAGTGGATTGTATGTTTTTCTTTTCTTATTTTCTTTATGGAACAATAAAGCTCTACTTTAGAACTACAAGATTTGTCTGCATGGAATGGCTGATGCAGGAAGCTGTACTCTGTACTCTGCTAGATTCTGCATACCACACCCGAATATCAACAAGTAGACCCACAATGGAAACCTAGGCAGGAGAAGAAATGGAATGGAGTACAGTGGTTCTCAAATGGTGGGGCAGGACCTTTGGGGACACAAAAGAGTTGCTTAAGAAAGGCATGAGATTTGGAAGCGCTGATCTCTCCTCCTCTTCCCAAAGTTTTTATGTGTAAAATTTACACATCTATTAAATATTGTATTTACTTAAATAAAAGTGTTCTAATTTGAACAATGTTATTTCCTTATAAAATGTTAAAATATGAATATACAGTCGGCTCCTTGTATCTGTGGGGATTCCATTCCACTCTCCCAGTGGGAAATCCATGGGACCTCAAATCCCATTGTTTTTAATGGCAGTGCAATGTACTTGCATGCCCCACCAATGGGGAGAACGGGATGGAGCCATCCACAAATGCTCCAGTCCGTGGATGACAAGCCCATGGAAGGAGAGAGCCGAATGTATATGAATGTGCAAAAGGAAATACAATAAATAAGCAAAATATTTTTATTCATATACTACATGAAGCAGGGAGGGGGGGGATGGATGACGACGTCTGCATGTAGATGTAAGGAGGTGGTGGTCCAAAGGGTAAAACGTTTGAGTACCACTGCCCTGGAAGAAGGAATGGCCAGCTGACTGAGTGGAAGCCTGAACAGGGCACTGCACAGTACAACATTTCTTTCAGGTCCCATTTATAATATTTGACTTTGATATCTCATCCAAATAGTCTTTATTTATTATACAAATATGGTATACTACTATTCATAAATGTATTGTAATAGAAACCTAATTATTAGGTTGCTAGAGACATTTCAATAAATCAGTCCCATTCAGCAGCCTTATGTTGTTTCATAATTGCAGACAAGGACATCTGAACACATTTTTGCAAAGTGGGGGCAAATCTTGGTAGTGCTGTACTCTAGCAGTTGCACATTTTGTAGGGAGGCACGATGGTGGTGAAGGAAAGCACACAAAATCTGCCAGTTGTGAGCAGTGCTTTACTTTCTTTGCAGCTACTGCCCCTGCAGTCTTTTCTCTCCTGCTGCTACCTACATTGGCATAGTGCATTATCAAGATTCCAGCACTGTTACAAAACCCCTCTGCATTTCTTTTGTGCGCATGTACATATGATATGTAGTGTCATATTCAATGGCATTGAGAAACCTACAAACGTTGGGAGGAACATCCTTAGAACTAAGATTTAACAGCGCTAATGCACAGTTAATCCTAAAGTACAAAGATATAGGGTTGTTCAAACCATTGTATTCCCCATCACCATGTACAAATATGAGAGCTGGATGGTAAAGAAAGCAGGCAGAAAGAAAATTAACTCATTTGAGATTTGATGCTGAAGAAGATTGCTGAGGATAATGTGGATAGCCAAAAAAACAAACAAATGGGTCCTAGAACAGATGGAACCTGAACTCTCCCTGGAATCCAGGATGACTAAGGGCCTCGGCAGACGACTAATAGAATCGTCTTCCGGGCAGGGAAGAGGAGGGGCAGCCGCACGAGCGGAGCCCCTTCCTCTTCCTGAGGTCGCCCTCGGAGTCGCCGGCCCTCCGCATGGCCGGCGCTCCGAGGATGACCTCACGCCACGGCGACCGCACACGCCGCAGCGTTTGAGTCAGGGAAAGTGCGCCCGCAGCTTTTAGGGCGCCCTTTCCCTGAAATCTAAAAGGAGCGCCAATTTGGTGCTCCTTTTAGAGTCGCCGACGGTGCGCCGCGGTGCGGCTGCCGCGGTCCAGCGGCGCTCCGTCCCGCGGCGCACGGGAAGCTCCCGTCTGCTTCCCCCCTAAGTTGAGTTTGTCATACTTTGGTCATACCGTGAGAAGAAAAGACTCATTTTAAAAGGCAATGATGCTACAAAAAGTGGAAGGCAGGAGAAAGAGAGGAAGGCCACAAGCCAGATGATAGACTGAATCAGGGAGACCATGGGCCTGAGCCTGCAGGACCTGAGCAGAGAGGTAGAGGATAGGGGAGCAGAGATGTGTCATCCTTATGGTCACCATGATGAGCCGCAGTCAACTCAGGGACAACTAACAACAACAAAATGCAGAACACAAAAGACACAGTGAACTTCAGAAATTGTTTATTTGGGGTGAGGGACTCTGAGAAAAATGGGGTGGGGTTACAGATGAACAAACACTGTATGATATATTTTCTGCCATCAACACCCTTATTAAATCTGCTTCACAAGACTTTTAAGAAAAAGATTACCATATTCTTGTCTGACTTCCTTCATCTTAGAATATACACAGTAGGGTAACAGAGGGCAGTTGGTCTTCCGGGAGTATATCTGACGATAGGAGTAGCTTGATCAATTCTGAGAACTTTATTGGTACATGAACTGTTCATTTAACTTCTACATTGTTATCAGCTACTTTTTATATCAGCGAATTTGATACTTGAATTTACTTGAATTTTGAAATGTTCAGATGTCCTTTTCTGTTGGAAGATCTTTGCATTCTCTTTCCCCCTCCTTAGATAGATAGGGATTCCTGCTTAGAAACCCCTCCCTTCTCTCTCTTTCATTCAAGCTAACCATAATAAAATAATAATAATAAAATTTATTTTTATCCCGCCCCTCTGCGTAATGCAGTCGGGGTGGCTTACAACTTTAAAAATACCATACATATCCCATAATCCCACCCACCCCTTAAAACAGCATTAAACAATGAAACAATGTAAAACATACTTAAAATAAAATCAGATAACAAACAAACAAACAAAATAACAACTGTGGCAAAGTTAAGGGAGAAAGTTGGGCCAAGGCCGGGGTATCTATTTGGGAAAGGCCTGCTGGAAGAGATCCATCTTAACAGCCTTTTTAAAGCTGTTCAAGGTGGTAATATAACGGATCTCATCCGGCAAGCCATTCCATAATCTGGGAGCGGTTGCTGAAAATATCCTCTGGGCGGTTGCAGACAGTCTAGTTTTTATAGGATGCAGCAAATTCCTCCTAGATGACCTGAGTGTGTGGGGTGGATTATATGGGAGGAGGCGGTCCCAAAGATAGGTTGGACCCAAGCCATTTAGGGCTTTATAGGTGATAACCAACACCTTGTACTGGGCCCGGAAACTAATGGGCAGCCAGCGAAGTGATCTTAAGACTGGTGTTATATGGTCTCTTCTTGTTGTTCCTGAGACCAACCTGGCTGCCATATTCTGTACTAATTGGACCAAGCAGGAGGGTAGCCCCATGTAGAGCCATTACAACCATGTGACTTAGGTCACTCCCTCTTAGAAACTTATAATCTTTCTCTCAAGATTTTTGTCTGAGTTGTTCCCATCTTCTTGCTCTCTGCACTTTGTTTGGAAAGATGGTGAAAAAAATAAACTTCACAATTCCATTCATTTTCTGACAAAACCCCAACACAGAATGAAACTGAGCAACAGCGATATAATACGCTATACTTTTATTTTAAATAGATATGAGTAAGAAAGATCATGAACCCCTGTCTTTGCAGCTAGAATTCAAAGACAAAGGCTACATATGTTACTTCCAAATCACACATAAAACTCCTGGACTTTGATTGGTGTATTTTTAAATGGAGTAGCAATAATTTCCTATCTGGGGAGACTAAAGCAATGGTTTAAAAATGGACCAAGGCATTCCTCTTCTAGGTGTGTCAATCACTGATGTAATTTAATTCAGTGTCCAAAAATACTAAGATCCCTTTCGTACTACACAGTTATAACACTTTGATGCCACTTTAACTGCCATGACTCCTTCTGAAGAAGTCTCAGATGTGTAGTTTTGTGTGTTATTTGGAATTTTCTGCTAGAATATTCCCAAACTACCAATCTCAGATGCAGACATGGCTGTTGAAGTGGTAGTGCTGTAACTGGATATGTGAAAATGAAACGAAATTAAACAGTGCAGGATCAGGCAAGTGGCTTACAAAACAAACAGGACAGTGGTTGTACATTTTATGGCCTCCAGAGTCATATTCTTTTGTCCTCATGCTCCCTTGCAACCCGCCCCCCTCCATTTTAGGCCAAAGAATGCCATTTTTTACAACAGGAAGTAACCTGGGCATTTAGGGGGAAATTGTTTTGATATATTTGGAGGCTGGTAATTTGACAGTTGCTAACTTAATGCTAGATGTTGCCAAGAAAGAGAAAAAGTCTTATTGGGAGAGAGGAGAAGAGGAAGACAAGGACTCCTAGTTTTAGTGGCATCTATGAATCCTCCATGGTATGTAGTTCTGGGCTGATGCTATGAAATAATGAGAATTTTATCAGGAATGACATACCCGCCAACATTTTACAGGTGAAAGCCAGGACACATGTGGCCAGGAACACCAGAGTGTGGTCAGGATGGCAAAAGTTATGAATAGGGAAGAACAGACAAGTCGAGCGAGGCTGCAGCAGTTTGCTTTTCCTTGAGCCTACTGATGTGTGTAAGATTCTGCCTCCTATTCTTCTCTCTCTCCTCCTTGACTTAGCTGAGGGCAAACTATCTGCATGTTTAACTCTGTAGCAATCCAAGTAAGCTGAGGAGGAACAGGGAGAAAGTAGGAAGAGAGAGGAATGGATATGTAAAAAGCAATGGAAAAAATGGGAGACTAGCAGATTTATCGGGGCTGTTCCTGCCAAATTGGGACAGGTGGACAGCAATGGTAGACTTGGACTTTGGACATTAGGCAGAGTGAGGCCATTATCGTGGACAGATGATTAGGTGAACGATAAAAAGGCAGCAAATCATGTTGTTTAACTTGCGATTATTGAGGCTTTTTAAGATGCCATTGAATGGGAGTGGTGTCTGTGGGATTATCTCATAGAATCATAGAGTTGGAAGAGACCACAAGGGCCATCTAGTCCAACCCCATTCTGCCATGCAGGAACTCAAAATCAAAGCATCCCCGACAGATGGCCATCCAGCCTCTGTTTAAAGACCTCCAAAGAAGGTCTTTAAACAGTGTGAAACAATTTTGTTTTATGTGTGAAACGATTTTGTTGGGCCCTTAGATACTGTGCTCAACAAAATTATTAAGGGAGTGGGATTTCCCATTTCCACCTCAGAGCTAAATTTTTAGGGCTGATCCTGGTGGAGAGGAACTCAAATTTTAAAGCAGGTACAAGCTGTAGCTTTGCCATATGACACTTGCAAGAATGGCAACAGCTTTCTTGCTGAATCACCACCGCTCCTTCACTCAGCCTGTGCTGTTGTAAAAAGAAAGCAAAAAGCTCAATCTTTGCTCAAAATATTTGCACTAGAGTATGTTATGCAAATAGCTAATGAAACAAATGTTGTTGTTTCTGTCTTTACTCAGAATATAATGGAGGGAGCACAGGAAATACTACAAGGTTTACCATCCCCGGATTAGTTTTAATTGTACTGCTTTTTAATATTGTAAGCTGTCCTGAGTCCCAATTTTGGGAGAAGGGTAGGATAATAATAATAATAATAATAATAATAATAATAATAATACGGTTGTCGCTCCTCGTTCGCGAATTTCGAATCTGCGGTCCCACTCTTCGCAAGAGGGACAAGCGGGAGGGTATAATGGCCGTGCATGTCTGCATGCAGTCCCTGCATGCGCCACGGGCATATACATCATTATTTTAAAGGGACCTCGAATATTTGCAAGGTACCATTTTCGCAGGTGGGTAAGTGCCCAGAATGGATCCGTTGCAAATTGGGAGGCATTATTGTAATCCTCTTCCTGCTGCCAACAGAGGCCTGAATCCTGGATGTTATATCTCCGCATGTCAACAGAGAAAGCCTTCCATAGCTTTCATTGTTAAATTGTCAGGGAGGTGCTTTCCAAGTACTAAAGAATAAAAGCATAAAAAGCGTAAAAAAGAACCCAGAGATTACATGGAGTGTGACAACATACCCCATCTAATCTTTTTAAGGAATTCTGGGGTCTCATTGTCCCTGTGCTTTGTGCTCTTCCCAGACAAATGGGATTTTTAAAATGCTTTTAGTAGATGTAAGGTTAATTATAGCACACATTTTCTTCTTACTAGCATGTAAAGACGACCCACAGGATAGCAGAATGGAGCATCTGTTTATCTGGCTCTACCCCTGAACTTCCAGAATCATAATGGGTCTGGTTTGCCATCTGGCCAGCTTTAAACTAAACTAACCAGAGCTTATTTTATGTACCTAGCTAATTATTTTTAGCTGATTCTCTGTGTTTGGCAGTGAGGAATTGGCTAGAAAGCTAATAAAAATATTAACAAAAGTAGATGAGCTGTGGTCACATTCCTGCTGGCTACTTGCATATTAGAAAAAAAGAGAACACAGATTTATTTAATACAGGTTGAGTATCCCTTATCTGAAGTGCTTGGGACAAGAAGTGTTTTGGTCTTTGGAATATTTGCATGTACATAATGAGATATCTTGAAGATAGGACCCAAATCTAAATATGACATTCATTAATGTTTCATATACACCTTATACACATAGCCTGAAGGTAATTTTATGCAATATTTTAAAATAACTTTATGCATGAAACAAAGTTTGTGTACACTGAACCATCAGAAAGCAAAGGTGTCACTATGAAATCCATGAAAAAGTCTTGGATTTTGGATTTTTGGATAAAGGACACTCAACCTGTAATATTCAAAAACAAGGGGTTACCGTTTTAAAAGCATCTTCCCAATAAGATGCAGTAGCGGTAGAAAAAAGAAACTATCTTTGCTGATAGCCACTTCACCACAGAATTGACCTATATAATAATAATAATAATAATAAGTTTTATTTCTAACCCGCCCCTCTGCATCGCAATCGGGGCGGCTTACAACAGTTAAAATACAATAGTTAAAACAATCCCACATCCCAATCCCTCCACTCACATCCCTCCCACACCCCTTAAAACAGAATTAAACATAAGAATGTATTAAAACAATAGCGCTATAACAATATGAAAATACTGTGAAATAAATTACAACAAAACAACAAAGACTAGCGGAGGAGAGGGTTCAATATTCATCCTCAGAAGAGTTATTCTTCTGGGGAAGGTTATTCCGGGAAGGCCTGCCGGAAGAGATCCGTCTTAACTGCTTTCTTAAAGGCAGTAAGTGTTGTAATAAGACGGATCTCATCCGGCAGGCCGTTCCATAATTTAGGGGCGATGGCAGAAAATGCCCTCTGCGAAGTCTGTGTAGACTTTGACTTTGGCAGTTGCAGTAGGTTCTTTCCCGCTGACCGAAGAGCACGAGGGGGCTCATATGGGGAGAGGCGGTCCCTAAGATAAGTTGGACCCAGGCCATGTAGGGCTTTAAAGGTCAAAACCAACACCTTGTACTGCGCCCGGAAACTAATTGGCAGCCAGTGAAGGGATTTAAGCACAGGTGTAATATGCTCCCTTCTAGATGTTCCAGTAATTAGTCTGGCTGCCATGTTTTGCACCAACTGAAGTTTCCGAGTTAGGCACAAGGGTAGCCCCATGTAGAGTGCATTGCAGTAATCTAGACGTGAGGTTACCAGCGCGTGCACAACGGTTTCCAGGTCTTTCTTATCCAGGAATGGGCGCAGCTGGCGTATCAGCCGAAGCTGATAACAGGCACTCCTGACTGTCGCATTCACTTGGTTGGCCATGTGAAGCGACGAGTCAAGGAGTACCCCCAGACTGCGCACACAGTCCTTGGAGGAGAGTGTGACCCCATCCAGGACAGGGGGCTGTAATCCCGGACCCGGCTTCGGACCGGTAACCGTGAGCACCTCCGTTTTGTCTGGATTCAACTTCAATCTATTTTTCCTCATCCAATCCATTACCGCTCCAAGGCAGTCATTGAGAGAAGAGATGCCATCAGAAGTCTGAGACGATGATTTGGTCATGGAGAAATAAATCTGGGTGTCGTCAGCGTACTGAAGACACCGCCCTCCATGTCTCCGAATGATCTCTCCCAGCGGCTTCATATAAATGTTAAATAACATCGGGGACAGGATGGCGCCCTGAGGGACGCCACAATTAAGCTCTATTTTGGAGGAGCAACTGTCCCCGAGCCTCACTCTCTGGGATCTGCCAAAGAGGAAGGAACGGAACCACCGCAAAGCAGTGCCTCCGATTCCTAGCTCTCTCAGCCGATCCAAGAGAATGGCATGATCTATAGTAGCAAAGGCTGCTGAGAGGTCCAAGAGCACCAGCAGGGTCACACTTCCCCTGTCGATGCTCAAGCGGAGGTCATCGGTCAGGGCAACCAAGGCAGTCTCAACCCCAAATCCTGTCCTGAAGCCGGTTTGAAATGGATCGAGATAATCGGTTTCATCCAAGATAGCTTGGAGCTGGAGGGCAACTGCCCTCTCGATCACCTTGCTCAAAAAAGGGAGCAAGGAGACTGGTCTATAGTTGTTTCTGTCCAGGGGATCCAGGGAAGGCTTTTTTAAGAGTGGCCTAACTGCCGCCTCTTTTAAACAGGATGGTATACTGCCTTCCCTGAGGGACGCATTGATTGTGTCTCGGAGAAACACCCTCAATGCATCCCCACCCTGGACGACCAGCCATGATGGACAAGGATCGAGAGGGCAAGTCGTCCTCTTCATCCTTCCAAGCAACTTGTCCACGTCCTCGGTACTCACAGATTGGAATTGATCCAGTAAAATGCCATCAGCGGAGTTGTCGGATGCCTCGTCCACAGATCCTGCCAAAAGGTTGGTGTCCAAGTCGGCTCTTATCCGAGAGATTTTATCTGCAAAGTGGATATTAAATGCCTCACAGCAGGCTGTCGTCGGGTTAAGTAGAGGACTTGGCGCAGAAGATATCCGCGTCAAATCCCCCACCACCCTAAACAGCTCTGCCGGGCGAGACTCTGCAGACGCAATACGTGCAGAACAGAAAGATTTCTGCGCTGCATGTAAAGCCTCCCTATAGGAGTCAAGATGCTTCCTAAGGCGAGTTCTGTCGGATAAGAGACGAGTCTTTCGCCATTCGCACTCTAGTCGTTGTCCAACCCGCTTCATCCTTCTAAGGTCTTCTGTATACCAAGGTTTACGATTCGAAGCGGGTTGGAAAGGACGCTTGGGAGCGATTGTGTCGATAGCTTTGGTAAGATCGGTGTTCCATGTGTTAACCAAAGCTTCGACAGAATCACCGGCATTACTCACCATTAAACCCTCTAAGGCTTTCTGGAAACCAACAGGTTCCATTAGCCTTCGAGGGCGGACCATTCTAATAGGTCCACCACCCCCAGGAGGGCGAACAATAGCCTTCAGTTCCACCTTGATCAGAAAGTGATCCGTCCATGACAACGCGGAGGTTTTTATGACCTCCGCCCACGGATGTTCCTGCTCCGTACTAAAGACCACATCGAGGGTATGACCTGCACAATGCGTAGGCCCGTTGACCAACTGGGATAGGCCCATGTTTGTCATGGAATCCATGAACTCCCGAGCTGCGCCAGTTAAAATCAGCGCTCCTTCCACAAGACAGGGAAAGTGCGCCCTAAACGCGTAGGGCGCACTTTCCCTGCCTTTTCTGCCGCAGCGTGTGCGGTCGCTGCGGCGGGAGGTTGCCCCGGAAGCGCCGGCCGTGCGGAGGGCCGGCAGCTCCCAGGGCGACCTCAGGAAGAGGAAGGGGCGCCGCTCGTGCGGTGGCTCCTCCTCTTCCGGGTCTCACAGACGACTCTTTTAGTCGTCTGCCAAGGCCCATAAGCACTTTTCCCCATTCCTCAACCGAGTTACATTTTGCATCACACACTCCCAATATGTGGAGATATTAAATTATTCAGATACAGAGTTCAAGTGATTCTGAATTATCTTGCATCCATATCAGATCAGCACCAACCTTTTCAATTAGCAGGGTACAAAGTTATTAGGGCCAAATGAAGATGGGCTGTACATTTCTATGTGTGTTAGCAAAAATAGCAGAACATATTATGAAGGAAGTGATTAACCCTAGTTCTGTGTATTTATTGGATACAAATCCACAGACATAACGTACACTTGTCCCTCCACATTTGCGGCTTTGACTTTTGCAGTTTGATTATTCATGGATTTTATTAATATGTTCTCTCTAGGAATATCTAGGTCCTCCAGTGCAATTCTGTGGTCAACTTTAACTAAAAGTCACAATGAAGGACCTAGAGATTCCTAGAAAGGTGATTTCTCAGATTAAAACATAGTGTTTTTGTTATTTGTAGTTTTTCCGCTTTCGCGGGGGTCCTGTTACCCTAACCCCAGCGAATGTGGAAGGATGAGTGTACTCCCTGGATGATGGCACAACCTTAGTCCCATGGGATATGATGAGAAACTTTGGTTTACATTTTTCCCTGAGTGAAAAGTAACCTTATAGCTTGTATTAAGTGCTGAATTTGACCATCATTTCAAATTATTTTGTGGTCCACAAGTTTTCATTCTTATATGGTTGGGCAGTGATCTGATCCATGTGCACTTGAGAGTAAGTCTTATTACACTGCATGGGAGTTAATGTTTTTCAGCGTTAGCAGAACAGAACTGTAAATTTTGTAATGCAAACACCCTTGTTTCACAAGTAAAACTTTATATTTGACAGTACTTTTAATAAGCTTTGCCCTTTTAAGTCACTGAGTAAATGTATTCATTCGAAGGCAGCTATAACATTTTCCCTTGAAATCAGCTACATACAGTAGTCAATAGATATGTGTGTGATCAGGGACTGCCCTATTCAAACAAACCCTTAATTTAAAAAACAAAATAAGTACTATGATGTTCTGACTACAATTACTATCCTTATGTTCTTATTCATATGCATGTTGATTCTTCAACAGGTGAAAGATGAGTGGAAGAGACCTTCCAGGATTTATTACCACCTATAGGAGTAGCAATATAGGTAAAAAGAATTTAATTTCCTGATTAATTTCCCATTTCCTTATTTGTTTCACAGCTTGCCTTGTTAACAGTATTATCCATTTATATTAATTGCTTGGGGACTGTAGTGTTTGTAAGATTTATTCCATCAGTCTTTTCCATAGTTTCCTCCCTCATAGCTTCTTGCATACCCAATAGATTATACTTTCATGAAGTTTTTATTTTTGTAGGTAGAAAGTCACTTCTTTCGATAAAAGTACATATTACATATTATCTGTGATAGAGACAGGCATATGCCAAAAGCCCTGTTTGATCAATATTATTACCAGACAAGTTGTTTCATAAACTGTATTTTAAGATGTAGTGCCACTGTAAGATTTATTCCACTTTTTCAGATAATGTAAACAAAAAAAAAATGTACACCCATCCTAAGCTTGTTTACTTAGAAAGAAAACCCACCATATCTAATGGGGCTAACTCCCAGGAAATAGCAGGAATGCTGTTGACAACATACATGAGTAAAACCAGAGGCGATACCAAAATAAAGTAAATAGGTAACTTTGGGAAATTGTGGAAGGAGGTATTTGATACATCCTTCTGGATTGCCTTCACACACACCCCTGCACAAGGCAGCTTTTTACTGCTTGTACCATTCCCAGTTAGTGGTTGATGAAAGGCAAGGGGTGCCCTGGCATTTTCTTAGCTGTACAGCCCAGATAAAAGAGAAGACATCACCAAGACAGCAGACATCATTGGAAGAAAGCATCAGTTCTCTTCTCCTAGCTGAAAAATTCCAGCTTGATGTTGCCTGAGTTTCCCCTGTCTTCCTCCAGACCCTAAATGGCAGTGTGGGTGCAAGCAGGCAGTGAAAAGAGAAGCCCTGTGGAAGAGAAGCCTTGCAGAAATATATTTGGAGAGTGTTACTCTCTGTGAGCATAATGTAGGATCCTGGCCAGTGTATTGGGGATTTCAACCTTAGAAGTAATTTGACAATGCAAATTGGCTCCGTACCAAAAGTGGGAATATGTGTGTTTATTTCCCTGCAGTAGATTTGCTCAATTAAAATGAAGGCCACAGTGGTCAAAAACAGGTTCATATCAATGGACTCCCATTGTATATTTTGGAATTTATCAAACCAGCCTGCTGTCCTGCCACAGTTGTCCTAGTTTAAGAATGGAATTGGAAGCATACCAGTTTGGCATAATTTTTTTTTTTTTATCAGACTTTCTCACACGATAGTGCTTTGGTGATCCATGGTCACGTGATCTGTTCTCTGCCCTGCCAAACACCGTCTTCTGGGAGGAAGGGTGAAAATGAGAGATCGCAACTGCCAACCACCTCTGAAAGCTGGCTGCTGTGTGAATGTGCACAGCACACAGCAGCCCTCCTTGTAAAGGTGTTGGCAGCCAACATCTCTGCTAACCTAACTGACAGCTTACATCGGCACCTACCCCCCCCCCATGTTCACTAAACTCCAGTTTCCATCAGCCCCAGCCAACAACATCTGGAAGGGTACAGGTGGCTCACCTTAGATCAAGGAATGAGTAATATTATTATGTAAGACAAATGCCTGTTAGATTTTTCTCCCCTACAGTAGTTGCAAGCAGATGTCTACACCCAGCATGCATGGTTAAGTGAAGTACATCAGGAGAGCTGCATTGTTCAGATTGTGTACCTTGGTATCCATATCTTCACAACTTTAAGAACCTTAGCTAAGAGGTTGGATTGCTGATTAAAACATTGCTTGATACTATTTTTTAAAATAAATTTTATTTGTGACCTTGCTGCTGTGGGTTATTTTTTCTGTTATCACCTCTGTTCTAATTGCAATGGGCTGAATGAAAAAGATAATGGGTGTTTGTTGTTGTTTTAATTATTATTTAAAATGTATGTTGGCTGGTAACAATGGAATGATAAGTTTTATTCATTGATTTAAAATGTTTCATGCCTGAACTAGATAGCCTGGTTGTTCGTGTGAAAAATGGTCTTAAGAGTCCGAAGTATAAACCTGTTAATTACGAGGAACTACATGCAATTACTGAAGCCAAAAAGTTGGAATCTGCTAAAATCTTGCTAAAAGTAAGTACTAGTACTGGTGAATGGATGTAAAATGTGACTGTAGATGTTGAGTGGAAATGTACCATAAGATCTCATTGGTGATGCACATATAAGAAGTACCTGCTACCCATAGGTCAAATTGATGAAGAAAAGATGAAATAAGTAATGATTGCTAGATAATAGCATTATTGACTAATTAGATTAACTTTGTAATCTTCTGAAACATTTTGAAGAATGGGCTTGACTACTAAATGCTTAATGTCATAAACTAGTAATGTCAATCTATGCCTGTTTCATATGTAGTTTATAGAGGTTTCTATACATTTTTAAAATCACTCCCTCTTTTATTTGTTTATTAATTAATCAAAAATCTTTTCTACCCACTATTTGAAGCAATGTATAGGATAATGAAACATAGAATACAATGGAGTGAGTGCATTTGTTTTACTTAAAAATAAGCCCTGTTAAATTCAGTGAGACTTAATCCCAGGTAGCCTTATGATTGCATTCATTTGTGTTTATTTGCCAATAAACCAGGTACTGTTAGTGGTATGTATATATGTCCTATGCCCTTCCCAATCTGCTTGTAAAAGATGGGAGACTCCTGGAGCAAATTTGAGGAGAAGAGGAACTCCCATTGCCACAGTAGTAACCCACTTGCATGATGTTCAGTGGAATTTCAGGGCCAGCACTGAAGATACGTAGATAAGGAGTAACCATTATCACCTTTCCAACCACTAAGATGTCTGTCAGAAAAAGTAGGTCTCCAAAGGGAGCAGTGTTGTCAGTACAGTAGGGAAGCTTACAACCAGGCATGGTATAGTGCAGGGGTAGGCAACCTTTCCTCTTTAAGGGCCGAGGGACTTCAGCTCCCAGAAGCCTCAGCCATGTTGGCCAATAGCTCCTGGGATTCTGGGTGAGAACTGTAACCTGGCTGTTTTATTTTGGGAGTTGTAGTCTGCCCCCATCACAGCCTATGAGTGCCACTCAGGAGTCTACCAAACAAAAGGGCAGGAAAGAGTGAGCCTGCAGGCTTAAGTGAACTGGAGATGTGTTGGTGGACTGGGACCTTTTGCTGCCAGAGGTGGAGAAGCAGAATAAAATCCTCTTCAGAAGCCAAAGTGTACAATAGCTAACCTGACATTTACACAGCCAGATTATTATAGTGCCTGAGACGGAGATACCACATGTGTCTTTCCTACTTCCTGGCAGCAAAAAGAGACAGCAACAATAAATTAACTAATCATTTTAGCCTTTTTATGGTTCCTGGAACTAGCTGCCTGAAACTGCTGAATCACTTTTCCAGATGATGGGGTTGACCCTACATCCTAAGGGCTTTTGGGGGACCTCGGGGGCTTCAAAGGATGTGTCCATTTGTGCTAATAATTCTTGAAATGGCACACAGGTTACAGTTCTCACTTGTGAAACAAAGGGTGCCATATTAGTTGGTAGAGCTGAAAACATTTTAAAGTAATTGATATAAGTATGAGAATAGCCTTCCTTTGTGACACTGACCACTTCAGCACTCAAGGTAGTACTCCTGGAAATTTAATTTGCTGGGCTGATGAAGACAAAAAACAAATTATTTTTCCCCCCATACACATAAGCAAGAATAGAGAAGAAGCTGATTTGATCCCAACTCTGGTCAGGGGTCTTTTACACAATGGCCCATGAGAAGAAAATCACACTACTCAATAGCCTACTATGAACAGTTTGCCCAGCACTTGGCTGATAATGTCATTCAGATCCATTCTGCTTTGACTGATGTAGTTGTTATGGGTCTAGAGTAGATGTAACTTTGGCTCCTCCTTGTTCTGTGAAAATGGATAATTTTCCGTTTGAACAGCCCAAGGATATGTGCTGGATCCTTGGAGAGGTGAGAGTCACCACATGTTTACCAGACCCTTGCCATTCCTGGCTCATTAAAAAGGCCAGTGGTGGTATGTGTGGCTGAGTGGGTAAAGGGAAAGGTTAATGCCTCTTTACAGCAAGATTCTAATGTCCTTAAAAGAGATGGTTGTAATACTTGCTGAAAAAGCCCTCCCTGGATCCCACCATACTGGATAATTTGGGGACAAAGCATTGGAGTGTGTTGTGACATCTCAGATATTTAGGTTTCTAGTTGAAAAGGAGTGTGTGTGTGTTGTGTGTGTTGTGTGTTTTCAAGTCATTTCCAACAACAATCGGTGCAGTCATGCTGGCTCTTTGGCTTAGTAACGGAGGTGAGCACTATCCCCTACAGTCGGTTACAGCTAGACATTCATGTCAAAGGACTACCTGTACCTTTACCTTTAACGTGAACCTATCATGGGGTTTTCTCTATGTTCAAAGGAGGTTTTGCCATTACTTTCCTCTGAGACTGAGGAGTTTATCACATGGGAGGCAAAGTGCCCAAATCCTGTGCAGAAACGGGGTTTAAACCCCATGAAAAACCTGCAAAAGCAGATTGATTTTCAGACACATCGGGTTTAATGAGCATTAATGCAATGTTAACCCAGACAGAAAGTCAACAAAATGCACCACTTTTTACTTTCAGGATTTTGCTCATTAATCCCAATGTCATCTGAAAATCAATCCGCTTTTGCGTTTTTTTTTTCTGGTTTAAATTCCATTTTTGCACGGGATCCCCCCGTGTGATAAACTCCTAAGAGAATTCACCTAATGGGTTTCATGGCCAAGCTGGGAACTGAACCCTGGTCTCAAGTCATAGTCCAGCACTCAAACCAATACTTCACACTGGCTCTCACAGGATTATATAGAAAAGGATTATATAGATCACTTTTAGTTTGATTTCAGGCCTGGTTATAGGACAGAGACTGCTTTGGTCACCTTGATGGAGGGGTGGGCAATGTGTGGCCAAAACTATGTGACCTCTGGGGACCCCTACATTTTTTTTTTGCTCCAAGCACCAAACTCACAGGGATGGGCAGGGGGCGCGGCATATTCACCAGGCCCTCTCACATCTGGGTACAAAATAATTTTTGCAAAAAAATTTAAAGTCCTGAAATGACCCAAAATGTCCACTACAGGATGAGAAGTGCATTTCCGTCACAACCTACAGCCCCTCTGTGTCCAGGGGATGCCTTTTTTGAAACAGTAAGTGAATAGAAAATTACTTCCTGTTGTTGAAAAGGCCTATTCTGAGCCTAAAGTGGCCCAGGATGGCCCCAAAATGTGGAGTAAATGTCTCCTAGAGAGTGCTTGGGGGAAGGGGGAATTATTTTTTATCTTTTGCAAGAGCAGGTTTCTGGAGAGATACAGCCCTCTAAAGTCTCCTGGGGGGCTAATGTGGGAAATGTTTGGTTCTAACCAATGTTTCTTATCAGTTATGGATTGAATGAAGGTGAATTCATCTGCGAATAGGGATTCCACCTGTGTTGGATATGGTTACATTACTCCTCCCTCGGGTTCAGTTTAAATGTTTCTTTGGATTCAGGCTTGAACATGGGTACACAGATTTCAGTAGTGCCCAGGAATGGATTTTCACAGTTAAATCTAGCTCATCACCTATACCTGTTCTTAGAGTTGTCTGATCTGGCAATAATGACACAGGACTTAATTATATCCCACTTGGATATACCGTAGTGTACTCTACTTGGGCTGCCTTTGAAGTGTGAGAAAACCTCTGGTCTAAGGAGCTGCAGGCAGATTGTTCATTGGGGCTGGGTATAGGGAATACACAACTCCCTTACTGCAACAGCTGCATCCGCACTGCAGAAATAATCTGTTTTGACACTGCTTTAACTGTCATGGTTCAGTGCGACGTAATTCTGGGAACTGTAGTTTGATGTGACACCAGAGCTCTTTGACAGAGGAGGCTAGATGTCTCACAAAACTACAGTTCCCAGAATTCCATATAACTGAGCCATGGAAGATAAAGTGGTGTCAGTACAGATATTTCTGCAGTGCGGATGTAGCCACTGCGCTGGATGCTTGTCTGTTTCTGAGCACAATTCAAAGTGGTGGTTATGAACCATAAACTCCTAAGTGACTTTAGGTCATGTGTGAGTTTGCCTAGACTATGAGATCTTCAAGACCATCCTCAAAGGCAAAGCTGGTAGAACAATAGGAGAGGGCTTTCTTGGTGACTTACCACCAAGCTCAGGAATTCCTTTCCTAGGAAGTTCAGATTGGCCTGTTCTTTGTTGTCCTTCTGTCAGCAGATGAAACTTTCTTATTCCAACAGGCATTTGAAAACTGCAAGGCAATTTAATAATGTGCTGTTTTGTTTATGTTTTATTCTTGTCCCATTAATGCATACGTTTCCAATAATTCTATAGATAGTTTAATTACATTTTGTTTGTTGTGGTGTGTCTTCAAGTTGTTTCCGACTTATGACGGCCCTAAGGAAAACTTATCATGGGGTTTTCTTCAGATGAGGTTTGTCATTGGCATCCTTTGAGGCTGAGAGACTGTGGATTTGCCCAAGGTCACCCAGTGGCTTTCATGGACAAGCTGGGATTCGAACCCTGGTCTCCAGAGTCTTAGTCCAATACTCAAATCACTACACCATGCTAGCTCTTTTAATTAAACTCTTACATTTTATGTGTTCTTTGTCTTTTGACATATACTTGTTTTAAGTTCTGGGAAAAGGCAGGATATAAAAGAAACATATCAAATCAAATCAAATAGATCAATCAATCAGTTTTGTTTGTTATTCGCCAATGCTTTCTTAATAATTTCTTGTTGGCATATGCCAGACACCACTAAGATTGCTTTTTCTGTTTTGTTAATCGCAGGAATGACCAAAGAAACTATTGAGGAGGTGGAAGTGGAATGAAAACACAGTACACTTTACACAATATTTTCCCATTTCCATTCATAAAACAAAGCAACTGCTGATCATGTGGTTGTCTCCCAAGGTTAATACAAGGCCTATCCTTTGTTTACAGTTATTCCTCATGATCCGTTTGGCAGAAGGATGGCTCCACATGGTGTCCTCCTGCTGGGCACTTAAAAAACAAGGGGACTCAAAGGTGGTATTAAAGCCTGTTGGTGTAACCTTGGGGGCATGGTGGGGTAGAGGAGAAAGCAATGTCTGAACATGATGAAGAGCTGTAAGGAAGTATGGAAAACATTGATAGAGAAAGTAGAGTGATATTGTTTGCTGTTTTTATTGGAACTGGAGAGGCTATATCTTTCCTGGTTAGATGTGTTTTTACAAACTCCTCTCGCTGGCAGCTAGAGCTCCTTAAGTCCTCCTGCCAGGTTGTGTTGTTTCTTTTGCACATTGCCACCAACCCCTTCCCTGTCTGCTCTACAGGCAGACAATGTAATTTACATGCAAGATCAGCAGTGTTAGCCCTTTTGCCAATGCAGTACTTGCTTCTAGCAGGGACAAAAAGCCTCCAGCACAGGCATTTCTTGTGTTTCTTATATGGAGCTCAACTGCCAGATCAGCACTGCTTGAAGTTCCCAGGGAGATGGGAACAGCTTAGGGCTGCTTTGGATGAGCGTCTTATTAACAGCTATTTCTCTCTTTAGTTGTTTCCCTGTTCTTATCCCACAGAGAGCCCTGTATGCCAAATGCATTAGCACATCTTGCCATTGTCACATGCTTCCACATAATGTTTTTCAATTAAATGCTATTGGTATGGTGTGTGGAAGTGTGCTATTCTGGAAATATATAGTTAGACAACTTGTACTTCTTCCTCTCTACAAACTAGGCTGAAATTAAAATAGTGGTTAAACGTATACATGGGAAGCTGTGCTTATGAGAATATATACAAAGCTTTGGGTGCTTTCAAACAAAAGCTTTTGTTGTGGCCTTGCCTCATTCCCAGAATTTTAGGGATGGGGGCTCTGAATTCCATTGTTGTCCATATGGAACCCTCTGGGGTTTTCCCACTGCTTCATCTTTGTTTTGTGTGCACACAAAAATCATTCAGAAGTAAAAGACAGAAGAACTGCATAATACCTTTTGGCTGGTAGTGCCAAGAGGCAGTAAGCCCACATTCATTTTTTAAAAATATATTTTACATTGAATTAAATTAATGCAAAGAAATGAGATAAAAAGAGAAAAAGTAGGAAGAATGTACATAACATGTGAGCATACAGGATTTTTACTATATACTGCTTTTTGATGTTATCCCACATCATTAAAACAAAAAGATAGGGTCTTGGAAAGGAAGAAGTTACATTAGCAGAAGATGAACTGATGAAGAAGGAGTTGAAAGAATGCTTCCTGCATGATTTATTTTTTCTTTGAATAATACAGGTACAATTTATCAAAGGGACTGGCAGATATTATTTATCCATGGGCTAGCAGAGCTGAATTCAGCTCAGTTCATTTGAGCTTTCCCAAGCTAAGTTCTAGTCTTATGTCTTTTAGTATTTCATTTTTCACAAGTCTTTTCCAGTCATGGAAGCAGTAAAACCTATTCACTGTAACACTGTTCAGTGATGAAGATAGGTTTTCATATAACCCAATAATAGAAATACTAAAATGGTGTTTTGTAGCTGTAACAGAGATGTGTGGCTGGCATGTGAGCAGTGACGAGAGGTGAAATGTTGACAGCTCTAAGATGAAACCAAGAATTTTTCCATCCACACAAAGAAGCTTTAAAAGCTGGTATATGAATATTGATGGGCCCTGCTTATTGACAACAAGCTTCATTAAGCTGTTAAAATGCAAAAAAAGGAGGCTTCTTTAAAATTATATCTTAAAACATGTGATGCATTGCTTCTATCAGTCTCCTCTGAAGAAAAATGTTCCATCTTTGTACAGTAGAATCAGTTCAGAAAAATCTATGATCTCATGTCCAGTTTCCGTAATATAATTGTCAGTATTAGTTCTTTCTATATTCTATATCCCTCTGACCTCACTCACTAGCTATAGCTGTATCCAGGCATTCCACACTTTGTTTTGTCAACAATTAAGAATGGGGGAGTCTAGCTGTCTCCCGCCGAATCATTGTTTATCCCAAGTGGGAAGCTGTGTATCTGAAGAGAAGTTCCTCTTCTCTTGCATACCTTTATGAAATTTTTTAAGGGTCTTACAAACAAGGCGGTGAACCTATCATGGGGTTTTCTTGACAGGTTTCTTCAGAGGGAGTTTGCCATTGCCATCCTCTGAATCTGAGAGTGTGTGACCTGCTCAAGGTCATCCAGTGGGTTTCCATGGCTGAGCTGGGATTCAAACCTAGTCCAGTGCTCAAACCATTACACCACGCTGGCTCTGTTGCTTGCCTTTATTTATCCTTTATTTATGCTTGCCTCTTCAACTTGTTTCTTTCAAGAAACTTCCCTGTTGAAACTAGTTCCACACATTGATTGTTCTTGCTGCAGCCATGCATTGGTCTGCCCTGTACATCTCCCCCCTGAGCCCATGGAAACTTCTCTTATGAGTGCTAAATGCTTTTGTCATTGGTATGGAAACTCTACGTAAGCTGAATGTAGTTGGCCCAATGACTATTTTGTTGTATTTTGCTGCATGACCAGCGTGGCTACCCCTGAATATATAAGCTGAGTATGCTCATTTTTATGTGGAAATAGCTATTTTATTTTATTTATTAATTTATATTCTGCTTTTTTCACAATATGGGACTAAAGGGGCTCACCAAATTTGAATTAAAACAAATTACAGTTAAAATTCTGGATGATACAAAAGTTAAAAACAATTAAACAATCAGATTAAAACATTGTTTTAAAACAGTTTTCATAAGGCAATTAATCTGTAGCATTAATGATAGAAATACCAATACAGATACAGCATACCCTAGTTCAAAGACCTTATCAAGTAGACAGTCAGCATGTGAAGGCCTGGATAAACACAGAGTGCCTGCCAATGGAAAGATTACAGGGAGGGGCTAACATATAGGACAGACGTATTACCTTTGTGGGTCATATATTAATAAATGAGAGTCCCATGTTTATTGTATTGTATGGCAGTGCATCTCAAGCTATTTGATGTGGAAGGTGAGCAATTACCTCCTTCCTCCCCCCAATTTGACAGGAATCATCACCATCACATGGGGCTACCCTTGTGCCAAGTTTGGAAACTTCAATTGGTACAGAATATGGCAGCCAGACTGGTCGCAGAGACATCTAGAACTGATCACATAACACCTGTTTTAAAATCTCTCCATTGGCTGCCAATTAGTTTCTGGGTGCGGTACAAGGTGTTGGTCATAACTTTTAAAGCCCTACAAGGCTTGGGTTCTGACTACCTGCGGGAGCGCCTTCTTCCACACAATCCACCCTACACACTAAGGTCCTCTGGGAAAAAATATTCTGCAGCCTAAAAAATCTAGATTGGCTGCAGTAACCCAGAGGACCTTCTCGACTGTCGTCCCTAGGTTATGGAATGACCTGCCGGAGGAGATCCGTCATATCGCCACCTTAACAGCCTTTAAAAAGACACTTAAGACAGATCTCTTCTGACAGGCCTTCCCAGAATAGCCTTCCCCCCGCCCTGTGTATTTGCTTTTTTTTTTTTCAACTTCTATATTATTGTTTTTTATTGTATTCTTTTATTTTTATGCTTGTAACCCGCTTTGATTTCCTTTGGAAATAGGTGGGCTAGAAATAAATCGTATTATTATTGTTGTTGTTGTTGTTGTTGTTGTGTCCATTGGCGACAATTGTTTCTTTCTTTCCTAGAACCTCACTAGGAACCAGCAGGCAATGGCTCATGGACCAGTACTGGTCTGTGGATCATCATTTTGAGTAACAATGTTATAAGGAACTCTTTGTTGAGTTTTTATATGAATATTTGCAATTTTAAAAATAATACTCCTCTATTTTGGTTAGAAAATCGGTAAGACTTTCTTCATTGTGATCCAGATGAGTGATCCTTTTGACTTTTTTTGGTGCTTTAATGACATCTGATTGGATGTGGAAAGCTGGATGTAGCAACTGGTACAGCATGAGGTATAGATGGACAGTGTTTAAATGTTCCTTGTTTTGGAACAAACTGTCTTTTAATTTGGGATGATCTGGACTATTCAAGAACCATTCACCTGCAAGAGCAATAAAACTTAAAATCTATTCATTATAGAGGCCTATAAAGGCCTTTTATTTTTATTTTTTAAAAAGTATCTTTTACCTAGATCAAAAAGACTGAACATGCTTCAAGAATTAACAAAGAACAAATGCTGCTGAAACAGCATAAACAAGTATGGTGGAAAGAGCACAAAAGACTACATGAAAGCAGGTAAGAGGCAGGAAAACATGATAAAATAATTGAGAAATAAATTGCAAGGTAAAGGTGTAGCAGGTGTAGCTTAAGAAAATTTATGAAAATATGACAACAAAAAATGTGGATATTAAGATAATTGAGTATGTAATAATGGATAAATTTTAGCCTTACAAAATAATGCCTGTTAAATGGAAGAGTCTGTATCATGTCAGAATTATTACGGGGCCCTCTTATCTTCAGAGATGGTAGCAATGTCTGTTCATGAGAAACTGAATTGGATACCAATGAAGTACAAAGTGAGAGTTAAAGCATTGCTTGTGGGAGTAGAGAGACAAAATGGCTTCTATATCAAGTACTCTGCCTATATCAAGAACTCTGAAATGCTACTAACACAGAGAAGGTTTGGGACTATTTTAAGGAATGAGAGAAGTCAAAAGATTGCCCTGAAGGTAGAGAAGATCCTCAAGGCATCAATGTGTATAAAGGGACCCAAGTGCAATTTGATGCTGGTAGTCGTAGAAGTAAGTTGAACTAGATCTGAGGACTAAAAATGGGTGACTTCATCATAGTAGCAGTTCACACAAGTAGTTGATTATTAGTTCTTTATCTGAAAGAATCACAGAGCAGGGGTAGAAATTGCACAGCCATCTAGATTTTCTTTAACTGAAACTTCCAACATTTCTGAGGATGTAGCATATCTCCATTTCAGTAGGGCCTTTGACAAGGTCCCCCACAATATTCTGGCAAACAAGCAAGCTAGTAAAATGTGGACTAGACTATGCTGCTGTTAGGTGGATTTATAATTGGTTGACCAAAGGGTGCTCATCATTGACTCCTCTTCATCCTGGAGAGAAGTGATCACTGGGGTGCCACAGGCTTCTGTCCTGGGCCCAGCACTATTCAACATCTTTATCAGTGACATGGATGAAGGAATAGAGGTAATGCTTATGAAGTTTGCAGATGACACCAAGTTAGAAGTAGTAGCTAATACCTAGGGGAGAAAGATAAAAATTCATTATGACTTTACCAGATTAGAAAGCTGGGCCAAAACTAACCAAAAAAAGAAAAAAAAAGAAAAAAGAATCACACAGATATAGGATAGAGGACACCTGGCTTGACAACAGTACATGTGAAAGGGATCTAGGAGCCCTAGTAGACCACAGGTTAAACATGAGACAACAGTGAGATGCGGCAGCTAGAAAAGCAAGTGCGATTCTAGGCTGCATCAATAAAGTATAGTGTTTAGATCAAGGGAGGTAATAGTACCATTCTATTTTGCTTTAGTCAGACCTCAACTGGAATACTGTATCAATTTCTGGGCACCACAGTTCAAGAAAGATGTTGACAAGCTGGAGTGTGTCCAGAGGAGGATGACTAAAATAGTGAAAGGTGTGGAAATCACACCCTAAGAGGAGAGGCTTAGGAAGCTGGGTGTGTGTAGCCTGGAGAAGAGAAAGTTAAGACGTGATATGATAGCCCTGTTTAAATATTTGAAAGGATATCATACTGAAGATGGAGCAAATTTGTTTTCTACAACTCTGGAGAATAGGACCCGAAGCAACAGATTCAAACCACAGAAACAGATTCCACCACAACATTAGGGAAGAATTTCCCGACAGTAAAAGCTATTTGACAGTGGAATACACTGCCTCAGAGAGTGGTGGAGTCTTTTTCTTTGCAGGTTTTTAAACAGAGGCTGGATGGCCATCTGATTGGGATGCTTTGATTGTGTATTCCTGCATGGCAGGGTGTTGGACTTGATGGGACTTGAGGTCTCTTCCAACTGTATGGTTATTTGATTCTATGATTCTTACCACAAGTTATGATGTCTTAGACTTGCTGGGTCTTGCATTTTAGTAACATCTGGAGGATCATACAATTCCTACCTCTGTTCTAGAGGACAGAACTTGGTGTAAACTCCATGGTGGAAAAAGGAAAAGAAAAATCTAGAGGGGGACCATAAGGCATGGTATCATCATCATTCCAAAAGATAATAAGGGAAAGGAGCTCCCTAACACCACAGCCATGGCAGTGTGTTCAAAAAGTTGTCTAAAGAACTTGGGAATGGGCAGAATTACTCTACCTCCAAAATTAATCTAGAGATAACCTGATAAAACACTTGAACAAGTGAATGGAGCAACGAACAAGGTAATGTCTCATTTCTGAGAAGGCTGGAGCTGGGTAGACAATACAAGATAGATTTACAAACTGGACATAAGAAGCCAAAGGAACAACACTAAATTTGGACAACACAGAAGTATGAGTGACAATAGGGGTCTAGACAGGGTAACAAAGATATGGGTTAGGGCAAAATGAGGAGTGAAGAAGGAAGGAAGTCTAGGCAACAGCTGTGGGTAGTTAGGGCAAGAGGTAAGTCTTGGAAACAAAGTTTTAAGCCAACTCTGCAAACAGCTTGAAAGCTAAGGCAAAAGGAGGATTTCTAAGATGCCTACAATGTACAAAAGAAATGTTGCTAACTGAAAATATTAAAAACATAAATCTTTAAGTGTGCTCAAAGAATTTTTCACCTGAGAAATACTACCATGGCTTTGTGAACCTATCAATGAAGATTTTTGCTCATTGTGTGGCTATAGTTTAAGAAAGGGAACAATGTTAAGAAGAAAAGACATAAAATATTCTGTAGATCCATGAAATGAAAAAATTGTTGTTTGTTGTTGTGTGCCTCAAGTCATTTGTGACTTGTGGTGACCCTAAGGCAAAGCTGTCATAGGATTTTCTTGGCAAGAGTTGTACAGAGGAGGTTTGCCATTGTCTTCCTGAGGCTGAATAGTAGCTACATTTTATCTCAGTGACTAGTGGATCCCTTTACCCCTATCATTGGCTGTAGAAAAAGTTGTTTGATTTTTTTTCTGAGATGAAATTTTTCATTTCAGGCAAAACCTAGAATCGGATATACAAGCCCTGTTTGATGAAGGAAATGAATGTTTTTTTGACTTGTGGGATTTGCGTAAGTACTTCCACTGTATTTCTTGATCAAACAAAATCTTCCAAAATACTTAGGTACTGACATAGTCTGTGTACAATAATATAGAAACTTAATAAGACAAAAGTATTTTCCAGTTTCCAGCCCCGCGGGCCTATTCAGCTTATCATCCATCATAGCTGTTGTGATGTCAAGAATACCAAGAAAAAGACCAAGCATGGCTGTGAGAAGAGAGTTCCTTTTTGTAGAATGAGATTGTTGGATATCTTGGAAAATATATCTGTCTTTTGAGTGCAGTTTGGGGAGTTGCAGACCCAACTCTAGATTTGTTCTTGAGAAGACTGAAATCCACTTTTTTACCCACTTGCTGTTCTCTTTGGAAACTTGAGGTGCCTGAGGAAGTCTCATTTGCTACATACTTCTTGTTAAAAATAATGTTGTAGGAGTGTTGAAAACAGTCCTTTAAAACCAAACATCCAAACCTGGAACTTTCAGCAAAGCTTCTTTATTGTAAAAGAACAAAAGCAAAAACAAATAATAATAATAATAACATTTCTACTTTAGCCAAAGCTGGCTAAGCAGGAATAAAATCTATCTGCTACATGATTCAAGATGTGTTAGTAGCATTACCAAAAGAATGGTTTTATTAGTTCATTATAGTTCAAAAGCCAAAAAGCAAGTGAGTAGCTTTCTGATTCTCAGCCCTCAGTCCCACAAGACTCCACCTTTCTGGGTGTAACCTTTACAAGCTGATTGGGTGATATTACGTGACGTGTACTAGTCCAACCCTTAATTACAATAACAAATCATGTGACTACATTTCCCATAACAAAAATGTGTTTACATAAACCATAATATAAACAAACTTTCTTTCCCATAGAATGGAGTCCTGTTAGCCTCCTGTTTTGGCTAAATCACACCTGGGACTGATAAACTGTGAATCTAGCTCTCAGAAAAACAACTTTTCACAGCATGGAAAAATACAGACACACATCTTTTACATTTCAACATTTTAACATTGACTCTATATCCCATTTAAACCTAACAATCCCCTCCTGAAATGTAAGATGTGTGTATGTTGTACACTAAACTAACCCTGTTATAAAACTAACTTAGCTCAATGGCTAGGCCTAAACTTAAGACATGCCAAGTAGACATGACATCTGTTCGTGTCTATCAATGGTCAATGCCTTTGTCAAGATGTCTGCTTGATTATGAATTGACTCAATGTATTGCAGACTCACAATTCCCTTCTGTACCATTTCTCTGACATTCTGATACCTCACACCAATGTACTTTGTTCTGCACTTCATGTTCTCAGCTTCAGCCATAGCAATGCATGTCTGAGAATCCTCATTTATCATCACTGGATCAGCACATTTTTCATTCAGATCTTTCAACAACTGTCTAATCCATTCAATCTCATTAACTAACTCAGATAAGGCCCCGAATTCTGCTTCTCCTGTACTTTGTGCTACATATCTCTGTTTTCTACTTCTCCAAACAATTGCACTTTCTCCAAACTTAATCAACAATCCTGTCACTGACTTTCTATCCTGTAGCTCAGAAGCAAACGAACTGTCAACAAAACATTCAAGACCAGCTCGACTGTTTTGCAACTTCAATTTCCTGTCTATGCTACCCTTCAAATATCTCAACAAATGCTTCACTGCTGTCCAATCTTCCACTGTAGGACAATTTGCCTTTCTTCCAAGCATGCCCACGGCAAAACAAATGTCAGGCCTCGTGTTATTAGCAATAAACATCAAACTTCCCACAAAGCTCCTATACATTTCTGAATTTTCAAACTCCTTAGTCCCTTCACTATTCACATAACCAACAGACATTGGACTTTTCACTGTTTTTGCATCCTGCAATCCACACTTTTCAATCAAACTTTGAATTTTTCTCTGTTGACTCAACAAACAACTCCCATCTTCACACCATTCAACATCTATTCCTAGATAAGACCTCAAAACTCCAAGATCTTTGACACTAAATTTCTGTGACAATTCCTTCCTAACTGCCTGAATTTCTTGCTTTGAATTTGCTGCTACACACAAGTCATCTACATAAATCACCAAGACCACATCTCCTTTTGTGTAAACACATGCATCAGCTACACTGCGTCTGTAACCTAGCTTTACCAACTCTTCATGAATGCAAAGATTCCAGCTTCTGGCACTCTGCTTCAAACCATACAATGCTTTCTTCAACTTGTACACCTTGTTATCACCATTCTGTTGAAAACCCAAAGGTTGTTCCATGAAAACAGTTTCATCAAGACTTGCATTCAAGTATGCAGTCTCAAAATCAAAATGATGCACTAACTGGCCCCTCCTTGCAGCCAAAGCCAACACTAATCTCAAACTCTCAGGCTTTGCTGTTGGAGAAAAAGTTTTGTCATAATTCTCAAACCTCTGTTGTGCAAATCCTTTAGCTACCAATCTGGCCTTGTATCTCTGACTACCATCCGGCATCAGCTTTCTTTTGTAAACCCATTTACAACCTATCACCTTGTGATTTGTAGGCCTGTCAACAATTTCAAACACCTTTTTGTCTACCAAAGACTTGAATTCCTGTTCCATTGCAGACTCCCATTTCTGCTTCTCTTCATCACAACACTCCTGTACTTCCTTGTAACTTTCAGGCTCTTCTACCATAACAACACAAGCCTTAGCTTCCTGCACTTTAAAACGATCTGGAGGTTTCCTAACTCTAGTAGTCCTCCTCAAAACTATGGTCCTTGTTCTTCCTTCATCATCCTCAGTGTCTGTACTTGGAGCTTCTCTGTCTGTGTGTCTCTTTGTTTCTGTCATTCTAGGTGCAGGTGGACGTGTGTGTGACAACTTGTCTGATGTGCTAGCCTCACCATCTGAAGAATCTGTTTCTTGCTTCACTGCCCCTCCATTTCTGGCAGGTGGTGGTGTCTGTGTTTCTAACTGACCTAGTCTGAAAAACACCTCTTTGTTTGAATGAATGTTTTCCCACCCAGAATGTTTCTCAAAGTTTGCGCTCCTGGAAAAAAGAATCTGATTTCCACCCAGGTAAAACCTGTAACTGTTTCCTGTGTAACCCACAAACATCAAACGTCTCCATTTGGGCTGACCTTTCTTTCTGAAAGCTGCAGGTATGTACACATTTGCATACTGCCCAAACACTCTAAGATATTTCAAATTGGGTGGTCTCTTGAAAAGCATGTGGTAAGGAGTATTCTGCACAGCTGAATTCCAAGTGCGGTTTGTCAGGTAATTAGCTGTGAGAATAGCCTCCCCCCAAAGATGCTCTGGAGCATTGGCATCAAGCATCATACAATCTTTTATTTGCCTCAGAATGGCTATTTTTCGTTCGGCCAGACCATCTTCAGCCGCACAAGATGGGTTAGTAGTAAAATGTCTAATTCCCATTTTTCTTAGCCAATTAGTCAAATGAGTAGCCAAGAATTCTCCTCCTCTATCTGTGACCAAAGTTCCCACTTTGTAGTTAAACTGTCTCTCTATCATGTTCACCCATTCTTTGAACTTCTCCCCTGCTTCACCCTTTTTTTTCAAAAGAATCACATAAGAAAACCTTGTGAAGCGATCCACAATCACCATGAAGTATTTACACCCTCCCTGAGAGGGGGGGTCAATTGGCCCAGCAAGATCACAGTGCAGAAATTGAAATGGCCTCTGGGCTCTAAGTTTTGTTCTTTTTGCCACAGGATAAGCCTTCAGCTTAATCCTGCTGCAAACTGAACACTCCAAGTGGTTTGAGCATGGTGACATTTTAAACTCAGGACAAACCTGCTTCAATTTCAAAAGATTTGGAAAACCAACATGACCCATCACTCTGTGAAAATAATGAATGCAATTTTCATGCAAAGGCTTATTTTGTGCGACTGCACAGCTTTCTCTGTCTATCATGTGGTACAGCTTGTCTTTCTTAATGGCTTTAGCACAAAATTCACCATCTTTAAAGATTAAACATTCATCCCCCTCAAAATTCACTTTGTACCCATCTGAGGTCAAAGCTGACACACTAACTAAACAATTTTGCAATGTAGGTACATACAAGACATCATCAAAATTGGTACCAAAACTTGGAATGCAAACAGTTCCCATTTCTTCAATTTTTGGCCCTTGTCCATCTGCCAAAGCAACAGAAAAAACATTAGCTGGTTTTCTATTCTGGAACAGTTCAATTTTGTTTGCCATGTGGGTGGAAGCTCCACTGTCCAAAAGCCATACTGTGTGTGGCTGAATTTGGGGCACACCATCTCGGCTTTGAATTGTGGCAACAAATCCCTGGTTAGCACTGTGTTTCTTTTGTCCACCAGGGGGACGTGGCTGCTGCTGCTGCTGTGACTGCTGCTGTTGTTGGTGCTGCCCCCTTCTGGTATCTGCAATTAATTTTCTGCAGTCTTTTCTTAAATGTCCAAATTTTTTACAATAGAAGCACATTTTTCCCTTTGAAATTGCAGCTTTTTCAGTTTGCATCTCTTTCGGAGTTCCCTCTGGGACATTGTGAGGCTTTGTAGTTGCAGACCCCTGCTTTCGTTGCTCTGCCTCAAACCTCCTCCTTTCAGCTTCTTGTAAAATTCTCTCACAGACCAATTCCATAGTTAATTGAGCAGCAGGCAATGCTTGCAATCCTAACAGTATATTATCATATGATTCATTGAGGGAACCCAGGAGAATGTAAATTCTGAGGGTTTCATCTAGGGCAATGTCCCTTGCTTGAACCTGGGCAAACAAATCTCTCATTTTATGAACATGAGTCTCTGCAGAATCTTTGTCTCCCATTTTACATGAAAACAATCGCTTTGCCCAAATCATCTTTGCTAGATCAGAAGAGGACTGATGAATTCTAGCCAAAGTGTCCCATATTTCTTTTGCTGAAGTAAAATCTTTTACAAGATTTAATTGCCCCTCAGATAAGAGGAGTAGGAGGGTGGCTACAGCTCGAGAATTTCGGTCTTGGTCAGCTGCAGACGGAGCAGCCCCCAACCCAGCCTGCACAGATTGCCACAAACCCTCCCTTATCAAAAGAGATCTCGCATAAACATTCCAAGATGCATAATTTTCCGTGTTTAGCTTTGGAAACCGGGCTTGTTCCATCATTAATTAATTTTAAAATAGTCCAGCACAAGTCTTAAAATTGACGGCCCCTCCCAGGTGCCTTCCTCCAGGACTCTGCCTCTTTAAACTGCAGCTTTTCACAGCCTCCGGCTAATTTGCTGCTTTTCTTGCTGCTTTACAGCTTTGAGACAGCTTTGAAACAGTCCATTTAAACTAATTGCCTTGAGATAAGGGAGGTTTTCTACTTACAGTCCTCTGTGGAGCTTATGCCATAAATCAGACGTGAAAAATCCAGGCTCCTGCCTCCGCGGCTCCCGGCTGTAGAGCTGCTGCCATAAATCAAGCCTGGAATTCCAGCCCGTCTGTTTGCTGCCTCCTCCTAGCCTTCCGCGGGTCCCCGCTGGCCAGGACAGGAAAAAAAAGTTGCTTTTTAAACTCCAGGTTCTGCAGCAGAGGTGTCGTGGATCAGAACCATCCTCTGCTACCACATGTTAAAAATAATGTTGTAGGAGTGTTGAAAACAGTCCTTTAAAACCAAACATCCAAACCTGGAACTTTCAGCAAAGCTTCTTTATTGTAAAAGAACAAAAGCAAAAACAAATAATAATAATAATAACATTTCTACTTTAGCCAAAGCTGGCTAAGCAGGAATAAAATCTATCTGCTACATGATTCAAGATGTGTTAGTAGCATTACCAAAAGAATGGTTTTATTAGTTCATTATAGTTCAAAAGCCAAAAAGCAAGTGAGTAGCTTTCTGATTCTCAGCCCTCAGTCCCACAAGACTCCACCTTTCTGGGTGTAACCTTTACAAGCTGATTGGGTGATATTACGTGACGTGTACTAGTCCAACCCTTAATTACAATAACAAATCATGTGACTACATTTCCCATAACAAAAATGTGTTTACATAAACCATAATATAAACAAACTTTCTTTCCCATAGAATGGAGTCCTGTTAGCCTCCTGTTTTGGCTAAATCACACCTGGGACTGATAAACTGTGAATCTAGCTCTCAGAAAAACAACTTTTCACAGCATGGAAAAATACAGACACACATCTTTTACATTTCAACATTTTAACATTGACTCTATATCCCATTTAAACCTAACACTTCTCACATTCAACTAAACATGTCATTTTAAAGAGGTATAAAGAGAAGGAAAAGAGAGAGGGAAAGAGAAAGTAGGAAGTTAATGAGAGGGATTGGTAGGAGATAAATATAGGGTGGAAAGAAAAGGTATGTAGTGGAAGGTAAGAGGATGTTGAATGAAAAGGAGAGGGAAGGAAGGGGAAGAGAAATTGAGTAGAGAGATGGATGAAGAGGAAGGGTTGAAGGGTAGGAGACTAGAAAGTAAAAGAAAGTAAGGGGGAGTTGAGGAAAGGTAGAGGTGAAGGAATGTATGTTGAATGTATGTTGGATGTAGGTGAATTAAATGAAGTACTAGAATATACCTCAATTTGAAAATGTATAAAATATGTAAAATGTATAAGGTTGTTTTTTCTTTGCAAATTTCTCAATGTGTATGTGTACAAGTATGTGTGTAAGCTGCAGTTTTTAATTAATAATTTGAATAAAATTTATAATTTAAAAAAAAGAAAAGAAAGAAACTCTTCTAGAACATGGCCACACAGCCCGAAAAACCCATAAAAAACTAATTCAACATGTGTTAGCAAAGTTTTTATCTCAAATTAATAATATACATGTGTGAAATTAAATAAATAGGTAAGGGAAAACTTGCATCAATGAACAAAAACAATTTGAACCTTTTAGAAATTAATTGAAAGGTTCTTCTAAAATGCATCCAGAGATTTCTTCTTTCACTAGCTTCCACTTTTCTTATGATTTCTTTTTAGGTCTATCAATCTATGCTTTTTTTTTTTTTTTTACTTGCTGAGGGTAGCTAGTGAGGCTGGCTAATCTGTGTTCTCTTTATCTCTTTTCTGCTGTTAATACGTGCTCAGTAAGAGATTCTGGAAGCAGCTGTTGCTTACTTTGCCAGGCTGAGGTATAAAACCAGGGGCTCATTCCCACTAGGATTTAAAGCGAATTGTTGATCAGGTTATATGACCATCATTCCCATTTGAAACTGGTTCCAATCCTACTATGCTCGGTTTCAATTGCGATGAAGCAAGGCAATCACAAAGGAACTGCTCTTTCCTGACACTAGTTTTTGGGTGGTTCTTTTGAAAAGACCCAAATCTGAACCATGTTCAACAAGTGGGAACAACGGGTTGGATTTGCATGGGGGGGGGGGCTACTCCAGATCTTGCCAGCTTCTCTCAGCCAGCCCCAGTGCTCTGGTACCATTTTGGGCTCAGCTAAGGCTGGCAGGCAGGTCAGTTCATCCTTCCTTCCTCCCCTTGGCAAGGAGGGAGTTGAGAGGCTTTCCTCCTTCGAGAGAGAGCCAAGGCAAGCCAGAAGCCTCACCAGAGTCCTTGGAGCGCAGCTTCACCTTCTATTCCTTCCTCTGCCTTTCCCAGCTTGGCCATGAAAACCCACTGGGTGACCCTGGGCAAGTCACACTCTTTCAGCTGGAGGGGATGACGAGGAGGTGGAGAAGGGCCCGAGAGCTCTTGCCTTTGGGGAGCACTCTGGCTGGACTCCCTGGTTGAGGCAGTCGAGGGTGGGTCAGGGCAAGGAGAAAGAGAGGGAGATGGAGCACCACTGCCACCACTGTCATGGACAGTGAGTTGAAGGATGCACCGGAGGGCAACCCATCTGGAGGAGGAGCCGCCAGGGCCCAAGCCTTCCCGCCATGCCACCAGCCCTCCTCTGTTGTTGTTGTTGTTGTTGTGTGCCTTCAAGTCTATCGTGGGATTTTCTTGGCAAGGTTTCTCTGAAGGGGTTTCTCTGAAGATGCCAGCCACAGATGCTGGCAAAATGTCAGAAAGAAACTCTTCTAGAACATGGCCACACAGCCCGAAAAACCCACAAAAAACTATTTCTTGGCAAGGCTTGTTCAGAAGGAGTTTGCTTTTTCTTTCCTCCTTCTCCTCCTCCTCCTCCTCCTCCTCCTCCTCCTCCTCTCTTCGTGGCAGCCGTTCTTCCTCTTCCCCCCTCAAGTATCAATGACAAAGTGGAGTAAAAGGGAAGTAAACAGCCCCAGAGAGATTCAATCACAAAATAACCCGGTTTCCACATTGGGTTATTTTGTAGTGGGAATGAGCCCCAGGAATTCTGCGAGGGGCCTAGTCTGTGTCTCTCCAGCCCTCCTTTGCAATCCTCCCAATGAAGATGTTGTTTTTAAAAAGAACCTTCCAGCTAGACTGAAGATGGGGAGAAAAGGGGAGGTGGGGTGAGCAGGCATAAAAGGTGCAGTGGCTAAATGCTGGTATTGCAGCCACAATGTTGTGAGTTCAATCCCAGGGGCTCCAAGGTTGCCTCAGCCTTCCATCCTTTCGTAGGTGAGTAAAATGAGTGCCAGCTTGTTGGGGGCAATTGGCTTACAGATTGTAAACTGCTTAGAGAGTGCTGAGTTCACTGATAAGCGGTATAGAAATGTACATGCTAATGCTATTGCTATCAGAGACATTGGGGGGATGCAGACGAGGGCGTCCAAAACGCCCTGGTCCACAGCGCCGCGGGGCCAAGGCAGCCTCACCGCGGCACCTCCCCGGCGAATCTAAAAGGAGCGCCAAATTGGCGCTCCTTTTAGATTTCAGAGAAAGTGCGCCCCAAAAGCGGCGGGCGCACTTTCTCTGACTCAAACGCCGCGGGGCGTGTGGTTGCCGCGGCGTGAGGTCAACCCGGAAGCGCCGTCCGTCCGGATGGCCGGCGCTTCCAGGGGCGACCTCAGGAAAAGGAAGGGGCGCTGCTCGTGCGGCTGCCCCTCCTCTTCCTGGCCTCGGAGACGGCTCTGTTAGCCGTCTGCCGAGGCCCATTGTTAACGTCCATCCGCACCACAGAAATAATGCAGTTTGTTGCCACTAACTGCCATGGCTCAGTGCTGTGGAATTCTGGAAATTGTAGTTTGATGTGGCACCAAAGCTCTCTGACAGAGAAGGCTAAAGGTCTCACAAAACTGTAATTCCCAGAATTTCCTAGCGTTTAGTATGGTAGTTAAAGTGATGTTGAGCTGGATTATTTCTGCAGTGTGGATGCAGCCTGAGCCTCTGTAATGGTCTCTGTCATGTATGCCCATGCCATGACAAAATTAAGCATCTGTTTAATGAAACAGTTGTGCATATTCACAGTGCATAGTGGAAAGCAGGTAGGAAGAAGGAAAAATTGTTGCATCACCCATGACAAACCAATGGGGGACAGCTAGTTTGATACTGCTACCAAATCTGTCTTCTACCCAGAGTGCATAGCTGTGGACAGTGGCATCACTGAGGGGATCCGGGGGGGGAGGGGGTGCAGACCACACTGAGTGACACCAGGTTGGGCTTCTTCCCTCTCTGGGGCAGGAGGGGTGCATGTGTGTGCATCCTTTCTAGCTGCTATGGCCACAGGCCAAAAATTCCTTTTACTGAAAAATATGCCTCACATTAGAAATGCAGAATATAATCTATTAATAGGCAAAGTCTGGTGATTAATTGACTATTGCTTTAGCTGACCAGCATTATTAATTTGTATTTAACTTCTTTTAGGATATAAATTATCAAAGGCACTGGATACATTTCAAGCAAATACAGTGCAACCAGTATGGCAGTTAAGAGAAGACTTAAGATACAGGCTGGTGGAAATGCAGGCCAACCAAGAATGTCAGGAATATGAGCTTAATCCAGATGCAGTGTTAAAAGAGGTTAGTAATTCAGCAGACTTCATGACTGTTTCCTTCCCAGTATGAGACAACCCTGTGACTGGGTAGTCTCTCCAGTCCTAGGTCAAAGGGGGTAGTCAAGCAATTTAGACCAAGAATGGCAATCTAGGGGCACAGTCAGGAACACAATAAAGTCAAGATCTTTGGTGTTATCTGGCAAAGGTTTTCTTACCTTTTTTCTACCATCCTAGAGATGGGTCACCTGTGATCCCACAATTTTTTGGACTCCACCTCCCATCAGTTCCACCTAGCATGTCCAGTTGTCAGGAATGATGCAACTGGAATTCAACAACTTCTGGAGGGCCATAGGTTCTTGATCCCTGCTGTAGTTTATGTCTCCTGTTACTTGTTTTGAGAAATGTTCTGTGTGCACACAAATATGCAAACAAAACTCTCTAAGATTTAGATGTAAATTAATCTAGACATTGAATCTACATTTTTGTTCACTCTAGCGTGGCAGATTCTTGGTTATTTTTTTAATGTAAAGAAGATACTCCTTTGGGGGTTTGATGCATTTGTGTATCCAGGTATGATTGAGCTAATGCTATTATTGGGTGGAGCTATGTATTGATGTGCTGTGAGAGACAGGAGATAGGTTTACATATATGAACTGTTGTTGATTGTTTCTCTGAAAGCAAATTCTGTTGCTTTTCAGCAAGGGGGCACTTCTGGTTTCTGGTAATTCTTAATTTGCCTGTTCATTATTTATGAATATGCCAACAGCCTTTTAGAAGAGATATCCATATACAAAATATGTTCATTCTGGATAAGCCATAATCGGTTGTTGTGGTAATATTTGGCTTTTTGGCTTTTCTCTGGTGCTCTTGGTTGCTAACCCCATAAATGCTACACACCATCTGTGGGGGGTACACTTTTCTGTTTGTCATACTATGCTAAATACTATGCTATATACATTGCTAGATGTGTAGTATATGCATACTAGCAATGTATATCTCCTCTCCTGGAATCACTGTGCTGGAGATAGCTCAAGGAGATTATCGCATAGGCTTTATCCCAACAGGAGAACGACGGAATAAATACACATTTAACTTTAAAGATGGGTCTTGCCGCATTCACCCATCTGCAGCCTTCCTGCAGCCCATATGTAACCCATGCCTGTCCCATGGCTTTTCAAGCATGGGATTTTCCTGTGGTTGAAAAGCCGCAGGGTAAACTCTGGTTGCAGATAGGCTGCAGACGGGTGAATGTGATAAGACCCGTCTTTAAAGTTAAATGCGCATTTATGTCGTTGGGAAAACGACGGGATAAAAGCCTGTGCGATAATCTCCCAAGTCATTATGCTTCCTTAAGCAAAGAACAAGCTGGTGCCCTTCCCAACCCCAGTTCTCCCTACAGAAACCAACTAGACTGGTTGTTGAATCTTCCTTGACATTGGTCACAGAACAATAGTAGCCACTATCTGAGGGTTCTCAAGGGAGGCCAGACAGCCTGGGTAACTCACATACCAACATGCTCCAATATCTTGCCACTGGTAGGTGCCTCCCAACATCTGCCACTGCCTCATTCTGCATAATGTTAAGTCTAGCCCCACACTGTGTATTTACTTCCATGAAGTGATTTTTGGATCTCTGAAGAGTCAGCTGCTTACTTATGAGTTTCATAATGTGTTACTTGGTCTGATTTTTTGGGATTTCTTTTAATTTAATGTTGCTTTGGATTTAAATTACTTTGTCATCACTCAAATTGGAGGCTGTAGTCAAGAAATCAGAAGACTAAGACATGGAAGGACAGCTATGAAGGATCTAGATAAGATCCTCAAGTGCAAAGAAACTGAATACCAAAGTCAGGATCATCCCTGTCATAGTATTTATGATTTATGATTTCAGATATGAATCTGAAACCTGTACTTTGAAAAAAGGTGATAGGAAGAGAATCAACTCATCTGAACTGTGGTGCTGGAAGAGAGTTTTGGAGACACCATGGTCTGCCAAAATAACAAATAAGTGGGTCCTAGGCTCAGGCTTGAGTTCTCAGTAGAAGCCAAAATATCTGAAACTATCATGCTTTTGGCATCTTATGAGACAATATGACTTACGGTACTGGAAAACGCAATAATAGTTGCTATAGTTGAAAACAGTAGCAAAAGAGGAAAACGGATGGATAGACACAGTTAAGGAAGCCAACCCTGAGTTTGCAAGACCTTAGAAGGCTGTAAAATAGGCTCTCTCTGAGGTCTTTCATTCGCAGAGTCATTCTAGGTTGAAGGCAACTTAACAGCACATCACAATAACAATTATCCAGTGCTTAGGTTTGCTGTTATTTAACATTGCAACAGTGTGGATCAAAAACTTACATTTTTTTAAAAATATTGAAGAATCTGAACCTTACAAGTGAGAGGCACATTATCCTGCCTCATTTTGTGTGATGATTCTTTTTGTCCTTCCTGACTATAGAAGCAAAGCAAATTATCTTCAGGCCACCTATTACGAACAGATGATTTAATTCATATGATATATAATATCATATAATATATGATATATTCCTATGAAATATAATATCCATAGGATTCTATTGAACATATGCATAACTCTTCTGTTTCTCCTTCCACTAATCTTACTGGAAGAAGATTAGTGGAAGGAGAAAGATCTTACTGGTAGAAGAAGAAATTCTGCTTGTTCCCTGGAAGACCAAACTTAGGGGATTTGTGATTTCTTTGTACCTTCAGTTACAGAGGGGACTGCTCATGCATGTCAGACTAACTTGCTGAAAAGAACTGTGCCACTGAGGATAGCTAGCATTGTATAGTGCTTAGATTGTTGGACCAGGACTGAGAAGGCCTGAATTCAAATCCCCACTCAACCACAACACTCGCATGCTGACACTGGGCCAGTTACTCTTTTAAGCCTGATCTGAGTTTTTGAGGGAAGAGGTATTTATGTTTTCTTGAGCTCATTGAAGGGAAGGGAAAGTTAAAATGAAATAAATAAATTAACAGCAATAGTGCCCAAAATAATATGGGCAGCACCAGTCACAACTATCTTTTTACTCATGCCAATATTTCCTAAAATTAGGTAGAGTTTCTGAAGAAGCAACAGCAAATAGTCTTGGAAAAGCTTCATCTTGAGAGAGTGGTTTTGGAACAGGAGCTTGAAGAATTTGTAGATGAAGTAAGCTCAATTTTTTAAAAAGCACATTTAATTATATTAACAAAAAGTCTTTTCCCTGTATCTACCAATAACCTTTGATTTTATTGTAGGCATTGGCTTATTCTTTAGAAGATAAGACAGCACTCATCCGTGAGATACCTGCACAGTTATTAGTCCTGGAGTGCCCATATTCTGATTTGAAAGCTGCAGTGTTTACAGAATTTGATAAACTAGCAGATGAATATTGGCTAAAGCTCCAAGAGGTTGATCAAGAGTTAAAAGTCATATCACGGTAATCAAACCTGATATCATGTTTCTTTAAGGGCTAGGCAAAGTGTTTTGATATTGGAGTCTTCTGAGATTGCAATTTCATTTACCAGGAACAAAATTTGTTGCTTTTTGCTGAGCACAATGCATAGTTGTCTCTCTGCCCAGCTCTGTGGGATTAAATAGTCAGTAACTGTTTGCACAGCTGAGAGAGAGCTGTCTTTTTGTAAAATGGCTTGTTCAAAATAGTATGTGAAATGTTCGAGGGTTGGATCACCAGAAGTATGGTATGTGGTAAACATTTCCATATTTTATATGGATACAATGCCTACAGTTTTTTCTTTCTTTCTTACCTAAAAGTCTGGAAGAGTTGCTGTACAGCTGTTAAGCTGCATCTTTCTAAGAGTACAGACCTCTGTCTTTATAAACTTGTATCCAAATAAATATCATGGAAACTTCATCCACTGAGATTTCTTTAGTTTCTGTGACAGATTTTTACATATTTAGGCCAATATGTGAGCTGAGGAGTTACGGTCAAGGCAAGCCATCCAGCTCTGTCTTGATTATTATTTCCAGTGTCCCACTGTCTTGTCTTCCAGTTACAACTATGAATGGCACATGCAGTTTTATGCTGGTTGTGTGGAAGCAGGGCTGCTCCAGAAGCCACTTGGATGCTGGCATTTGTTAATCCTCAGCAAGGTGGATGATTTAAATAACTGTTTAGAATCAAGTTATATTTTTCTTTTTAAAAAAATTACGTATTTCTTAACAAGCAAGCGTGCATATTCATTGCTAGTTACAGTGGCTTAAAATTGGTTTATAAGTCCTGAGAAGTACAGTCCAAAACTTATTGTCATGCATTTCATTCACCTTTTGTGTTCTAAGCAGATACAAAATTCTGTAGGGGGGCAGTTTAGAAATATGACATTTTTGTGTTTTTATGCATGTAAGGATACTAAGCATGTAAGGATACTAAGCAGTCTTTCACATTTGCGGCTTTGATTTTTGCAGATTTGATTATTCGCGGATTTGATAAATATATTATTTATGAATTTCTCAGTTCTCCAGCATAACTCTACCAGATGTTGGCCATAGAGTTGCATTGGAGGACCTAGACATTCCTGGAGAAAACACTTCTCTAGGCACTTGTAGGTCCTCCAGCATGATTCCATGGTCAGTGTCCAGCAGATGTTGACCATAGAGTTGTACTAGAGGACCTAGAGATTCCCAGAGAGGTGTTCTCAAAGGTTAAAAAAAAATGGTGTTTTTTTTTTTTTTTAATTTGTGGTTTTTCCACTTTTGCATGGGGTCCTGTGCCTCAACCCCAGCGAATGTGGAGGGCCCACTGTAATTTTATGCATATATACTAAGAAGTAGGCTGCACAGGGTTCAGTGGAATTTACCAATAGGTGAAACTCTATATGATTGAAGCTCAAGCTCCTAGAACATTCCAGTGTTGTTATTTTTTTCCAGCCCATGGCAATAAGTGTTGTTTGTTTGAGAATCTAAATGTTGAGTTTGTTCAATGGTGATTTCTGCATACACAGCCTTGTCTATCATATGCATCATGACTGGCTTCAAATGCCATATTGCTGTCACTAGTTGGCTATTATACATAATCATATTTTAACAAACCATAGTTTGGTAGAGTAAGAAGGAGTTCTAAATGAAATACTTTGCAATGCTAGTTTGGAGACAGTTCTTAAATCAGTTTCCAGGTTGAGATGTCATTGGAATCTATGACTTAAGAATAAAAGAAACCTCCTCAACAACTGAGCATGCAAGAAGATGAGAAGAGGGAAGAGTACTCAAGATTATCCCTTACTCACACTGCAACAAATTGCTCATTTGGCCCATCCTTTATCTGAGGTAGCATCATATGTTCACCCTTAGTTTAGGCTTTCTCAGCCCCTTTGTGTTATTCTCTCAGTCACTTCTACAATTAAGCTCTTGACTAGATCATATTGAGATTGGGGATGACAACTGCATTCTAGTAGCCAGTGCAGAGAGTACTGTCACATCTTAGAAACATAACAAGGGGGGACATTAGAACCATGGCATCATCACTTACTGTTTGCTTGTGTCTCCATACAGTGGAGTGGAATACTTGTTGTTAACTGCCCTTGAGTCGACCCCAATTCATGGTGACTCTGTGGATGAGACATCTCCAAACTCCTCTATCCTCCACTGCTTTGCTTAATTCTGCAAATCCAGGCTTGTGACCTGTCTGATTGAGTTTATCCATCTGGTGTTTGGTTTTCCTCTCTTTCTACTTCCCCCTATAACTTTTGTAGTATTATTGTCTTTTCTAATGAGTTATGCCTTCTCATGATGTGGCCAAAGTATAACACCTCCATTTGATCATCTTGGCTTCCAAGGTGCCTGGGTTTAGGCTTTTTGGCTGTCCACAGTATCCTCAGCACTCTTCTCCAGCACCACATCTCATCTTCATCTAGTGGAAGACTAAGGTGGGAATATTCCTCTAGAAATGCCTCTGCATTTTAAAAGCAGAAATGATAATATTACCAAAGATATGGTTGGGTATGTGACTGTTAAAAGTTAAACCTGATTACCAGAAAGAACACTGCTGAGAGAAAAAGAAATATATTCTGGAAATGAAGGATAGTTCTGTTTCAAGTGCTGGTAATCAGTCAGCAGCGAGCAGTCAGCGGTCCTCACATTTTCATGAGCTAAGGAAGAAATGAGAAAAATGCAAGACATAAGAGAACACCTTTGCTTCATTTTTTTTCTATATGCTGTAAGCTTCTATTGTTGTATCCCCCCCCCAAAAAAGAATATTTCATACCTATGTTATCTTCAAAATGTACATAATTTGAAAGACAGAGTGAGGTAGTTGTTAGGAATATTGGGGAAAAACAGCAGAGGAAGCAGAGAAAAACCTCAAATAAAATGGAAAGATTTATAAAATGTAAAATTATGATGTTCTAACAGATCATTTTAAACTGCAGAAACTGCTCCTGATGACATCCAGTCCAATTCAGCATTCTTTTTGAACTATATTGAGTTTTAATTCAAAAATGTAAAAGCCATAAAATGGAAATGTTTTCCCTAAATTTTGATTTTTTTAAAAAAAAAATTAGTAACAACAACAAAGAAGCAACAGTCTCATTCATGTTTACTCAGAATCAAGTCTCTCTGTGTTCACTGAGGCTTACTATGTTGTGTGTTCAGGAAACAACAAGCCTTAGTTTATTTAAAGGAAGTTTTGCTGAAACTAACAGGATGCATTACAGAGCAAACAGGATGACAATGTCAGCCCTTGAATAAAAGACTTGCACTGATGCCAGTGCTGTAGAAAGGATAGACAAGTAGTCTGTAGCTTTATTGGGGATGACATTCTGTACTTTTGAAGAGAAAAGCCATTTCAAACCTGAAAAGCACCAGATGTCTATGGGAAAAAACACTTGGTTGTGACTGTTCATAAAAGCTGTACAATGGAACAAAGCTTTGAAGATAGAAGATACTGGTGTTTACAAGAGGATGAAGTGAGTGGAAAACTGTGTGGTCACACATAATTTTCACTTTTGCTTCTAACATGAAAAACAGACTTCCCTGGGTTCTTGTGTAGACAGAATGAGAACTGCAAAAAGTGTATGTGATTTAAAACTTGGATTTTAAAAGTAAAATAAAATGGAAGTTGTAATTCTTTTATCTAACTGAAATAAGCCCAAGCCATTTTGATGTCTGAGAGCAGAGAATACAATTGGTGCTAAAAATGTAATAAACGATATAGTACGGTACTTTTTGATCTGAGGTGGGCAGTCCTACCATGGGTTCAGTCTTGCCTTGAACAAGCATATTGGATTGGATCCAAGCATATCCTTCTGTATGGATGCCATATTTCTCTTCTAATTATGCAAATTAATCTTATTAACATTCTAATTATGTAAATTCAACACACAAATGTTTGTTTGTTTCTTCTTCTTTTTCCACTATGTTTCATCCTTCATACCATGTTTTACAATTACAGCTGATCTGAGAGAGGTAGTATATAGAAGTGTCTCAAGAGGTGGACTTCAAAGAGGAGGTTTCAAGCTCTAATCTCTGCCTTGTCATGTAATTTACTTTCCTTTAGCCACTGCTAACTCTCAGTAAACCAACATGACAGGGTTGCTGTGGGATTAATAGGGAGCGGGAAGCCATGTAAAGTGTCTATGTACATTCCTAGTGCAGTACAAATAAGAGAGCAACAACATTATCAGTTTGTCAGGCACAAGTACTTCCCATCATGCACAAGCATTTCCAGTGGTATTCTAATCCAATCACTGTGTTTTGCCATGAGATTTTATGCTAATGACAAAAAGATACAGATCCATGAAAATATCACAGGAGGCCCCTGAGAGTGATTGCTATCTGAGTCACAGGGCAAGATCCAGAAGAAAGTAAGGACAAACAGCAGTAACTGAAGATGGAAAAGCATGGTATGATTTCCTTTAGAGATATATTTTATTGTATCTAGAACTAATTGGAAAGCTAAACTAATATGTCTGCCTATCACACTGCATTGGTATAGCACAGGGGTCGGCAACCTAAGGCCTGCGGGCCAGGTGCTGCCCACGGAGGCCCTCAGACGGGCCCCTGCCCGCTCTTGCCGCCTCCGCCGCCTTTTGCAGCCGCGGGGATCCTCCGGGACGCCATTTTGGAATCTAAAATGATACCCCGGAGGACCCCCGCGGCCGCGCTGGGCCTCTTGGAGGCCTGGCGCAGTCGAGGGAGCCCTCCTGAGGGTCCCCGTGGCCGCGCTGGGCCCCTCGGAGGCCTGGCGCAGTCGAGGGAGCCCTCCTGGGGGACCCCCGAAGCCCGGCACAGTCGAGGGAGCCCTCCTGGGGGGCCCCCGCTGCCACGCTGGGCCTCTCAGAGGGCCAGCGCGGTCAAGGGAGCCCTCCTGGGGGGCTGTCCGGGAAAGCTGCCAACACGTGGCTGATAAGGACAAGGGCCTCTTCCAAAACAACAACACAGTTGCAAGTAACGTACCACTGTTTGCTTGCAGCAGGCAACCAACAAGTCCAGAGTTCCAAAAGGCAGGTCCAGAGGGCAATCCAAGGTCCAGGGTTAACACAAGCAGGTAGTCCAGAGCTGTTCCAAAGGTCACAAGATTCAAACAGTCTAGAGTCAAGCCGAGAGCCAAGAGCTTTCACTGGGGAATCCAAGATAAGCCTTGACGGAGAGCTTGGCTTTTCCCAGCTGCTTATCTAGCCTCAGCTCCTCTCTCCCAGGTGTTTCTCTTTAGCTGCGCGTTTCTCAGCTAACCTTTGAGAACGCCGCAGCCCCGCCCTATCTGTTCTCCTCTGAGCAAAGGTAGGGATTTCAATCTCTTGCTCCTCTGCTTCTTCCTGGCCTGCAACCTCTGCTGGGGAAAGGCTTTTTGCTGGAGGAAGGCTAGGCTGCTGAGGAGGGAGGCTAGGCTGCTGAGGCAGGGGCTGTTGCTCAATGGGTTCCACACAGCTAGGTCCAGGTTCAGCTAGGTCTATGGGGGCTGGTAACACAAAGCTAGGATCTGGCCCCACATCCTCCCCCTCAGAGTCCTCCAAGTTCTCCACCTGGCTGTCCCTGACAGGGCCCTCCGCGGCTGAGCTGGGCCTCTCAGAGGCCCGGCGCAGTCGATGGAGCCCTCCTGGTAGTGCGCGCGTGGCACCGCGGCGGCCCGGGGGCATCGGGGGACAGGGGGACCGGCCCCACCCCCAAAAAGGTTGCCAACCTCTGTTATAGCATATATATTTCACTTAAACTGCTATGGCAACATGGAATCCTGGAATCTGCGGTTTAGGAAGGGTAATTTTGTATTCTTAGCCAGAGAGCTCTTGAGTTTCATATAACTACAAGCCCCAGAATTCCATAGGAGGCAGCCATAGCAGTTAAAGTGGAATTGTGGAAAGTGGAAAATGATAGAATATATGTGCTCTCACCTAATTATTATTCATTAATGCCAGTTAAGGTAATGATAAATGTTTATCCTTTTTACATTTACATTCTCTCTCAACTCACTAATCACATCCTCTCACCGCAACTTACGTATATGTTCTTGCTGAGGTATCTCTCCATGCATCAGATGAAGTGGACTGCAGTCCATAAAAACATACCGTAGGCTAAATAAAAAGTGTTACTGTTGGGTAGATAGTAGATCCTGGCTTTTGGGGGGAGGGGGTTTGCTGTACAAAACCAATGCAGCTACTCCCTTGAAAACTTTAAAAGGTATTCCTTTGTCGAGGGGGGGGGATCAAGTGCCAGTCAAACATGGCAGATTTGTTTCACTCCCATAATAGTCTGTTTGGAGCTAGCAGATCTTGTCTGCCTTGTATTACCACCACTAAGCAACCCCTTGAAAAGGTGTACCTGCTATCATAATGCACCAGCATGAGTTCAGCCTGTGGATGCAATCCACTGCATTGACAGTAACCCTGTGTAGTAAGGAGGCTAGTTGCAGAATGAGATCCGTCAGCTAACATCTTTAGACTGCTTCAAGAGAGCTGTCAAGACGGATCTCTTCCGGCAGGCCTTTCCGGACTAAAAACACCCGGCCTGGGATGATCGGAATTTTGGGATCCTGGGACTTGGATTTCCTTTGACTGTTTTTTAGCCCGGTTGAATTTGAAGTCATATGGGGCTTTTGATTTAGATTTTAATTGTTAAAGTTGGTTGTAATTTCAACCATTGTTTTAATTAATATGTAGTTTAATTTCTTCTTAAGGGGGGTGGTGGAAGTTACTTTATTTTAATTTGTATGTATTGCTTTTTATCTGTACACCGCCTAGATTGGTCCACCACCGGGCGGTATATAATAATAATAATAATAATAATAATAATAATAATAATAGCTTAAATGGATTCCTTGCTGGAGCGGAAACCACACGTGCACAAAATCCTGCTAGGATTTGGCTATTTGCCGCAAAAGCTGTGATCAGTGCTGCTACCCTCCTGATAGCTTTCCCAAACTAGAAAAGCTCTTTGCAGATTATTTGAAGAGATTTTTTTGGTGCTACTGTTGCAGTAGTGCTAATAGCAATTGTTGCAGCACTGCTGAGGGTATGGATGGATGGTATGGATGCCATTGATAGGAGTGGGGAAATGCAGAAGTATCTTTGCCTAAATAATAAGGGGCAGGGGAGAGGACCTGATTCAGGGCTACTACATTTTCTCCTGGCACGTTGTATGCAATTATGAGAAGACTTTAGTTCCACTTTTTCTGTCTGTGTGTAGACAAAATGCATACTTAGTTACAATTGATTGGATCTGCCTATGGTGGTTAAATAATAATAATAATAATAATAATAATAATAATTAATAAGGGTCTTTTTTACGCTTCACAGTTATAGTACTGTGATTCCACTTTAACTGGCATGGCAGAATCCTGTGATATTCTAGTAATTTGCACTTTAGGGAGGTATAATTAGAATTTTCAATCACAGAACTCTTCTATTGCCCCTGACCAAGCTATAAACCCCAGGAGTCCATGGGATGAAGCCAGGAGAATCAAAGTGGAATTATAATGATAAAACTGTATTGCATAGATAGACATAGAGGTCTAGGTCATAGCACCAGAGCATGATTGAGTTTAGCAGAGGACAGTGCAAAATCCATCAATGTTGCCCTATGCTACAGTCTATGAAACTACATTATGGCATCTACTATCTGTGTGCAGATACTATATGTTGTTGTGTGCCTTCATGTTTTTTCAGACTTATGGAGACCCTAAGTCAAATCTATCATGGAGAATGTGATTTACCCAAGGTAATCTGGTGTGCTTCCATGGCTGAGCAGGGATTTGAATTTTGGTCTCCAGAGTTACAATCCAATGCTCACTATGCCACTCTGGCTGTATAGTGTTATAATCCAAGCCACTATACCACTCTGGCTGTCCTGCAGATGCTATAAATATCATTATTTTGAAGAATCATCTGGTTTGGTTGCTAAATGCGGTGCTCCCTCCCTGCCCTCCAAATATTGATGTCTGTGGTTTTCTAAACTGAGTACTTCCAAGCTTTTCCTGGCTCTTCATAAAACTCATTGAACTCCAGACATGTATTGCAGAGGAATTCTACTGTACCAGCTCAGTAACTAGATATTGCTAGAGCAACAATTGGCAATGACATGGTTGACACATGGGGAATCTGACATCTCAGTTGGAGTTATTGTTGTAGTTTATCTGACTGCAAATGCTGTGAAACGGTGCATTAAATTTACATTGTCCAACCTATTATAGACTGGAGCAGGGGATTATGGTTATGGTATTTGGAGGGTCAGTTCCCTTAGGAGGTTTTTTGTGTTCGTTAGAGGGTGTAAAGCCAGGGATTAGCTTGGGGTAAATCTGATTCAGAGGAAATATAAAGCAGCTGCCTGAGGGTGTTTGTATATAGGCCTACTGCCAAGTTTCAGTTCTGAAACCAAATAATGGTGGTAGCTGTTTTTTCCTCATGGAAAAATGATCACTATGTTGTTAAGTAGGTGCCAAGTTTAATATTTGAAGCACATTGCTGCAATGGTTGAATTTTGGTTAACTCCTAATATATACATGGATCATGTTCTGTTTAAGGTAGCACTTTCCCATTTAGATTCTTAATGTGGAGAACTGTGGGGAACATGATTTAGGATAGTCTATCTCATGGTACAAAAGTTCAGTATTCATAAACAAAGCATGAATTCTGTGAAGATGAATATAAGAAAGTATTGTTTGAATGGCAGAAGTAGTTTTACATAGAAGGTGACTGCTTCATTATTTAGACGGGAAGTCCAAAGTAGCATTCATGGTGGTTGAAACTTTGAAGTAACTAGTTAGCAAGTATGATTGTGACTGCTATACCAGTTGCTATACTATTGAGACAGCTCCAAAACAAATTGGGGAGGGGGGAGAGAGAGAGGAGGAATCATCCCTATTCTGTTCTCCAGAAGATTATGAAAGCAAATATTTTAATTGTTTTCCCCAAGACTGTTTTATGTATGCCTCGATCCTGGTGCATGCCTGCAAAACGCATAGAGGCTTGTTGTTACTATTTAACTTGAGTATGCTCACTTCAGGCTTTCACAATAATTAGCAGAGAAGCAACTGCCAAAGTGTTCCAGATTTCACAGTCTGTTCACACAAACTACTCTGTTTTAGTTTTGAAAACCAAAATACATAAAAAATGCTGGAAGGTAAGTCAACATTGTGGTGAAATGACAATGCATCAGAGTCAGAACGAAGAGGGGGGGAATCATGGAGAGTCACATCCCAGGAGTCCAAGGTTGTAGTAAAAAAAAAAGTATGTTGGGGTGGCCTGAATATAATGAGGATGGCCAGAGTACAGTCTGCCCTCCGTACCCACAGATTCTTTATCTATGGATTCCATCATCCATGGCTTGAAAATATTTTTTTAAAAATATACATTCCAAAAAGCAAACCTTGATTTTGCCATTTTATGTAAGGGACATTTTATATAATATGCTACTATATATAATGTGAATTGAGCATCCACAGATTTTAGTATTTACAGGGGATCCTGGAACCAAACCCCAGCAGATATCAAGGGCCCACTGTAATTACATGAAAAGTGGCTGAGGTATGAAACTTATAAATACATTATTAAAAGGCTCCATGTATCTCACCAGGAAATAAATATGTGCACAGGCAGGGCAAGTGCAGCCTAGTGAGCTCCATGACCAGTCTGTTCCTTCTCTGGGAAATGACCCTAAAAGCAGGGTGTTTGGTACTCCATAGCCCAGTCCCTCTGGCTATAGGCCTTGAGATGTCAATAATCACTCAGAAGTAAATTATGTAAATTCCTATAGGACTTAAGGCAAAGTCTTTAAGGACGTTATCACACGGGGGAAATCTGTTGGTTAATCCACACAAATCCCAAACAAAAACTGAATTTATGCCTCACGATTTCACACGACGTTGCACAGAAACTGGTCAGGAACTGGACAGAAACTGGTATTATCCGAGATCTTTTTAATTTCGGGAGTTTAGAGGAAATGCATTTGCGAAATTACAGTAATTTTGGATTTACTGTAGTGTGAAAAACAAATACGCATGGACAATTCTCTTTTAAAACCTGGAGGAGGGCCAAGAGGAGGAGGAGGAGGGGCCTCCAGGGAGGGAGAGTCCTGGGCTCCTTCTCAGTGCCAGGGAAGGGAAGGGAAGGCAGTCCAGGAGAAAAAAGTTTGGGACAGAGGAGAAGTTTGGCATTTGGGATAGAGGGAAAAGGAGAGGAAAGAAGCAGCTGTGGGGGGATGTGGGTGCAAGTGTGGGGTGTGCTTGTGGAGCAACTTGGAGCTCTATCTCACCATGAAGTTCTGCCCTGCAGGTCCTACAAAGGGGAAAGGCTTATGGGGGGGCATTGGAGCTACCTCCAGTTTCCCCCTCTCAATCCCTCCCTTGCCTTGCCTTTCCAGCCTCCTCCTCCTCCTCTGCTCTCTTGAGAGGTCCTAACCCCCTTCCGTTGTGCAGGAGGACATGACCCCAAATGTAGGACAGTCTGACATTTCCTCCTGGGAAATGCAGGACTCGCCCTGGAAAAGGAGGAGTCTTGTCACAAAACACACCCATTTCCAGTACATGTATGGGTTCTTTTCACTTGTGTATGAAAGTTAAAAACGTCTTTTTTTCACTTTTAACTTAATTCCATTATTACTGTAATTACGTGTGAAAAGCTTTTGCGTAATTAAGCTCTATTTTCACTTTCTTTTTGGGATGCTTCATTTCCATTTTATTATCTCTTTAACAACGAAACTGGCCCACGTGTGATAATGTCCTAAGTCCTGTACCTGGCCAGAAAGATCATCTTCTCAAGTGGAGCATTTCTCTTCTTCTTAAACAATTTAAAAGTGTTCTCTGTTTTCATTTTGAGAGCAAGTACTGAGACAATAACTAGTAATTTGTGCCAACAGTGGCCATTCAAATGACTTGTTGACATAGAGCACCTCTGAAACCAATGAGAACAATAAAGATCTGGCAATGTGGTTTGAAATACATGCTTTTAACAAATTTATGCTGAGCTGTAATTTTATATGTGCCACATTATATTTCAATATTGACTCTAAATCTGCTCCCAATTAATACTGTCCCTTGATATATTAAAGTGTAATTATTTTTTACAAAAATGCTGTCATGATGCTGTGCCTGCAGTTTATGTGCAGAAAGATATATTGCTTTGTAGTATTTTGATTGAAAAAGAACTCCCTGTATTTTTCTGTTAGAGAGCCATTAGGCCTGCCCTTTAGTTTAAAGGGTTGATGCAAGGATGTGAAAGATGTCAATGCATGACACTTCTTTCCATTTTCAGCTTCTGCACTTAAACATCAGCATCAATACATTAAGTATTTTCCAAAGCTGTAGACTGTATTTTTCTGTTTTTGCATTTTATATAATTGCATTAATTTTTTAAGAAACAAAGATGATTCTAGAATCTCAATGGTATATTGTTACAAAATATTTAAAAGTAACTAATTAATAAGGATAAAATAATACTCTGGATGTAGTTTTCTTTTTTCTCTCAATTGTTTTCTTTTAAATTAAACAATACTTGCAACCAGGATGCTAGTCCTAATGTCCATGTTATGCCTAGGGGTAGAACTAGACATGTTAGTGAACATGGGCTGCTGCTAAAAGTGGTACCCCTGTGTCAAGTCACTTTCTCTCCCCATCACCCCAAGATGTAAGACTAGTCACCCATGTACCTCTTGATGTCATAATCGTTTGCATCTGCTTAGAATTTCTCTATTCTTACTCTACATTATTGGATGCCATTGATAGGAGTGGGGAAATGCAGAAGTATCTCTGTCTAAATAATAAGGGGCAGGGGAGAGGACCTGATTCAGGGCTACTATATTTTCTCCTGGCACGTTGTATGCAATTATGAGAAGACTTTAGTTCCACTTTTTCTGTCTGTGTGTAGACAAAATGCATACTTAGTTACAATTGATTGGATCTGCCTATGGTGGATGGAAGGTGTCTCCATTTCCAGGGATTTCTTTTCCTACCAAATCACAGTTCACCTATTCAGCAGGATCCCTTGACCCGGTAGCATTTTGAAAGGTCTGTAGAGACTGCCATGAAGAAAAAGATGACAGAAGTCTGTACCTATGATCCCATTATGTCAATATCCATTCCCAGGCTTACTGTAGTTAGGAGTCTCATTTATTTGCTCATGTGTATGACCCTGAATGAGTGAATAACCATATTGTAATTAGCTTTTCCAACTATTAAAAGTCTTTGGAATAAAGTACAGGCTTAAATGAGAGGCAGCATGATGTAGTGGTTTGAGCAGTGGACTGTGACTCTGGAGACCAGGGTTTGAATCCCTGTTCGGCTATGGAACCTACTGGGTGACCTTGGGCAAGTCACATTCTCTCAGTCTCGGAGGAAGGCAAAGGCAATCCCCTGAACATATCTTGACCCAGTGACCTTAGGATCCACATATGTCGGAAAAGACTTGAGGGTACACAACAACAACAACAACAACAACAACAACAGGCTTAATTGGTTTTCTTGTTAAGCAAGTGCCATGCTCCCTTTTGCCTAGCTTCCTCATGTGTCTAACTATGGGTTTGTTCCTTATATTCCTTTTGAATGGCTATGCTCTGAGTTATTAAATATTGAATGGTAAAAAGGAAGAGCCAGCATGGCATAGTGGTTTGAGTGTTGGACTACAACTTTAGAGACCACGGTTCGATTCTCAGCTTGGCCATCAAACCTACTGGATGACCTTGGGCAAGTCACAGGCTCTCAGCCTCAGGGGAAGGAAATGTCAAATCTCCTCTGAACAAATCTTGCCAAACAAACCCCATGATAGGGTCACCTTAGAGGTAAAGGTATACCCTATTGACAAGGTTGTTAAGTTGTGTCCGATCATAGGAGGCAGTGCTCATCTCCGTTACTAAGCCGAAGAGTCAGTGTTGTCGGAGACTACTCTGTGATCATGTGGCCAGCATGGTTGCACAGAACGCTGTTTACCTTCCCACCGAAGTGGTACCTATATATCTACTTGCATTTGCATGCTTTCGAACTGCTAGGTTGGCAGAAGCTGGGACTAGTGACAGGAGCTCACCCCATCATGCCCCACCCAGGCCTCGAACTGCCATCCTGCCGATCTTACAATCAACAGAGTCAGAGTCTTAACCACTTAAGCCACTGCGTCACCTTAGGGTCGCCATAAGTTGGAAATGACTTGAAGGTACACAACAACTACAAATATTTTAAAATACATTTTATAGCTTATCTTTTGCCAGCCCATTTCAGAAGCCAACCTACATGAGCTTATAGTATACCTTCAGTCCAATTTGCCCTGGGGTAGGAAACTTTAGTCCCTCCAGATGTTTTAACTGAGACTTCTATAAGTTGGTCCAAAATGTCTGATGGCCAAAAGTTCACCCAGGTCTATACTGACTTGTAGTGGCTTCTCAGAGTTCCAGACATCCCCCCAACCTTAACTGGGGAACAAACCTGGGACCTTCTGCACACATATGTACCCTGAGACTTTGCTACAATGATTTTATCTGTGTCATTTTCTGCTGAAGGCATAACTTTTTTGGTGCATGCAGTTCTGGCACTAGTCTTGAAAAGATTCTTGGGCTCTGCAGGACCCCTGGTCTTTAGACTGCATGCTGGATGGATTTTATCCCACTGTCTTGAGGTTAGCCCTAGCCCATGACCCCTTCCATTTGGTCTCTTTCTGTGTCTGTTTAATACTTTGAAAAGAAAACATGCATGGGGTAAAGACAGCTGGGTATGTATTTGATGGCTCTGAGAACAAAATAACAACACTGCTTTTATTCTTAAGGGGCTGTTCTGTTCTGATGGTGTCACCTTTGTGTTCTAATTGACTAACTCTCTATGGGGCCTCCCTCTGTTCCCATTCCCTAGTGGTTCATTTGATGGTTCTCAAAAATTCAGATAGCTCTTCTCCAAGTTTGCTTCCGTCTAGCAAAGCAGAAAACAAAAAAGCCACAACTGCATTCTTATTTTGCCCATCTGTAGCAAACACAATGTACAACTATGAAGAGTGCTGAGCTCTACGGGTGAAAGTAACAATGAGTTTTTGCCAAACTTTTACAAAGGAAAAGCTGTGTGTCTTCTCAACAATGATGCACACATAAGTTCACAGACAGAGAAGTGCTGTGAAGGGTGGAAAGAGAAAGAAGGATGGATGCTGAACGGAATCTACTGCAGAGGAATTGGTTCCAGTCTCAGGAAGCATTCTACTCATTAAATGAATGTGAAAACCATCAGCTATAAGGATGTACCTGTCAATGTACATTTTTAGTAGATGCCATTTTCTTGTGTCTGAATGCCATTGAGTACAGTTGGCCCTCCACATCCATGGATTCTGGGTCCATGGATTCAACTATCTACTGCTTGGGGGGAGAAACACTTTTTTTAAAATCCAAAAGGTAAACATTGATTTTGCCATTTTTATAAGGTACATACTTTTATTATGTCATTGTATATAATGGGACTTGAGCATCCACACATTTGGTATCCATGGGGGGTCTTGAAACCAAACTCCAGCAGACATCAAGGGTCCACTATACTTGAAATAAAACTGGGAAGATGGTTTGTTCTGTAATATCTTTTGTTAAGTCTGTAATCAAGAACAGTCTTGGGATGGAAAATAAGTTTAAAATTATGTTAGCTTGAAATAAAAAGTATTGCAAAAAAGCATCTAGGGTGGATGATCCTGGGGTAATTGGTTTTAATTTATAGGTTACTGGTGACTGTTCTAGACAAAACTAGGGTTGTTGCACATATACATTTTTCCCAAGTGAAATACCTGATAAATGAAAAATATACCAGGATATACCGGAGCGGGGCTGGCTGCTCATTAAAATCCAGTCTTCTGCCTAGATCCACAACTATCTTGGCTATCAGTCCGGATCTAGTGAGCCCCAAACCCGATCCTTTCCCAAGGATCTTTTTGGGGATTCTTGAAATCCCCTCTTCCCCACCCAGGCGATCTGCAGAGAGCCCTCACTGCGAACCGCTCGCCTTGCCGTCCCCCGCTGGAAGTCAATGTAATTTTATTTATAGTCAAAGGAAATCACCATCCATGTGAGACATCCACTCACTGACACATTCAAGAACTGTTAATATAAAGGTGGTAACAGATAGTGACTTAAAGGGGTTTACAGAGGACAATACTGTTTCAATTTGAGATGTGTAGCTCCAATTGGGGGGGCACTGAGATGGAAAATGGCTCAACTGCTGCCTTAGGATCGTGGCATGGCCAGCTTATGCTGAGGAGTCAGGTGAGATATGGACAGAGTGTTTGTCTGATCTCAAACGAGACCAAATTGGGGATGCCTCAGCAGGCATATTCATAAGGCAAAATCTATCCCAGGGCAGATTTGGGGATTAAAATAAAGTTGCCAGGAGAGAAGAATGACAAGGGAACTTGTAAATGACTGGACAGTCAGGGCAAATGTCTCTGGAGTATCTCCAGAAGGAAGTATACTTGGACTTCTGTTCTTTTGCAAACACCAGGTCTATCAGCCACCATCACATTTTTCAATGAAAGGATTATGCAGACTTCAATCTTGATCGATCTATTCTGTCTTCATGCTCTAGAGCTCCCCCATGCTAAGCTTACAGATTTCCTTATATGACAAGGCAATTTCTTGCATTGGGGTGCCCTCAAGGCTACATGCTTTAAACATCCCATTGATATCAATTTGATACTGACATGGAGGAGAGATGCAGAGGGCTAGATCTTGGGGTAACAGGATATTAATAAATTCAATATAGATGAGGAAATTAAAATAGTCAAAGACTTCCCATAGCTCAATCACTGACCCGTCAAGAAATCAGGAGAAGACTAGAACTAGAAATAGCAGCTATGAAAGAACTATTCAAATTCCTAAAGTTATATTATATACAACTGAATACTAAAGTGAGAACTGTTCATCCCATTATATTTCCTATCAGTATGTAGGGGTGCAAGAGCTGGATGGTGAAAAAAGCTGATACAAAGAAAATCAACTCATTTGAAATGTGGTGCTGGAGAAGAGTTCTGTAGATACTGTAGCTATCTAAAAAGACAAACAATTGGGTAAAAGAGCAAATTGGATCTGAACTTTCCTAGAAGCCAAGATGATTCAATTGAGGCTATTGTACTTTGACCTCATCATGAGAAGACATGACTAACTAGAAAAGATGATAATGCTTGGAAAGATAGAGGGCAGTAGAAAGAGAGGAAGACCACACAGTAGATGGATAAACTGAATCAAAGAGGACATGGCCCTAAGTCTTGCAGGAACTGAGCAGGTCCATTGAGGACAGAGCGTGTTGAAGATGTTTCATTCATAGAGTTGCCAGAGGTCAAAGGTGACTTGAGGGCAGTTAACAACAACAAACCATATGAAATTGCAAACAATATCCATCCCATATTGCAGAAGTTAGTCAGGTTTAGATGTCCTGCTAATTGTCAGAAGGCTGACTGCACTGTCTTCCCTCCTGTTGTCAGTCCTCACTATGGTTCAGGGGCAACTAAGGACCGGGGACCGGATGCGGCCCCCTGAGGCCTTTGGACCGGCCCCAGGCTGGTCCTGCCGCCGCTGCCGCCACCATCCACCATGATGATATTGATTATTGTTGTTATTACTTGTTCTTGGGGTTTTCTTGGCAAAATCTCCACAGGGGTTTTGCCATAGCTTTTCTGAGGCTGAGAGAGTGTGCATGCATATTTTTTAAATTTTTTTAAAAAAAATAATATTTATTTATTTATTTATTTATTTATTTTTGGTGCTTCGGCCCCCCAGTTGTCTGAGGGACAGCAACCCGGCCCCCGGCTCAAAAAGGTTGCCTACCCCTGCTATGGCTCATTGGATGTATGGCTCTTTGGATGCTATTCCGCTGCATGTTTGGGAAAACCTAAAAATATGTTCAACCTGAGGCCTAAAAACAGTAGTAATGAACACTGAACTGTATTATATAGGAACCGTTCAAATGTAACAGCATATGATGGTTTTGCTGTGTGTTCCTAAGTCTGTATGAGCTTTCAGGCTCTTCATTTCCTCTTTCTGCTCTTGCCCTGGTGCAGACCTAAGAGTTGTATTGAAAGCCTTTGTTTCCACTTTTAAGCTAACAAGAAGTTCCTTCTTACATTTGAACTTTTGAGAATTCTGATTAATTTAATCAAGCCAAGATCAGGTGATCACAGAATCATAGAGTTGGAAGAGATCTCAAGGGCCATCCAGTCCAACCCCCTTCCATGCAGGAATACACAATCAAAGCATCCCTGACATATGGCCATCCAGCCTCTGTTTACAAACCTCCAAAGAAGAAGACTCTACCACACAATATGTTCCACTGTTGATAAGCTCTTACTGCCAGGAAGTTCTTCCTAATATTCAGGTTAAATCTCTGTTCCTGTAGTTTGTATCTGTTGGTCTGAGTCTGTGTTGGTCTCTGGAACAGCAGGGGAAGGGAATTTTGCTCCATCCTCAATACGAATCCCTTCAAATATTTAAACACAGTTATCATGTCACATCTTAATTTTCTCTTCTCCAGGCTAAACATACCCTGCTCCATAAGCCATTCCTTGTAGGGCATTGTTTCTACACCTTTCACCATTTTGGTCACCCTCCTCTGGACACATCTAAATTATGGTTTAGTTTAAACTGGGGACAAAGATCATGCAATGGTCCAAATCTTGTTGGACTGCAACTCCTAGCATGATTGACTTTATTTTCTAGGGCTGCTGGGACTTGCAGTCCAACAGCCTTTGGAGGGCTGTGTGATTCCTACCCCTGTTTACATCATTTGAGTTCACATGTAGCAGGGAACTCTGGTTAGTTTAAAAGTGGATGTGAAAGCTCTTTCCAATGAAGGCCTAAGGAAGAATAAAGAGCACATAAACTCAAAGTTTGTGCACGTAAAGAGCATGTTTTAATATTATGCCTAAAAAAGTCCATTGCGGGCAAGGGTATTTGAGGTCAAGCTAAGTAAGTTAACAGGTGGATATTTGTCCCCCATAAACTGTACATTGTTCATATAATGCATGCATGCTGCTGTTGCTGTCTTTGTATGGTGACATTGGTTGTGGGCCTGTATATAAGTGGGGGAAAGGAGGATTTCTATTAATTTGTGTCTTCTTCCCCAGGAATGTAACAACAGGTTCACATTTTTGTTCAGAGCAACTTATTTGTACGAACTGTATACTGTTTTGGCAACCTTCCTATTTTCATAATTACTTTCATGTGCCATGTTTCTTCTTTGATTATATATTGAATCTGAATTTTCTTTTCACATTTGTATGTTTATGTTTCATGCTACTTCACACTCCAGTCTTGTGCATATTGGCCTGAAAATAAGCCCTATGCAATGCAACAGAACTTACTTTGGAGTAAGCATGCTTTGGATTGGGGTATGCACTTTACATACTGGGGTTAGATATGAAGCCATCCAGTTGTGCGTGCTTCAGCTTTCAAGGTGATAATTGCTTCACATAAATACTGGTACTTTTCATTATCTGTAAAGGAGAGGTGGTGGGAATTGTATGATCCTCCAGTTGTGGTTGAACTGCAACTCCCAGGAGCCCTAGCCAGTGTAGCTAATAGTAAGGAATTCCGAAAATTGCTGTAACTGATGGTTCCTGCTGTTGTAAAGAGTACTGATTTCAAGGAGCAGAAGCTGGAAATGAAATAATTATTGTTGGAAAGAGAAAGAGGGATAGGGGAGAGCAGTTCTGGATATTATCTTTGTAAAATGGCACAGTCCTAGAATTTCTCCCAAGTACAGTAGTAGTAGCAAGGATACTGTAATAAGAGGGCTTTAGGAAATTATCTGGAAAACACAGTGACTTTCCTTCAGCAAACTGACATGGTTGTGGCAAAAAGCTGTTTGCACAATCACATTTAGAATGAATTGTATATGATCTGTCTATGTTTATGAGCAGGATGACAATCTCCTGCCTTGCCTCTCACCTCGAGTTGAGATGACCTCTTAAATGTTATGTGTAACTAGGGATCTGTGCATAGAGCTCAGTTGTTATTCATGATCAAGAATTAAAGACTATGGGCCTTTGCAGACTGCCAGAAATAGTGCACATTAAATTGAGGCACTGCCCTGGCTCAGTGCTAGGGAATCATGGGAACTGTAATTCATTGTGGCACCAGAGCTCTCTGACAGAGAAGGCTCAATGTCCCAGAAAAAAATACAATTCCCATGATTCCCTAGCACTGAGCCAGGGCAGTGCCTCAATTTAATGTGCACTATTTCTGGCAGTCTGCAAAGGCCCTGAATGAATCATCTTCATATTTAATTCATAGTTCTGTCTGCCATAAGGCAACATATTCAGGGGTTAGCTATGTTGACCATGAAGCAAAATACAACAAAATATAAAATCTGAAAAATGTGATACCTTTATTGGCCAATCACAATGCACAAAATATATAATGCAAGCCTTTGAAGCTCCACTGGCTTCTTTATCAGGCAAATATATATTTTAAGATCACACAGGAGAAGAAAAGTGATGACATTAAAGTTATAGGTCTACATTTTATATCAGATGTTGTTTCTGTTGTAATTCAGTAATTCTAGGGGGCGTCTTAATACTGGCAGAGACCGCTCCCCAACTTGGCCATATGGAGACTGAATCAAAGGATAGTAAAATGTAAATTGTTAGCAGCCATAAAGTAACTTCTCTTGAGTATGAGATAATGTCAGAGGTGGAATTATCAGTTCCTTCACATTTTGTACACACTCCATAATATAAGATTTGAACTAGTTCAACTGGGTTGAACCTGAACTGGGTTCAAACATTTTCATGTTACGAATTTTATTTTATATTTTTATTTTGATGTAACAGCATTGCTTCAGTCTGAATCTTGGAAAGGGTGTAACACTTAAAATAATTCCTGGAATGGGAAGGAAAAGCGGATGCTTTCTGCATCGAGAGTCCTTCGTGGATTCAACATTCTTTGTTTTGTTTGGCTGCAGACTGTTTCCTTTGTTGTATCAGTGCTTGACCTCTTTGCGCCTTTATGTGTTAGGAGATTTTGACTGTAGAGAGGTTTGTTTGGTTTGGTTTGGTTTTTTTACTCTGGTTTTACAATTGAACAGTCAGCACTGTTAAAAGCCTGTGTTTCTAACTCAAAAAGTGAAAGATGGCAGCACAGAATGCATTTTTAATACAAAAATAGAACAAAAACAATCAAGCATCTTGCTAGCTTCTGCCCACGAGCACGATGGAAATTTAGGGTTCATTCCCACTTGCATTTAAACCGATTTGCAATTCAGATTCGATTCAGGCCAGTGCATAGTTCCCACTTGTTGTTGTTAGCTGCCCTGGAGTCAGTTCTGACTCATGGCGACCCTTTGGGTGAGACATCTCCAAGAATCCCTATCTTCCACTGCTTTGCCCAGATCCTGCAAGCCCTTGCCCATAACCCCCCTGATCGAGTCAATCCATCTGGCTTGTGGTCTTCCTAATGTCACAGCACATCCTTTGTTTTCACTCAGACATTTAAACTCATAATATTAGAAATTTTGAATATTAACTTCAAATTTTGAAGTTAATATATTCAAATGTTGAATATTAACTCCTCAGCCTGGAGCTGGGCTTTCCATCTCTTTGCAAACTTCAGCAGGAAGGGAGGTGTTGATGGAGGCCTTCAGGTTAGGTAGATGCCTTCAGGCTGTGTTTGACTTATGATGATCCTAAGGTGAATCTATCATATATTTTTTCTAGGCAAGATTTGTTCAAAAAGGATTTGCCATTGCCTTCCTCTGAGGATGGCAAAGTATGACCTGCCCAAGGTCACCCAGTAGATTCCTAAGGCCAAGCAAGGATTCAGATCCTGATCTCCCAAAATCTAAGTTCATCATTTAATCCACTACACTATACTACACTGGCTCTGTTGCCCAGTTGGCCTAGGGAAAACCTTTATGAATGCCTTTTGCAAGATTAGCCCAGGGCACAAAGGGATTTGTTTGTACTGAGTGCAGGGAATAACACTTTCAAATTGATTGCACAGCTCTTAAAATCTTATACAAGATTTACATTCAGAAAGCCATGTGCTAGTCCCAACAACCATTTTATTACATCAGATTGTTCCATCTCTGTTCCAAAACTGCTCTACCATTATGCTTCATGACAAGATTAGAATATAATCATGTTAGCTAATTATTTCCAGTTGTTTACTGTCTTCTCTTGAAGGCTAAGAATGTAGTAGATTTTTCCTCTTCTCTTGAACAGCGGTTTCCAGTGGAGTAAAGAAGATCTTTGGATTTATCAAGTTATCATTAATCAGTACCCCAAAGATATGCAAGGCAGAAGAATTCTCTACTTGGATATGCTACAGAAAATTCTGCCTCACAAGTCTAGGCAAAATCTCGTAAGTGGCACAATAATTTACCTTTTCAGTTCAATGTTATGATGAACATTTGAGTTGATTTTCAGCAGAGATGTATTTTATAAGTTACTGAATCTAGGGTTGCATCCAACATTGCACAAAACAAGAGTGTTTCTGTTTGCACATCAGAACTTCACCTTTCTTTCCTGTCTCATGCACAGTCATTGCATTGGTACTCCCTTTTTGGATAGGAATTTATAGAAATATTCTGCAAATCTAAAAGCAAGCAAAAAGGAACACACAAATGCAGGTCACTCTAGCCAGCTTCTCAAGTGAAGAAGTACTTTCACATTAAGCTTAATTATTAAGACCATAATAGATGCCCTTTGCCAATGGTCCCAGGTTGCTAAATCCATCACTGTTGGCTCCTTTAAATTAGGGATGGGGATCATAACTCCCTCCAGATGTCATTGGACTACAGTTCCCACAACTTCTTACTATGCTGATTGGGGCTGCTGCTAGTTGCAGTCCAACACAATATGGAGAGCCCTAAAATTTCCACCTCTAAATAAAAATGCATTCAAGCCCCAGTATCTCCAAATCCATTCCTACAGCCTCATTCCCCCTAAAATGAAGATCTTGAAGATCAGAAACTTCCAGAGTGGATTTCAATACTATTTATAGGAATATGACCAGGGCTTCAAAGTCTTTCATTTGGTCTCTTTCTGCAGCCCATGTGCACCCACATAACTGACTTCTTGGATTCAAAAATGCTTCTTCCTCAAACATGGGATGGGCTGGTTCCTCACCATGTACCTGCATTAAAACTCCACCAGTGTCCTAGTCTAACTGCAGTCTATAGCAGTGCAACAAATTACCTGACTACCAGGACCAGCATTAAAGCTTGCAATCTGAAGATGAGTTTTTTATGGTGCTACTCTTTGTGTGGTCCTTTGGATCACAGACATCATCTCTTTAATCTTTTCTTAACCAACTCATTAATATTACATGTCTGTCTTGGCCATTTGACATTTCAAACAAGTGTGCCAAAAATGATATAAAATGATGCAAAATTGATACAAAATGTTGATTGCTACAAAAATGTTGCTATATTACTATACTTATTATAATTATAGGTGGCATCTCCACTATGTGTATGCATTTGAATTTATATCTTGACTGCTTCCCCAAGTGCACAGGAAATTACCATAGTATCAAATCATTTTCAAACAATGAAGTATTCACGCAGCACCTCTCTGCTCAAGACAATTCCCAAGAATTACAGTATTGCTCCTGCCACCAGCTGCATACACTTTGCATCATTGCTGCATTCTTGCCTCAGCTTTTTCTTTTACAAAATGATATTCTTGTGTCATTTGACGGTGATGGTGGTGGTGGTGGTGGTGGTATAACCGAACATATCCATGAGATTAGTCAGGAAAGAGAATATCTTATTGGTCTATTGTAATTATTCTCTTTTTTTCTCTGCTTTCTCATTGGATAATGTTTTTGCTTCCTTTTTGACATCATCCTATGGACGTAACCTTCTTTTTCAAAGTATTTTGGAGCTGCAAGTTCATCAGCCCAGCCTAAACCAAACAGTTCATACAAGCACTTGACATTCTTGGGAGGGTAGAGTTCCCTTCTGTCTTCATTACTGAGTACAAAGTTAATGTTGATATTTTGGCCCAGAATTCATTTGGCGACTTACATCTTTGTAATTGGACTTACATCTGCAGTAAGTAGAAGTGAGCACTTTTGCAATGTCCATATTCAGCAAGGGGCTGCCATGATGTCCCTACCTAGGAGAGCCAGTGAAATGATCATTGATCATCGGGACCATTTTGCATTGAAACTAATGCACAATGGGACCAATGTACAACAGGACCGATATGTATCAGGAACAATGCACAATGGGACTGATGTGCAATGGGAAAATACAAATCAGGACAAATGCACATCAGGATATTCTTCTGGGTGCCCTAATTCACACCTTTGCAATTCACTAGGTGGGCTCCTTAGCACCTCTGCTATGTAGCCAAGTATGCATAAACTTACATGACATAGACCACAATATGTCAGAATTTTGGCCAATGTTAATTTTAACTTCTGATAGTTTCTAATGGTGACTTGCAATAACTTTGAAATATGGATATTCTTTTATTAGGTTGCTCACGAAAGAGCTTGGGACCACTATCATTTTACTAGGAATCAGTGGAGGGTGTTGATGTTCAACTGGGTCCAAGCAAAAAAAGCATTTCTACTGAAGGCAGTAATGACTCTGGCAGAAGCGTGTGCGGCTCATGAGACAGAACTTATGTTAGCCAATAATAGAAGAAAACAACAGGAAATATGTGCGGATCTTAAGGAAAAGGTAAGGTCAATTTCACAACCATAGGTTAAAATTTATGTTGCCCTGTATTCAAGCCTGTTCGATATTTGCTTGAGTGGGGGAAAATATTGTGTACTGTGTAGTATAGGCTTTCCCCCTTTGAAAATTGAGACTGATCGCCACACACTCATAGTTACTAAGCTAATCATTCTTCAGCAGAGCATTTTTTATTACATGTCTCTGGGGAATGGGGGAGGGGAGACCTGCCTAATTTGTTTTGCTACAAAATCTGTATACAATTTGTTGTTTTTTAATTTCACTGCTCTTGAGGCTTTATATTAATGGGCTTGTTTTGCTTCAGTCACACTCACGCCTATGGAATCATTCCTTTTGCTAATAGATATTGTTTTCATTAATAGTATTCTGTACTGGTGTAACAGTAACAGGAATGGGTGATCTGTAAGAGAGAACAATCTATTATATTTAATGAGTGTTTGTACTAGCAAAGTGTTTAATTCTGGTGTGTAAAAGTAGTCCAATGCTCAAGTTATTTGTTGGAATGAGGAGGAAGTTCCTAATGAAATTCACAAGTCCTCTTTCTGTCCTTGTCTCAGTTGTAGCCAAATCACAGCCTTGTGCATTATTTTAAAACAATATCTAGGGGACCTCCATACTCCTCTGGAATTCAAGCACCATTCAAGAAAACAATGAATAGATCAAATTGATAACTAAGGGGAATAAAGAGAAATGAGTACAGGAATTAAATGTGAAAATCAGGACAAAAATATAAATTTGGGAAAACCTGAGATAAATCTAGATGACCAGTCTACCAGTTGCCAAAAGTGTGATCAGCTAGAATCAATAGAGAGCAATAAGCACGTTCTGTCCTGCCAACATTCCTGGGTGCTTTGCTCTGGTCTCTGACCATTCTCTATTCACAATATCAGCAGAGTGTCTACTATAGCAACTGTTGGTGTTAATATGATTCTTGTATGTGATGTAATGCCATTTATATCTGGTGACAACATTATAGTTATTCTTATCTATCCCCCCCCCCCAAAAGTGAGCACCAGCAAGTATGGGGGGGGAAGGGAGGAAGAACAGTCCCCTTTCCTTACCTTGCTCTCCTGCTTCCTACTCTGTCCTCTGCTTTTCAGTGTTTTCAACTGCCCCTTAAAATTCCAATCTATCTTATGCAGGTTTTGCATGACCATCCAGGTCAACGTAATGTACAAGATGGTTTTTAAGGCCCCAGACAACTGAGGTAGGGCGCAAACCTTTGTAACAACTGAAAGGATCAAAAGTGCTATCATTCCATTTTACATGCAGCAGCCTACCTCTTCCTTTGGGTACAGTTGTGTCTGATAACCTTCCTGAGCATGTGGAGTCACATTGTTGGAAGATATAATGTTGCCTTCAGGACAATACTTACTCATCTAAAGTTGGGAGTTACAGAGGAATTCTGTCTCCAGTTTATCTTTTTCCTGCTACATGTGCTTTCAAGATGCAAGAAAAAAAGACAAGCATTTGGCCAGCAGCAGCAATTCTGGTGTCAACCAATAGAGACAGATATGCTCCACATTATATTAAAGTGCACCTGATTATGGGCTTCATAACCCTTAGGGTTCCATTATCAGCCCATTTTTACTCTTCCTGTATGTAAAGGACACTGCTCATACTTGTTGAGTAAGGGACGGTTTCTAACCCAGTAGAGAATTTCTCCTAATTGCATGGAAGAATGGGCGGAAGAATGCTCTGCACACCCATGTCTTCTTTTACAGGAAGCATTGGGGGAAAGAATGAAGGACGTGCAGGGTTCCTGGTTTGAGGCATGGGCACATATTCTGTTAAGTTGCCTCTGTTATTTTCCTGGGTTGGGTAGTGGTATGAAGGTCATCTGTGTGAAAATAGAAAGAGGGCAACAGAAGATGGACAGTAGCTATACTTCCCTAAGCTGTGTTAGATAAATTGGAAACAAAACAAGAGAGAAACAAGCTTGCTTCATTTCTTATAAAAAATCATGTGCTAAATGGTATGATCCATCATGTGCTATACTGTAGTTCTCTGGATTCTGAGCATTAAAACAGAATGCAAGTGTGCCTATACAAATTTTGAATGAGTAAGATCCATCCCATGAGGTTAAACCTACTTCCACTATATGGAGTAGAAAAGAAAACACTTTCGTTCCTCTTCAGAAGCCTTTGTGTTCTTCATAAGTAGCAAAACTGGAAGAGTGATTGAGATAGAGATGGGATGTGTGTCATGAGTTCAGACTGTTCTTCTTCTACAGTTTTCTGTATAGAGAAGATTTAAAATAATAGGAATAAAAAAGTAAAAAGTTCCCCTTTCTTGTTGTTGTCATGTGCCTTCAAGTTGTTTCTGACTTATAGCAGCCCTAAGTTGACCCTATCACAAGATTTTCTTGGCAAGGTTTGTTCAGAGGGGTTTTTTTCCCTTTCCTTTCCTCTGAGGCAGAGAGAGTGTGACTTGCCTTGTGTCCCCCAGTTGGAATCCATGACTGAGTGAGATTCAAACCCTGGTCTCCAGAGTCGTAGTCCAACATTCAAACCAGTACAGCACATTGGCTCTCCCCCTTTTCTGGTTTTCACAAACAAGTCTCCTCCTCCTTCTCACCTTAGAAATAAAGTGCTCACCCATCCCATTTGTGATGCTACTAATGCATCTGAAGCTTGAAATGTTTTTAACAAAACCAGTCCAAATTAGAGAACAGGTTGGGAAACTTTCTTGACTCAAAATGATCACTGAATGAAGAAGGATCTTCTTCTTCCACCCATTTTCAGATGCCCTTTCTGGACCTTTTTGAAGAATGATTGTTGGTCATGTCTGGGGAGAGAGTCTTCTCTGTTGTGGCATCAGCACTATGGAATGTACTTCTTGGGAAGTTCACATGGTATTGACTCCAGAATCTTTTTAGCATCAGGAGAAGACTTTTTCCCCCCATTACCTTTTGACTTTAAGGGGGGAATCAGACCACCCTGAAGGAGCAGCTTGCAGCCCCCCCCTTTGAGCACCAGATCGGGGCTGCAGCAACCGCACGCCACGGCCTCAATCCGGCTTTTTGAGGTGGCAAGAAGCCGACTTTTCCACCGCAGCAGTGGTTTTTCTGCTGATGATCACCGCCCCCTACGGTGGGTTACAACTAGACATTTATGTCAAGGGGAAACCTCTACCTTTTTAATAAGATAGCTTCCATGCTTTCTAACCATAAATTGCCAAGAATGCCTTGTTCATGAAGGTGTGAAGTATTAGAAAATGGGGACATGGGGGAAGGCCCAACCCCATTTGTTGAATGTCCTCTCCTTGTTGTCTTATTGTCACCAACACTGCTTTCATTTAGATGTCAAGTGAAAATTTAGCTGTTCATTGATTTATCTAAAATATATAAGCAGTTCTAATCTTTCAAATCTGTTTAAAGTCATTTATTATATTTAATATATTTAAGTTAATTTAGATTATTTTTACTGTTTTAAACTGTTTCTTTTAATTTTACTTGTAAGTGGTCCTGAGATCTTTCTGCTATAGGACGGGGTAGAAATAATTAAATAAATGATGAGAAAAACAAGGTTTTAATTAATTTTTAATTTAAATTTCAAAGAATTGCTGTTGTTTTTAATCCAACCAACTGTTTCAATAGAAATGGCAAAAGGCTTAAAATGAAATTGAACTCCTCTAAGTATAAATTGCCTAGCATCGTGAGATACCAAAGCAGAGTAAATCAACAGGGACCATATGGCAGTTCTCTGAATTGCACCGATGGGAGACTGGAATATATCTATAAAACAGCTATCCCTTACAGTGTGGAACATGGCAGTTTTCCAGGAAAAAAGTGACACACTACAAAGAAAGCAAACGAAAACAGAATTGTTGTCCCATGTTATCAGAACCTGCTCTGTGAGCGTTTCACATTTTGAGATTCCTGTAAAGACTCTAATATCTTCTCTTCCCAGGATCTGAAATGTGTTATCCTTGCCAAAGTCGTCTCCTGATCCAGCCCATGTGATGTCACTTCTGCTTCTGAATCCCTTGATCACTCTTTTCCTCTCTTTTTAAAATATTTTCTATTAACATTTTAAAAACGCCTTTTGTTATATCTGGATTTGTGCCATCAGTGGAGCTGGAATTGCTATTTGGACAATAGTCAGGAATTATGTGTGTGGTTCATAGAAAGAAGCAATTAATAATTCCCCCCCCCCACACACAATTTTTCAGAAATTGTCCGTAGCTGCTATTTCTAATTATAATTGGGACACAAGCCCTTCTTCCCTATTCTAGTGCTAGCAGACAATGGCATTGTCCCCTGTTCCCTTCAGTGGAGCTGAGGATTTATGTGTGAGAGGCAACCAAGCCTATGCTATTACCTCAACTGCTAAGGAGACAGTGGCTGCCTATACACTGTGCCACATTTTGAGGTCTTCCTGAGAGCTTAATTTGTGCTATTTTCAGCTGGCAGGGCGTGTTTCTGGGCGGCATGAAATAATCATGCTGCTGAGCAAGTAGTGTGTCCATTAACACATTGTCAAAAAAGAGGAAATGCAACACTAAAAGAGAGAGCACAAAGGAGAAACCATATTTGCATAACATTGGCATATGTTAGTTTATATGGAATAATGCAAACCTGGAGAGTGGGGGGAATACTGTGATTTAAATAGCAATAAAACTGTAACCTGGTTCCCTGTCTGTTTTCCCAGTCTGCTGTTGAGTAATAACCATTAATTGGCAAGTTCCAGACCCCTAGTTTGCCATCTTGTGGTTCTTTAAGCTGGACGTGGACTGAACAAATACCCAAAAGAGGTTGCCTTCAAACAGAGGACTGCCCCAGAAACAGCCTTACATATAGAGCAGTAGTTTCCAATGGTTGGTTCTCCAGATGTTTTGGACTTCAGCTCCCATAATTCCTGACTGCTGTCCAAATTGGCTGGAGCTTCTGGGATCTGAGGTCTACAATAAATGGAGGACCAAAGGTTGGGAACCACCAATATAGGGGATTTTTCAGAATAAAATAGGGCACACGGCCATCCTATGAGATAGGGCAGATGGGAACTGGAGTCTAACAACTTCTAATAACTCCTCCAAATGCATCTGAGGAAGTAGGATCAATTCTATGGAGTTTATCACACGGGACAGTTTCATCTTTAAAGAGATAATAAAGTGGAAATAAGCCATCCCGAAAATAAAGTGAAAATAGAGGTTAATTGCACAAAAGCATTTCACACGTAATTAAAATAAATGCGCGATCACACAATAACGGGATAAACACCGTTTTTGCATTTCACACAGAAGTGAAAGAAATCCGCAAATGTACTAAAAATGCTATACTTCCACATGCGCAGATGTAAGTTTAATTTCTGCGACAGAGGAGTGTTGTTTGCGTCATTTCCTGTGCGACACTGCCTCTCCCTTCTGTTTGCCTTGTTAGATCACCATTACAGTCCTTCCGTTTGCCTTGTTAGATCGCAATTACAGTAATTCTGTTTGCCTTGTTAAATCACCATTACAGTCATTCCATTTGCCCGGTTTATATTAATGTTCATATTTATAACTACACATGCATGAAATACACACACATACACACACACACACACACTTACATATTATATAGTTATAGATATAGTCATATATAAAGTTGTATGTGCTTATACAGAAACATACATATCAATATATATATATATATATATATATATATAATATACATATCAATACTAATGCGTGCGTGCGTGCAAGGACATATAACTTTATATATAACTATATATATATATATATAGATAGATAGATAGATAGATAGATAGATATGTGTGTGTGCGTGCATGCACATGCGCGGACACACACACACAGTTATTAGTATTGATATATATGTTTGTTATATATGTATATATTGTGTATGATATATATGTATATTGATATATATGTTTCTGTATAAGCACATAACTTTATATATAACTGTATATATATATATATATATATATATAAATGTGTGTGTGTGCATGTTTCTGTGTGTGCGCACACATGCATGCAAGCACGCATGCACACACATTTAAAAGTACTGATATGTATGTTTCTGTATAAGCACATATAACTTTATATATAACTATATATAACTATATATATATATATTATATGTGTGTGTGTGTGTGTGTATACGCACACACACACACATTTAAAAGTATTGATATGTAGGTTTGTTATATATATATTTATTGTGGATGATATATATGTATATTGATATGTATGTTTCTATATAAGCACATATAACTTTATAACTATATAATATATATATATATATATATATATATATAACTGTGTGTGTGTGTGTGTGTGTGTGTGTATATATATATATATAGCTATGTATATGTGTGTGTGTGTGCATGTGTTTGTGTGCATTTGTCTCTTTGCATACTACTATAGTAACTGTACATGCAAATGTGTGTGTAAGTATATATATATATATATATATATATATATATATCTGTACACCACAATGTTGGCAGAATATCAGCATATAATAACAGTGGAGCATGATGTCCCCATGCATGATGCTGGCAGGTACCAAGTCCCAGTGAAATAAAAGTATGGACAATAGTTTTCCCTTTCCCATATATCCCATCCCTACACAACTGTATACTTCTATACCAGGCACCCCATAGCACCATTAAAAGAGGACCAGAGGAGGACAGAGCGAGCGAGCGGCAGTTATAGCGGAGAAAGGAAGCCAAAAGTGAGAGGCTGAGAGGAGCAGAGTGAGCGGAGGACAGAGGCCAAAAAGTGAGGGGTTTGGAGGACTAGAGGAGGACAGGACGGGTGGCAGGCAACGCGGAGAAAGGAGGCTGAAAGTGTCCTCTGTTTGGAGGACAGAGCGAGTGGCAGCAGGTCGAAGGGGAGAGAGAAGTGAAAGAACCAGAAGAAAACAGAGTGGGAGGGAAGGAAGGTAGGTAGAAGGAGAGGCTCAGGAAGAGAGGAGACTTGTAGGACTAGAAGAGGAGAAAGAGAAAAAAGCAGAGGGGTTCATCTCTGCCTGGCATCTCTGACACTCAAGCAAAACACTGAACTATGGGAAAATAAACAAAAAATGAGTGAAAGGAGGAATATTGAGAATTTGAGTTTCATACTAAAGGCCAATTACTGCAAATGCGAAATTACTCTAATATCGCAAATGCATTTTCTCTGAAATCCCGAAAGTAAAAAGATCTCGGATAACACCATTTTATTAGCAGTTTTTGTGCGACATTGTGTGAAATCGTTGGGTGCAATTACGCTTTTTTCGGGATTTTTGTGGGATAAACTATTGATTTGCCCCGTGTGATAAACTCCTATGAAAGCTCATGCTACCAACTTTTATTTTTCAATAAGTCTCAAAGGTGCTGCAAGACTGAATTTCTGAAGGGCCACATGTTGACTATATACTATATAATGGCTCTTGTGATACTTAAGTATGCTATACAACTAGTTGTCGTGTAACCACTAGTGAAACCAGCAGTATGATTAGTTGCACATCTGGAAACTGGAGTGAATTTCTCCCTGGACATAGGGTGGAACTGGGTTGTGCAAATGCAATATAATTTGCACTAGCAGAATGACACAATTGGATACTGCCCAACATTTTTAATGGAATTTTTAAATTAAATTCTAAGATTGAGGAGTTTTAAAATTTAGGAAAGAACAAAAATGAACAAACATACCACTTCACCAAGACTTTTTTAGGAGTAACATCTGATATTACTTAGCAGAGCACTAATATTCAGCCTTTTGGAATGCAAAAGTAGAGCCTAATGCAGGGGTAGGCAACCTGTCCCCTTTAAGGGCCGAGGGACTTCAGCTCCCAAAATCCCAGGAGCTATTGGCCAACATGGGACTATTGGCCAACATGGCTGAGGCTTCTGGGAGCTGAAGTCCCTCGGCCCTTGTTGCCTACCCCTGGCCTAATGTATCCCATCAGAAAGTTGCAAACCTGAGATGTTTCTGGCCTAATTCACACTATGATTTAAACTGATTTGCAAGTTGAATTAAACCGGCTTATATGTGCCTCATTCACAATGGAGTCAAACCTGAATGTGATCAGCCTGAATGGGGGTGAATCGGCACAAGCCCTCTTGAACCGGTTCTTTTGAAGATGGATCTTTAGAGGTTCTTTTAAAAATAACTGGTTTGCAACCATGCTGAACTAATGTGAATGTATTTCTGATCACATTCAGGTCACCGAGGGAGGGGCAATGGGCAGAAGGGTGGTACCCATCCCACCGCAGGCCTGGGCAAACCACCATTTTCCCCCTCTCTGTGGGGCTGTGGGGGGCATGGTGTGATTTTTTTTTTAATTTTAATTGAACTGTCACATTTGCAAGGGTTCACAGGAGGGAGTCACGGGTGCTGTGGCAGGAATTCTCCACTGGCATGCATGGATCCGTGGGTGCCATGGGAGATTCTCCCCTGGGATGCATGAATCCATTTGTGCCATGGGGGATATTTCTGTTTCTGGCGCTGGGATTTGCTTGGCTGGCATTGGGGGTGGAAGGGGGTTGAAGAGTCAGTTGCGGGGGGGAGCCAAACATAAAAGGAATTAAGGCAGGGAGGAAGAGAAAGTTTGTGTGTGTGTGTGCGTGCGTGTGTGTGTGTGTGTGTACGCATGTGCATGCTAGACTAGGGAAAGTGAGGAGGAAGGTGTGTGTGTTTGTGACTGGATCAGCTGTTGCTCCTATAGAAATAAAAATCCTGCTTCTAGCCGCTCATTCCCAGGCACGGAGGGAAAGAGGAGGAGGAGAAGGGTGTTCATCTTACACACACACATACATACACACAGGCTCATGGAAATAGCGACAGCTGATGTGCGCAGCCACACCTCCGAGTGCTTGCATAACCGGAAACATGCACATGTGCATCATATGATTGACATTTTGTCAGAATCCAAAAGTATATGGATCTGCCATAATAAAGGATATAAGGGAATGGGAATAATTAATGTGCTGATATATCAATATAGAGAAGGAGAGAGGAATTGGAAGGGAACTATTATCCGAATGATAGGCAAATGGGAGAACAGACGGACTTTAGGAATGTTATTTTAGGGCCTTGTTTACTTCCTAGAACCAACCTTTGATGACCAGCAAAGTAACACCACACCTTCCTTTCCTAGGACAGATGTGGGCAATAGCAAAGGGGGGGGGGGAGCGGACACTTAAAAGAACCTTTTGATGTATCCCAAGGCGCTTGCATCGTGAGCCAGGAAAGGGGGGCTAGAAGAGAAAGGGTTTTAAAGAGAGTGTCATTCTGGGGAAATTCTGTTTGGATACTAATTTGTCTGTGACAACCTCTGTTTTTGAAATCCAGAATAAATTGTCAGTTAACTTTACTGTGATGTTTTCTTGGCTTTTCAAATCTTGGTCAGCTGAACATGACACATTTTTTAAAAAAAGAACCAGGATGGATCAAACACATCAGATATTGAGAATCTATTTTGTTCTGGTGCAAAAGTAAGTATGAATGTGAACCATGTTAAATAGACATGGAGGCATTCAGTAATAGAAAATGTAGTGTGAACTTCGTTTCAACTCAAATCGATTCTGCGATCCCGGATCTTTTCAACTCAAAAACTGGGTTAAATGCAAGTGTGAATGACCCCTTTTTGATGTTAATTTGTTGACTTTGTTTTCATTCCAGTAGTGATGATAATGATAATGAGGAGAGTTTTACCAAGAACGAAAGGACAAGTCTGTGCTCCAAAGGGGCTTATAGTCTCTCAAAAACAATACAAAGACAGATACAGGAAAGAGGGGAAATGAGGTTAGGAGTAAACCAGGGAAGATGATACAATCATTATGTATCCTCTGTAATACATTCATGAGAATGAGAAGTTAAGAAGGAGAAATTCCTTACTAGGTGAACTGCACATTTACTAGGAAATCATTCTTATATATATTTTAAAGCTCTTGCATATAGTCCTACACATGCAAATGACAGTTAGAAGAACTATGTACTAAAAACTACCTTTGCAAATTCCAGAAGCTAGCTTTCTGTAACAAGTCTGAGCTTGTTCTTCACTTTTATTGTTCCTAATGATAATGTGTGTGTTTTTTAAAACACGAAGATAATAAAACCAAGCTAATGAACTCCCTTCATTCTAACAGTGATCGCTCACAACTAATTTCCCTTTCCCATCTCTCCTTGGTTCTGCTTCTTTGCTTCCCGCTTCTGCCCTGTGCTTTCTTCCAATTTCTTATTGTTCTCCATTACTAATTAAATTGGAAGGCCTTCAAGAAAGAAATCCAGATTTCTTATATGTATATTGTACTTCATAAAAGGGCAGTGTATACAGAACAGATATTTACCTTTTTTATAGCTTCAGCAAAATGTGATCATGTCAATAGTATAGAACAAGAAATCAAATATTATTGGCACTTTAGAAACAAGGAAATGCATATTAATGCTAATTTTTTCAAAAATGATTCTTGACGTTATGGGCTAAGAAGTTCACAAGGAGAACAGTAAAGTCTGTGGCTCTGAAAAACAGAGACAAATTTCCTATTGCTTGCATCAGACAGCATTCCTAGCCTATCAGTGAACTGCATATTTTTCCTAATTGGTTGTTATCCAGTAGGTGGCTTTTAAAATGCTATTAATTACATGTAGACTTTTTAACGCCCAGTTAAAAGTAAATTATCATTTTAGAGGGAGAACAAGTACCCTTATGTTATTTTGTATAGATTTCTATCTTGCTTTTGAATCTGTATGATTATTACAGCATTACAATCAAATATAATTTAAAAACCCAAAATAAAGCAAAAGTGGTATTGTTAACCAGAACAACAGAAATAGAAAATAAAATTAGGCCTTGGTTGCCAAAATTTGGGGTGAGTTTTGGAGACAGGTGAGGAAAGATCTGTGGGCCATTTCAGCAGGCTAGACTATACTGTTTGCCTCAAAGATGGAGAATCTGTGGCTGCTTTTCCTGTTGTCATTCAACATTGGCTATGCTGGCTTGGTTTGATGGTAGTTACAATCCAGAAGCTCTTGGAGAGCCACATTGTTTACCTTCTTTTTTACAAATAAATCCAAGTGTGAATTCATTCACTCTTTTTTTTCAAAATACTGCTGCTATTTCCACTCTCTGAGGACAAATTAGTAGGCAGTACCTAAATACCCTAAAGCACGGGCCGACAACCTACGGCCTGCGGGCCGGTTCCGGCCCAGGTCCTGGTACTTACCAGCCCAGGTGGACCCCTGCCGCGCGCGACCGCCACCGCACGTTTTGGCCGCCGTGCGTGCCGCGCTGGCCATTTTGATTTCCAAAATGGCGGCCGCGACGCGTTTGCACATGCACAGGAGTACTGCGCATGTGCAAACGAGTCGCGGCCGCCATTTTGGAAAACAAAATGGCGGCTGCGACTCATTTGTGCATTCGCAGTACTCCTGCGCGTGCGCAAACGCGTTACGGCCGCCATTTTGGAAATCAAAATGGCAGCCGCGACATGCGCGGAGGCGGAGGCTGCGCGTGCCGTGGTGGTGGCGGCGGCAGCACATGTGTGTGTGTGTGTGTGTGCGCGCGCGCGCATGAGCACGCGTGCCACCATTTCCCCCCCACCCTCGGCCCGGCGGAGGGGAGGACTTCGAGGGACCGCCCCCCGGCTCAAAAAGGTTGCTTACCCCTGCCCTAAAGGAACCAAATCCTATCTGATCTTGGAAGTTAAGCAGGGTCAGTCCTAGTTAATACTTAGATGGGAGACTGCCAATGAATATCAGGGGCTGTAGGTAGACTATGGGCCTTTACAGACTGCCAGAAATAATGCAGCTTGAGTCCACTTTAACTGCCCTGGCTCAGTGCTAGGGAATTATGAGAATTGTAGTTTTTTTCTGAAACATTTAGCCTTCTCTGTCAGAGAGCTCTGGTGCTACAATAAACTACAGTTCCCATGATTCCCTAGCACTAACCCAGGGCAGTTAAAGTGGACTCAAGCTGCATTATTTCTGACAGTTTGTAAAGGCCCTATATTACCGAGGAAGGAACTGGCAAAACCACCTCTGAGTATTCCTTGCCTAAGAAAACCCTATGAAATTCATGAAGTTGTCATAAGTCAACAGGAGACTTGGAGGCACACATACATGCATCCAGTAGTTTGAATTCTCATTCGACCATGGAAGCCCACTTGGTGACCTTGAGCAAGTTACACTCTTGCAGCCTCAGAGGAAGGGAAACCTCCTATGAACAACTCTTGCCAAGAAAACCCTGTGAAAATAACTTGAAGGCACACAACACCAACAATCCAATAGCATGTTTTAAAAATGGTGGGAGAGGGCAATCAAGCAATATGATATGATTAGGACATTTTTTAAAGAGGTGCTTCATCATGTGGCAAAACATAATTATTTGTCCAAGTACATGATCGTCATTACATTTGTATTTATTGTGTCTTGTTTTGTGGTTGGCCATTAGAAGGTAACCATGGGCTTAATTTCCAAGTTGGCTTGCTAAGGCATACATCTCTGAGGAAATCCCACTGTGGGAGGGAGAACTGGGTTTATCACAGGGAGTATGTGTTTCTGTTAATGTCTGCTCTGCTCCATAGAGAGAAAGAGAGAGTGTATGTGTATATTTGCATTTTTAAAAAATTAAGCAGCATGGCATGCTCTCCATAAATTATTTTATGGATTACCTGATAAATTATTCAAATAATTACCAGCAGGGAGAGATGTGGCAAGAAATTGTTACCTGGCTGTAACAGTGAATGGACATCTCAGTTAACAAAGTCTCTGACAAAGAAGGTCTTTTCTACAAAGTCTTGCCCATCCAGGGTGACCAGATGCAATAATTGTAAAGGAGGACAATGTCCTGGAAAGCGAGCAGCAGGACTGATAGCCAAAGTGAGGGAAAGTCCCAAACAAAGTCCTAGTTACCAATCCAAGGGAGCAACAAGCGAAGAGTCAAACACGGTCTGTAGGTTGAAAGTTGCAGGGAGGCCAAGAAGCAAGGCAGTCCGAGGTCCAGGGATCCAGAGGTCCAAGAGTAGCCAGTGGTCTGAAGGTCAAGGATACTGGGAGTCCAAGATAGTCAGGAGTCAAGGGTTCAAGGCAAGGAACAAGGAGAGACAGAGGCTTTCGCCAGGAAGCTCAGATAATCTCTGGCACCGAGGCATTGTTTCCACACTTGCTTAAATCCCCAAGCTTCCAGAGCTCAGCTGGGGCTGATCACCTTGATTACCTCAGCATTTTTCATAAAGCCTCCTCAAGCGCTTGAGACCCGTCCTTTCAGCTCGACGCTGACTAAAGGTGGGCACGGTCCCTTGATCCTCCTCTATGTCTTATGGCTCTGTCGATGGAAGGCTTGGCTGTGGAAGCCTCTTGCGAAGTCACAGGCTCTGCTGGAGGCTCTGCTGCTGGAGCTGGCAAAGCAGAGCTGCTAGAACCGAGCTGAGGCTCCTCTGCTGCAGACTCAGGACCCAGAGGAAGTTCTGGCTCGTCCTCCTCATCCTCCGAGTCCAGGCAGGGTATGACATACTGCACCACAAAATACAGGACATTCAAAAAAATGTAGGACATGACCAAATGAAAGCTAAAAACATTCATATAAACATAAATTAATGCTTCTTAGCCATGCTCAAAGTGGAGGACATTTTGAAATTTCTCCTAAACAGAAGGTTGAAATGTAGGACATGTCCTGGAAAAGAAAGATGTTTGGTCACTCTGTACCCATCTCCCCTTTTCTTCCTTGTCTTATATCTAGCTTGTGTTTTTTTTAACAGCATTGGTGTTGGGGGGATGGTGAAGGAATGCTGGAGAAACACAAAATTTTGGGTGACAGGCTGCAGCAGCATGTCTGCAGTAAACAATGCAATAAAGCTTGACCTACACTCCTAAGTATCGGATTCTGTTCCAACCAATTCCACTGTAGCTGTATGTACCTGCCTGCAGCAGACAAGATAAACAGCAGCTGTCTCAAGAATCTCCTATGGAGCACCTCGGACTGTGGTGGAGTCTCCTTCTTTGGAGGTCTTTAAACAGGCTGGATGGCCATCTGTCGGGGATGGTTTGATTTTGAGTTCCTGCATGGCAGGGGGTTGGACTGCCATGGCCCTTGTGGTCTCTTCCAACTCTATGATGATTTGTGAACAGCAAAATTGGGAGAAAACATGAAAAAGATTAGCCAATCTCACCAGCTACCCACACATGTTTAAAAAACATAAATCCAAAATAGAAATCATAATAAAAGTGAAGGATGATGAAAGAAAAATAATAATCCCTGGATGCATTTTGGAAGAAGCCTTTAAATGAACTCTAGAAAGTTCAGAAGGTTTTTGTTTACTCATACATTACTTACATGATTGTTTTCAGTTCAGATGTTCATATTGATAGTTTTGAGGGGGAGGGGAAAGTTTGCTAGAACATGAACTGCTCTTCTTTTTTTTGTGTGGTATGGGAACCTATCCCTATTCTTTCCATGTCATTTCTACCTCTGGTACCAAATTTTCTGTTAAAGAAATAATAACTGAACACATCTTATAATACTTTGTTAACTGAGGCATACCGGTATGGTGCTAGTTGGTGTCTCCTACTTTCAGTTTCCTGTCCAGCCAAGGAGCCTACGGTGACAGGGAAGGTAGAAAATCCAGCCTAGAAATTCTTTCCCCTCTTTTTTTTTTTTTAAATCAGGCTTGCATGCTTTATTATGGAAATCTGTTTGAAGGAAGAAGGCGGAACTGGTCTCATCTAATTCTGTCCAGTGGTTATGCAGGCTAGATCTGGGGGCAAGGAAAGTGGAATGGCAGCTGGCTATAAAACCTCTTTCTTTAACCAGGTGTTCCATTTGACAGTCTGTGCATTTTGAATGTAGGCTGTTGTAGTCAGCAGATGTCCACCTTGCTGCCTAGCAGACTCCCTACTTGAGCTAGCTGAAACAAGTTCTGCTGTTGGGTTTCCCTAGGCCTGTTGTTCTATGCAAAGTATAGAATTCACCCCGAAGGCACTTCGTGAAGAGTAACTCAGGAGGTCACATCTGCCATGACAGCCATGGACATATTGGAGTTAATATCTGGCTCTTTGCATGTCACAGAGCAAGCTCTTGGCTTGTATTTTCTGGCAAGCCTGAGGGATCTCAAGGTAGAGGGGTTATGAACAGATCAGTATCTTGCTCATTTTAGATGGGCTACCAGTATGGAAGCTTGGCAAGCCAGTTAAGATAATTCATTCCTGGTGAATGGATTCAAATAGTTTCCTGAATATTCCTAGGTTGTTTATCAGTGGTGTGATACGCTGGATTAGCTAAAGCTGACACTATCACTTGCTACTGCTTGCCCACTTCTTGTAGAACTTAGCAATCTCCTTAGTTTAAAGCAAACCTGGGCATGATGAATCAGGAGGGTGATGGCTAGAGCACCATTGGAAGAGAACTGGGGACAAATCCCATTGTGGATGGGTTAGGAACCATCTGAATATCTACCTTAGCAGCAAGGTCTGTCAATAAACCTTACTTCTCTGGCAGCATGGTAGGCGACAGTTCTTTTTCTGAACTGTGTGAGTCATTCTTCACAAGAGGGTTGGGGAGGGCATGCCAGAATAGTCAATTTGCTTCATTATTGTGGGTAAAATAACTGGCATTCACTTTGTCTTGAAGTCTGATATTAAGGCATAGAAGATTGATACAACTGGCAATAGTTTGCCCTGTTCTGTGAGATACTTTGATATCATCCTACTTGGGTTGCAGTAGGGTATTCCATCCATGCTAGATATTCCAGCTAAATTAAAGACTAGGGGGAACATGGCATTTGGATCCTGTCTCACCAGTTTAGAGCACTGCTTTCCAGTCTCTTTCCAGGGACTATGCAGCACATGGATGCTAACTTTTAAAGCATTACATCACTTGGACCATTGTTCTTGAAATGTAGTTACTCTCACATCAACCTAGATGTTGAGACCAACACCTGAGGCCTTTCTTCAGGTCTTTCTACTATTATAAGTGAAGTGGATGGTAGGTTGAAACAGAACCTGATGATGTGCAATCTATCATTACTTGAGATGGTGACAAGGAATTTTTGGTGAGGAGGGCCACAGCAGCTGTGTCTTGCAGTTAAGAAATCTCATGCCCAAATGTTAAAATAAATCTGTTGATCTCAGCCATAATATAGCAGTTGGGTCTAAAATTCTGCATGCAGTATCACCCTCACCTTTAGGCAGAATAAGGCAGCAACCTCAAACAGAGTGGCAGGTAGTAGTCAGCAAAGTCTTAATTATTTAATTTCTGAAATAAATATTGTTAAATTCTTGGTCAGGAAAAGGGTAGTCTGGGTGGCTCAAAGGCCACACAAGCAGCTTTTGAGGCTTTGTGCTTTACACACCTTTGTATTAGATCTGTGAGAGCACTTTAAGAACTATCATTAAAATTGAAATGGATAACATCAGCTGTAAAAATGATGTCATAAACAAAGTTATTGGAAGGGAAATTGAATAAATTCCTTTTTTAAAAAAAAAAAGCTTAAAAGAAAGGTTTTAAAACCCCATTTGCACTTGGATTAGAAGGTCTGAAAAGTCTAAATGCATCTAGTTGTACCCAGTTGTGGACTATAAATTATTATCTGAAAGTTAAAGCATATTGACCAAAGTCCTTACAACATATTTGCTAGAGGCAGATATAATCTCGTTTGGCTGCTTAAAAAAAATACTAAGTGGATGATGATTGATTTGTGACCCAATTTTAAGGCTTATAGCAGAGGCAAAATTATATGAAGAGTTGCCCTAGTAAAAAAAATGTAGAACATATTTGGCTTTCACTTTATCATTGTATGCTAGAGAAGCCATTATCAGGTTTATATTTCGTGCAGATATAGCCATCTGTTGTGATAAAGACATAGTGGTTGTGGGGCTTTTCTTAGATTGTTTACAAAAGACAAACAGGTATCAAAAGTATACATAGTTATTAATTTTTGAATGAGCATTGATAGGCTCTTTAGGAAGGAAATATGAAGATTCAAACAATAGACTGTACTGTAAGGACTGTTATTGCTGTATAAATTAACTGGTTACTTTTTTGTTTCTTATGAGAAATGACTTTAAAGCAGGGATGAGGAATTATGGATTTCCAGAGGTGGTTGATTTCCAAATCCCAGCAGCCCCAGCCAACATGAAATGATGGAAGCTTTCATTCAACAACATCTAGGGCACTTCTATCATACCATATCCCATCCTTTCCCACCCCTCTCTGTCTTGAGCTTGGGGAAGAAAGCTGCGTGAGTTTTGAAAACCCCACTTCTCACCCTCCCTCCCCACAAATTCTCTGGCTTTCCCTTTCCCCACATTTTCTAATCTCCTCTCCTCCTCATCTCTCTTTCTTCAGTTATGGATTTCCAAGGGGGGGGGGGGGGAAACAGATTTAAGACTTTCAAAATTCACTTTCTTCAGGTGACTCTGCTGGTGTGCAGCTATGCCCTGAGTGGGGCACCAAATGCTCAGGATTAAAAGTCTTGAGCTGGTTGTGAGAACTAAGGGAGGGATGCAGATGGGCGACCCTGGGCCGTCCTGGAAAGCGGAGGATTGGGGCCGAGGCTGCCCCATGTCTCAGTCCCAATCCACCCTTTTGCCAGCCCTAAAAGGAGCGCCAAGATGCCAATCCTTTCAGAGCTGGCAAAAAGGGCGCCTGAAGAGCCGCCATGCAGCTCTTCTGCGCCTGTTCTGGTGCAGCACGTTAAGACGCTGCGCCGTGATCACGTCTTCGGGGAGGGGTTGGGGCGTCCGGCATGCAGCTGCCCCTCCCCTTTCCTGCCTCCAAGACGGCGCAAAGGGCCGTCTGTAGAGGTCCTTACTGTGTTGTACAATTTCCTGCTTTAAATGTCACAAAATAAAGTTGACGATAGAATGAATCTATTTTAGAATTGTATAGTTCTAAAAGCCATGGCCTGTAACAAAATGTGTTGGTGTATCTTCAGCTTCCTGCAAGAATGTTCTAGACAGCCTTGGCCAAGAATTTTGTAATGCTGTTTGAGGGATACAGAAGACTCCACACTCTTCTGAAACTTCCAGCATGGGACTATGCCAGCTAGTTCTGAGTTTCTCCTGTGTGCAGGAAAGGAAGAAATCACTAATAAGGCAAATTGCCACCTCCCACATTCCTCACCCGCTGATGCTTCACTTGCTGGGACTAGGGCTCCCTACTCTTGCAGAGGCTGACAGAGTCAGCCATCCTACATGCAGCCAAGGAAAAAGAAGCAAATTCTCATCATCACCACTTCTATGAATAGCTTCTTTTAAAACTATTTTTAATTTTATACTCTAGTTCCTACTGATTTTATATAAGTCACAGTGGGAGCCATGTCCAGCTAAAGAGCAAGTTGAACAGACTTCACATGCATACATACATACATACATACATGCATATATACTCGTCCCTCCCAGTTCATCGACATGGAGTCTGCAGTATCTGTTCTTCATGGACAGCAAGTGGAGAGGGGCAAAAAGGTGTAAGTGGGTGCACGCCACCATCCAAATCATATTTGCGATTTTCCCGATTTGCAGGGTGGTGGTGGTGGTCACGGCACAGCTGCTCACCATCAGAGTCATCTAAGGAAACTGAATTTTGATACTCCTAAGCCTGTTCCCCCCCCCCCCTTGGGAACTCATAATCTGAACATAGGGAGAAAGAAAGGAAAAGAGATTAAACAAAGTAGGAAAAGGCGAAACAAGGAATGGATCAGAAGTGTGTGTGTGTGTGTTTTACTAACTTCCCCATTTCTGAGGTGGGAGATATCTTAACTAAGCCTGTTCTCCATTAAGAAGGGCTGAAGCCCTTGCTCATTGCAGATGGGTCATCTGAATTGTGAAGCATGAGTATAAACCACCATTTTGCATATTCCTGGAGGCTCAGCAGACTTGGGTGGATGTGAGAGTGAATGAATCCATGCAAATGACAAAGAGAGTATCATACGGGGTTATAAAATGTGCGAAAAACAGAATGTTCCTGTAATTATAGTGTGATCGTGTGAAGATTTTCACATGACATCATGCTCATCCAGTACTCCTCCCATTAATAAATTGGAATTGTCCCATAACTTCTTATTACTGGGGAAACCCTGTGAATAGTTTGCCAATAGTGCTTAATAACGATGCATCCGCTCTATCAGGGAGCACTATTGGGGAGCTTTTCCTAGTCTGCACTTTGGCACAGGCAACTCGCTCACTGCTAGGATCATTTTCAGAGTAAATTTCTGCTTATTTTGAGGTATAGAGTACTATTTTATTTGAACTGGATATATATCAATATAGAAAATTTATTTATTCTGTTTGGGACAGAACCATATTTTCTGGATATGCGCAGAAGCATGATAATGACACATGCACAAAACATCCAATCATATACTAATGATACCACAACATGTTCAATTTAGGTATGCGGAATGTGGCTGCATTTTGTTTCGCTTTTATTTTGTTATAGAGCAATTGCACAACTGTGCAGAACTATAGATCGCTATAGTGCTATGCATCTGTTATCTTCCAATAGCACGATTGTTGTGGAATTGGCCCTAGTGTGATCATTTTCTCAGTTACAATGCAAAGGGGGAAAGCATTTGATTACTAGCTAATTTAACTTATAGACCAAAGCTTTTCATCTGTCATCCAGAGGATCATGCGTGTGAAGAAGTTCCCCTTGCCTTCTGTGAGAAGGAAAGAGTTCCAAATCTAGCTATCCCAGACCTAAAATTAGGAAAACTGAAAGCAGTATAGTGCAGATGGATTTGGTCTGCTGGATCTCATTGCATTGTGTGAAAGCAGGGGTGAGAATCATGTGACCCTCCAGATCGTGTTGCATGCAAGGCCTGGCAGTCCTAACCAGCCTTGCCAATGGTGAAGAATGCTGTTAATTACAATTCATTGGGAGGGTCACAGGATCTCCCCCCTACCATGTTAAAGCAAGGGTGGGACACCTCTTTCAGCCCAAGGGGGGCATATTCAGTTACAGATTTCTCAGTGACAAGTGCAGACAAAGCCAAAAGTGTTGGAACAAAACATACCAACATATTTTAGCTTAAGGTCCTAACAGCTTATAACTAAGCTTTAAGGAAGACAGTTCAGCCTTTTAAGATGGGGTAAAGCCTGTACAAAAGACCACCAAATGATAGTCTCTTAAGGAAAGGGGTACAACATTACCAAGGACTTCTCAGATCAGTCCAAATTAATCCCAGCATTTTCTGAAATCAGATGTATCTGTACTTGTCTGTTTGTTTGTATTATCTCAGAACTAACTAAGATGGCTGCTGCCAGTAAACAGCTATTATTTCCAACATATTCAACAGATATCAAGAGAGGGACAGAGGAATATTTGTACCAAAACAAAATGATCCTAATGTTTATCAAGTGTCATATTGCTAAAGCACTTTAGTATTTTGACTGTAACTCCTGAATAATAATAATAATAATAAAGAAATGGTTGGAAGTTGGTAAAAGTCAATTTCTGAAATCTTGCTTAAGTGTGACGTATGATCAGTATGTAGAGAGATCTTGTAGCACCTTTGAGACTAACTGAAATAAAGAAGTTGGCAGCATGAACTTTCCTAGACTAAAGTCTACTTCCTCAGATACAACAGATTTACAAAAGCTCATGCTGTCAACTTCTTTCTTTCAGTTAGTCTAAAAGGTGCTACAAGATCTCTCTAAATACTGATTCAACGGGCTAACATGGCTATAGCTTTGAATTCTAGCATGATCAGCAGGAGGAGGAACAACACAAGGGAGTGGCGAGGGAGGGAAACCTGGTATTTTTAAAGAAAGAATTTGGGTGCAAACCAGGGAACATGCAAACCTGGGAACAAAAAGAAATGGAATCTCTCCATACTTCCAGAGACTTTTTCCCCTTCTGGATAAGCCCTTGTTTCATTTTCCTCATTGGAAACAACATTTTAATTTCATTGGTGCATATGGACAACAAAGTGGATTCTGAGACACCACTGGAAAGGAATGAAGAATCCTGTGCCACAATCTAGAATGTGTTGCCATATTTAGTCATGGTTAGTGCACATAACGTTCCTACAGTGTACACTGGTCAAATGATTAACTGACTATGAAGAAGTATCCCCTCCATGTAGCAAAGCAATCTGTGCTCAATTTTGCAAATCCTCCTTTTGCTATGTATAAACTGTGAATTATAGTTGAAAGTAACATTTTTAATTACAACTGGCATTCAAAGCTTATTGCTCCTGGCAATCATCGCCTTGCTAAACTGTGGTCTCATTTGTGAAACATGCTGTGGAAAAGTCAGTTTTCCTAATTCTTCCATATTAGCTTAACAATTTGGATAGTTTAATATTGAAATAGCACAATAGCATACATTGTAAAAGCCATTTCCTGACACTGTACCACAAAAGAGTGAAGAACTGCAACCCACATCAGTCGTGCACAGTGTGTGTGTGTGTGTGTGTGTCAGTGAGTGAATGAGAGAGAGAGAGAGAGAGAGAGAGGTGGTCTACTTTAGACTTATTGTATATATTCATGTGTAAATCTAGAAATTTAGGTTAAAAAAATTGAATAAAAAAACCTGAATTGACATATTCATGAGTCAATGTACGTACTGTATCCTAACTCTTATTTAAAAGAAGGAACCATCCCCTGGTGAAAGACAAGAATATAATCTGGCCTGAAAGCACTGACCCCCTCTCCTCTCTCATCCATCCAGCCTTATGAGAGCACAAAGATTTATGTCTGATAGAATTTTGTAAATTCTTTGACTTTTTTTGCTTTGCTTCATCCTTTAGAGCCTTTGCTGTATGCCCCTAAGTTTAACCCTTGATTTATCCACAGGTCAGATCAAAATCTATAATTTTGGCCCCAAAACCTGCCCTTGACTTATACATGAGGTCAACTTATAGTCAAGTATATATAGTATGGGCCTTTGCAGACTGCCAGAAATTGTGCAAATTGAGTCCACTTTAACTGCCCTAGCTCAATGCTAGGGAATCATGGGAACTGTAGTTTATTGTGGCACCAGAGCTCTCTGACAGAGAAGGCTCAATGTCTCAGAAAAAAATACAATTCCCATGATTCCCTAGCACTGAGCCAGGGCAGTTAAAGTGGACTCAATTTGCACTATTTCTAGCAGTCTGCAAAGGCCCTATGTTTACTTAGGACGTTATCACATGTGGGCCAGAAAGCGAAAATAAAAGTGGAAATGAGACCGAAAATAAACTTGTTTCCGCAAACCGAAAATAAACCGAAAATAAACTTGTTTCCGCAAACGTCATTACCTTAATTGCGAATTTACAGCAAGTGCAAAGAACGTCCACACACAAGCGAAAATATCCCGTAAATGTAGTAGAAATGAGCCTCTTGCACATGCGCAGATAGAGGAATGAGCCTCTTGCACATGCGCAGATAGAGGAATGCTTGCGGGAACCATCGGTAATGACGGGGAAATGCTCCCCAATACGTATTTGGCGATCACATTTGCGGTAAATGCGGAATCACCCTCATCGCGCAATTGCATTTCCTGAAGAAACCGAAATTCAAAAGATCTCGGATCTTTCCACTTTCTGTCGGGGTTCTGTCGGGGTTCTGTGCGACGTCGTGTGAAAACACAGGCCAATAATCCAGTATCGTTCAGGATTTCGTGTGGATTTTGTTTGGGTTGGGCCCCGTGTGATAACGTCCTTAGTAAGGTTGCCAGCTCTTAGAAAACTGGTAATGAAGTATTTTTGTACATGCAATTCTAGTATATGTTTTATATACTGTATATACTCATGTATAAGTCTAGAAATTTTAATTAAAAAATTGACCCGAAAAACGTGGGTCTACATATTCATAAGTTAATGTAAGTACTGTACTTTTAACTTTTATAAAAAAAAAAAAAAGGAACCATCCCCTGGTGAAAGGTGAGAGCTTATTCCCTTCTCAGAGCATGTAAAAGAAGCATCAACCCCCTCCTGTATCTTATCCATCCAGCCTTTAGGGTGAGCACAAACAGTTATGCTTATCAAAAAATTTAAAGTTCTTTAGTGTCATTTTCTTTTTCTCCATTCTTTACATTCTTTGTTACAGGCTGCTAATTTTTACCCTTGACTTATCTATAGGTCATATCAAAATCCATAATTTTGGTCCCCAAACCTGTCCTTGACTTATACATGAAGTCAACTTCTAGTTGAGTATATATGATCATTGTATTATAATGTAACTCTGGGTGGAATATAGTGTTGTGTAAGTAGAGTTCTACTTGTGCAGCAGGTCTTTGCTCTCTCTCCACACAGTCTTTCTCCCAGAGAGCTCCCAATCCTCTGGATTAGTTTTTGGGGCTGAATAGTGGATTCCACAGTAGAAGGGATATAGTTTCTCTCCATATACTGCTAACACAAGTCATTCTGTCAGTGGAAGGAGTTAATTCAACACCCTCATCTGCTTCATATTTAATTGATAACATATACCAAACAACTTTGGGGCTTATATATAGGAACATAGGAGTCTTTGTTCAGATTATTTTGTTATCTTGGCCAGTGTTGTCTATTCAGACTGATAGGTGAAAGTTGCTGCAGAGAAAGTTTGTGGTCCACCACTAAGACCAAGAGCTTTCTTACCCTGATTTATCTGTGCCTTTCTCAGCCTGTTTGAGCTGAGGGTAGTATTCCTCTAGCCCTGCTTGCACGATAGAAGGAGAATTTCACCATTGAATTAGAAATGTTGCCTCACAATTCAAACATGAAATCTTTTAACAGTAAGAATAAATATACAATTAAGAGACAAACTGAGGTGGTTTGTTTTAACATTGGGGTAAGCAATATGTGGCCCTCTACATGTTGTTGGACTGTAATTCCTGTCATTTCTCACTATTGCTGATGAGAAGTGCAGTCCAGTAACAAGTTGGTCGGCCCAGGTTTAACATGTCATCTGAACCAGGGATCGTGGTTTGTTGCATCCTTTGCAAACCAGGATAACAAACCAAGGTTTGTCCTTAGCTTACAAATCTTGGCTTGTTTTGAAACAACAAGTCAGGATCCTCTGTTGAATGATATGTGGCTAAAAATTCTTCCTGATTTGTTTAGTTAGTTGTGGTAACAAGACGTGAAATGTCAAGACTGAAATAGAAAGAACGGACTGTACCAACATGCATGCAGCTGGTTCACAGTAAACTCAGATTGTCCAGAGTTCCACCTTGTTATTCTCTATGTGCATATCTACATTTCCCTGTGAAATCTAGTTTCCCATTTGAAAAATATCTCCTAACCTATTTTTCTAAAGTGCTTCTTAGCTATATATTTTATCCCTATTGCCAAAGATTTCAAGTTTAAATTGTAAGAACACACTTCTGCTTTAATTGTGACATTCTTCTTGTGGAAATGATACACTGCAAAGTCCAAGGAATTCCAGTATTGAAATGTTATTTAATTGTTGCTCAAAATGAAAAGAAAGTGCCCTGTGTAACCTCTTCCAGCCTATGGTATTTTACATCCCCTGCAAGCACAACTGCACTTAGAGAGATGTAATATTCTAATTCTATTACTACAGTTGTTCTTTATGTTATTGTTATTATTCCAAGTATTCTTATCCTCACCAGCAACATACTTTTCTGCTTTGACCAACTGTGTGTCCTTCAGAAGTGACCAGTTACACTGAAAGACTTCCAAATCCAAAGCAAGCCCTCCTCACCCTAGAGACTTTAAAATGTAAAATGCATTTTCGCTACCATCAGCTCTAGCTCATCTCATTACGTTCTATTACCAGAGAACAGTAACTCTGATTGTTAAGTGTGTACTTAATAAAATCATTCTGCTGTTTATTGGGGTAGGGGGGACTCTCTGTCACTAAGAGGTTTTTCTTTTAAATGCATTCAGCTTCAAGACCTGGCCGAGGGTGAGTGGGTGGATAGATTTTGGCAGCCAGCTTGATTTTTATCATAAGCTAGGGAAAGAAAATGAATGAATGTATGACTCACAGAATTTAGACTGGAGGAAAGATTTCTTAGGCATTCTGTTCAGTCTTGCACTTTGGGTTTAGTTCACTATTCTACTTAAATTTCTGACTTAAAAAAGAAGGAAACATATTGAATCTCAATTCATTATCCACACTTTCCATTTCAGTAGGGATTTAGCCCAAAATATATTCATAGATTCTTGGTAAAATAGGGAAAATTTTTTCCCCAAGGCTGACTACTTCTCTGTAATTTTGCAAGATGCTTCCAAGTTCGTTTTAATGTAGAACGTTATCACTCTCATTCATTCTCACAGTGAACTAGTGTAGTAGATAACTGCTTTCCCATTTTGCAGATGAAGAAACTGAGGCCTAAACATCAGTAAACTGGGCCAGCCCATGAATTTATAGATGGAATCAAATCTAAATCACACTCTGCAAATTCCACTGAACATTCTGTAATCTCAACCCAGATATACAATTTATTGTGTACACATTAATATGGCACACATTGATTTCTGGGAAGTAGAACACCTGAGGCCAAATTCACATTCATGTTTTTGTGCTGAGTAGATCTGGGAACATTCAATGATGCAATACCAAATCAATCACTCCGTGGCAATTTAACCCTGTTGGAGTTCACATTGCTATTTGTATCGATTTAAAATGGAGCCTCCATTTTGATCATTCTCACTTTTTTAAAAACTGCCAATCAAATGATGTGCATCTACATCACACTGTTTGTGTGGAACCCCCCCCCCCCCATCAGCCTCGGAGGATGGCGATGGCAAGCCCCTTTGAAGAAACATTGCCAAGAAATCCTGGGATAGGTTCGCCTTCGGGGAAGTCACACTCTGTCAGGCAAGAAACCCCCACGGATTTAAATGTGGGGTATAATATGTTTCTCTCTTCCTATATCTTCTTTCCCCTTAGGGAAAATTATGCATCCCCTGAGGGAGATGTAGCACCCAGGGAGCCCACCAAGTTTCAAGGGGGCTGAGAGGAGGGCGAGAGAACTATGGTAGTGCTGTCCCTTCTGCCTGAGGGAAGGAAGAACGGGGAAAGTGGGTTTTAAAAAGAAAGAAGAAGAAAAATCTACGACCCTCCCGTTTTCCTGCCTGAGGATAGGAAGGAGGGTTCTTAAAAAGAAAAAAGAAATTTAAAAAATATCCATGACCCTCCCTCTTTCCCTCTCCCCCGCTCTTCCTGCAAGGAGGCTGGGCTTTGTCTGGAATCCCATTTTGGGAGAAAGGAGGGCTAGCAATCCCATGGGTCCAAAAGACACTGCAGGAATAATCCAGTTTGAGACCACTTTAACTGCCCTGGCTGAGGCCTAGGGAATCCTGGGAATGGTAGTTGATTCTGGCACCCAGAGCTGTCTGACAGAGAAGGCTCAATGTGTCACAAACTACAGTATGTGTGTGAGAGCTTTGTTTGCACCAACTTGGGAGCAGAATCTGATGTGGTTTTATTTCTGAGGAAAGACCCCTAACCCCCACCCCACTCATAGTTTTTTTTTAAAAAAAATGTCAGTCAAATCAGCACACTTTTGTCATATTGACAATGTGAGTATTTAAAGGTAATGTCCGCTGCAGCCATGCAATTGCAAAGGTGTGCATAAGCTGTCAAATACTATTTATTTATTTATTTATTTATTTATTTATTTATTTATTTTAAAAGTACACTAATGATGTTTCTGGGAGAACCCCCTCCCTGGTTTTGGCTTTGGCTGGCAAGGAGAGACCAAAGGGGTGGGCATGATCCGCTCCTGTGCATTAACCTCTCCCTTCCTCTGCTCCAAATTGAATTGACAGTAAGTTCCCATTCGCGGCTGGTAGAAAAAGACCTGTTCTTTTCAAAAGAACCGCTAAAATCCCCGTTCTCCCCCCCCCCAAAAAAAACACACCCCAAAAATGGGTTAAGGGGGATTTGCACCAGAGCCCCCTGAATTTGGGTCAGAAATACCCGGTGCATGTGTGAATGACCCCAATTAAAACAGGTTTGCAAACTGGTTTAAAACATAGTGTGAACGACCCCTTGGTTTGTAATTCCAGAGCTCCTTCAGGCTTTAGGGTTTGTCTTAAAAGTGGGCAATAGGAAACAGTTGCTCTTGTCATTTATTTACTCATTTAAATACTTGATGAATAAATTGCCTCCCTTGTAGCAACCCCAAGTTAGCTTATAGAATAATTTGAAAAGAATAAAATCAGTTCCATAAAAACACCTAGAAGTGAAAACACACACACACACACAACCTGTTAGAGCCTAATGGCACAGGAAATCCTTTGCTTTCTTCCTAAAAGCTTATAATATCATGGAGCTTAATCATTGGTTGCATTAGCTGCTTCTGTGAGACTGGAAGAGTATAAATGGTCATGTCCTAACCCTTTTTGTGAGAGATGTAATTGCTTAGCAGGGCTTGAGTATGCATTTGGAGCTCACCCTACTTGAGAATGGGAAGTCATAAAATGACTATGGAGTTTATCACACAGTTTCATCCCAAAAATGGTTAAAGCGTCTGCATCTCAGAAAAGCATGTAAATGCGCAAATGATTTTCACATGCAAAGCACAACAACGTGTTAAAAGCACATTACTAATGTGAGAAAGTGGGTAGAAAGCACATTTGGTTTTCACACAGATGTGGACAAATCCCGTTGATGGTTTGGAAATAACTTTTTTGCATGTGCACACAGAAAAAGTAGTTGCATTACCAGAAATCATCCAGTGAAATATGCAATTTTATTCACACAATTTTATTTATAAAAATATACTGTACTGCTCTTACTTACTTTCCAAGAAATGGTATCCAATCTGAGTAAAATGACAGACCATTACTCAAAAGAAGTAGGAAAGGAAAGAGAAAACTTCGCTCTTGCTGCATCCCTGCCTTCCTCACCAGCTGTTCCTTTCAGAGCCCTGGCTAATGGGGAAGGCTAGAGGAGGAGAGAGAGCTGCGCAAGGGAGAGAAGCAAGCTATTTCTGTGTGTGCCTGCTGATCCTTTAAGAGCCCTGGCTGAAGCATAAAAGGCTGCATCCCTCTCGTCCCTCTTGGCACAACAAAGCGCAGCAAAGCAACAAAGAACCATGGGAAATCTGGCAACAAGCACAAAAATGGCGAGAATCCCGCAAATTGCTTCCACACACCAGCAATTGTGCAAAGAAAGCGAAATTGTGAATGAAGTGCAAATGAAAACATGGTATTTTGCCAAAATTGACTATTCCCTGATTTATGGCACTTTCTGTTCAGATTCTAAGCGGTTTGCGCACAACGTCATGTGAAAACCATTTGTGCAATTGTGCCTAATATGCTGGATAACTGTGAGTTTTGACCTGTTTAAACTTCCAATTTTCCCCATGTGATAATTGTGTCCCCCTGTGTGCTCCTATGTGTTTCCCCTCTGCTACTGAATGAATGCTTCCTGGCTAGTCCTTCTTGGGGAGTGAATATCCCAATATGGACTCCCTTGAGATGGGCTGCCTGTTAATAATAATAATAATAATAATAATAATAATAATAATAATACATGTTATTCATAGCCTGCCTCTCCCTGCGGATCAAGGCGGGTTACAACAAATAAGAACAACAATGAAATACAAATATACAATTAAAATCCACATTTCTAAATAATCCCCTACCCTAGCCCCCCTCCCAATCATAAAAAAGAAGCAAACTAAAAACAATGACAATATAAAATGAATAACAGTATAAAATGCTAATTAAATGCAGAAGAAATAACAAATTAGCTAAAATTAGAGGTAATTAAAGCTGAGATATATCTTTCTTGGGGTAGATGGGGAATATCCTTCTTTCCCACTGATACTATTTACACATTACTGGAGCTTGGAAAAGTTACTGCTTTGACTACAGTTCCCAGAATACCACTGGCCATGCTGGCTGGGAGATTCAAGGAGTTGGAGTTTTTAAAAAGCAGCTTTCCCAAGAGTTGTGCATTTTGGATTGTGGCAAAAGTATACTAGCCATTTCTGAAAATTGAACTACCCACCTAAACATCCACTTCCTTTGAGAAACCGTGGAAGCAAAAATTAGTGTTTTAAAGACCATTGAAAGAGAAATCAAGGTATTATGTAGCTGCCTCTGAAAAAAATAGGCAGTTGTAATGAAATTGTGACCCATTTTGCTGTATTGCACTTCTGCATTTCTCAGTAATGATAGCACTTGATCCTGGTTGCTTCATTATTATCATTTCACACTTCAGTGCGAACGATCTCTTTTAAATAGGTGATTACAGTAGCCTCCTTAGGAAAAACAGCAAAACTACTCCTCGCCACTGCATCTCGTGCTGACGTTTTCATTGGCAGCTTATACACTGGGAGAAAGTACCTGTATTTTCCTATTGATTTCTTCAGCCAACACATCATAGGTTATCATCCACATGAATCTTGGAAATAATAAATGCATGGTGGCAGTCTTTATGAGGCATGCTCAGACATCTGGTCTGCTTAGTGGGTTGGATGTATATTATTAACATGTCCAAACTTGTTTTGTGTGCTGTGGCTGGATATGAAATCTTTCATGGCAGCATTATTGAGACAATATCGTCATAGTTACAGTCTTATCTATAAGGTCCTTAAGCTGATTTGTACTTTGGTTCAAAGCATGCTTACTTGAATACAATTCGGAATCAGTTTTTCCTGATAAGTGTACTTAGGCTTTCAGGCTGATTACTACTCTATGCATACTCTGGGGAGTATACAACCACTGAACACAATGGCACATACCTCTGAATAAAAATTAATGCCAGTGTACGGCATGTTCCATTGACTGAACTGGGTTGTGGATCCAGCTGTGAGAGCTTATACATGTTTGATTACAATTTTCTTCTCTGAAGATACCAGCCACAGCTGCTGGTGAAACGTCAGGAATAAACTCTTCCAGAACATGCCCACATAGTCCAAAAAATCCACAAAAAACTATGGATGCTAGCTATGAAAGCCTTCGACTTTACTCTAGTCCAACCCCTTGCAAGGAATACCCAAATGAAAGCACCTGCAAATCCATACAGTTATAGTTCGCATCTTCCTGGGAAAATTGGAGTCATGTAGACCACCTGTTAGATACATGCGTATTGCAGATATTACAGGTTTGGCAGGGTGCGAGAGGGATACTTTTATAAACAACTTCAAAGAATGTTGATCCTTAGCAGCAATTTCACTTTCTGTATTGTTTCCATTGCAATGTCTGCATTGTAATAAAAATCACACTTATAGTATTTCTCACTTCCTTTTCTCCTCTGAGATTTGTTTGATTGGCAGGGATGGCTGTCAGTAATCTATTTTGCTGGGGAATTATTAGCATGCAGCGTATAATCAAATGAGACAAATAATACTTCCTGATTTTAGAAACAGAAATTATCTAGAATAGATTTGGGTTGGGGGGGATAGTTCACTAATTGCATGTAATTATTATTTATGTTAATATTCCATTGCTTATTACTGCTAAAGTTGTTTAAGACATTGATGGATTCCAAAAATACACAGTCTAGCTTTTGGTCCAATTTTACACACATCAACCAATTTTTAAAAATATGTTTTCTATAGGCAGTGGCAAAGATGCCTTTTTTAAATAGGCAAATAAATTCAAAAGATAGTCTCCAGTAATTTATAATGCCCCTTGATTGAAATATATTTCTTGAATCCAAGAAATACAGGAGTAAACCTATTGAATCAATAAGACTTGGGGCCGGCACAGTCTGGCTCTAAAAGCTGGCTTCCTGGCAGCTTGGGGTGTGGTGTTTAGATGCCACACGCCCCCAAGATGTCTTGAAGCCGCTCAGTCAATCATACGGTGGTGGCTTCAAGACATCTTGGGGGCATGGCATTTAGACACCACGCTCCCAGAAACCGCCCTGGAGCTGTGGCAGGGAGCCTTAAACCTGGCCCAAATAGGAGCAGATCTTTTCCACTCCTATTTGGGCCAGCTTCCCGGTGGATTGGGGCTGCGGCTTGTGCTTGCTATGGCCCCAAGGCATCTTGGGCAGGGTGGCTTCAAGCCGCCCCTTCATGCCCATCTGTTCCGCCCCTTTATGTACTGACACACCATTCAATATAAGATTCACTAGGTTTGCTCTAGATGGGATAACAAGTAAGATTGAGGCATATCTAATACTTCCATGAAGAGAAGTGCAGGAAGATCACAAGTCATGTGTGATTGAAAAGAATCACCATGGTGGATGATTTTGAAGATGAAAAATTCGGAGTGATGATAACATCTGGAACTGATATTTTTCAGCAATGTATCCAGACCCAATTTATAGAGTATGGTGTGCACTGTGTTGTATGAATGAGTTTCCTAAGCATGCAGACTTCTCCCTTCTGGTCACTGGAGATATCACCTCTGTTTGGATCCATTATGAATGTGCTTAAGGAAGTCCTTGAAGGCAGGGAGGAAGCTTCTTATGATGCACACCGGAGCATCTGTGATTCCCAGCTCAGACTCTTGCGAGTTAGTAGAGAAGTGGTTCTGCATGAAGGCTCCTGCTGATGACCTTCAGCATATTTTCTATATTATTTACTCAGAGCCATAAACTGTAAATAAACACAAAGAAAAATTCATATTGGGCCTTTGCAGACTGCCAGAAATAGTGCAAATTGAGTCCACTTTAAGGGTTAGGGTTAGTGCTAGGGAGTCATGGGAATTTTTTTTTTCCTGAGACATTGAGCCTTCTTTGTCAGAGAGCTCTGGTGCCACAATAAACTACAGTTCCCATGATTCCCTAACCCGAACCCTTAAAGTGGACTCAATTTGCACTATTTCTGGCAGTCTGCAAAGGCCCATTGTCTGTGAGCCTGCTTACATTTTCAATTGACACTTTATTCTTAAATAGTGTAGAATATAAGGTCTACTGAATAAATCAGAGGATTAAATGACTTCATGCTTGTAATTAAATATAGTTTTATTGATTAATGGGCGAGTTATGTTTGCTGAGGAGGCTTGTGGTTTTTTTCACTCTAAGCACTTGTTTACATGTCATAATTGAAATACCAGGTCCAGGGGAGAAGAAAACATCTGGCAGCATTTGAACTAAGGCTGTTGCTGTCCAGGTATTTCTCTGCCACAGCATATCTTAATACCCCAAATCAGCTTTCTCCTATGTATGTTGGACTACGGTGCCTATCATTTCCAGTAAGCATAGCCAGTGGCTAGCAATTATAGGTGTGTCACTCAAAACATGTGGAAAGTGCCATGGGGGGAAGCAGACAGCTAAAAGGGCCATTTTGGGGGCAAGGAAGGGGAGGGGCAGCTGCACAGTGGGCGCCCCAACCCCTTCCCGAAGGCATCGTCAGAGCGCCAGCCCCCCCGCACGGCCGATGCTCCGACGATGTCTTCCCGCCGCAGCATTCGCACACGCTGCGGCGGAAGAGCCGCCGAAGGTGCACCGGCAGCCTTTTTGTGGCACACTTTCGGCGACTTGTGGAAGGAGCGCTATTTTAACACTCCAGGGGCGGCGAAGCTGTGCCACGGGGCCGAGGTGTGGGGATACCTCAGCCCTGTGGCGCAGCTTCCCAGGGCGGCCCATGGCTGCCCGTCTGCTTCCCCAGAAAGTGAGGAAAGATTGCCCAACACTCGAGAGAACAAAGGGTCTAGTGGCATCTTAAAAACTATCTTTAGGGAGTAAAAAAAATGTATTTGGGATAAATGCATGCCCTTCAACTGTCCTGATTTGGCAGGGACAGTCCCAATTTATCCTCTGTTGTCCCACTTTTCAGCTGCTTTGAAAATGTCCCAGTTTCTCTCTCCTCTCTCCTCCTCCCACTTCCCCCCTTTATCCTCAGCTTACTTCAATTGCTGCAAACAAAGTTCAAAGTACAAAAACGATTAGCACTCAGTTAACTCAGCAGGGAGGAAAGGAGAGAAAGGGGCAGGCTGTATGAGGGGGACAATACGTGGATGATCACATTATTTCTGAACCAATTTGTGGTAAACTATTGTTAAGATAAACATCAATGTTTGTACTTTGGTTGATTCTTCCATTTCCCTCTCCCACCTAAGCATGAGTCTGTTAACTGAAGTGACACTCTGTGCATCAAGTGAGTATTCGTTCTTGGTGCAGAATAGCAGCAAAAGTTGCAACGAGCTGGCAGAGAAACATCACTCAAACAGGCTGTAGCCAGCAGTAGCAAGGCTGAGAGGCAGCAGGGCAGGAGTGGAGAACTGTATGGCATCTGGGGGCCAATTTCCCTCCAGACCTCTTTGTGGGCTGCATCCCCAGACATACACCAAACCATTTTAAGAGGGACAGCAGAGGAAATTGGAGATATTTGAGGATAGTATGGGATTCTAGGATGCTTGTGGGAGTAGCAGTATTTTTTTTGTGTTTTCATACATTTGGGAGATATATTTTTTTCTGCATGGTTTGCAGGGCACAAAATTGCCTAAAAATCCTGTTGAGTGTTTTTAAAGGAAGGGCAGCTGGGGGCTTTGGGGCTAGAAAGGTAGGATCCAAGGGCTGCCTATGGCCCATGGGGGCACCTTACACCCATCCTTGCATTAGGAAATAAACTACCAGCCTTCTATAACGCTAAGTGACAATCCTTAATGCTTCATCAGCTCATCTGAGGCCCAGCAGCTGGACTTAACTCTTTACCTTTAGACCAGGGACAGGCAACCTTTTTGAGACCTGGACTGGTCTCAAAAAGGTTGCCGCTCGGCTGGGCCAAGGGGGGGGGGAAATGGCAGAACGCGTGCGCACATGCGCGCGCACACCCTCCTCCTGCACGCGCGACCCCCCGCGCACGCTGCCGGCGCGGCCACTACCGCAGCCGCCGCCGTAGCGCGCACCGGCGCAGCTGCCATGGCGCATGCACGGCCGCCATTTTGGAAGCCAAAATGGCGGCCACGGCGCGTTTGCGCATGCGCAAAAGTATTGCGCATGCACAAACGCGTCGCGACCGACATTTTGGCTTCCAAAATGGTGCCCACGACAAGCATGCCTGAAAACGCTCCCTGGCAGCGGCGCGGAGCAGCGAGGGTGTCGCGCGGCGGCAGCGACGGCAGCAGCCTTCGGACGGGGCCGGTAAGTCCGGGGCCCGGGGCCTTAAACGGCCCCCGGGCCGTAGGTTGCCGGTCCCTGCTTTAGACAGTAAAAAGATCAGCAGCTGAAGAGGAAAAGAGACCACATGTCATTTTAGAGTTCTGGGAGAGAGAGAGAAGTAGACCAGCTGTTGAGTCATGTTGTTGTATATCAGCCACTTTTCAGATTCTTTTTGATCAAAAGGCAGGTTATCCTAAATCGACACTGACTTTGCCCAACTTTTCTACATAGCATAGTGTTACTACCTGCTTTTACTCATATAGCCATTTTTCTTCTTTTTGAAAAACTAAAGCCCAGGGCACTCCCTTCTCTTACATAGATGGTGCTGATGGAGAACTCATAAGTGTCTCCATTTTTCTGTAGGTTCTTCGGTGGCGTGCCCAGCAGGAAGAGGCTGCCCAACTGGAAGCTGCTATTGCTGCCCGAAGAAAGGAAGAGGAAGAGGAAAAAGAGAAGTTCCAGAAGGAAAAAGAGGCCCTTCAGAGAGCAGAGGATAAAGAAAAAGTATGCAAAGAATTGGTTTGTGTGCATGCATGTGAGCTGTTTTTTCTGGTGGCTCGATATATTTAAAATGTTAACTGATATTGATAGTTCATATTCTCACAAATAATACTGAGCATTATTATAGATTAATGAGTGCTGCTTAGTGGAGATCTGCCAGTGCTTGTTGCAGTTTGTACCTTCCGTGCCATTTTCAGAGTGATCATATTAAGCCGTGAGTGTGTCTATATTTTAATGTTTGCCTTTATTATGAGTAACTCCTTCTTAGGGATATGCAGGAGTCTACCACACTATCACAGAGAGCGAGCAGTGCAGAGAAACTAGTGCCTAGAAGACTTCTGCTGTCAAGAGCTAATGTGGCAAAAAAAAAAAAAAAGCCACTGTGGTTTCCAGCGCTGCAGCAAGGTATGCTGCAATGCACCAAATAAGCAATGTGATGATTGCACACTGCAAATAGAGCATCTCAGCAGCTGCTTCAGTGTGCAGAGGGCCCGGTGCCTTTAGTATGTGGGGAGATTGGGGAGAAAATGAAATGTCTGTCACTCAGCGTGTCTGATTCAGCATCCATTTTGCTAATCATTTTAGAAGCAAATTTCTAAAGAAAAACGATGATATTCCTGAAGAATAAAAATGGAGCACCATAAAAAGTATTTATTTCTCTCCCAGTAGTCAGTCATAAACCACAAGATCAGGCAATAAATAGAGCTCAGTTTTATACTCTATAGGGTTAGTTTTCATTTTCATAGAATGCAAATAATTCATTTCCTACAAGCCTTTCTTTTTTCACTTCTGTAAGGTTTGCTCAAATGAATGTTTTACTCCTGCAATTCAGGGCATGCAAGGATTTGTTCCTGTACATTTTTCTGTAGGTGAAGGGGGGAAAAAAACAGTAGAAGATAGAATGTCTAATTATTTCACAGGAAAATGTTGCACCAAACACTGAAGCTGGCTTTAAAAAAAAAAAGTACTGAAATATGGGATGAGACAAGAAATGCAAGGAAATCTCATACTATTTTCTTTATATTTCTAAACCAGTGTTAGTGAGTCAGAACATATTACCAATAATTCACACAAAGGCAAGGCTAGGATCCAGAGACATGTGCAAACACTTCTGTGTCAACATTGGGATTTTCCTGTTTGGTTCTGTTTTTTCCTTCATCCTGCGGCTCTCATGTAGCAACCTAGATTGTTGAGAACCTTCCAAGTTTCAGAAGACATTTGCACGATGACAGGGAGAGCTGCTTTTCCAAAGAATTTGTGGCCACAATCCAACACTATGAGGAGCGAGGGAATCTGCTGGAGCCTGATGATTTCCACTTGCAGAAGGAGCAACTGCACAATCCATGGACTTTTGCTCTCTGGTTTGTTTATTCTGTCATCCAAACCTTAGCCAGACACAATAAACCGGGTGGGGTGGGGTGGGAATGTTTGGCAGGCCCAGGGAAGCCACCATATACTGAACTGAATCTATGTGCAATCAGAAGAAGGACAGAAAACTGCACTTTTGGTATTTTTTTTCTAATTAATTCCTCCCCCCCCCAAAACAAAACAAAAAACAAACAAACCTAAGGCATACCAGGACCACATGTTATATTCCAAAAGAAAACCACACTTCTGAGAGCACTATTTTTCTTTTATCACAGCACACAGTATTTTTTACCACTGTGCTGTGAAATGCTGGAGAGGGGCAATGGAGACCCCGTAATGGGCAAGGGGCTGCATGAGGCCTTCCAAGTGTCCATCCTTGCAATAAACAATTCATAGGTGTTCAGTAACTAAGGGCCTTTGCAGACTGCCAGAAATAGTGCACATTAAATTGAGGCACTGCCCTGGCTCAGTGCTAGGGAATCATGGGAACTAATTTATTGTGGTACCAGAGCTCTCTGACAGAGAAGGCTCAATGTCCCAGAAAAAAATACAATTCCCATGACTCCCTAGCACTAAGTCAGGGCAGTGCCTCAATTTAATGTGCACTATTTCTGGCAGTCAGTGGATCCCTGGCTTATTGAGTCACGCTACTGTGGCCAGTGCAAGATGTGTTGTTATGAATGCAGAATATCTGCCATGTCCCCTTTTAAGTTCAGCCTCTACTTTTTGAGTTGATTAAACTTTATTTACATTTTTAGTTGCTAATATTACTGTATGTGTGTGAGTGTTGTGTACCTTCAACACTCACACACTTATGGTGAACCTATCAAGGAGGTTTCTTGACAAGACAGAGGAGATTTGCCATTGCATTCCCCTCCGGCTGAAACCATGTGGCTTGCCCAGTGGGTTTCATGGCCAAGCTTGGAATTGAACCCTGCTGGTCACCAGAGTTATAGTCCAGCATTCAAACCACTACGCCACACTGGCTCTCAATATTACTGTGTCACTGTCTCTTAATATTACTCTATAAGTGAGGTTTATTTTTACATACTCTGTGTGTAGGGAGAGTGAGAGTGGTGAATCCTGGATCCACTGTCATCCAAATACTGCTCAGAAAACACAGACATATAGAAAGAAAGCTTTCCTTTTTTAAAGCAGAGCTTGGGAGCCCAGCTGTTTGAGACCTTCCAGACTTCTGACCTGGATTTGGTGTCTTTATTATTAGAAAGTCAAATTACCTGTCCTTACATCATTCTTTAAGTATCCAGGGGTAGCCAAGTTGGACCCATTTATAAGAAATCCAATAACATCCAAACAGTGATACTTTTATTGGGCCAACCAGAATGCACAATTAAATGTTCCAAGCTTTCGACGCCACACTGCCTTCATCAGGCACAGGAGAAAAAAACTGAAGACGTTAGTCACAGGCGTGCATTCTGTTGTTTCTGGTCTTAGTTTTAGATAGTAGGAAGGGCAATTTGCAGACAGGATAGCACCTCCTCCTCCTTTGGCCATGTGGTCACTGGTAAAGGAAATTTAATGTCTATTTGCAATTCAAAGAAGGTGCTTTCTTTGGAATCCAGCATCTCTCCAAAGAAAGCATCTTCTTTACCAGTGACCACATGGCCAAAGGAGGAGGATCCTGCTTGCAAATTGCCCACCCTACCATCTAAAAACAATGACCAGAAACAACAAAATGCAGGCCTGTGACTAACATCTTCAGTTTTTTTTCTCCTGTGCCTGATGAAGTAGCCAGTGTGGCTTCGAAAGCTTGCAACATGTAATTGTGCATTTTGGTTGGCCCAATAAAGGTATCATTGTTTGGATATCATTCTTGAAGGTCACTTATTCATTCCAGTATGGGATCCAAACCATGGTGCAATGTTTGAATGTTGGACTAGAACTCCATCAGACCAGGGTTCAGATCCCTGCAGAGCCATGGAAACCCACTGGCTGTCTTTGGGCAAGTCACATTCTCTTAGCCTCAGGGGAAAGCAATGGCAAACCTCCACTGAATAAATCTTGCCAAGAAAACCCTATGATAGGGTCTCCATAAGCTGGAGATGACAACAACAGTTCATTCCACAGTATGACAAGGTTGTATGTACAACATGTGCATGTATGTGTGTGTATGTATAAAATAATAAGCGGTAATATGGAGCAGGCCACTTTTGAGGTGTTTCATGTGTTCTGCAATCTAACTTTACAGAGGGAAGGCCTAAGAGTATCGAATTAAGTCCTATGCATGGCATATTCAGACTAAGGAGCATCACGCTGTCACTCATTATTCTCTTCTTGCAGTCTGGTGTGGCAATCCAGAGCTTACCACTCATACCACCCGCTCCCATGTCTTCGGCCACCACAATGACCCCCATCCGAATTCCAATTTACTATTCACAATGAGTGGTGTTAATTTTAGTGAGGGCAAGCACCATTTCTTTAACTCCCAAGTGTGGTGGTGTTATCACTGTGACTTTTCAACCAGCTTTGAGCTAACAAGGTTCAGACATCTAACTTTTTCCATTATGAGGGAAGAATAAGGGATTCCCATTAATTCATTGAGTGCAATGAGCATGAGCCCTTACTGCTCACTGTGAAACCTAGAATCAAAAAGGGGCACTTATGTGCTTGCTTAATAGCTACTTATCTGCCCAGTTCTCACATACATTGTTATTCCACTTCCAGTGCAAAGATGTCTGGGGGCAGTTGGCATAATGCCTGCTTGAACAGCAGTGGTGGCTTCAATTATCTACCTGAGTAGATGCCAACGCAGAAGGCATATGGGAGTGGACAACACATGATAGGAATTCTCTGGCTTCTCCTTATATCTGTGCTCAAGTTGGACTGAGAATTTAAGAACCTCATATAGCTCTTATTGAATTGCTCTTCTGTTTTTGGTCAAATAAAACAGTGGCACTGGAGTCCTGGAGGGAGATTAAATTCACCATTGACTGCATGTTGTTGTTACTGAATACTCTATAACAGGGGTAGGCAACCTAAGGCCCGGGGGCCGAATGTGGCCCCCTGAGGCCTTTGAACCAGCCCCAGGCCGGTCCTGCCGCTGCCGCTGCCGCCCACCATTATGATATTGATTATTGTTGTTATTACTTGTTCTGGGGTTTTCTTGGCAAAATCTCCACAGGGGTTTTGCCATGGCTTTTCTGGGGCTGAGAGAGTGTGCATGCATATTATTTATTTATTTATTTATTTATGGTGCTTCGGCCCCCCAATTGTCTGAGGGACAGCAACCTGGCCCCCGGCTCAAAAAGGTTGCCTACCCCTGCTCTATAATTTGGCAAACCATACTGGATTACTGCAAAATATGCCTACATTACTATATATGAAATGTAGCATTCTAGGAAGCCAAATAGTCTCTTCAAAGTAAGTACTAAACCTCTTAAGTCCATAGTTAAGATGTAGAGCTGCCATGGTGCTATAGTTTGGACTGGGAACATATATATCTTTGAGCAGGAGCTTTATATCCAGATAATTATTCCCCAAAGACCTGTACACCTTTTTATGAAAGAGCATGATTTGTCACTTAGGCATTATTGTATAAAACACAGCGATTAATGCAGTATAGAATCGATTTTATTATAAGACATAAACATGCCCAGTAATATTTAATAGAATGCAGGAAGTAATTGCTTAGCCTAATATGATGGCAAGAGTAGCTAGAGCATAGACAGATGTCGATTCCTCTGTACTTAAATTTTGTACAAAGTCTGCAGAGAAAGTCAGCTATTCATTCCCCCACCACCACTTGAAAGTGAAAACTAAATTACTAATGATTTCACATAATTATTGGGATAAAATGTTCAGATCTGTAAGGAAAAATAATACTGGGAGTGTGCCACAGATCCTATCACCCTAGAAGATGATTACAAGATGGCATGCCAGTTTTGGTATAAAAGGAAAGATGGGACCAGTGTTGCATCCTAGTCCTTTTATTTCATCAACACAGTGGATTTAGTAAATACCCACTTAGAGTAGAGACTGCCACCTAGTGTAAGTCCCAGTGAGTTTGAAACTCCCCTGGAATTTAAGTCCTCCTGCTCTTGGGCTCTCTATAAAAAGGTCAAGATAGAAATGCACAGATTCTATAGAATATCAAAAAACAAAACAAAACAAAAAAACCTGTGGGGATGGGGACAAGAAATTACCTAGACACTAAAAAGTCCCCCTAGCCTTTGCATGCAATCATTTGGATTTGGGTGTGTGTGTGTGTGCTTCAGTAAAGCAATTAATTTTGTTAGCTATACATTATTGATGCATATTTGCCATTTTAAGTTTAACAGAGTGATGTATCATCCACTCCCTATCCAAAGTAAATAAAGTAAATCCTATGTTTTTGAGGTAATCACAGTTTTGTTTCTCCTTTGAATATTAATTGCTCATCATTATTTTGGTGTTTTCCCCCCCACTCTGACAAAAGGGAATTAAAGAATCAATGTTAACTTTTGGTTTCCTGGAAACAAATATTAGATTTTTAAAAAATAGTGTATTCCCTTCACTTTTGTAGTTATTGCAAAGAGGGATATTAAGGTGCAGAGAATTGTCTGCCTTTGGCTACTGCTGTGCGGCATTTTCTGTAAGATGATAAAAGGTTTGATCTTTGGGAGAAAGTGAACCTCTGCTACTTGAATGTAGTTCAGTCGTTCTCTTCTGGGAAGAAATCTGAACTTGGAAAGAACAGGAACTTTCTAGTGGGTGAAATGGTAGCAATGTATCCAGTTCCTTGTTTTGTTAGTGAATAGCTGCTTTTTGCAATTTTAAAATGGTTTGTTTGCATTTTGTTGGTCAAAATGTATATATTCAAGCACTTGGAAAATTAATTTTCTTGCTTCCTAAAAGTAACTTGTTGCTATTAATGTTGCAGAGCTGTTACATGACTCATTGCATTTCTTTTTACTTTTTCATTGTGCATGGAGGAAGGGAATCCATCTAAAAAGTAATAATGTTGGAAGCCTTGCTCCCCACCACCCTAGTAATTAGAAAATGTTCCAGTCAGCCCTCTGTAGCCATGGATTCTGCATGCACGGCTTGGAAATATATTTTTTAAACATTCCAAAGACAAAGATTGTGTGTGCCATTTTATATAAGGGACACCATTTTGTATATAATGGGGCTTGAGCATCCAGGGATTTTGGTATCTGTGGGGGTACAGAGTGTCCTGGAGCTAAACCCCAGCAGAAACCAAGGGCCCACTATATTAATAAACATTACTTATAACACTGAAAAGTAACACTAACAGGTTAAAGGTGTTTGCAAAAAGAACAGTGTTATGCCTTCTTTTTCAAGAAATAATACTCTGGAGACCAGGGTTCGAGTCCCAGCTCAGCCATGAAACCCATGGAGTGGCCTTGAGAAACTGCATACTCTCAGCCTCAGGGGAAGGCAATGGCAAACCTCCCTCTAAACAAATCTTGCCATGAAAACTCCATGATAGGTTCACCATAGGGTCACCATAAGTCAGAAACAACTTGAAGGCACAGAACAACTAAATACGTTACCATTAATATTATTACTTGTAGCACATTATTTCAAACCTTTGGTGTCTCCTTAGCACTACAGCCAAAAAACCCTCACTATTTCCAAAAGGTATGTTGGGAAGGATCTAGCAAAACCATCTTTTGGCTAGGAAAATCCTATGAAATTTGTGGGGTTGCTATAAGTCGACAGGTACTTGAAGGTACATACACACACACATGCGCACATTGGGTAGGAGTTAGGGAGGTATGAGTCTTATTCAGAAATGACATTGCTGATGAAACAGATTTCCCCTTCTCCTCCAGAGCCCTCCAGGTACCCCTGAAGTCAGCCCTGAAGTGGTGGGGGAACCTGTGATGTTAGCTTATTGACTGCAAAGAGGAGAAGAAGAAAGGGAAATTAGACTTTTGGCAGTCTGGCAATGCAGTTTTGAATATAGCCCTATGGCATTCCCATACATAAAGTACAGCCCGGAGCTGACTTTGTGCAAAGAAGAGAACCATATAGCCTACTTTGTGGTTTCTCCCTTCTAATAACATATATACAGATTCCCCTATCTTTCTGTCAGGTCAGCCTTGACAACCTCATTATTTGATAAGGACGGAGTGTTTTGGTCATATAGACATAGAGTTGAAAGTAACCAACTCCAGTCTAACCCCTTGCACAGGAATACGCAAATGAAGCACTTGCAAATCCATACAGTAATAGTGTATATCTTCCTGGGAAAATTGGAATCATGTAAACCACCTGTTAGATACAGCATTGAAATTACAGTGGGTCCTTGGTATCTGCTGGGGTTTGGTTCCAGGACCCCCCATGGATGTCAAAGTCCATGGATGTGCAAGTGCCATTAAATACAATGGCATAGTAAAATGGCGTCCCTTATATAAAATGGCAAAATTAAGGTTTACTTTTGGGAATTTATATGTATTTTTAAATATTTTCAAACTGTGTATAGGTGAGTCCGCAGATAAAAATCTGCGGATATGAAGAGACGACTATACCATTGACCACCTTTGGGCTTATTAAAACTCAAACCAAAACATACTGAACTATTCTCTCACCATTTGAAAGGGGGTTGATTTGTACATGTACACATGTGATCAAACCAAATACCATGTACAACAACTTAATATCACCTTACTCCAAGTGTAATCGTGCCCACCCCCGGAAGACTTTCAGCTTTGAATCCTCAAGATTTGGGATACTTACTGCATACATATGTGAATCAGTCTTCAGAGTACTGTAGGGTTCACACAATTGTCTCTCAGTGAGTAATTTCGAAATATATCTTTTCATACAACCTTTACTGAAATACGGGGGTAGTACATCTGACAGTGAGAGCTGGTGTGGTGTAGTGGTTGGACTGCTGCACTGGCACTTAAGAGATCCAGGTTCAAATTCCCACTGAGCCATGAAACTCACTGGAGGAACTTGAGCCAGTCATTCTCTCTCAGTGTGACATACCCCACAAGGGTGTTGTGAGAATAAAGTGGGAAAGAGGAGAGTCATGTATGCTGCACTGAGGTTATTGGAGGAAAGACAGTATATAACTGTATATTACCATTCATCACCATCACTGCAACAACCAGTTGATTTATTAACTGTCTTTTAATTGAGACCATGACAATCCACGGAAGGGAGAATAAAGCTTCTAATGGCTGCTACTTATTTGCTTCTTGGGATGGAGGGGAAATTGGACAGATTTCCCCCTTCCTCAGGTTTAGTCAAGAGAAGAATCACTTGTTTCCATTTAATTAACCTTTAGTTTATCTGTGGTATAGGCTGATTTTTATTTCACAACAGAGGAAGTGCTTGGCCTGTTAATTAGCTTTTGCTCTGAACAAACACATCCATAGTTGTTGGGTATCATTCCATAAACCACACAGCCAGACAAATCAGCTATGAAATTCGCAAGAGTATTTCTATGTATCTTCTCATATTATAGCACTGACGCTTGAGTCTGTTTGCTTTCATTGCTGCTAGCTTTGATCAGAGTGTCCAGATATTGACAGTTGTTCTTTGTCTGCTTCCTATGACATCTGCTTTCAGTTATTCTACTCTGTGTGTGTGTGTTTAAGGAGAAAATCTAAAACCCAGATGACCAATATTCTATTTGTTTCACTTCCTTTTCTTTCTCATCCACACACTTGCATTTTGTCTTGCATGTCCACTGTTGGAATTTGCTGTTGCATATTTTAAAATTGGTCTTTTCCAGATGTTTGTAGGAAGTTCTTAAAGTGAAAATCTGTTTCCTTCCTGATTTTTACAGTGATAATGCTATCTGTGATACCTTTTATATAAAGAATATGAGAAAAGGGTGTTATAACAAGCACAGTCAGGCCTAACTGTTTTTTAAACCAGTTCTTGTCCCAGAATGTGAAATGAACAGTTAAATTGCTACCCAACAATATGCTACGGGCAAATAAAACTGTTATTATAGAAACCAAAATAGCTTTCACCCAGTGATAGAATCTCTCTTCCTCTCTACTGTTTTTTGATACCTTTGCATTTTTTCCAAATCCTTAGGTGAAAAAGTACTGGGCTGAAAAGCAACGCCAGTGGCAGGAGCTGGAAGCAAAGGATCTACTGCGTTTGGCAGAATTTAAGAAATTAATGGCTGAACAAGTGATTAAAGACAGAGAAAGGTAATGTTGCACATACACCTAATAGAAGACACACACAAAAAGGAATCTTGATTATTGAGGACTCTTCCTATTGAGTCATAGTTGCAGAGATCTGTTTAAAAATCCTATTTAGATTTAAAATAATTTTCTCCCCTTTAAAATGATTCTAACTTTTATTTATTTATTTCGCAGTCTTACCACTCTGTTGATATGACCAGAATCAAAGCACTGATATGCCCATGGTCCAAGGAGTGAAAGGCCCATGGTCACCCTAAAATGGCAGAGTAAGCTGCCTCCATTGCTCAGACAAGGGGTAGGCAACCTAAGGCCCAGGGGTCAAATGCGGCTCCCCGAGGCCTTTGGACCGGCCCCAGGCCGGTCCTGCCGCCGCTGCCGCCCCCCACCGCCCGCCATGATGATATTGATTATTGTTGTTATTACTTGTTCTTGGGGTTTTCTTGGCAAAATCTCCACAGGGGTTTTGCCATGGCTTTTCTGGGGGTGAGAGAGTGTGCATGCATATTTTTTAATGGTTTTATTTTTGTTATTTTTATTTATTTATGGTGCTTCGGCCCCCCAATTGTCTGAGGGACAGCAACCCGGCCCCCGGCTCAAAAAGGTTGCCTACCCCTGGCTCAGACCAATAGGTATTGGTGCTTATAGATCTCAGATGAGATTGTGTGAAGTTAATCTTCTCTTTCTACCTGTATATTCATGTCCTTATACAAACATATGTACCTGTAGAAAATTAGGCCATTATTCCATTTAGCCTAGTGCTACCAAATTTGACTACTATATATATAGTTTTCTGTACTCCTCTCCCTCCCTCTCGGTTAGGGTTAGTGCTAGGGAATCATGGGAATTTTTTTTTTTTCTGAGACATTGAGCCTTCTCTGTCAGAGAGCTCTGGTGCCACAATAAAATACAGTTCCCATGATTCCCTAACCCTAACCTTAACCCTAAAAGTGGACTCAATTTGCACTATTTCTAGCAGTTTGCAACCCCATCTCTCTCTCTCTCTCTCTCTCTCTCTCTCTCTCGATAGTTTTCTCCAAGATCAGAAGCTGAAGTTTTTTCTCTGCTACAGTTATCCTGTAACTTCCAGCTCATAGCATCCTATATCCTTAAATATTTTCAGGGCTATCACATAGTCTGTTGCTTCAGAGGGTGGGACTCAAACCAGTGGGTTAAGATTCAAGGAAGGAGCTTTGACAAAACTTTGGAAACACATTCCTGATAACATAAGCTGTTCAACAATGAGGCACACTACCTAGAAAGTTAGTGGGCTCTCCTTGATAAAAGTTTTTAGGCAGAAGCTGGATGGCTGCATTGGGCAGCAGTGTTTTGTTTTGTCTTTTGCATTGGCAGGTGATTGGACTAAATGACCTTTGTGATCCCTTCTAGCTCTCTGATTCTCTGATGACTGTAGGAGAGAAAAGCAGCTTTTAGATTCTGACAGCTTCCAGTCAAAGGACATGATGCCTCTCAGCCTTCCTGTGGCTCTGATGAGGCCAGCTACTTTTATCTCTATATCACTTTTTGTGTTACTCTTCTACCAGCAATCAAAAGAAATGAAATACAGTATTTCTGTTTAGACCAGGGGTCGGCCAGTTTCACTTACCTGGGGCCGGTCCGGGGGTCCCCTGGTGTTCCGCAGGCCGATGGTGGGGGGGAAATGGCGGCGCTCTCTCTCACATGCACACGCATGTGCAGTACACCAAAAGTACTGCGTATGCACGAGCGAGTCGCAGCCGCCATTTTGGAAAACAAAATGGCGGCTGTGATGCGTGCGGCGGCACAGCAGCAGTGTGCGCAGCGGTGGAGGTCGGCGGGGGCCGATCCAAAGGCCTCGGGGGGGCGGATCCAGCCCCCAGGCTGTAGGTTGTCGACCCCTGGTTTAGACAGCAGTGTCCACCTTCCCTCTGTTGCACATTATGATGTCCCTTGTTATACAGATAACTCTTTAGAATATGCCTTTTGTCTTTTCCTCCCTAGGACTTTCAACTCATTTTGAGATTGAGAGATTTATGTCTAATTTGCACTGCAGAAATAATGCAATTTGACACTATTTTAACTGTCATGGCTCCATCCTATGGAATTCTAGGATTTGTACTTTGTTGGGGCACAGAGAAGGCTAAATGTCTCACAAAACTACAAATCCCAGAATCCCAGAACATTGAAACATGGCAGTTAAAGTGGTGTCAAACTGCATTATTTCTGCAGTGCAGATTAGACTCTAGCTAAAGATATTGCCTGAGGCTACTCGAGGTCTGGTTCTTTGCTTAAATGTTTTCAGTAGTGGTTATAAGGAATTGTGGTGATGACAACATTTCCAGCTGAGATACCCAGGTACAGCATTATTCCATTCTATTCTGTTCTATATTCTATTGATTGATTGATATATTTGGATCTTAAAGTATTTCTTCAGTTATTCTGTCAAATGAATTAAGATGAGATGATTCTCTTAAAATTAACATCCTTTGTGAGTGTACTGAGTTGGGTCTCTGCATTTGTTGTTGTTGTTGTTGTTGTGTGCCTTCAAATCATTTTCAACTTATGGTGACCCTAAGGCCCTAAATCATGGGATTTTCTTGACAAGATTTGTTCAGAGGAGGTTTGCCATGGCCTTCCCCTGATGCTGAGAGAGAGTGACTTGCCAAGATCCCCCAGTAGGTTTCATAGCCAAATGGGGAATTGAACCCTAGTCTCCAGAGCCATAGTCCAACACTTAAACCACTATGCCATGCTGGCTCATTGGGCCTCTGCTGCCAGGTAGATAAGTTTTGGAGTCCCTGTTAGCCTCATTGCCAAACGATAGCAACTTGTATTAGTGACCATATTTGATACTTATGGCATTAGGTTGGAAATTTGAGACTGCAAAAAGATATGAACAGACTAGAGGAGTGAATTTTCCTATATTGCTAACCTACTTGCACATTTATCATAGCAGGGGAAGGGGGGAAGGAGGGATGGGCCATATTTGTGCACTTTGATCTTTGTTTGCTTCTGTACTATATAACCCTTGGAAGTTCATCTTCCATCAGCCTACCACATATAATATATAGCCAATGATGAGGAATTTGATTGTTGGCCAGGGGTAGTCTGGGTTGAATTTGTCTGAATGCTCAATGCTACTGTTTTCTAGGAGGAAATGCTGGACTCCATCAGCTAAAGGTCTGGAATACTTCATCTGCTATAGAACACCTCCTGCATCATTTATCACCAATAAAACTTTTTGTAATAGCAGTAATGTGTATCAGAGTTTGATACTGAAAGAATCTTTAAGGAGGCTTGGAAATGCATGCAGTACTGGCACGGACCAACTTGGCCCAGCAAGTGATGGTGTTGAGTCTGTAAACATAGAATGAGTAGCTAATCTAAGCAAGGTTCAATGAGAAATATTTAGGATATACACACAATATTTGTGATATATACTATTTTTAAATTTTGTGTTTTCCTTTACTCATAACCCTAACACAGCCACCTTCAGTGGTTTCAACCACACCCATATTTTGACATATCCAGTCCCATCCCATCCCAATTTATTTTGAGCCATCATTTTTATTGCATTTATTTTGAAGGTATGTACCACAGCTTTCAATCAAATTGTTCTCAAAATAGCTTACAAAGAAGAGGTAATAATGCAAAAAACCCAAATCTCTGCTCATAAAAACAATCAGCATTTATGCTGAATCTTCTTTCTAGAAAGGAGAGATAGGAAGAAAGGATCCTGCTGGTTTTTTTGGTACATGGCTGGGTCTGTTCTTCCCATGGTGCTCTTTCTGGAAAGCAGGAATTGCAACTTCTGAGTAGTCCTTGGTCCCTTGGCTGTGGTGGAAGGTTTTAATACCAGGAGAGCCAGCGTGGCACACTGATTTGAGTGTTGGACTATGACTGTGAAGACCAGAGTTTGAATCCCAGCTGAAATGCACTGGGTGACCTAGGGCAAGTCACACTCTCTTAGCTTCAGAGGATGGCAATGGCAAAACCCTCTCTGAAAAAACTTGCCAAGAAAACCTTGTGATAGATTTGCCTTAGGTTGCCATAAGTCAGAAACAACTTGAAGGCACATAACAATAACAACAAGCTTTCCTGTCAAGATTACCTTATTTTTGTTTCACCTTTCTGCACTGAAGCAGAGAAACTCATTTTTGGTTGCTGAAATGTGGTTTTCTATCCAGCTAATTCTTTTTCTTTCTTCCCTTGCTAAGCTTGCTTGACAGAACAGGTTGGACCCCTGTGTGGTTGATGCCAATAATTATTTGTGCCCACAGTTACTTTGAATGAGTTTTGTTTGCCTCCAGTGGTGGGAATTCATATAAATATATAGGGCCTCTGAATGTCCAGTCCATTTCCCTCAGCTTCTTTCAAGGCTTCTCTCAAGTCATTCTGTGTATTAATGTCAATTTACCCCTTTTCATACATTTTCCTGTAAAGTTTCTTTAATTCCTTTTGTTGGGATCATTTATTGATTTTAAAAATATATGGTCTACTTTACTCTCAGCAATTCACCTGCAGTTCTCCAGACAAGGTATATTAGAAGCTTCAGGGCAAGTTATCTTATTGATCTGCCTTTGAGCTCCATTTATTATATAACCTGTACTCCTAGACATCAGTTCTGCTTAAAGCATTCACTTATCACAGCATATCCCCACTGACAATGGAAGGCACACATTTCCATGATTTGATGACCAGGTTGATCAATGGCACTGTGCTCATATTTTAAGTGTCAGATGAAAGACAAAGTTGTGAATTCAATAGTGGTTTTGATGCCAACAAGCACCTTTGAATTACAATTCTCTGAATTTAAACCAGTGATTTGTGGGCATTTTCAGATTTCTGAAACATGTGCATGTGTCCATGTTGCTTTGATATGAAATCTAGTTTTGAATTTTAAATGAGACTTTTAACGGAAATTGTTTAGGGAGCCATGCAAAAGCATATGTGGTGGATAGGCTAGATAGATTGGGTGGGAGAATTAATTCCCAAAGCAATAAATAAATAAATAAATAAATAAGCTGGGGAGATCAAGTGTCTAAAACAACAGGATAGGTTCTTTTTTCAGCCTTATCTATTAATATTCCTCTGCATGAGCGTGTAAACTGCAGTTTATTAAGTTGGAAATGCAAAACTGGAAGCCAAACTGTTTGATCCAAATTCTCAAACATTTTGCAGAAACAGAATTATCAGAGAAGGAAATGGAGATGTTTTCTGAATCTCTCATTTGCTCTTTGACTGATATAGAAGGCTCTCTTTGGGATGAACTTCTTTGAATCTTCTATGAATATTTATTCTAGTCAAAGCAGAATAGAGGTTTCTGGGTGAAATAGTGTACATATTATAAACATGTTCATAATGCTCTTTTAAAGCTCTTATAATAAATATGGTAGCTAACTTTTTTGTTGCATATGTATGAGATGCGTCCTGAAAGAAAATTTAATGAAATTATGCTTATCAGAAATTACATGAATGTGTGTTCACAGTACTTCAAAAGGTACCTTCATTGAAACCAGTATGCTAAGCTCATTATTCAACTTATTGTTTAAAAAAAAGAATGTTGCTTAACCATTATTTAGTTAAAATTGAACATGGGGGAGTAAAGGTCTAATTTTAATGCTTCATGGCCATTCCAGAATTTGATTTGAGGTGATACCAAGAATATTCTTTCAGAGTATAATAAACAGTGTCTGTATGCAACAGAAAAAGTGGCCTGGTGCCCCTATAACATCCCTCCAGATATGTGAAAAGTACATCTAAACAACTGAATGTGCTTGCAATTCAGGAGGGTAAGATCTATATGAATAGATGTCTGCTTATGCAGTGGTACCAGTGCCTCTCCTTCTCTGTCTCCACTCCATAATCTGCTCTGGAGGACCCCACAGCTCTCCAGAACATATGTTGAGGTTGCATAGGGGGTTGCAGTGGAAAGGGTGAATTGGAAACAATTCTGTCAGTGTAAGAACTTAATTGGGTCCTATCTTCAGACAGATTCCAAGCTAGGTATCTTGTCTAATTCTATTGTTGGGGACTTCCTTGTTTCCCATGCAGATACTGCTAGACTAGAGTCAGGGCCAATATTAATTGGGTGCATGCCATTAGCCTGGACATTTGTATTAAGTAAATTGAAATCAAAGAGCCAGTGTTGTATAGTGCTTGGGTGTTGGACTAGGACTCTAGAGAACATGGATCAACCCCACACTTGGCCGTAGAAACCCACTGGATGACCATAAGCAAGTCACACTCTCAGCCTCAGAGGAAGGAAATGGCAAAACCCTTCTGAACAAATCTTGCCACTAAAACCCATGAAAAGTTCACCTTAGTGTCGCCCTAAGTCAGAAATGATTTGAAGACACATAACAACAGTAAATTGAAGTCAAGGGGAAACCTGGGTGGAACCATGGAGAAGAGAGATTGAACTCTTTCTCTGTCACGTTCCACAAAAAAATGCCTTTCAGAAGCTACTATGCTCATTTCAGTGGTTGCTTCCATTGATACAAAGGAGACTTCCTTATAATAGTAGCATCCAAGTGAAAACTTTTATTGGACTGTCATTCAACCCTGAAAACTCCATTATCTTTGTAAACCTTGTGTGTGTGTGTGTGTGTATAATATATAACTTTTCTCGGTATAAGGGCCAAATCCAGTTATTATTCCCAACTAGACTAGATGCTTTACATCTGTGGAAGTTGCGTAAGTGTTCACTTACCAAGTTCCCATTGATATAATAGGTTTACTCTTCTTTGGACTAACTGATGGATTTAGTCTTGTATTCCTATTTCATCAGATTACAACTCAGCCCACTTGTTGCTATGAGCCAGCCGTTGATCTATGATAGACCTCCAAGTTTTACCTTCATGTTTATGAAAAATTTGCCTTCTATACACAGCCAGTTTTATTTCTTTTGCAGCCATCTATAGATGCCAAGAGTCCATCCTTACCATTCTTACTCTGAAGTCAGTCTCTATAATTTGAGCATGGTTCATTTCCAAATACATGTTTGGGACAGAGGTTGCAATACATATAGCAAATAGAATAGAATACAAACACACTGATGCAACACATATGAAGGTGACAATGTAGTTATTCTTTAAGCTTTTTGCAAATGTTTAATTGAATTTGTGGAGTCACTGGAGACAACAAAATTCCTCTCAATTAGTGGGCCTTAGTTCTAGCTTTAAGCTTGCTGGGTCTCCTCCATTTAATTGTTTTTAATACAACCCCAATGTCCTTAAAATACATACACTCGACATTAAAGAACATATTCTGATTCTAAGAATATGTTTCCAGTGCCAGAACTATACTTAATTCAAAGTCCCATCACATAAAAGTCCACCTCTGTTTTTCCATCCAGTATTCTTCATCTCAACAGTCTGATTTAAGTGAGAAAAGTTATTTTGATGTTGATACTGTTCACCAGTTTGGAGTCAGGAACCCCTGGCAAAATTATCAGAGAGATTGCTCTGCAGAGGGATGGGATATAAATTATTATTATTATTATTATTATTATTATTATTATTATTTATCAGTAGATCCCAATTTACCTTCTGCCAGCCCCTTCCCAAGATTTTCCTCATGGCTCATGATGTCTACATTTTATTGACCACTATACAAAGAATTTCATCCTGGTTTTCATAGTAAAGCATTTGCAGTCACTGCTTCCAGTGTAATTTTTATCACTTTTAAAATTGCAGTGATACATTTAGTTAATTTTCAATTAAAAAGAGTTTAGGGAAATCAATTAATCAGCTAGTTTTGTCCCAGAGAAAGAGAAAAAATTGGTGATGCCATTTTATCAGATAAATTTCTGACTTTTCCAGGACTCTTCTTCAGCCAGGAGGTACAAAAGCTATTTGAAATATGTATTATTGTAGATGTCTGAAATTTTGTAGATGTAAACATTCCCATATGAAGGCTGACAGTCTGAAATGAATGTTGTTGAATTCTTCAACATTCAGAAGTATACCTGATAATGCTGACATTCACCTAAAGGTTGTCTACGTGTGATAATTAGCAATTGATTTTAAAACATCCATACAATTCATCTGGAAATGTCAGCATTCATATATGAATATTGGTGATCACCAAATTTAGGACATTTTGCATCACAGGCCCATGCTTGGGCATTGAATATTATGTTCACTTAGTTCTGAGCAAACATTATAGGATTGTGCTGTCAATGTCTGGTACACACTTGCATGTAGGCAAATTATTGATTAGCTGTTTCAGGTCTTAATTGTTCCTAATACATCAGTCAAACAATCAAATACTATTAGAAAACAGATTAGCATTAGGTCATTGACTTCATGTTTTCCCTCAAAGAGTTCAGTTTCGACAAAAGCTGTTGGAAAAGCGCTTGATGGAGAAAAAAGAGGCAATTCTCAAAGAAGCTCACGAGGAAGAAGAAAGGAAGAGACGTCTTGATGCTCTCAGGCAACAGGTAGGTACCTTTCCCTCCTCTGTTTAATGTTTTTTATGTGAAATTTAAGCTGCAATTGCCAAACATAACATCACAGCTGGGAAATTATCAGGATATGAAAGAAAGAAAAAGGGAATGACTCCTCACTATTTCTAACTCTCCACCATGACTCATGGTGTGTTTTAAAAGTTACCTGGCATGGTCATAGATACATTACATACATATACTTACATGCACACATATACATTTGAATTTAATATAGAAATATCAGGAGTTGTTGTCATGAGATCTAATCTAGAGAGTACTTTTTCCCCCTGCTATGTGTGTTAGGATAGTGTATCTATATAGATTTGGATAGTTGTGGCCCCCCAGTTTTTGTTGCACTAGAACTTTCATCACCTCTAGGCAATATAACTATTGGTAAGGGATAATGGAGATTGCAGTGGAGCAACATATGCAGGGCCCCAAGCTAGCCCCCCCCCCCCCATTTACACAAAATCTGGTCAAGAGATTCTCACCATCTCATTTGCAGTTTATTTTTGTCCGCTTAAAACAGGGATTTCAGAACCATTCCTGCAGGGTCCCCCCCCCCCCATTAATTCACAAGTAAACATTCGTCTTTCTTGATAAAGTGAACTTGTTTACTTCATGATTCTCTGCTTTGGGTTAGTTGCAGCACTTGCATGGACACTCTAGTACAATGCATTTTTCTCTTTTCTTTTAGATTCCCAATTCTGTAATGTGGGGGAGCAATGCTATCATGTATGCATTTTGAGTGTATTACAATGATGACGCCAAGCAAAATCTCTCTCTCTCTCTCTCTCTCTCTCTCTCTCTCTATATATATATATATATATACCATACTTTGATTTTAAATAGGTAATTGGTAGAAGGCTAAACAATTGGCAGAAGGCTAAAGAAAGCACTCCTTTGTTCCGAGTGCCATCACAGTTAAATATTTCAGAGTCCAATTCTATGAATGTTTACACAAAAGTAAGCTCTAATCTTTTCAATGAAATTTACCTCCAATGGATCTGCATTGGATGTAGTCATATCAATGATAATGATTGGTAGGAGGCCAGTTGGAAATAGATTGATGGTGCCATATCACTTCATCTTTAGCTGTGTAAACTAAGTAAGAAGAGGTGGAGAAGGATGCTGTAGTTACTATGTTGAGTGCAATCTGCAGCTGGTAATGCTTATTTGTGGAAAATAGAGTTTAGATCAGTGTTATGCTTAGCACACCTGTTTCTTTGAATATGTGCCAGATACTCAGCTTTGCATATGTGTAAACAGAAATCAACAATAAATCTGTTATAAATGTTGTTTATATAGGAGGTGTAGACTGTAGTGGTACATGGGAAGGTCTCTGTAACTTGGAGGTCTTGAAATAGCTTGCATTAATGGGACCTGAACAGGCCAGACTCATTTGCTGCTTGACAACTTGTGTTCTTTGTGAGGTTTGTTTTTGGTTTGTGTTACAATGAGCCACTTTCTCCTTACAGTTCAAAAGCTAGGAGAAGACTCTAACTTTCGTTGCATTTACATAAGTCAATAAGAATATACAGTGTATACTTTGCTCTTCCTGCCCTAAAATGAACACATTCTTTCTTTGTTTGTCACAAGTTGTTTCTGATAGTTTTATCAAAGCCCATAGTTCATTTGACAGTTGCCTCATCCCTTTTAAAATGAATCTGCTGGAATAATAGTCTATTTGATCAGAACAGCTGGGTGTAACTATTTTCAGATCTGAACTCATACATCAGTAACCACTTTGTCCCAGAGTTGCAATATGTTGTGTAATAAAGGTTATTTGGCTTTGACTTGTAATTGCTGTTTAATTTTAAACTATGATTTAGCTGTTACTAGGTTTCAGAAACATTCATCGTCAGAGCCAGCCTGGCCCACTCCAGCCCGCAGGGGAAAACTAAATAGATGCCTGGGATGCCAAAATTCTTGCTATCTTTGAGAAAACTCTACTATGAGAACATTTACATGATGCTCACTGAGGTAGCTAACACCTTGGATTGGGTGATGTTCCATATATTCCAGTGGACATGATGGAGAGATTATGAATCTCCACTGGCTGCCAGAACATTTGGATATGTAAATCTTTGCTAATTTTGTTCACAGAGGCAAGAAAGAAACATTTCAAAAGTTTTCTTCCTTCTGAATTAGAATGCAAAACTCTGGGTTTTTGTTTTTTTCAATTTTAGGAATTTTTCCAGCAAAAATTTCATTTGCAGAATGAAGTGATATTTGCCATATATTTGTCATGCATGATATGAAACAACTCCCTTCTTACTAACGTTACTTTTAAAGAATACTGCCTCAGTACAAATCTGTATTTTAAATCTGTAGTTATTACTCATCTCAGCAGTCAGTTTATGTGATGTTGGTCATAACTGAACTGTGACTTCACTGTTTGTGTCCTGTTCCCTTGCAAAATTTCAGGATGATGACATCCATAGCTTTGACCTAGTGATGTATTTATTAACTGGAGCAAATAAAGTCATTTTCTTATCTATGTCTTAAAACAAATTCAAAAATAGCTGAAGGAAAAAGGCACCTACAAGCTGCTCTCTGGCTCGGTTATCAGTATTTTTTTTTTTTTGCATTAGTCACTTGATTAGATATGTCATCCACTGTGCTGTACTACAGATTGATTTATACTCAGAGCTTTGCTAGATTTCTTTCTCCCCAAACACCATTAGTGTATGTGTGCATATACTGGATGACAAAACATTGTGCAGCATAAAAAAAAAAAAAAAACCTGTCTAGACAACTTGAGGAGGATATAATTTATATATATATATATATATATATATATATATATATATATATATATATCGACACAAAACTTTTAATAATATAAAACAACATGTGTTGGAAACTGCACATACAAACTACACAACTAACTACACAAAATAACAATATAGCAAAAAAGGGGAATACATGTGACTTCCAACTTACTAGCTGATGGTTATAATTTTCAAATTATTCTACTGCCTCTAAGTGTGTGTGTGTGTGAGAGAGAGTGGTACACTTCTACATGTTATTTCATTCTGCTGCTCTTCAAATCCTAAATTTGCTGTTTTCCTCCAAAATTTTCTCATAAAATTAATTATAAATTCCCGTTCTTTTAAAAAGTTTTTAAAAACAAATCTTCCTTCCATCAAATTCTTCTATTTATCTATCTCAGCAAGTTCATACAGTTTCATTCTTCGAGTGAAGGGATATCCACATCCTTTCACTTCTGTGCAAAGAGTACTCTAGTAGCTGTAACTTTCTGTAATCATATGAGCCAGAGACTTCCTTATATCTTTTAATTCGGACTTCAGTCCCTCCTTCAAATCGTTCTTAAATTCACACCTCAAGTCAGGCATTATCTCAGTCTTTTCAGCTCTCATCTATGTTATTTCTTCCAAAATCACTTGATTTGTGACAATCATCTTATTTGTTTGGTCTACACAGCCTCCTTGCTCCCTGGCCATTTGCCCTGGCTCTAACCCCTAAAGTCATTTCTGACAGCTGTCAAGTGAAAGAGAATAGTAATTCCTTTCTGTTGTGATTAGTCTACTTCACCATTAGACGTCAGGATTTCTCTCAGCTTTCATCAGTTTGTCTTAGATTCTGTACACTATGGGCTTTTGCAGACTGCCAGAAATAGTGCAAATTGAGTCCACTTTAAAGGTTAGGGTTAGGGAATCATGGGAACTGTATTTTATTGTGGCACCAGAGCTCTCTGATAGAGAAGGCTCAATGTCTCAGAAAAAAAAAATTTCCCATGATTCCCTATCACTAACCCTAACCCTTAAAGTGGACTCAATTTGCACTATTTCTGGCAGTCTGCAAAGGCCCATTCAGAAGGAAATATTCTCCATTCACTTTCTCAACAGTCTCAGAGTGACAACTTTGCCTTTATTGCCAGGAAAGGTAAATAATAAATTCTTTCTTACAACTCTTTCCCATATTTTGAATACTCCTGGAAAATAACTAACAAATTCACTTTGTGCCAAAACTATATAGAAAACTATTATAAAATGTTCTACCAATGGTACATGACCCCAGCAAAATTAAACAAATTATATAAAACAGGAAACACTCTATGTTGGAAATGCCAAAAGCAAGGCGGTGATTTTATACACATGTGGTGGCGTTGTCAGGAAGCCAAACGTTATTGGACAATGATAGTAAACATCATAAATGAAATACTTGTGGTAAAAATAAAACTTGATCCAAGAATTATTCTTCTAAATATGATAAACAACTTAGACAAAAACATCAGAAAAACTCACTCCAGAAAATTATTATATATGTTTACATCGGCAAGAATCCTGTATGCACAGTATTGGAAAACAAATAGAATTCTCACTAAAGAAGAATGGCAGATTAAATTAAGGGAAGTTGCTAATATGGATAGTCTGACTGCAAAATTGAGAGGTAAAGACTTAAAAGATGAATGGACATGTCTAAAAAGAATAGAAGAAGAAAAAGACCAGAATATAAATGCAAAATGAAAATAATTCAATTATACATGGATGAAAATACACCTGTTGGAAGTACTAAGATAACAGTAATGTTTGAGAAATACAAATATTCAGAAGACCTTTAGAATTTATTGTAAATACAAAAGAAACAAAGGAATATGAATCAGAATAAGGTACAGATGTTGGTTTGATTGACTGTGTTATGAATGATGATGAAAGTAAATTTATGTTTGTATTTGTTTGTATTTGTCTGTAGATGTATTTGTAGTTGTGTTATGTTTATTGTTTATTGTTATGGTTACTGTCAGAGTATAGATGGGCTATGCAGTCAAAGGTGAAATGTAGAGATGTGTGTGTCTGTATTTTTCCACTTGAAAACAGCTTCTAGGCAGAGCACAAACAACTCAGTCCAGATGGCTAGAGAGACTCAACAATAGAGAACCACTAGGTGGGAAAGCATCCTTGTTTACACAAGGAAACAATAATAAAAAGTTGTTATGGGAAAGTAGATCACATGGTGGAAGATGAACAACAAGAGGCTGGGTTAGCATACATCACATACGGATCATCCAATCAACCTGAAGGTTAACACCCAAAAGGTGGAGAGGGGCTGGACTGAAAAACTTTGTGTTTGGCATTGATATTATTATTATTTGCTTCCTTTGGATTGCACTTTTTTCTTCTCTTTACTTCTCGATGGATCTATAATATGTTTATACTGCTTCACAATGTAGCCTTAAGATCTGGAAACATGGATCTGTAGTTTTGTTCTTGTTTAGCCTCATCTGCAAGATGTGATCCTATAATGGACTGTATTTTACTTTGCATGTTGTTATTATTCTTTCAACAATAAAACTCAATTTTTAGAAGCTTGGATTTTTGCTCCCTGGTTCTACTCCACCAAAACCGAACAATTATGTCTGTTAGTTTGTTATGTTTTGTTTTTATAAATAAAATTTATAATAAAAAAACACAACTCTTTCCCATATTTTAATCTTTAAAATCTTTAAAATGTTTAAGAGTTAATATTTCCCATATTTTAGTCTTTTCCTTGAGTTTAATTAACTTGGGGCTTCAATTGTGCCTAAATTCACAGTGTTTCAGTAGTTCTGTTTACAAAGGTAAAGGTAAAGGTTTCCCCTTGACATGAATGTCTAGTTGTAAGCGACTGTAGGGGGTGGTGCTCATCTCCGTTACTAAGCCAAAGAGCCAATGTTGTCCGAAGACAAATCCGGTGGTCATGTGGCCTTCCCACCACAGTAGTACCTATCTATCTACTTGCATTTGCATGCTTTCAAACTGCTAGGTTGGCAGAAGCTGGGACTAGTGACAGTAGGCACTTGAACCTCAAACTGCCACTCTTCTGATCTTACGATTGTCATAATTGGCGTCTTAACCACTAAGCCACCACGTTCAGTTTACAGTCTACCTTTAATCACTTAAACTGCTTAAAAGACACTATCTTCCACTTTTAAAGCAATTTTGAGTTGATTTGCCCACTATTTTAGATCACAGAAGCTGGAAGTAAAATGTTCACATTAGTAAGTTTCCTTAATTCTTCATGATGTAGTTTAGGGAAATTAAGAAAGTTGAATACACAAAGTTACATTCCTTCAGTGGCTAGAGCAGGGGTAGGCAACCTTTTAGAGCTGGGGGCCGGCTTGCTGTCCCTCAGACAATTGGGGGGCCGAAGCACCCAAAATAAATAAATAAATAAATAATTTGAAAATAAAATAAAAATAAAATAAAATATGCATGCACACTCTCTCAGCCCCCCAAAAGCCATGGCAAAACCCCTGTGGAGATTTTGCCAAGAAAACCCCAAGAACAAGTAATAACAGCAATAATCAATATCATCATGGTGGGTGGCGGCGGGGGGCAGCGGGCAGCAGTAGGACCGACCTGGGACCGGTCCAAAGGCCTCGGGGGGCCGCATCCGGCCCCCCCGAGGCCTTAGGTTGCCTACCCCTGGGCTAGAGCATAGTGGGATGTGATGATCCTTTCTCGGTCTCCTCCGTTCCATCCACATGTTGGCAACAGTGGAATTTGCCACCTAGATGCTAGGAATGGGAATCAAACACATGGGAATGAGCCTCCAAGCCTCCTATACTAGGTAGGCAATTCCAGGTGGTAGGTGTTTCTCCAGACCAGCAATCACCATGTCTAGTACAGATTCCTCAGTGGAGCTGCTAAGGGATACTGCAATACTATGCCATTTTCAATCCGGAAGTCCCAAAGGGGAGAGAAGGTTGAGCTGATGGTTGAGCAGATGCACAGATATCTAGGGTCAATTTACATCAGGGGTCACCTACCTTTCCAGCATAGAATGTCACAGATACTCTTTTAAAATGGCTGTCATGAAGAGAGGACATTTTCAGTCACAAAATCCTTGCTATCATGGCCAGGACCCCATTTCCCAAAGTCAAACTGGTAAGGCTAAATTGAAAGTAACGTGCTGAAGAATCTTACATAGAAGGTAAATGTGTGGTCTGAGCTCCAAAATACAAATAACTTTTTAAGATTATTATCTCCTTTTCCAAAACTGTAATAGGGATCTTCTCACGTCCATGACTCTTCTTTCTAGCAGCTCCAAGTGTAGGTTCTTCCAGATATAAAATTATGGAAGGAATTTTTGGAACATAAGATGGGGGGGGGGAACCCACAAGGCATTCATAACAAATAATTTATTGTGAGCATATGTTGTAGAATATTTGAACAGTCATACTACTGGTGTTCAAGTGAATCTTATGCAGATGGGAAAAATAAAAGCATTTGGTTAGTTTTTGAGTAATGCTACTTCTGAAGTAAAACATGGATGTGAATAGGAAGATGGTTAACTAAATGGGAAAAGAGCTTACTTGTTAGCTTTTTGACCAGCTTCTCTGTGCCATTGCTCCATTTACAATACCCTTTTCAGACCTGGCACCTTCTAAGTGTGTTGGACAACAGGGTCAGTGCCAATGGGTGTTGTAATCCCAGGCTTGGGAAGGCTGAAATTGACTTACATCCTACATAAAGACAGAGTTCTTAGTTGCCATTTGCCTAACTATCTGATAATTTTCATTGGATTAGAAGAGTTTTCCAGAAAATTTCTTCCTGAACATGGGTGGTTAACAATGTGACCCGACTGGAATTTCAACAACTATCTGAAGGCAAGACTGACAGATTCTTATATAGCCATATCCTATATGCTTTGTTTAGAATGCCAGTAATATGGAAAGAACTGCCTTTGCCTTTGCTAGCTGCCAGCTGACATGACCATTAGGGTCCGTTCGGATGATGGATTGATCATAAAGCTAGATCACACAACAAATCTCTACTATTTTTGTATCTCTCTTAGGTTGCTATTGTTGCAGAGTTTGATCCTGCTCGCATGATGGCTGACACAGTAGCGTCTAAAGCTCGGATGGGCATTGGCACAGTAGAAGAATTTTTTCTTCAGAAGCCTCTCTTTGAATTGCATACATTTAGTGCTGAGCAGGTACTTACTTCATCATTTGCTGTGGAGTGTTTGCATCCACCAACCACAGCAGGGTCATGGAAAGTTATTAAGCTTTGTGTGAAAAGCATGGAGTGGGGGAAATATGGAGATCTATAAAGGAAGGTGTCCAGAGGAGGGTGACCCAAATAATGAAAGGTCTGGAAACCATGCCCTATGAGGAGCAACCTAGGGAACTGTGTATATTTAGCCTGGAGAAGAAAAAGTTAAGAAATAATATGATAGCCCTATTTAAATATTTGAAGAGATGGCATATTGATGATGGAGTAAGCTTGCTTTCTGCAGCTCCAGAGAATAGGACCTGGAGCAATGGATTCAAATTAAAAGAAAAATGGTTCCACCTCAACCTTAGCAGGAACGTCCTGACGGCAAGAGCTGTTTGCCAGTGGAATACACTACTTCAGAGAGTGGTTAAGTCTCCTTCTTTGGAGGCTTTTAAACAGAGGGTGGATGGCCATCTGTCAGAAGTGCTTTGATTGTGTATTCCTGCATGGACAGGAGGTTGGACTGGATGGCTCTTATGGTCTCTTATAATTTTTTGATTCTCTAAAGAACCTTCCTCCCATTTTGGGTTACACTCCATTGGGTTAGGGACAATCTCTGCTCATCTGCACAGAGAAGTGCAATACAGCCAGTGATATGAGCTTCCCCATTAAATCACATAATGCTTCAAGCTCCACACCTTGTTATAGCTGAACCTAAACATGGGCAACTGTAATAAACGCATATTCTTCCCCTTTCCACACTTTTTTTCCTTTCCTCGGTTCTTCCCCTTTGTCCCCTCATTGTAAGCTCCCTGGGACAGAGAATTTCTTTTCTTGTACTTCGTAAAGCATCAATTGGAATGATTTGCACATATTTTTTTCATCTTCATTGAAATCCCTGAATTCAAAAATGATATCAGGTGCTGAAGATAAGACTCCCAAAATTCTGGGCAAATAGGGTTTCTTTAGCCCATAGGAAGTTTAAGGGTTCTTTGTTTTTTGTTTTTAATGTGGGAAGGGTTTGTGACAATAATGTGAGAAAAATAGATTGCTCTTCAGTTAAGCCTCATGTATGAACCCTTCCTTTCATCCAATCTTTGTTGTATTCCTTCTCCCTGAAAGTTGTTTCACACATTGTAGCTGTCATGTTGACGGTGCTGCTAGATATTCCTGCTGGTCCCTAGCACTAGCATGGGTGGTGTATTCAGTAGGGCTGACCCATGTGACAAATACCTGTGGAGCCCTGCAGTGGCAAAGGGAAACCTGCATCTTTACTTGAGCTGTTATCATTATGATGTATGAACTATCCAAATGCTCAGTCTACATGTTTGTGTTTTGATGCCTGGACAGTCTAAGACAAATAAGGGTGGTACCTCCCAATGCAGTACCTTCCTAAAGGCCTAAGCAGACTGCCAGAAATAGTGCACATTAAATTGAGGCACTGCCCTGGCTCAGTGCTAGGGAATCATGGGAACTGTAGTTTATTGTGGCACCAGAGCTCTCTGACAGAGAAGGCTCAATGTCCCAGAAAAAAATACAATTCCCATGACTCCCTAGCACTGAGCCAGGGCAGTGCCTCAATTTAATGTGCACTATTTCTGGCAGTCTGCTTAGGCCCTAAGTTGCTGACACTGCTGCTTGCTAGCCTAGTACAGAGATAGCAACATGCTAACTCTCCAGGTGTTTTGGGCTATATTTCCCATTAGCTGGCTGTGGTTTACCATAAGGCTATCTAACAGGCCATATGTCCCCATATGAGCATCCCTAGGGCCTAAGATCCTCAGGACTAGCCCTTCTCTCCATTCCACCAACTTCACAGGTATGCCTGGTGGCTGTCCATAGGCTCTGGAACTCCCTTCCTTGGGATGCTAGAATGGACCCTTACTTGCTGTCCTTCTGTTGGCAGGCAAAGACCTTATTATTCAGACAAGCTTTTAGAACTGAAAGTTGTTAAAGAAAGGGCACTAGAAAATGCTGTATTGCTTTGGCTGAACTGTTATTAACTGGCTTTTAGCCTCTTTATGTGTGTGTTTTAATATTTTGAACAATTGAATTCTACTTTTGTATGTTTTTAGCTATCTTGTAACATCTACATGCCATTTCCATTGTCCTCTGCCTGCTCTATAGCAGTCATTTTGGCAGATGCACATTTGCCCACATTTGGGCACATTCTGGTAGCCCAAGACCATGGCAAGGACATAGTAGGGATTAATATTGGGAGTTGCAGGGAGGAACAATTTTTGAGCCAGTTTAGGTATGAGACTTAATGGCCTTGGTTTTACATTTGCAGCCTGCAAATGTGGTTACCAATGCCACTGTCCCCATAATTTGATTTAAAAAATACTCTTATTTACAATAAAACAGTCACTTCTGTGTTTGATTTGTTGGCCTTTTTTGCATATTTGAGTGGCTGGTGCAGCCAGCCTTGTGTCCTTGGGCAGAAAATTGTCTTCCCCTGATCTAGTGGATTCTGCTGAATTGGTTTCCATAGTCCTGGGGTCCTTTCACACTACATCGTAACAGCATTTTGGTTACACTTTGACTGCTGTAGCTGCATCCTATAGAATCCTGGGGTTTGTAGTTTGGTGAAGCTTTGGCTTATGGCAACCCTATGAATGAGAGACCTCCAAGACACCCTGGGCCTGTTCACACTACACAGTTATAGAACTATTATTCCATTATAATACCCATGATTTTATCCCATGGAAACCTGGGGTCTGTAGTTTGGTCAGAGGCACCAAAAGAGATCCCTGGCTGAGGATTCTCAGAGTCATTCCCTCATCTGCCACTCTCAATATTCCATTAAATGTTGTCATGGCAGTTAAAGTGGAATCATAGCATATATGCAAAAGGCCTCGGGGTCTATCTTTAATCACTGAATAGATTAAACATTTAAAATGTTTCTTTTTAATGAATATTATAGTTAGGGCAATTTATTCCATGATACATGGTTTAGTTTGTCTATGTTTTTGTACATTAATAACTCTTTTTTCCCTCATCCTCAACAGATCATTTCTGACCCCCGTGTTCGAGTAGAGCTAGCTCTGCGGGAAGCTGGACTTCATAAGACACTTTATGCTCAAGAGCTTTTACCGAAAATCCATCCACCCAGACTTCCAAGAAGAGACATGGATTCCACAGTCTTTAAATTGTAGAACTGCAAATTAAACAAATGAGTCAAACCAGTCTGTTACCAAACTTTAAATAAACTATTTAATAAACTATTAAAAATAAACTATTTAATTCAGGACATAAGTTGGATACTGAGGTTTGTTTTTTTAAAGAAAAATCTAAATTATGTCAGAAAAAGTGTTGTATTGTCTGAGAAAGCTCAGTGGACCATTTATCTGCACTCCCCCACAATCTTCAGTATTGCCCTGTTATTGCATATTTGTGGTAAAAATGGTCTGCTAGAGCTGCAGTCTAATTATCTGAGGTGAAATCATCCTTTTAGACAAAAATCTGCAAAAAGAGTGGGAGGGGAAGAGAGTGACTGAGGGACTGAAACTGCTGGATACATTCATCCACTTGGGGAATGCGCCTGATTATTTCCATTAAGGTTAGAGAGGCAATGAAGTGTACTGAACAGAACGCTGGATTTGAACTGGAAAAGCCTGGTTCAATTCATACAATTTCATACACAAAGCTCACTGGCTAACTTGAGCCAGTCACTTGAGCTCAGAGAGAAGGAAGGAAAGTATCACTGGTTCTGATTTATATATGTATATCTGTATGCAGCCTTTTGACATCTCTCCCCTCTCCTCCATCCCTTAAGCATCATTCTTCTTGCCTGCCTGTCCCTTGGTATCTATAGACATGCAAATAGCAGGTCCTCTTTCTCTTGTAGGTGGAACATTTTTACGGTAGAGGAATAGCAAGAGACAATTAGATTTTAGTGGACCATATTTCTTACAGATAGGTTGTGCTTACTTATACCTTGCCCATATTTTGTTTAAAAAAGTCTTGTAGTATCTGCTTGGTTGTATCCTGCGTCCCTTTTATTGCAAGTTCTATTACTTGATTTCAAAACAACAAAAATAGGCTTGCCTTATTAATATGAGCTACTATTGCTTGATTATTATTATAAATGGAAGTAAAAGCTTTCTCTACTTGTAGAAGACAATTTGATTCATCCTGTTTACTGCAAACCAATCATCCAAACAATTTCATTTTGCAAATTAGCCCTTGAGAATAAATTACAAAATTAGAAAGAGCATTTTCAGCTATGGGGGTCTTTATTATGGTGTCGCCAAAAAAACACCCCACCCTGTTTGTTCTGCTGGATGAAAGTGAACTTGATAAGTCATTTCGGTTTATAACACTATAAGCGTTTCCAGACCTTATGCAGCATGAATATGAAATATATGTAAACAAGATACATCAGATCTTTTGCTTGCCAATTAGCCACAGTTCAAACAATTTATCTCCGGAATTGAGAACTGGATGGAGGTTCCAGCTTAGCAGCCATGCACAGAAAAGGAAGAAGCTACAGATATATCTTATAGCGAGGCTGTATGCGACAGCTTTCTTTTTGATGCAGTGTTTCTAAATTTTGCAGTCTCACTCAGGGATCAAAAAAAAAAAATAGGGGGGAAGGGAAATAAATTGTCGATTGCAACACTGCCACATTTCAAATGTCATTCCCAGCCCTGCCATTTTCTCAGAGGATTCAATTGTAGCTGAGAAGCACAACCCTGCAGGTCTCAGCAGGGCTTAATCATAGTTAAACAGATGTGATGACTGAACATGATTTGTCCTGGTTTGCGGTGACAGCCAAGTCCTGGTCAACAGCATGTCATTTAACTCAGTTGTTCACAGTCATTTTCTGACTTGCTAGTTCTCCACAATATAGAAAAACCCTGTGGGAATTTTGGGAAGGAACTGCGCTCTGAAAAGAAAGTTCCTCTGTTACAGATTGTAAGTCTAGAAGGGGGAAAATGTGTGCATGTGTGTGCCTTCAAGTCACCTGTCAATTTAGGTCGACCCCATGAATTTCATAGGTTTTCTTAGGCAAGGAATACTCAGAGGTGATTTTGCCAGTTTCTTCCTCTGAAATACAGTTGTCCCTCCACCTTTTCAGTTATGACTTTTGCAGATTTGATTATTAGTGGTTTTGATTAGTATGTTCTCTCTAGGAATCTCTAACTCCTCCAGCGCAACTGCCAGAAGTTCACCATAGCCTTGTGCTGGAGAACCTAGAACTTCCTAGAGAAAACACTTCTCTAGTCATCTGTGGGTCCTCCAGCATGATTCTGTGATCAGCTTCTGCCAAATGATGACCACAGAGTTGCACTGGAGGACCTGGAGATTCCTAGAGAGATGTTCTCTCAGGTAAAAATGATAGTGTTTTTTCTTATTTGCAGTTTTTTCACATTTCTGGAGGTCCTTCACCCCTGAATCTGGAGTATGGCTGAGTAGCTGACAGCACCTGATATTCCTTGCTGGTCTCCCATCCAAGTATTAACCAGATCTGACCTGGCTTAGCTTCCAAGATCAGATGGAATCTGGTGCCTTTAGGGTATTTAGGCCTTAGAGGGGAAAAATGCCCCCCCCCCTTAAAACACACACACACATACTACACTCTCGCCATCATTGCCTGAGAAGATCCCAGGTATAATTTCAGATTTCAGATGTAATTGCATAAACCTCTTTGGTGCTTTGTTTATTGCACTTGTGTAAAGTGGTAATATACATAGAAATTAAAGGATCAGAAGAAAAGAGGCTTCCAGACAGGGAACACTGCTGATCACTGTGACATTACCAAAATGCGCTCATTCCGTCTCTCTGTGTGTATTTATTGAGATACATGTAAAATGAATTCTTCTGCCATAAGCAGCCCTGTACCCCTTTGAAGGCCCCAAATATATGACCTATTCCCTATTATTCTAGTTAATCCAAGCTGAGGTGGCATGCGAATGTTAAAGCAACTGCTGTGTTAGGTTAGGCCTGGGCATGATGGTGTGACTCATAGCAAAGCTAATGCCCGGAAGCAGTGAATAAACACAGACAGAATGTTCCCAGTCAGTCACCATCATTCAGGAATCTGTCACTATAATTTTGACAGAAGAACGGTCCCTGGAGCTCAGGAAGAGGGTTGGGAAGAGGTAGCTTGCCGGGTCCAATTAAAAGAGCTTTGTAAGCTATTTCCTCTTCTGGTTTGCTCCCATCTTGTTTGATGGCATTTCTCCCTTCGATGCGGCAACCAGTTGGTGGAATGAGCAGGCATCCTGCCTTTCCATCGGGATTTACTAGGACAGTGGAGGGTAACCACATTGGAAGTGTCATAACCCGGAGGATCGGAGCTCATTTACAAGTCTGAGTTGAATGCAATTAGCATGATTTGCATATTATTTTCATGAACAGGGTTAATGTGAAACTACAGATGGTGGGTGTTCTGCGACAGACTGATTCAGAAGAGGCTGAATCAGGTTTAGTTGCACTGACTAAGCACTGCTTTTCGTGGGATATTTTTATACCTCTTTAAGATGGAAATATATGCATAATTCAAATGGTACTTACCTTGCAGATAAAACGGTTGAGAACCATCCTGATTGGATTACCAAAGGGCGGTATATAAATAAATTTTATTATTATGATGATGATTATGGAAGGGAGAGCAGGGCTTGTTGGGACCAAGTGCCAGAGCCTTTTGGTTAGCAGTGGTTTTAACATTGGCCAGTATTCTGCATCAGCTACTTTGTTAATTATACTAAACTAAGGGACCTCTCTGGGCCTGATCCCCCCCCAAAACCTGATGGAAATGGCAATCTCCCTTGCTTAGGTCACTGGAAGAATGAACCTTCTTCTCCCCATGCAGCTGATGCCCGGTAAAGTAGTCTGGAGCAGAATTATGACTGTGGCAATGGTGTTACAATTAAAGCTAAGGCTGCATCCGCATTGCAGAAATAATCCAGGTTGACACCACTTTAATCGCCATGGCTGAATGCTATGAAATTCTGGGAACTATAGTTTGTTGTGTCAACCTGGATTATTTCTGCAGTGTGGATGCAGCCTAAGTAGCAAAAATGAATATGTAACAACTGTATTCATAACTGCTAATTCATCATGATTGTCACTATTGTAACTCTCCCCCCCCCCCCCCTTAGCCTACTTTACTAAGCATCAGTTGCATGGGAAGAAGGACATCCATTCTGGTGATCGAAGCATGGATAAATGATATTTCCATCGGGTTTGGAGGGGTAAGGCGTGGAGAGGTTACTTAGTGGAGTATGATTAACCGAGTAGCTGATACAGAATACTGGTCATCATCTGTTGCCCTCCTCAAGCCTTCAGAGAGACTTCATTGTGCTCTCTGAATTACAGTCTCCATAGGAGCTAGGAAAAGGAAGGAGGGTATTTTCCCAGCTACAGCTGATGGTTCCAAGCTATCCCCCTTGTAATCTGAAGTGTTTTGAAGGTGTTTTCTCCTGAATGGGTAATTAAGACCCATCAGCTTAACAAAAGCCCTGCTCTAGCTAGTGTGGAAGATCGAACCTGGTTTGTTTGTTTGTTTTGTATAGGCCAGCATAGTTGCTCTCTACAGGACTCTGAAGGAACGAGGAACACTTGCAGCTCAAAATTTGTTGCTGAAGGAAGAGATCTTCCAGAGTAGAGCTAGTTTGCTATGTTCACAATGTGCTAAAAGCAGAAATAAAATAGTAGTTCCACATGGTATTTTGCTTCTTGAAACAATGTTTAGTGGCTGTCCCACTGACTGAGCATCCAGGATACTTCATTCATTTCTGGAAGGTGGTTGTATTGCAAAGCTGTAGTGGAATTACCCATCATTTCTTCATAATGAGGTTGAGCCAAAGAATGCCAATGGAAGCCGAGCCGTTGAAGTGCAAAGTTTAAAATCTGAAAAGCAATTAATTCTTTGTTTCCAGTCCTTTTTATTTTTATAATTACATTTTAAATCTTATCTCTACAGTCAACTGGTTTATCATTGCCTTGTCCAAGAGCTGTACAAGACCTATCTAGCTGCCATTTTCATGATGAATGTATTTCTTTATTCTCCAAGAGCAGATTTTAGGACACTAGTCGATAGCGTGACAGAAAGAAAGAAAACGTGCAATGTTGCTTCTGAAAGAGGGATATTAGACAGGGAAGACATGGTTTTCAAAAAGAGAAAGTTTTCTGGTATAGGCCATCATCAAGTAAACTTTCTGCCATCATTAAGTAAGAGGAACTGAGAAGTTTCTGTTTTCTGCAGAGATGAATGTCTCCAGGTGAGGAGACAAATCTCAGGATGAGCAACATTGGAGCAAAGGAAGGCAAGTGGTTGCATGCTTGCACGTAGTCCTATTATTTATTTATTTGATTGGTTGATTCCACTTACATACCATGTGGAGCAAGGTAGAGGATGTAATGTGAGCATCACAACTCAGAAATCTTGTTGTACAAGCCTTGGTGGCAGTGAGCCTCTCACAAGCCACAGCAGCAGTGCTGGACCTGGAAAAATTCTCCATGCTCATGTGTACTGTGATTAATGTCACCACCAAAGCAATAGTGTATACATTTCTATACTGCTTATCAGTGAACTCAGCACTCTCTGAGCATTTTACAATATTTAAACCAATTGCCCCCAACAAGCTGGGCACTCATCTTAGCAATCTAGGAAGGGATGGAAGGCTGATTAGAACTTGGAGCCCTTGGGATTGAACTCACAATGTTGTGGCTGCAGTACTGACATTTAACCACTGCATCACCAGAAATCCAAGCCCTACCAGAAATGGAGGCAATTGCTTGAAGTTATTGGATGCATTTGATCACCTACTTGCTCAGCCTTTGGAAAATGCCCCACCACCACACATTCTGGGTTGCCTATATTCCCCAGTTAGCCATGTTTTACCCAAACCCCTTGGTGTGGTTGATGCCCATGACCACAATCAACTGACCCAGAAACAGTTCTGGCCACTTTTTACTCCTTGCCAGCTTCACTTCTGAGACTTCACAAGGACCCAGCCCCAGCTTCAGGGGTTAGACCTGAAATCTCAGGGAACGAGATGAGATTGGAGAAGATAGGCAGCCATTTATCATAGGGTGTTCACTTATCACAGTCCGTATGCCAGGCCTGGCAGAACTAGTCCATCTCATATGTAACCTGCCAAGGGTGGTTAGCTGGCAAAACTTGGGCTTTTGTTAGAATTGCCCCATTCACAATCCTAACATGGTTTTTATTGCTGTAAGCAAGAACATGGCAACTGATGGAAAAGTCTCTCATAGTTTCTGATCGCACAAGATCTTTCTAGATGGAAAAGCTATCCAGTGTAGTTGAGTGGACCTCAGAGAGCATCTGGGACCAGAGCTTACTCTCTCCCTATCCACATTCTATAGTAACAAATTGGTTATGACCATACCGGGACTGTTTGTGTATTAGTATGAAGTTCACAATTTGTGAAATTCTCTCTCTCTCTCTCTCTCTCTCTCTATATATATATATATATATGTGTGTGTGTGTGTGTGTGTGTGTAAGCCAACATACTGCTGCAGCTTAGTGATGGATGGCTTTAGCATGTCATTAAATCCATTCATCTTCAGTGTAATATGCCAAGCAAGGAATATTCCTGCAATAGGATGTATTCATGTAATAAGTCAACCTCATATCTAAGTCAAGGGTAGGTTTGGGGGCCAAAATTACACATTTTTATATAATCCATGGATAAGTCAAAGGAGACCAGGGTTCAATTCCCTGCTCAGTCATGAAACCCACTAGGTGTTCTTGGCAAACCTCCTCTGAACAGATCTTAGCAAGAAAACCTCATGATAGAGTTGCCATAAGTCAGAAATAATACAGCAACAACAACATAGGGCCATGTAACAAAGAATGTAAAGAATGAAGCAAAGGAACACTATACCAAAAAACACCGCTATTTCCCCGCACTGGCATTCAAAAAGGCCAATGGCACTGCCACAGTGGAGAGAGTAAGGGGGTCAGTGTGTCTGTTAGGTTCACCTGGACAGACTAAGCTCTCGCCTTTCGTCACTCTACTCAGAGAAGGGGATGGTTCCTATGTTGATATGAGTTAATGTACATTACTTACATTGACCAATGGACACATTTTTGGGGTCAATTTTTTGACTAAATATTCTTGACTTATACATGAGTATATACAATAATTTAACTGATAGGAAAATAAACAAGATTCTGTTTTAGGGAATTACAATTCTCACCACCACTAACATGTTAATAAAGAGGTCTAGTGGTTTTAAAAGTTAAAACGTACATCTCATGCCCTCTAACCTCTTGAAGGAATCACCACATTCACGCACTCCATGAATTGTGATGGATGTTTTGTTCTTTGCAATTCACTGTACGGAAATTACAGTTTCCATTGCTGCATGGCACAGTTGATTACTGCAATAATTGCTGACTTCTGCAGTGCAGGATCTGAGGTCTGGTTTAGGTTTCAAATACGAATAAAACATTTTTTTTCTGTTACTAGAATATATCATCCCCCTTTGCCCACTGCGGCATTATGAACTGTCTGCAGCTGTGGTGTGAATAAAACATGAACAATTCCATGGAACAGAAACATGTGGGCCTGCAGCTATTGATGGACTGCAGATCCACCTAGTCAGCATTCTTAATGGTTATGGATCGTGACAATTTTAGTCCAGCAATATCATGTTCCATATACCATGTTGCCCATCCTTGCCCTAGATGCATGGCTCCTAACAGAGTCTGGAAAGTTACTTTTTAGAAGATGCATCTCTAAAATGGCATGTAGAAGCCATCATACTGCTACAGCTTAGTTATGGATGGCTTTAGCATGTCATTAAATCCATTCATCTTCAGTGTAATATGCCAAGCAAAGAATATTCCTGCAATAGGAAAAGTGCTGAATCACAAGAAAGCCCATATAATGAAAGTCAGGGGTAGTATAATGAGCATGACAATGCCACCAGAAAACTGGAAGTGAAGGCAGCTGACAGAGGCTGGACAGGTACCTGTTGTCTTGTCCAACACACCATGGTCAATGCAGTACTAACTCAATGAATATTCCAAAGGAAAGCCCTTTTGGTGACATTTCTCCCACCATGGAGAAATGCAATAACCACAGTAAGCATTATGATTCTTTCATATTGTGCAGTTATCCCCATGAAGCCACCCAGCTGCTCCCTACTTAACCCATGTTACTGTTTGAAAGTACCCTCCAAGGCACAGTAAGCAGAATGTTAATGAAGCTACTTTGATTTAAAAAAAAAAACATGCAAAAATACTGAATAGACTAGGCTCCTGTTACAGCTGGGTTGGGCAAAGTGTGGCCCTTGGGATATATATGTCCCCAGGGCCTCCGGAAGTCAATTTATTAGCTCCAGGGTGCCCCCAAATGCACTCTAAGGGGTGTGGAGAGCAAAAACAATTTTTGCAGAATTAAAAAAAATGTTTTTGCCCCCCAAATGCCCATTATGGGGTGTGGGAAGCATTTCCATCACATTTCATGTTCCCCAAGTCACTTTATGCCAGTAGAGGCCTTTTTGAAACCCCCAACTTGGTGAAAATGCTCCCATACTCCTGGAGTTGTTGCCGGGGGGCATTTTTTGGTGGAGGCAGGTGTGACTCTTTGTCTCCTAGGGTCTAATGCAGCTCCTACCCTTCCACAGTTTCCCACTCCTGTGATACAACTTTCTTTAATATCATAATTTAACTTGCCTGTATAGTTGGACACCAGTTATATCACACTATTTAATATCAAGTGTATGCAATGCATCAGACCACTTGATCTTAGGAGCAATTTATGTATATTCACCCCAGACACCTGCCTTGAGAGCTTTTCCAGAACAAGATGGGAAGGGTTTGGATTATAGTACTCACCAGTTACCTGCAGCCTGGGTAGTCTAGTACTTTAAAAATAAATAATGAAGTAGGCCTCTAGTGGCGCAGTGGTTAAATGCCTGTACTGCAGCCACTCACTCATAAACCACAAGGTTGCGAGTTCAATACTAGCCAGGGCTCAGGCTAGACTCAGGCCTGCATCCTTCTGAGGTTGCTAAAATGAGTACCCAAATGTTGGGGGGCAATGAGCTTACAGTTGTAAACCGCTTAGACATCCCATAGCGCGATATGAAGTGGTATATAAATGAAGCTGCTTTGCTTTTGCTTTGATGACCCTCTGCAACTTCTCTGTTAGGGCCAGAGTGTGGAACATGTGGCTGTCCAGTTGTTAGGCTTGCATTCCCATCATGTTCCTAACAAACATTGTTAATGGTGAGAGATCATGAGAGTGACAGCCCAACACCCTCTGTAAAGTCACACATTCCCAGCACCTGTGCTAAAGTGTATGAAGAGGTCTAGGACCTTGAATGAAACTTGGTGTCATGTGTTTGCAGGACATGGACTCCCTGTTCCTCCTGTTTGTGCCCACACAAGGCTGCTTGACTTGGGTTGGTCTCCCAGCCTTCTCAAGTAAATTTTGAAGGAGGGTTCAGAACAGGTAGGAAGTTACCCCCCACCCACTCCCCCAGCCCTCCATTTTGCTGACACAAACAGATCAGTAAGAAGACTCATTAGTAAGATCCTTATTAAGACTCTTACTAATGGAAACTACCCCTGTGGTTTTCCTATGGGCAAATGCCCATAGGAAAGAAGTGAAAGAATTCCCCACATTTTTCATAAGGCCTCTTTTCTTCCAATCTTCAGACTTAAACTGGTACTAATGGGCATGGCATTTGTTTCTTCCTTAGACTGTATCCCTTCTTTCCTCTCAAGAGCTGAAGATGTTGTACAAAGCTTTCCTTTCCTTTTTAAACCCTCAGAATAACCTTGTAAAGTAGACTAGGGTGAAAGGTAATGACTGGTCCCAAATTACTCAGGTGCTTTCTCAACTAAACAGGAATACAGTCGTCCCTCTATGCCCAAGAATCCATGGCTTGGAAAAATTATATATATATTATTTCTTCTTCGTGGTCTCTGTGAATCACAGAAATGGGTTATTCTGTGCCATTCGGAACCTTCTTAGAGCTGTTAGAAGCATTTTGGCTGTAGCCCTTCCCTCTCTCCAAATGCCTTATTGGCCAGTTTCCCGCCTAAACCCTCAGTTCCTTTTATCCGCCGTAGCAGCAGCATCTAGAAGAATTCTTCAGAGATTCATTTTCCTGTCACATTTTAAATTTACTTTTTGATAGGATCAATCTGCGTTTTGGTGGTATTTTTTAACATTCTCATTCATATTTTAAGAGGAGCTGTGAATTCTACATGCAGATTTAATTTCTGAGGTAAATTTTTTCTAAAATAGCTAGCCTTTCTGGAGTGCTTGGCAAAGCTCCTTTATACCCAAAATGGGAAAAAATTTTCTTTCGGAGAGTACTCCTGGAGGAAAACTGTTAAAATGTCACCCACCTCACTGGTGTGCTTGACAAAGACTCTAAGGCTATCTTTTATGGTTGCTTGCCCTGTTTTGTGCTCGGCTAAGCTCCATCGTACTTCTGAGGAGAAGTTTTTATGTGGTCACTGACTCTATGTCTCATGGCTAAAGCTCACTGCACTGCACTCCCAAGTTGAATTTATTGAATGTCCGTTCGCCTTACTGTAGCACTTGGCAAAGGCTCATCCTTCTGAGGACTCGAAGCTAACAGCTCTATTGTATGAGCTCAGTCTAATGAAGACTTGTGGGCAATTGGAGAAGGATTTACATGAAGTGATCATCGGTTTCTCGTTCCCAGCCCAATTTCGATCCTCGTCAACCCCTGGCCACCAAGGGTCACTGATTGGCTTGGTGGATCTTCATTGGTCCCTGACTCCCCAGAGCCAAACCGATTGGCTTGGAGCCCTGCATAGATCCTCATCAGTTCTCTTTGGAGTCAGACCGATTGGCTTGCAGTCCTGCATCGATCCTCGTTGGTCCCTGACTCTCCGGGTCAAACCAATTGGCTTGGAGCCCTGCATCAGTCCTTGTTGGTCCCTGACACCTGGTGGTCAAACCAATTGGCTTGGAGCCAGATTTCAATTTTCATAGGTCCCTAACTCTCTGAGGTCAAACTGATTTGCTGGCAGCCCTACATGGATCCCTGCATCTTCAGAATCAAACCGATTTGCTGGCAGTCCTATATCAACCCTTGTCGGTCCCTGACTCTCCGGGGTCATACTGATTTACTCACAGCCCAACTTCGATCCTTGTTGGTCCCTGACTCTCTGATTGGCCCGCAAGCAGTTTTATATGGTGCCTTCCCCAACCATCGGGTGGTAGCCAGGTCGGATTCATGATGTTGCCACAATCTGGTTCAGATTCGAGGCTGTGGTTACTTCCTCCATAGCAAGGTCAACTACCATCAAGCTGTTGATTAGAACCATGATTATTCCCTCTATACCAGGGGTCGGCAACGTTCACATACCTGGGGCTGGTCGCTGGTCCCCAGGTCTTCCGCCGGGCCGGAGGGGGGGAAATGGCGGCTCGCGTGCTCATGCATGCGCGCGCTGCCGCCACTGCGCCACCACATGCATTGCGGCTGCCATTTTGTTTGCCAAAATGGCAGCCGCGACTCGTTTGCGCATGCACACTACTCGTTTGCGCATGCGCAGTACAAATTCGCATGGTGCCGGCACCATTGGGCCTTCTGAAATGGCACCTGGCATCGTGCACATGAATGCGCACGCCGCCAGCCCCATTGGCCCTTCCAAAATGGTGCCCCCACGCGTGCACGCATGCGGGCCCCGTTGGTCCTTCCAAAATGGCGCTCTGCGTCATGCGCGCATGTCAGTGCCGTTGGGCATTTACCCTCCCTCCCGGCCCACGGCAAAAAAAGTTACTGACCCCTGCTTTAGACTGCCAAATCGAAGACATGATTATGCTCCCATACTGAGGGCCATTACCATTCCAGGTTTGCCACAACTGTTACTGGCGTGGTCATAAACCCTTTTTTCAGACTGGCATTAATGCCTTCATTCCTCCCTTGGTAGCTTTCAGGATGTACTTGTTCCCTCTGTGTCAGAGGAATATTTTCACTTCCCCTGTGCCAGTGTCAGTGAATACAGTTGGTGTCTTTTTTTCAAGAGCCACTACATATAACGAGGAATACAAGTATACGCCCCATACGCACACCCCTTCCAAGGGGTTCTTGTTGGTGCCACTCACATCTATGAAACATGTGACACATTATTGTTTGGTCTCTAGCTGGGATGAGCGCATCTCATATATGGTTCGCCGATTTCAGTGCAATCTTCTTGGGCAGGGGTCGGCAACCTTTTTTGCTGGTGGTTCGGGGGGGGGAATGGCGCTGGGGGCTGGAACGCTTCCCCACATGCACGCGCACGCACGACTCCCACCTTCCCCACATGCACACACGACTCCCACCTTTGTGCGCATGCATGCACGCGTGGGGGCACACGATGCCGGTGCCGTTGGGCATTCCAAAATGGCACCCGCCATCATGTACATGCATGTGCAAGTGCGGGTGCCATTTTGGAAGGCCCAATAGCGCTGGCGCTGTGTGAATTTGCATGGCGCCGGTGTCGTTAGGCCTTCTGAAATGGCGCCCCACATTGTGCGCATGCACGCACGATGCAGAGCGCCATTTCAGAAGGCCCAATGGCGCCGGCCCTGTTCGAATTCGCATGGCACCGTCACCGTTGAGCCTTCCAAAATGGCGCCCCGTGTCGTGCGCGCATGCCCACTGTCGTGCGCATGCATGTGCGTGTGGGGGGTGCCATTTTGGAACGTGTCCAAACGCGCATGCGCACGCGGGGCACCATGCTGATAGCCTGAAACATTAATTTCATACAGCGTGTCTTGTGGGTCACAACAATTGGATATTGCAATATTCTCACCATCCCTATTGTTAATGTTTTTGCTGTGACTAGATGAGGCACTATTCCTCCTTTCTGATGTCCACCACTATTCCAAAAGTTGTTACTGGAGCTTCTCCAGTTCGATGCACTTAGTCTCTCTCTATATGAATGGACTATCCAGACGTCCTGCTACCCATTTTGTAGTGCAGGCACTTGTTTTCTGCCGGTTTTGCTGGTGATGCCCAACCATCTCACTGCTGAGCACAGATGGTCTATTTCGCATTCTATGCGAATGCTTAGCCCTAGATTGTTTAGCATTCTCGGCTTCCTCTGTCAATGGCATAATCTTCAAACAATGGCTTAGAAGCTTTTTCAGGTCACTGCCCTTTTTCCACTTGAAAAATTTTCTTTGACACATCTGAAAATTTGAGGGCTTGCTAAGCCCTTTTCCCCGATTGCCAATGTCATGACCTGGGCAGCCTCACATTGTTGCAAGTCTGTTGCCCGCATTGGTTTCCATTCATCTCCTGGATCAGACAGAGTCTGTATACCTTTCCTTCTTGTTGCAGTATTTTGCCTACTATTCCTTGACCGCTTGCAGTAGTGAACTTCTTTCGCTTCCTACTGGATAGCTTTGGCATGATTTCCATTGCTAACAATCCTGTGCTGTCTAGGTCTGAGGTTCTCCCTTGACCTTGGCCATACATCTACCTTGTTATCACAGACCATCAAGGTCTATCAACAGTCTGTGTAACATACGGGCTAGCTAGCAAGCCTGTTTTTCTCTGGCACTGTACATGATCTCACCTGCATTGGTGACTGTTTCCACTGCATCCCAGTATTGGAATTTCAGCTCGACTCATGTAGAGTCATATTAACGGGACTGTTCGCCCCTATATTTACATGCCTGGGGCTCAGACTCACAAATGTGATTTTGTTTGAGACAATGTGCCACCTTATGTGGCATGGCACTCCCTCCTCCACTGACCAAAGCTTGTCAGTCTAACCCATTTGTGTGATTCACAGAGACCATGAAGAAGGAGGACAGGTTGCTTACCTGTAAGTGTATTTCTTTTGAGTGGTCATCTGCAAATTCACACAAATCCTGCCCATCTTCCCCTCAGAGTGGTGCCCTGCCTCTCCTTTGATCCTGGGCTGCTGCTTTGGCGTCCATGGAACTGAGGGTTTAGGTGGGAAACTGGCCAATGAGGCAATTGGAGAGTGGGCAGGGCTACTGCCAAAACACCTCCAATAGCTCTAAGAAGGTTCTGAAGTTTGCTGCGCAGGTGCAGAATAACCCATTTGTGTGAATTTGCAGATGACCACTTGAAGAAATGCCGTTACAGGTAAGCAACCTGTCCATATATATATATATATATATTCAAAAAAGCAAACCCTAATTTTGCCCTTTTATATAAGGGACAAGTTTACTATCCCACTGTGTTTGGACATCCATGTGTTTTGATATCCAGAGGGGTCCTGGAACCAAACCCCAGCAGATACCAAGGGCCCACTGTATGAACCTAGAGCCCCATTCTGCTAACCTGCAGTAGGAAATTAAAGCATCAGGCCAGTTGTACATATGTACGTATGTTTGCAACCACTACATTATTATTTCTTTCCCACTTCCAGTCTTTAACCAGTTCATAAATATTTATTAGATGAATGATCACTCCAGTACAATAAACCTTTTCCCCTGCCTCCCTCCCCTTATTATCAGCAACCTTTTTCCATTCTCTCTCTGGGAATTATTTTAAAGTCTGTATTATCCAGTTCCCCAAAATGTACAACAGATGTAATGTGATACATTAAACCAGGGGTAGGCAACCTTTCCCCTTTAAGGGCCTAGGGACTTCAGCTCCCAAAATCCCAGGAGCTATTGGCCAACATGGGAAAATTGGCCAACATGGCTGAGGCTTCTGGGAGCTGAAGTCCCTCGGCCCTTAAATTAAACTTATTACAAGACAGCACAATTCTGTAATCCAATTGCATAGACCATTTAAACTAATAACATTATGGACAGAATCATACTATATATATATATATATATATATATATATGTTCATTTAGAAAAGATTACGCTTCCCATATCTGAGTTCTGATTAACTAACAAATATGCACACTACTTGTCAGTTGTAATTTTTGATTTCATTTCTAAATCAGCCATCTCTCCCTCTCTCTCTTCTTTCTTCTGATTCCTCTGTCATGAAGGATCTCCTCACCTGGTGTTTACTGAAATACGTAGGTATGAAACCAACATTGTGGTGTTCCATATTCAACTAAGATCACAGCATCATCAACTCAGAACATTATTTGTGAGGCTATGGAATTGCCATACAATGACATCGTCTGTCTAAATATTTTGAAGCTGTTTGATCAATCCCTGACAGATGTCTAAAATGAAATGTTACTCCACTGTGTTCTAAAATAACATTTCAGTATTTCTTCACAGGTGTGCTGAACAAACAATAATATGCCGGAATGGTATATTGCTGAATCAACTGTGAAGTAATCCCTGAGGTACAAGAATTAGTTTAGATCATTACTGTAAACAGACTCAGTGACAAGCAGGCTGCAATCCTGTGCCCATTTGCCTGGGAGTAAGCCTCACTGAGCCAGCATGGCATAGTAATTTGAGTGTTGAATGACTGGAGACCAGGGTTCAAATCCCCATTCAGCCATGGAAACCCACTGGGTGATCTTGGCAAGTCATACACTCTCAGCCTCAGAAAACTTCATGATAGGTTCACCTTAGGGTTAACATAAGTTGGAAACAACTTGAAGGCACACAACCACTACCACCACCACCACCACAACAACAAGCTCCATGGAACTCTGTGTAACTAATTTTTGAATAAATACATATGTTTACTTCCCAATGGTCACCACTGACATAGATGTGGTCTCATATGCAATTGACCTGGCACTATATATAAAAGTGCTTCATATCTGACATATTAGTAATATTGTGGACTTTTGTCATGGGATTCAAGTATTGTTAGAACCCAGAGAATACAATGCACGCAAGTAGGCTTGAATTTTGTCAAGATGACAACATGAACTTTGCTGGAGGGGAAAAGTAGGCACAGGAAACTTCTAGAGCTGACCTAAGATATTTTGCTACCTGAGAAGAGGATACAATGGAACTCTCCCCAATCTTCCAATGCTATGGCCTGAATCCTACTGGTAGTCCTATTGTAGACACATTGAATCAATGGAATTTATGTAAGTGTTGCCTTTCCATTCAACAATTGATTCAATGGGTCTACTCTAATTAGGATGTGCAAATAGGATTATGGCCTATGTTTAGAATCTGACTAGACTGGGAACTAAAAAAATATTTCAACAGTTCTTCACCATACCTGAGAGCAGCAGGTGAGTTTGGAGGATGCTAGACAAAGTGGGTGGTGAACATAGCTGCTGGTGTCTCCTCCTCCAAGACAGGGGAATGGCCACTGAGCTATGGAGGAATAGATGTCAATGCATTGTCAGTGATGCTCCTCAACATCTCCCATGTGAGGTAGTTCCATCATTGCCTAACAGCTGGGTGGTTCCTGGGAAAGTTCCAATAGATGACTTATGCATTACATATTTGCAGATACCATCTATTCAAAATAAGATGCTGAGAAATGAAATAAATGGAAACAGAGTATCACCAGTCTAGACCCAAGCTGGTATGCCTAATATGAAATGTAGAACACTCACAAATGCCATGGAATTGGTAGAATTTCTGGATGTTCACTCTCAAAGATAAAGCTGTTGTTTATAATTTTTGTTCAAGAGAAAAGCTCTTCAGTTCTCATCGAGCTAAGGGGACATGGCCCAGCCCAGCATTATTATTCAAAAGAAACTACTGACCTTGGTTGGGGGAATGAAACTCTCCATCCAGAACTGACACATTATTAAATAAAATGGAGATCCAGATCTATATTATAATGTACAAAAATTGCCAGTTACTTGTTCTTGCCTAGATCTCCTTTTTGGACTAGAGTCCTGTTAACTGCTGGAAAAATTTAGATTTGCTGCCTTCCTATGTTTTTTGTTTGTTTGTTTGTTTTTTTGAGTAACTACAATCTTCTTACATTATGTTTCTATTATGCAGGAAAAGATGGCCTGTTTTGTATCCCATTTTACTCCTCATTTGCTATGTACCTTTCTATGAGAAATGCTGGATGGTATGTAACCCTAAATAGTAGCTGTACTCAACGGAGGTACTCTAAATCAAGCAACAAAACAAGTATCCTAAAAAGTCATGGGGATTGATACAGTTTTTCTCAAGGTGTACATCAAAGATATTTCACAAGAACCAATAGTTCATTTGTCTGGCATCCTACAGTTAAACATTAATTTACCTACATCTTGCTCACGACATCCTAAGTTAAACGATTTAGCAACAGCCTTGATAAATTCAAGATTTCACATTGATACCTCAAGGGATAGGTTGTGGTGTGGTAAGCTTGTTTATTTTATGTTGAGAAATAAAGGGAAGAAATCTCCAGAGGCATAGGAGAAAATTATTTAACAACCAATGTGCTTTGAACAGTTGCTCTTCCTCGAGGGCATCTTGAACAACCATTTTCAATATGGTATCTATGTGCTGTTGCAACTTGCTTCTGAAAAAAGAGACCACTGACAAGAGTGAAGCAGCTTGAAAATGGTTACTCAAGAGTATGCCCAAGGAATGAGGCCAGCCAAAATAACTTGCTGCCTGAGGCAGAGCAAAAAAACAAAACCCAGTGTCCTTTACCTACGTAAGTCAACTTTTCATACTTGAAGCCAGACAAGTTATTCTGGCATATGAGACAGAAAATCCCACAAGGATCTCTCCACCCACCCACCCACCCACCCACCCCATGCTTAGCAGTAAAAATACAACAGTAACAAATTAAATAACTAATCCTCTCCTGCTCTTTCATGACACCCCAAATCTGCTGCCTGTGGTGGCTTCTTCACTCCACCTGACAGCAGTAGTGGTCCTGACAAGGAAGAACAATTTGAAACAAATCCACCATGGGCTTTAAATAAATAACTTACTCCCTGAGGACTTGGAGTTTTCCTCCATTCCTTTCCTTCCAGTTGGTGCCTTTACGCATTTTCTTCATTAGTTTTATATGGTTAATAACATAGAATAATCTCCTTACACTGACCCCCCCGAACCCTGCATGTTGTTGTAGTTAAAATGGTACATAATTAAGATGTTTATTAATGTGTTGCATATTGCCAATGAATTTTAAAACTATAGTGAGACCAATTTATTCTCCTGTTATGTGTCTTCAAGCAAAAGAAAACAAATAATACCATTTTATTCATACCTGAATACTCAAAGGGAAATACCAGTTGCTGTAGGCTATATTTCAGAGGAAAGCATTGGCAAACTACCTCTGAGTATTCCTCGCCTAAGAAAACCCTGTGAAATTCTTAGGGGCACCATGAGTCAACAGGCGATTTGAAGGAACATATGCACACACATATTTATATTGTACTGACTACCCTCTGAGCAATTCTCAATGTCTAGACATTAATATGGTGTCATAGCGGCAGGCACATGTATATTCTATATTTACTCTAGACTACTGCGTTGTCTAATAGTTCCTTTTGATTCCATAGCCCAAGCCGTTTCTTGATAAACATTGAAATTAGTTGTTGAGGCCGTCGTTGATATTCAACTAGAACTTCGTGAGACGCTGTGATTTGGTCACCTTCAAGTCGATCAAGGAGAGTCACACAAACCACTGCAGCTAGAAATTAGATGAGAATGCAGAAAAGTGTTCAGACTTGTTTTTATAGCTATTATGTAGTTTTTTAAAAAAATTAAAAATAGATCTATATCTATTTTATTCTATTCTGTTAATTCTTACAAAAGATTGTGTATAATAAAAAAATTAGGATATGGTAGGCTAAAAATCTTAATCTTAGTGTAGATTAAGTGTAGCATAATAGGACTTTCCCAAGTTAGAACTGACTACCGGTAAGTGAATAAGATAACAGGGTGAGCAAAGTGCAGGCTGCATGCAATCCTGCATGGGCTCTTTTTGAGGTTCCTAGGGACCCCATGTGTCAATCACAAATGCCCCCTAAGGCATGTAGGGGCATTTTGACATGTGTTGTGTTTTCCCTGGGCCATTCTAGGCCCAGGACAAGTTGTTGTTAAGATAGGAAGTAAACCAGAATTGACTTCCAATTACTTTCTGTTTTTTTTTTTAAAGGATCCTTCTAGACCTAAAATGCCCTCCCCCAAATATAGCACAATGCCCCCTACACTCTCAGAGGTCATTTGGGAGCAAAAATGATTTTGGGTGTGTGATGGGGGCAATGGGTTTAAAATTTCCAGTATAATTTAAAAGAGTTTAAAATTCTCACATCTGCAAGGTCTCCTAGGGGCCTAATGTGGCCTCTTAGACTCCCATAGTTGTCCACCCTACCATAAAGTCTGACTTCAAGTCACTTGCTCATGTCATGTTCATCTCATAAGAACAGATCAAAAGCATAATCAACTCTTTATTGATTACATCAGTTTTTGGTGATCAATTTACCTAGCAAATTCTTACAGTTTTGCTTATTGGGAAAACAGAAGGGTGAATTCCCTGTCAAAAATGGTACTTCTCTGCAATTCTCAGTATTGTCTTAAGAAAAATATTTCCCCCTCTCATATATATAATTTTGAGCCACCATATTAGAAAATCAAAAGCTTTTTAATCGATTCATCTAAATAAGTAAATAATGTAATCCTCCAGCCCTGCCAAAAAAAGGACATAAATTGGGTTGAAGCTGGTTTACTTCAGGAGTCAAAAGACAGTTTTAAGTCATCACTGAAAACGGCATGTTCAATTTGTTTAAATCAATGTAAAGACTGCTAAAAACGATCTTGAAGCTGTTTACAAAATCAAGGAATTAAAATAAATGCTAATTTTACTTGTTTTTATTCTATGTAGTTTTGGACAAGGTTTCTTATATTACTTTGCAGCTTATATTACTTTCTCAGCCAATGGGTTTGTTTAATTATTAACAAAAAGTCTTAAGATTCCAAAAAAATATTAGCCAACAACCATTCTAAGTAATAAACATACATGAGGTGGCGGTGGTGGTAGGCAGAAGTGGTGGAGAAGGTTTGAGGGAAAGGGTAAAACTCCATGATCCTTGGCTCTCCTTCCATCCACCTGCCTCCCCCCCCCCCCAGCAGTTTTTCTTTTTCTTCATTTGCTCAGAACAAGTGGTTTTCTCCTAGAAATTCAGCAGACATTACTTATTTACACTGGAAAGGTTATAAATCAGTAGCTAGAAAGAACCATTTCAGGCTGGATCGTGGAGTTCACATAACTAAAAATTCATACATACTAAAAAAAAGTAAAGCTTGCAAAAATGTTCTAGAGAACAGTTCTAGCTTAGCCTTCTCTCTGACATTTCAGCTTTAAAAAATGTGCTGGGAAGGGTGTTTTAATTTTGGGGGTGGGAGTGGGAAAGTATAGTATGAGTTATATAGCTCGGTCATTAATTTAAATCTCACAAAAAACCAGGTCTGAATGTGGTCAAGTCTTAGGGCAGACTATTTATTTGGTTGGCACAGGGCAAGACCTTTGAAGGGCAACGTGAAATATAAACTTGACTCATTTTAAATGTTCAGCCATATTTTCATTGGTGGCTTGTGAATTGATCTTCACCCTGAAATAGGACACCAGTCTTCACAATGGTGGGAGTAGTAACCGTGCTTCCCTGTTGGGTCCATAAACTACCTATCCCCATTTTGATCCAGGATTAGTCCTCTTAAATATATTAGACAAACTCATAGTGGGCTGTGCTGTGCAATTTGTCTTTCCCAGCAGCTTCCCTTATCTACCAGTCCTCTCATGCCTTTCTGAAGAAGAAGAAGAAGAAGAAGAAGAAGAAGAAGAGTTTTAATTTGGGAAAAGAAGCAAGAAACAGACAGCAATAACGTCCCTTTGATACAACAGGGGCTCTTCAGGCTTCTCCTGAATTGGTGTTACCTGTACTTGGGCAAGAAGTGATGCTTTATGCAACTAAGTCTGCTGCCACACTGCAGAAGTAATGCAGTTTGACACCTCTTTAACTGTCATGGCTCCATCCTGTAGAATACTAGGATTTGTTGTCTTTGGTGGCACCAAAGCTCTCTGACAAAGAAGGCTAAATATCTTCCAAAACTACAAATCCCTGAATTCCATAGCATTGAGCCATCACAGTTAAAGTCAAACTACATTAATTTTGCAGTCCAGATGCAGCCTGAGAAACCATATTGAGCTTTTCCTGTGTGAAAGAAAGAAGATTATCACATTAGGTTATAAAGCGTCTTACCTGAGCTGGGTTAAAATTAGAAGCAGGTGGCATCCTGATAGTATCAGATGCATTTAGCTGCCGAAATCGCCACCCGGGGGCAGCCTGGCTCCCTCGCTGCTCCAAGGGGCGCTCCTGTGGCCATTTTTTCAAGCCGGAAAATTCCTGGCTTCTAAAAGAGGTGTGAGGAGCGTCTCTCAGAGGAACGATGGAGCCGGGCTGCACCTGGGCGGTGATCGCGGTGGCTAAATGTGTCTGATACTATCAAGATGCCTCTCGGTTCTAATTTTAAGTCGGCTCAGGTAAGACACTTTATAACCTAACGCCATAGTCTCCAAAGTCTCCACTGCCAGCAATCCTTTTGTCTATTTAAAGCCTTTGGCCTTCTGAAAGGGTTTTTCAAATCTCCTGAGAAAAATCTGTGAAGCAATGGCATTTGTGGCCTCCACATCAGCGAAGCAGTGAATCTGCTTCAGGTTAGGGTGACCAGATGTCCTCCTTTTCCAGGACCTGTCCTACATTTCAACCTTCTCTCTAGGAGGAATTTCTAAATGTCTTCCATTCTGAGCATGACTAAGAAGCATGGATTTATATTTATATTGCTGCTTTTAGCCTTTATTTTGGAATGTCTTTCATTTTTCTTGAATGCCCTACACTTTAAAGTGCTTTCTGGTTTGCAGTTAAGATATCTGGTTACCCTGGTTCAGGCTGTAATTCAAACTTTAAAGTAGATTTATCAGGTGCTGTGGAATATTTGAGGGACAAATTTCAGCACCTTTAAAAACTGAGATAAAAACTGAGAGCAGATTTACTAACATGGAAGCCACTAGGCCATCGCATGTTTCTGACATTCAGTGGGAATTTGTAAAATGACCAATTTGATTTTATGGACATCCATGGCAAGGGTTTTACACCTCTATCAGTATTTTTCTTGCTTTTAAAAATAGAAATATACCAATAGTTGAAAGTGGTTTCAAACTACTCCTTCCATGTTATTGCCCTGGTCAAAATTTGTCCCATAAGGAGGAAAATACAATGGGGAATAACATAGTCGCAAGGGGACAGGACTGAGTACAAAATGGCAATTATTGTCAACAGTAGAAACCCTCCCTCTTGTGCCACTACTCTGAAGAAATTAGTAACCTTATATAGTAATCTTCCTTGCAACAAAACAAAACACACAAAGCTTAGTTTTTATGTGTGGTTTTTTAAACTGACTGGGCTGTATCACCTCAGATACCTCTGGGTGCAACTGCAGATGGGGGGTAGTCAGATTGCATGACTCTGTACAAAATGTTCCTTCTCCATGAAACACTATGGATAAGCCTTGGGAAGAGCAATAGCAGCTCCAGTTCTGAGGGTTTCCTCTGCAAAGTGTCCTCATCTTGTGTTACCTTGTCTTGTATCAGGGCCCTGTGTGTTTGCCCAGAAGTAGCAATACATTTGGCCCTTCACATTTGCAGCTTTGACTTTTGCAGATTTGATTATTTGTGGTTTTCATTAATATGTTCTCTCTAGGAATCTCTAGGTCTTCTAAGGCAACTCTGCCGGACATTGACCTTAGAGTTGTGCTGAAGAACCTAGAAGTACCTAGAGAAAACACTTCTCTAGTCATTTGTAGGTCCTCCAACATGATTCTGTAATCAATTTCTGGCAGATGTTGACCATAGAGCTACACTGGAGGACCTGGAGATTCCTAGTGAGGTGTTCTCTCAGGTAAAAAGGATTGTGTTTTTTTATTTGTGGTTTTTGCACATTCTCGGGGATCCTTTACCCCTAAACCCAGTGAATGTGGAGGGACCACTGTATTCTGAATATATACCCTCCACAGATGAAAAATGGGACACATCAAACTGTGGTCAAGATGGCAAAAGTTATGAATGAGGAAGAACACATAAATGAGAAGAGAGTGCAGTGGTTTGCTTTTGTCTGAGCCTTCCCACAGGGCAAGATTCTACCTCTCCTTTCCTCTCGTTTACTAAGTATATACTTTTGCACTTTGAACTCAGTTGAAGTAAGCTGGGGGGGGAGGGTGAAAGTGGGAGGAGGAGAGAAACAGAGACATTTCAAAGCAGCTGAAAAAGTAGGAAGACAGAGGATTAATCTGGACTATTCCTTCCAAATCAGGACAGTTGGAGGTATGTGAACAGCACTGGGTGGGAGCCCCCACATTCCATTTTCTTACAATAGGGCTATGCTGAGAGTATTGTAGGAAATGAAAACACCAGTTGCTAGACACAGTTGGCCATGGCAGATATAGGTGCTGTTAGGCCTTGCTTCAAGGTGAGGATCATCAGTACTTGCTTGACAGTGCCTGGGGCTGATATCATGCCTGAGGGGGAGGGGGGGATTTAGCAGAACTTGGAAGAGGGTTGTTTTGTTTTGTTTTTTGTAAAACAGTTCCCAAACTCCCACATTCACCATGGTTACTTGGTATGCTGGTGTGGGATTCTGTTTTGAGGTTCTGAAACCATGCATGTGTCGATGTTACAATGCCAGAGCAGCAGCAACAGTAATACCATGTTGGTTGTTGGGAAATCTAGTTTGGGTGGGTCTTTAGAATTTTCATATTACATGAGGCTATAGCATTAGAGCTATCTAAGCATAGAAATCTAATTATTTCACCAAACATTCAGTCCTCAGATTCCACAGCTTGGAGCCATAGCAGCTAAAGTTGTATCACACTTCTATAACTGTGTAGTGTTGATACACTCTCAATACAGTGGACCCTTCCCATCCATGGGGATTCAGTTCCAGATCCCCCTGCGGATGGGAAAAGATGAGGACAATCATACCCCATATTATTCAATGGGCAGCAACACGCACACACCTCTGTCAGCACATCTGGAGCATGGCAAGCCATGGATGCTTGAACCCACAGATCACTAGCCTGCTGATGCAGTGGGCCTTTTCTACATGTCATCTATCTATAGATATATATGTGTGTATATGTCTATATTGTGGGGAAGAACATTCCCCATCTTTTCAGTACAAAATGTTATAGTCCAGACACAGGTTTTCTGTTATTGAACATTATGTACTGCAACTGAAAAGAATGGGCACCTAGGTTGGTGAGCTCTTAAGTACAACTGATGTCACTGAAACAGTAAAACATCAATTAAGTACTTTGTGCTTACAAGAGATTAGGGGTGGGTGGTCCTGAGGAAGTATTAGCAAAAGAGAATAAATATGCCCTCTGACTTACCTTTAAGGCCACAAAGTCTGCACATGGCGGCAAATACAGTAGATTCCATTTCTATGTTTCTAACTCCAGCATCGTACGCTCTTTTTAAGTACTCTAGTTTTTTCTCATTAGAGAATGAGCACAATGCTCCATCTAATCGTCCCTGACCTTAGAAGGAAAGAAAAGAAAACCTCAGTATTTTATACTTTCATGTGTTCTGTGCTCAAAACTATTGCTGGCAGGGCTGACTTCTACAGTCAAAGAAAGCTTTCTTCAGGAAGCTCACAGCTAATATCCAACATCCTGCTGGAATTAAAAACCCACCATTTTTAAATTTTGCCTTAATAGCATGCTCTTAGAAATATTAATATCTTATCTTCCATGTATTTATTAACATTACAACAAAACGGCACAAAGTGAACTACAAAGAGACACATAAAAATGCACCAACCAACAAAAAGCCATATTATTGTGGAGAAGAATCAATAAATTAAGGAAAATGTGTGCTTTATTACTCTGTGCATAGGAAAGCAACACAAGCCAAGAATGGAACAGGAGCACTAATATGATAGAAGACACAGTGGTTCAAGCAGAGGCCCTGCTGTGATTATTTCAGCTATGGAGAAGAGTGTTAAATAAGTCTCCCATTGCCTTGCTGCTCTGATGAAAATCCATACTCTTCTTGCATATATGTGGTGCACTAATCATTGCCTGGCATTTAATGGAGTAATGGTTCCCAAACCTTGGTCCTCCAGATGTTTTGGACTTCAACTCCCAGAAGCCCCAGCCCACTTAGGGCCTTAACAGACTGCCAGAAATAGTGCAACTTGTGGCCACTTTAACTGTCCTGGCTCAGTGCTAGGGAATCATGGGAATTGTATTTTTTCTGGTACACTGAACCGTCTCTGTCAGAGAGCTCTGGTGCCACAATAAACTACAGTTCCCATGATTCCTTAGCACTGAGCCAGGACAGTTAAAGTGACCTCAAGTTGCACTATTTGTGGCAGTTTGTAAAGGCCCTTAGTCAATAGTCAAGAATTATAGAAGCTGAAGTCTAAAACATCTGGAGGACCAAAGTCTGAGAACCACTGCTGTAGTGCATTGCCAACCCACTTGGCAACTTAGCATCCATTAGGGTCACCATAAGTCAGAAACTACTCGAAGGCCCACTACACAGAGAGAGAGAGCTACAAGATGGGTCATTGTGGCTTTCTCATTTTCCTAAATGAGAGATGCAACAAGTTTTTGAAGATAGAATGCCAGGAGATGTTCAGATACCTTGCATTATACTTGCCTCTCTATCATGCTGCACCAAGGAAAACACAGGACCAAGCCAATGTAGCCAAGAAAGTGAGACACGGCTGGATTTAAAGTGCAACACTCACTTTCAAACACAGCCTGCATCTGCACTGCAGGAATAATGCGGTTTGACACTGCTGTAATAGCCATGGCTCAAAGCTATGGAATTCTGGATTTGTAGTTTTTGGGAGATATTTAGCCTTCTCTATCAGAACATTCCGGTGCCACAACAAACTACAAATCCCAGGATTCCATAGCACTCAGCCATGGCAATTAAAGTGGTGCCAGACTGTATTATTTCTGAAGGGCAGATACAGCCTTTAAAAAGTTTTAAAAAGTAAAATGTGCACATGTATGTGTGAATAAGCACTACTTAACATGAATTAAACTCTCAGGGAAATCATCTCTAATTAAGGTCCCAAACTCAAACTTCATCATAGAATTAAAGGATCTTGCAAATAATCTCTTTAATTAGTGTTTTAGCCAAACAGCTGGAATTTGACTCTACACTCCTACGCCCAGTTACCTGAGAGTAAACCCTCTCAGTGGGGATTATTTCTGAGGAGACACATAGGACTGTGCTGTTACTGAGGAGTTAACATCTGCTTCTTGATTTGCAACTTGCATTTTTGAATACAGCAAATGTACACCTGCAGTGCTGCTAACCTGAGCAAACTGTTTCATTGGGTTTTAATTTCAGAGCATTAATCCTCTGAAACGGCTTTGATAAAACATGGCCTCAAGCAAAAACACAGATGGCCATGCTTGCAAACAGATCCAAAGGTTTATAAATAGTCCTCAGATTATTAATTCTCCATTTATTCCATTCCATCCACTTTGCAAATAGCATTTAATTGACTCCAAAGAAAAGGTTCCAGGGTACTAGAGAGGTGCTAATGGTTATTTACATAAATGCCATACTTCTTGACATTTTTCTTTAGTGAGGTAATTTTGGAGGCTATAATCCTGTCACAGGAAGTAACTGAATTATAATCCAGCTGTTAACATGATGGTATGATTATTGACAAGGGACTATTTTACTTTAACTGTTTAATATAATACACTTGTTTCTTACAAAATGTCAATGAATGTCTACTGGTTTTTAAGGAAGAGGGAGATAAGACATTGCTGTCAAGGGTGCCTTATATTTTCCTGTGTCACAAGGAAAGAAATGGGAAACCAGATTGTCGCGCTTTTTTGTTTCTTGTAAACACACACATACACTTCTTCATTTCTCAGTTCCATGCCTGTTTACAATGACTTAGAAACAACAAAAACAAATTGATAAAATAAAAGAGCTGTGGTGGTAATTTAAAAAAAATAAAACTACTAGGATTTATAATGTCTGAGAAACTTTCCTCCCTTTTATCAAGTTCTTAAAGGATGAAAAAGTTTGTGCCAGGGGAATGTGCTTGAAGAAGTCCTTCCATAAGTGCTGTGCTACAGCTGAGAAAAACCTCTTCCCTATGGATGTCATTCCTCTCATGGGGAAGTACAGTGCATGAAGAAAGGCCTCAAGGTACAGGGTTGGCCTTAGCAATAGATTTGTTGTTGTTAACTGCCCTCGACCCCACCTCATGGTCACTCTGTGGATGAGACATCTCCAAACATCTCCCTGTTCTCCACTGATCTGCTTAGGTCCTGTAACTTCATACTTGTGACCTCCTTAACTGAGTCTATTGATCTAGCCTGCAGTCTTCCTCTCTACTACCCCCCACCTTTCCTAGCATTATGTCTTTTCTAAATGAGTTGTGCCTTCATATGATGATACTGAAGTATGAAGATGCCAATAACCTCAGTTTAATCATCTTGGCTTCCAGGGAGATTTCAGGCTTGATCTGTTCAAAGATCCATTTGTTGTTGGTTTGTATTTTTTTTTAATTGTCCAGGGTATCCCCGCACTCCTCTCCAGTACCATATTTCAAATGAATTGATTTTCCTCTTATTCACTTTCTTCACTGTCCAGCTCTCACATCCATACATGGCTATGGGAAATACAATGATGATTCTAACTTTACTCCTCAGTTGTATATCTTTACTCCTTAGGATCTTATCTAGCTCTTTCATGGCTGTCCTTCCCATTCCTAGAAGACAGAAAGCCTCATTGGACAGCAAGCCTTTGAGAGAGCACAAGTTTAGACAGTGGAGCACCTGACTCTGGGGAGCAGAGGTGATCTTCCATGGCTCCTGTCTACAAGACTTGGTTCAGAGGAAGGACCTTCAGAGCAAGACATTTAGGTTCACCTGGCTCTGCAGAGAGTAGAGCCCAGCTGCCCTCTTGCTTAGAGTAAAAGAGAAGGCACGTAGTAGCAGCAGCAATGATGAAGTGAACAGTGGCAATCATGATGCTTCTCCTTCCACCTCTGAAGGTCAGAGAACTTGGGCCTTGCTGTCACCTGATAATCTTAAAGATCTGGAATGGGTCTTTGTCTAGGCATCACAGCATTTATAATATTTAAAGTAAACAGGATTATGGACACACAGCCAGCGATTTATTTTATTTTATTTTATTTTATTTATTTGCAATACTATGGTTGCTGTTGTTTTCCTTCAAGTCATTTCTAACTTATGGTGACCCTAAGGTGAAACTGTCATGGGGTTTTCTTGGCAAGACTTGTCCAGAGGAAGTTTGCCATTGCCTTCATCAAAAGGCTGAGAGCATATAACTTACCCACTCAGTGGGTTTCATGGCCAAGAGGGGAATTGAATCCTGGCCTCCAGAGTTGTAATACTCGAACCACTATGTCATGCTTAGCATGACCAAAAAAGATGCTAAACATTTTGGTCCTTGTGTGCTTTAATGAACATTTTCAAAGGCAACCCCACATAGAATGCATTGTAGTGAACCATTTACAACACATTGTTATATATGAGCATTCATGTTATTAAACTGGGCAAATGTAGAGCAGTGTAACTTTGATAATTGTTCCCAAAGGTAACACAGAAGAAAGAGGTTTCTGTAATAATTAGAAGGTGAGGAAACATTATTACAGCTGTCTTATGAAGAGATGTGGATAAGGAAATGAACGTCCTTAGCACATTTACTAAAAAATCTATTCATGTTCAATGAAGCTTATAGAGAGTCCATGATTATTCAAGAGTATGTTCCATTGAATTTATGGGTACTTGCATCTGTATAGATAGAAAGGGGTGTGTGTGTGTGTGTTTATGCATTCATGTGTTGTTTCAGAAGGCTTTCAAATCAAGTGAAGGAACAAGAAGAAAATTGACAATACACTTCCTGGGCAGTGGCAACTAAAATCTGGATATGTCATGTCATGATGCCATAATGCCTCCAGTTGAAGTGAGGGCTGTCAACTTAGATGACTTTAAAGGGGACTGGACAAATTCATGGAAGATAAAGGTATCTGTGGTTGCTAGTTATAACAGCTTTATATTACTTTCAGTACCAGATATCAGTCAGCATCAATTGCTGGAGAACATGGGACAGGGGATGCTATGGCATTATTGTTCTGCTTGTGGGCTTTTGATAGGCAACTGCTTCCCCAGTGTATGAACAGAATGCCAGACCAGTTAGACCTTTTGTCTAGTCCTCATGGCTCTTGTTACATTGTTCTTTTCAGAATTATATTTATCTTTAAGATTAAAGCATATTGGCTTATATATACTCTTCACTCACCCTCATAAAAATCATAGGTGCACATTGTATGACCGACAAGTGTTGGAAAATCCTCTATCTCTCTGCTACATTCTAGTAATTCTTCTGCCAGTTCTTGATCCAGTTCAGTGCTTCGTACAACCACTTTGTCCAGTATCACCTGTTCAAACTGAGGCTTAAAAAATGAATCCACTGCTTTATCTGTTATTACAACACAGCCAGGTTCAATCCCTGAAAACAAAAGATGCTAATGAAGTTAAGGACTGCTTGAGAAAAAGGATGTCTGCAATTATACATAACAGCAATACTGTTTTGAACTTGTGAAAAGTTAACTTTATGCAAAGACAAAACTGATACAAGGCTACATGTCACATGGAAGCCACCATGTATATGACTGAATTTCCCTATACCTAAAATTTGGTTTCAGTTTTAATGTACTGCAGTGAAGCCTTCAATATCTGTTATTGTGCATGCAAAGGGATCTTGTAGCACCTCTGAAACAATGGGCAAATTTGCACTTACTGCAAAATTCAAGTGGGCCCTGAGTTTTCCAGATTTACAGCAGCCCGGGGCATGTCTACACTATTATAGTGCTATGGAACGCTATGGAATTTTAGGATTTGCAATTCTGTGAGATATGTAGCCTTCTCTCTTAGGACGTTTTCACACGGGGCTTTAGGAGGACGCAATCCTACCTCCGTCCGGCCCCACTCCGGCTCCATTTCCAGCTGGTTCACACGCACGCCGCAGCAAACCCCGCCCCTTCCGGTGCCATCCCTGCATCCATCCGTCTCCTTGCTCCGTGTTCAAATGCACGGAGCAGTAAGTCCGGCCTCACTCTGGTCGAAACAGTGCTAACTCTGGCATCAGCGGCGGAAAAGTAATTCCAATTTTCAAAAGGAATTAGGCTGCTGCCGCCGGAGCCATTCCGAAATGAGCGGCACGAGCCGTTCCGGAAAGGCTCCAGGCGGCTTTAGGGACCTTAGTGTGAAAACGCCCTTAGAGAGCTTTGGTGCCACAACTACAAATCCCAAGATTCCATAGCATGGAGCCATGGCAATTCAAGTGGTATCAACCTGCATTATTTCTACTGTGCAGATGAAGTGCTAGACTCTTAATGTTGAAGAAAATATTTATGCACAGCCTGACTGCCCCAATTGCAGGTTTGGCACAATTGGATTTGAGCATCTATGGATGGCAAACCCCATTGGCTCTAATGTCAGCACATGTACACCTGGCCATTAAAAACCACAGGACTTGAGGTCCTGCTATTTTTCACATCTGTGGGTACTAAGGGCCAGCTGTACATTATTCAAAGTATTGTTTCACAACACAGTACTGAAAATGGCCAGAACTCTATATTGTCTACTCAGTTATGTATGCATAACTAGGTAGTGTCTCCTGCCCTGCCCTGTCCTCCCACCCCACCCCATTTTACTAGGCAGTAGCTGCTTCAAATGATGGAAGACTGTTCAGCTGATAATCAGGGCACAAGAAGATGATATTTTCATCCACTTCCCACCAGCCAGCCAGCCAGCCAGCCAGCCAGCCAGCCGAGGCTGCAATGAGGACTTATGACAAGTGTCCTGCTTCTGATCATCACAGCCTCACTGGCTGTGAAAAGGTCATCCTTCTCTGACCCTAGCTGTATGAAATTCCTTTGCCCAATCTGGCTGCTGCCTGGAAAAATAAGTTTGGGAGGGCATTCACAATCCTGGCAACAGTGCCACGATTGTAACAATATAATGTTTTTGAATATGGATCAGCTATGAATCCATAACTCCCATTTTGGTAGAAAGTGGGGATATAAATTGAATAAACAAAAATAAAACTTGACGCTAGACATTCGTAACTGCAATACTGAATTCAAATCAATTTCTCTCTCTCTCTCTCTCTCTCTCTCATTCTTATCCATTGTCTTTTTGAAGAGTATGGTGAAGATATAATTCAACCCCCCCAAAAAAACCCTTTGCATCTGAAAAGAACAACAAGTCCTGATTTCGAGGCTAATGCTACATTAGAAAAACACCTATTTGTAGCCTTTTATATGCCTTGGCAGCCTGATATTTGTCGACTTGAAATTATTTTAAAATGTTACGAAAATCTCATAAAGGCATGACCTTTTCCTGCGATGTATTTCATTTGCATCCCCCTCTGCCCGACAGTAGCAAAACTCTTTGCTCACCTAATCCCCCTGAAGTACCGATGCGTATAATGGTAACATCACAGCATTTTGCATGGTGTAGCAATTTGATTAGTTCATGAAGCATGATGGAAATGGAGGGAACACCCATTCCATGCTGTTGGGGAAAGAGGGGAGAAGAACAAGAATAACTTTTTATCTTCTTAGCAAAAATGAAATGATTTTAAAGTCTAAAAATAATGTCTAGAGATAATAAGGCTACATCTAAATTACCGGTGCTCAGTAAATTTCTATGTCAGTTGGATGCATGGTGTACAGCCCATCCAAACAAGGTAATTTTTAACTTGGCTTTCTTGTTTTGAAATGTCTTGCAAATGAAGTAGACTGAGATACCTATGTGCCTATTTCTGCAATACTTTCAATTAACCACGCATTGAGATACACAGAAATAGTATTTGCACAGTGTTATTTTAGATATGGTTAAAAGAAATTCAGAAAACCAGAAAACCACCCAAAGATTTCAGTGGGGAAATGTTACAGAATAACCCATTGTGTGCCTCCTTAGAAATAAGACTCAATGAGTTTAATGGGACATACTATCAGGTAAATGGGTAATTCAAACTAGAATCTTTGAATCAAAGGCATTTCCAAAATGTTAGCTCACCACCCAAAAATTGATTCAACAGGACTACCAATAGAACCATAGGTTACTGGGTCAGGATGATACAGAAGCACAAAGACATTTAAAGGGGGTTTCTGAATTACACTTTCAATATTACTTTGCACTGACTTTGAAATCTGCTGAATGCAGCCAGTTTTGAAAACAAAACTACATAGTGCTTTTGAAACCATCAGACTGGAGCATTTGTTTCCTTTTGGCAAGTACACAACTTTGAGTTTGCATCATGTGGAGCAGCCAATCAGTCCAATTCAAATTAACACAATGCAAATTTGAAGCTGGTTTGGAAATCCATCAAAGGCTCTGACACTTTTCTTCCTGCCCTATTAGGAATACAGGATGTCATTTTCTCTATTGAGTCACACCCATAAGTTCATTTAGATAGGTAGTGTCTATACTTGAAGGCTAAGCTACGTGGTTATTAAACCCATGAATAGCATGAAATGGGGCCTCCCTTTTGTTTACAAAGGTATTTGGATCCCTGAATCAGAATAGGTAAGAGAGATTTAAAGCACTCTGCCAATTACGCCCTTTTCTAACTTCACCCCCACAATGGCAGAAGTGGAAAACTGAGGTTTTCTTCTTTTCCCTCATCTACTCATGTAAGGTGGTCTTGAGCCATATTGGAGCACTGCACACTTACTTGCAAGTAAAAAGAGGCTCAGTTGCACATGACATATTTAATGTACAGATAATCTTTGATTATATAGTTGCCCCTACGTTTTTGTGGGGGATCCCTTCCAGACCTCTAGTGCAAAAACAGAAAACTGCAAATATTCAAGCCCCACAGGCTTAAATGGGGGAACATGTTTCTCATCCACAAGTTGGCAAGGGACGCAGACTTGAAGTCCACAAAAATGGAGGAGCAACTGTATTGTTCTTATATACAAGAATGAAACATTTAAAAAGTGTTCTCCCTTCTGGGGAGGACAACATTTTCTGCACATTTTCCAGAGATTGCTCACAGTTGGCAGGTTTCTGTGCTGCTGTTGTTGTTGTTTGTCAAAAATGTCACCAAGATTTTTTTTTTTTTTTTGCAAAAAGCCATTTGGCTTTGTACTGTATGTAATGTTTTGGCACAAACTAGGACACATTTTAAATAAAAGTGCTGGTCTTTTCATGCTTGCAAAAGGATGGGAAATCTTGTAGTGGTTGACAGTTTTTTAAGCTAGGTGTCCTGAGGACAAGAATGGGGGAGGGGGGGGGAAGAAATGTTTTTTACATTCTTAGTTTAATGTAATGTGTCACTTAGCCTGAGCGACAGCAGCTCTCCCAGGTTTTGCCAAGAGCATTTTCCAGCCCTGCCCAGAGCAGGAACCTGAACTATATGTATGAAAATTGTGTTCTTCATTGCTGAACTCCTGAATTATCAGCCCATAAGCAACTTCTGGATGAAATGGTATAGACTAGAGAATGTTAGTTAACAGTATTATCTAACAGGACAGATCTCCATAAATATACATGTTAGTCTTGATTAAATTATTAGTTATTGGACAGTACACTTCAGTGTGTTCCAATCAGAAGATTAACAAAAAGATTATTAACCTTTGCAAGAATTGTGAAAGGTTCCTTTCTTATAATGCAGACCAGAAGCTCAGGCAAAAACTTATCTGTTGAAAGCTACTAGTTGAGCTTCTGACAAGATTTAGGGTTGTGGTTGTGAACCTATGGCCCTCCAGGTGTTGTTGGAATTCAGTTCACTTCCGCAGAGGCAATGGTCAGTATTGTAGTAAAGGAGCATCTAGAAAGTCATAGATCCCCATCTCTGAACCAAGGTCTAGCATCCCTGAACCTGCTTTGCACCTAACAATCTAAGTGTGCTCATACAGTATGGAGTCATGAGAAGTGGGGTGCTGCTACTCTTCTAACACACTGGGAAGTGCTGGGACCTTTCAATAACTGCAAAGCCACTGCACTCCTTCTCTAGTCTATAACTGGCATCAAGCAGTTAATCCTTCCCCAGGGCCTCGATGTACAGGCTACTGTCAGCAAAAGCATGAGCAGAAGTTTCCAGGAAAAAGTAGGACACCAAGTATACAGCAGCAGTCCCAGTAGGAGCCACTCCATTCCTTGCTATCTATGCTCAAAAGAGAAAGACACCTTAAATCCCATCCTGGGAGAAAAGCAAATTATAAATTCAATATGTAAATAAATAAAATTTAGCACATTCTAAGAAGAGGCACTCCCCCAAGTAGAGAAAAGGTGGTGGCACTTTTGACATAGCACATGACATCCTGACTTTTGTCTCTTGCATTTGATTTGATTTGATTTGTGATTGCTCATTGCAAGGTAATGTATACATCTGACTGTTTGGACACAGATAGCTGAGGAAATCTGAACGTGGGAGGGAAAATGGATTAATTGTAGGGAATGTGCCTTCCCCTTAACATCTAGTTTGGCATTCAGAGTGCTTCACTGAGAATCTGTGATACCCTAAGGCATTTCACTTGTGGATCACAACAAAAGGTACTTAAATGGTAGCTGTAGCATTTTTCCTCTAAATTCCCTTACTTATATACAGTAGGGAATGATCCCAAGTCACTGACTGCTGCTGACCTAATAAAAAAAGTGATTCCTCTGGTAACAAGATAATGTGAGGGTCTTTCAAAGTCAGTATGTGGCATCCCAAGATATATGACATGACTCTAACAAAAGAATAGTATAAATCATTGTCTTTGGGTCTGATCCTACTTCTGTTCAGTGTTACAGAAAAACAACCCTTTGGCTTGCATGGGGATCTTATGCTCCTGGCCTATTAATCTTACATTTCACTTGTCTAGCAAAGATGCAGGTAGGAAATTTCCTAGCAGGCCTGTACATCTGTTACATTCCATGTATCCAAAGAGCAGAGAAATACTTTATAGAAACAGCAAGAGCAAGCCATGGCATTTTTTTCCCACTCACTGTATTAAAGTTTAAAACATATAGCATTTTTAATGCCTGGAAGATTAGAGTAGCAATAACTGCTTGGGGAGTGTCTTAAGGGAAAGAAAGAAACATGACTGGTAGATTAGTTATAAAAAGAACAACATAGGGTTTTGGAATTTACTAGAACGTGGGAGAAATGGGTCATTTGGATAATAGCCATAGCAAGTGGGGTGTAGTCTTAATGACTGTCTCAGAGCGGTAATGGGTTGGATGAGGAAAAACAGATTGAAGTTGAATCCTGACAAAACGGAGGTACTTGCAGTGACAGGCCCGAAACCAGATCTGGGAATACAGTCTCCAGTCCTGGATGGAGTCACACTCTCCTCGAAGGACTGTGTTCGCAGCTTGGGGGTGCTCCTTGACTCATCGCTTCACATGACCAGTCAGGTGAGTGCGGCGGTCAGGAGTGCCTGTTATCAGCTTCGGCTGATACGCCAACTGCGCCCTTATCTGGACATGAGGGACTTGGAAACTGTGGTACATGCCCTGGTAACCTCACGCCTGGATTACTGCAATGCACTCTACATGGGGCTACCCTTGTGCCTAACCCGGAAACTTCAACTGGTACAGAATATGGCAGCCAGCTGATTACAGGAACATCAAGGAGGGAGCACATAACACCGGTGCTGAAATCCCTCCACTGGCTGCCGATTAGTTTCCGGGCACAGTACAAGGTGTTGGTTTTGACCTTTAAAGCCCTACATGGCTTGGGTCCATCTTATCTTAGGGACCGCCTTTCCCCATATGATCCCCCCCATGCCCTTCGGTCCTCTGGGAGGAATCTGCTACAGCCAAAAAGAACCAGGCTGTCCCAGACCTCCCAGAGGGCCTTTTCTATAACCGCTCCCAGACTTTGGAATGGCCTGCCGGATGAGATCCGTCTAATTACCACTCTTGCTGCCTTTAAGAAAGCAGTAAAGACGGATCTCTTCCGGCAGGCCTTCCCAGAATAACTGTCAGCCTAGGGATGGGTCCCTGACTTGTAAACCTGACTCCTTATATTATTTGTTGTTATTGTTTTTAATATTGTATTTTAACTGGTTATCTGTTTAATTCTGTTTTAAGGGGATGGGAGGGTGGGACTATGGGATAATGGATTGTTTTTAACTTTGTTCTATTTTAATATTGTTGTACCCCACCCCGATTGCCGTGCAGAGGGGCGGGCTATAAATAAAAAATTATTATTATTATTATTATTATTATAGTGGTTTGAGTGTTGCACTACAGCCCTGGAGACCAGGATTTGATTCCCTGCTTGTCTATGGAAACCCACTGGGTGACCTCGGGCAAGTCACATTCTCTCCATGTGAGAGGAAGGCAAAAGCAAGCCCCCTCTGAACAAATCTTGCCAAGAAAACCCTGTAAAAGGTGAACAACCACAAAGGTAAAACTATCAGAGGGTTTTCTTGGCAAGATTTGGTTAGAGGGATTTGCCTTTGCCTTTGCCTTCCTTTGAGGCTGAGAGAATGTAACTTACCCAAGGCCACCCACTGGCTTTCCATGGCCAAGCAGGGATTCAAACCTTGGTCTCCCAAAGCTGTAGTTCAATGCTCAAACTAATACGCCTCAATGAATTGTATCCACATATAATTGCAGTCTTATAATTTATAACTCCAAGCTACAAATAACATTTAAGAGCCTTGTGATGTAATCCCAAATTTACTTAAGATATTCTTTATTCGCAATTTAATTATATTACTCTAAATATAAAATGGACTGCTTTCATATCTGTCTATTAGGCCCCATTGTGCTATTAGCCAGGATGGCTCTGTATTCCCCTTTTCAGGAGTACAGTGAGGGGGTGTGTGAGAGAGCATTGCCCCCCAAATAAGAATTCTCCTATTTATGGGCTTTTCTTTGAGTCCTCACGTTTTTAGCATTACAGAGAGTGAGCTATTGGAAAATGTTCAAAAACAGAACACTTTCATTTGCTGTGTTTACATTCCTTTACTCTCTTTGCCTGCCCCTTTCTTTGGATTTCTAAATGCTTGATTGAAGTTATAAATGCTGGAAAGAGCGCCACTCTGCTACGGTAGTTGGACCAGGTGTTGGGCCAGACTCTGGAGACCAGGGTTCAAATACCTGCTCAGTCATGGAAACCCACTGCCTGACCTTGGACAAGTCACACTCTCTCAGCCTCAGAGCATGGCCAAATCCCCTCTGAACACGTCTTGTCAAGAACACCCCCACCATAAGTCAGAAATTACTTGAAGGCACACAATCATAATAATGCTAGAAATTTTTGATACCAAGGAAAATCTCACGAGGACAACATTCTTATTGTGAGAGGGAATGCCTTCATTTTGGACCCTGCCCCATGGCATAGTGTAGTCGTTGAGTACCAGGATTTGATTCCCTACTTGGCCATCAAACCCACTGGGTGACCTTGGACAAGTCACAAGCTCTCAGCCTCAGGGAAAGGTAATGACAAACCTCCTCTGACAAATGATGCCAAGAAAACCCCATGATAGGTTTGCTTTAGGGTTGCCATTAGTCAGAAACGACTTGAAGGCATACAACAACAACAACCATGGCTATACCCCTTCTCCAAGGTCGGGAACTGAATGTTTGATGCGGAGGAAAATGAGTGGGAGATATTCTTGCCCCTCATGTCCTTCTCATGGGCTTTGCATCTGGTTGGTTATTGTGGGAAAACAATCCTGGATTTAGGTAGGCTATTGATGTGAGCCAGCACAGGTGTTCTGATGTGTTTATCCCCTCTCATAAAGGTTAAAGTAAGATTTAGTGTGAGGTTAATTTTAGCCACTGTGAAGGCATGGGAATAAAAGAATTTTGCATGTATTATGTTTGCATATGCTACACAAAAGGCTTCACAGTATAAAGCTTTTATGTGTATGAATGGATAGTGGGTAGAAATGTGAAATACACTGCAAGAAAACCAGAGTGCATCAGTATTCAAGTAGCTAACAAGCATACAGATGGGCGTTATGCATACTTTCATCCTTAATATACATGGAGAGGATTTTTGTATACACATATACAGTTGAAGGAGGAAAGTCAGATGAAAAAAGGTGCTATGTTTTCCAGCCTAATTCACAATGTGTCAGCCCAGTCAGAATGAAAGGAACAGTGACAACTCTTCTGGCGAAAGAGTGGTAGGTAAGTTGGATGAAGTCCTTCCATCCCTCTCTCCCCCTTGTTCCCTTTAAATAGCTGGTAGGTGCTACTGATTTCTGACAAAACCCAATGTTCATATGTGTAGCTAAAGCTAAACATTCTTTCTTTTGGAGACAGCCCAGTGCAAATTTGTGCCTTGGATTAAAGAACCAGTTGGGTGTATAACTACCTGTCTGACATGTATTGAAGATTACTGAATGTTTCCATTTGTAATATTCTCAGTACCACTTCAATGAATCCAAACAAAGGACTATTTGCACTACACAATGATATCACTATGAATACACTTTAATTTTCATGGCAGCATCCTTTGGAATCCTGGGATTTGTAGACTAGGGAGGGGGCTTTAGAATCCTCAGCCAGGGATCTCCTCTGGGGCCTCTGACCAAACTACAAAACCCAAAGTTTTATGGGATGGAACCATATTATAATGAAATAACAGTGCTATAATTGTGTAGTGAGGAAGGGCCCAGGATCCTAAACATATGTTATGAGTTATGCAACACAATTCTATGCAGAAATAATTTTCCTTATGAATTAACATAGGAAGACCCCTATTTGATAAGTGTCTCTGTGTTGTGTGCCTTCAAGTCATTCTGACTTATGATGACCCTAAGGCCATACGTCAAAGGGTTTTCTTGGCAAGATTTGTGCAGAGGAGGTTTGCCATTGCCTTTCTACTGTGGCATACTGGGTTGAGCATTGGACTACAATCCTGGAGACCAGGGTTCGATTCCCATTCGGCCATGAAACCCACTGGGTGACCCTGGGCAAGTCACATGCTCTCTGCCTCAGGGAAAGGCTATTGGATCTTTTTTCTTACAGTGGCCAGCCAGATGCTTCTCAAAGCTCACAAACAGATACACTTTCTGTTTTTCTGGAATTCTGCCCCAACATTTATTTTCTTGGGTGACCCCGAGTTCTTGTTTTATGACAGCAGGTTCTATTCTATTACTTGCCACAGTCTGGCACCAAAGCAGGCACCAATTTATTTTTTGATGTAATGAAAGGAAATTAATTTCTTATAATTGCAATATTTTAATCACCAGAGAAGAGCTTCTTGTTCAACGTAATTTGGTTGCCTTTGGGTACCATGGCACTTGACCTGGGTGAGAAATGGGTGAGAAGCATTTCATTCATTGCTGTGTTTCAGACAGCAAAATATGTTAAGGTGGCCCTATTCATTTTCTCACACCATAATTTGAGAACCCTTCCAATAATAATAATAATAATAATAATAATAATAATAAATTTATTTCTAGCCTGCCCCTCTGCTAGGCAACGAGGGCGGGGTACAACATATTAAAACAGACAACAGTTAAAAAAAAAATCCCTCAACCCTCTCCCCGGCCCACCCACCCCTTTAAAACCGAATTAAACAAGCAAAGATTAAAATACAATAGTACAATAAAATATAAAAATAGAATAAAAACAGGAAGCAGCAACAATACAAGGGAGAGGGGTGGCATACTTGTTGTTGTGTTCAATGGGATTTACTGCCCAACCATTCGGTTTAGTGTGTTACATACTTAATGTCCCCATAAAAAGGGCCAAAATCCAAGATCTAGTATTGCTATGTTGTTGTTGATGATGATGTTGCATGCCTTCATGTTGTTTCTGATTTATGGCGACCCTAAGGTGACCCTATAACAGGGTTTTCTGTGTCTGTTTCACCTTAGAAAAAACTGAATGGTTTCCAGTTGGACATGGGGTCTAGCAAGGTTGCATTTTATTGCCTCATCTGGATTAGACTTGAAAGAAAGAGGTGTGAAAACTGGAGGAAGGAACATCAACAATTTAAGATGTGCAGATGATACCATACTACTAGCAGAAAATAGCAAAGACTTGGAACAATTACTGAAGAAAGTCAAGGAAGAAAGTGCAAGGAGAACATTACAGCTGAACATTAAAAAATAAAATATAGTGATCACAGATGATTTTCATAACTTAAAATAGATGATAAGGCAATGAAACAGTTTAAGATTTTCTATATCTTGATTCAGTCATTAATCAGAATGGAGATAGCAACCAAAAAATCAGAAGATTTGGACTTCAAAAGGCAGCTATGAAGGCACTAGACAAGATCCTTAAGTGGAAAAATATATCTTTGAATATATATTTGAATACTAAAGTTAGTATTGTCCATGCCATCATATTTCCCATTTCTATGTATGTCTGTGAAAGCTGCACAGTGAAGAAAGCTGATAGCAAGCAAATCAACTCATTTTAAATGTGGTGCTGGATAAGAGTTCTATGGATACCATGGACTGCTAAAAAGACAAATAAATGGGTCCTAAAGCAAATCCAGCCTGAACCAAAAAACAACCCCTGGAAGCCAAGATGGCTAAACTGAGACTATCATACTTTGGCCATATCATAAGAAGACATGAGTCACTGGAAATGACAATAAGGCTTGGTAAGGTGAAGGGCAGCAGGAAAAGGGAAAGACCACATTCCATATAGAAAGACTCAGGGCCTGTACAGACTGGCCAAAAGGGCTGGCCTGGGGGTGGAGTTGGGGCATGGCAACCGCATGCCAGCCGCCCTGACTCCAGCCTGATGCCGCTGTCACACCGCACCCCCCATCGCATGGTGCACAGTATCAGGGTACTCCCTTGGCACAGTGTTTAGACACGCTGTGCCAAAGGAGCGCAGAAGAACCATAGTGGTGGCCATAGGGATGGCTCCAAAAAGGAGTGGCATTTGCCAGCTCTTTTTGGAGTGGCAAAGTGCCAGGCTGGGGCTGGGGCATGCGGTTGCCGCAGCCCTGATCCGGCGCTCCCAGGGGCGGCATGGAGCCGCCCCTTAGGGGCCTTCTGTATAGCACCTCAGTCAATGAAGTTGTGACTCTGAGTCTGTAAGACCTGAACAGGGCTGTCTTGGAGATCTCTCATTCATAGAGTTGCCATAAATTGAAACTGACTTGATGGCAGTTAAGAGCTACAAAGCAGTTGCAATTTCAATAGCAGTAACAGCAATACCAGTAAAGGCAGAAACAGATATGCATTAGATAATGAGAAAACATGCAACTTTTGAATTGAAGCTGACTGTTCTCAGCTCATTTTAGTGCCTTCTTTATAATTTCATGTGCAAATTATCTATATAACATTGTGTAAAACACCCTTTCTTTATGTCATGCCTTCCAGAAGTTTGGGACTAAAATTGCATAATCACTGACCAGTGACCATGCCACCAAGTGCTGATGGGGGTTGTAGTCCACACCTAGGATGGAACATTAACTTACACTTTGGAGAGGGGTGCTGCAAATGTCAGGAATGAAATAATATATCCCAGAATTTGCCTACAGTGCAAAGAGCATCCAGTCTGATGGGCATGGCAATACCTTCATTGGTTCTGAAGAGATCTAGATGAATGTCAGAACACTGCAGACCACAGGGGGCTAAAACATTGCCTTGCTCTGCCTTCCAGGCTGGCTTAATATAACAAGCTCTTACTGCAGAAAGCAGCTACTCAGGGGCCAGCTTGGGCCATGCAATCTACATACCCAGAATTGTACTATAAACCTGCAAAGAAAGGAATTTGCATTTTTTTCAAGGTAACCACTTTGTTCAGTTTCCCATATTTCTGGTCTAGCACCCAAGAGATATGCTAAGATTAGAGGATGTGCCCTCAGGCACTCTTGCTGAGAGCATCCGTAGAAACAGTGAACAGCTTAAAGGACAAAGAGCTTCTTGCTCATAGAAGCTATTCTTGTCCGTCAAAGCAAAGGGCTGTAGAATGAGGCTGATTCCTGAAAGGTTTTGTTAATCATTATATTGCTGCTTTTATATGTGTATAAAGTCCTTTGATTATAAAAGCTTTCATTCCAGCTCATCTCACAAGTATTAAAGTTGTGAACAACATGGTAAAGTCATTGGTTACTGTTGTGCCACTACATTTTGGGTACCCTCACAATGTACTTACACTGATGGAGAGCACTGGGCCAACCTTATACATGCAGTACCGGTCTGTCCCAGCACAAATATCTGTCATATCTTTGGCATCTCCTTTGAGTCCAAGTTCTTTATGCATGAACTGAGCAAAAGCTTTCATTCTGTTGGGGCTTCCACCCATGCAAACAAACTGGAAAATAAATTATCAGATTATTAGCCATAGCAAGAACTAAGACACTGGTGATCAGATGCTCAACTGCCTTCATACATTTTCTTTTCTTTTTTGAATATCCAAAGGGAATGTGCCAGGAAGACAGAACAAACCAACTTCCTGACCTATTTATGGACCTTATCACACGGGGCCAAATCCTGACAGAATCCAAAAGAAATCCCGACCTAATACATATTATTTTTCCGTGTTTACACACGACGTCGCACAGAACCCCGACAGAACCCCGACACAATGCAGCACGATCCGAGTTCTTTTGAATTTCGGTTTCTTCAGGAAGTACAATTGCGCGACAGGATTAATATCGCTTTTGCCGTAAGTATGGTCACCCAATACGTATCGCCAAATACATATTGGGGAGCATTTCCCCGTAGTGCTGCCTCTCCAAGGGGACCTCCTTGGAGCCCCGTGCCGAGGCAGGGCCGGCGCTCCAAGGAGGACCTCCTTGGAGCGCCGATCCGACGCAGGGCCGGCGCTTCAAGGAGGACCCCTTGGAGCGCCGATCCAACGCAGGGCTGGCGCTTCAAGGAGGACCCCTTGGAGAGCCGGCCCTGTGTCGGTTCGACGCTCCAAGGGGGTCCCCCTTGGAGCGCCGGCCTGCATCGGAGCTGTCACTCGCCGTGGCTGTCACCCTTTCCCAGGTCGTCCTCGGTGCAGCCAGCCCTCCGCACGGCTGGCGCTCCAAGGAGGACCTCCTCGGTGAACGCTGTGGCAGGAGGTCCTCCTTGGAGCGCCAGCCGTGCGGAGGGCTGGCTGCACCAAGGACGACCTGGGAAAGGGTGACAGCCACGGCGAGTGAGTGACAGCCGCGGCGAGTATAGTGCGCATGTGCAAGAACACCATTGCTTGTACATGTACGGGATCTTCTTACTTGTGTGTGGACGGCAGATACGGTTCCTGGGAGCGCTTTCTAAAAAGCGCGATAAAAGCGCAATGAAAGTAATTGCCTGTGATAGCCATTTGTGTATTGTGGGGTTTCTATCAGTTTAGTTCAGGATTTATTCCTTTATCGCATTCTTATCGCTTTGTGGCCCGCGTGTGATAAGGTCCTATGTAAGATGGAAGTTAACATGAATGGAAATACATTTCTCAGGTAGTCCAAGAAGTCTAATGGATTTAAAATGTGACAGCATATTGTGTTTAAGCAGAACAAGCTATTTAGCTTCCTTAACCTGTATTACTGTTATCAAAACTGGAGCTGGAGCTAGACTATACTCTCAGAAATACGTGGCTTGGGTTGAAAACAGCAGCAGAGCTATTTTCTGTTTAGTAAACATGTAGTAAAACAAAATATGTGATCTGACAGAAGCACACTTTAAGCTTCTTTGGCTCCTTGAAATAGGAGCCAATGATGTGAAATCCAAGTGGCAATGATGTCATGCCAGCTTTTTTGTTTTTGTAGGTGGTTACCAAAGGTGTTGGGGAGACGCAGGGCTGAATGACTTGTCCATGCCTATATTTTAAAAGGTGTAAATGGCAAATTAAAATAAAACACAAACCTCTGTACTTCATGTCTGCATTTTCCCCTTGTTTCTTGTCCAGGTACCTTGTATGAAGCAATTGTAACTTTCAGCTAAAAGTAAATCCAGCATATCATTTTAATGCAGTGACTGAATCTAAATTGTTGGTAGTTATTTCTACTGCAAACAAACTAGGAGCAGATGCTGAAGCAGTGTGTGGTCTGATTTATTACTTCAGTTGCATCAACTAGAATGACAGGAATTGCTCAGAATTATGCAGATGAAACAGGGAGTTACAATTGTGAACAAGAATGTCAGAAAAAGCCACATTAAAGGGGGGGGGGATTCCTCTTATTTCTGAATCCAGAAGACAACTAATCATCATGTTCCAGCTATCCCACATGGCTGATGCAGTCAGAAATGATATGAGGAATTAAATTATTGGAACTGTTTTAGGTCATTAAAGTTCTATGTCACTTTGCATCCTACTACACAGCCATAGGAATATTGTAGTTGCAACCCTAAGCACACCTATGCAGGAGTCAGTCCTCTGAGGTTGATTCAGTGGGACTTCCTTTTGAGTAACACTGTGCTACAGGTGGGAATATACTATAGAGAACTAGCTCATGTCTTTAATTGAATGTATTCTAAGTAGCTTCAAATTACCTCCAAATTTTATTAAAAGTTGTGTACCTCCAGTTCTTGGGTCCTTGATTGGAGCTGGAAAAATGCACAGTGTACAAACCATGCTAAGGATATGTGCTACAGAGAAAATGAGGCACTTATGGAATAATTTTAGTAGGAAATATTTTCAAAATGTCTTAACCTTCCCATTTACATCAGAAGGATTTAAAGTGCTTCCATTTGGCCTCCCCTTTTCTAGAGAAAAATAAATTGAACCCATTGTTGTTGCATGGATGGCCCATTCCAAAAGGTAATATTCAGTTGGGATTCTCCTATTAGGAAAACTTCACGACAGACAGCTTCATATGCAATATGCATATCTTGCAGCAATATGCAAAATAATATAGAGCCTAAGCAGACTGCCAGAAATAGTGCACATTAAATTGAGGCACTGCCCTGGCTCAGTGCTAGGGAATCATGGGAACTGTAATTTATTGTGGCACCAGAGCTCTCTGACAGAGAAGGCTCAATGTCCCAGAAAAAAATACAGTTCCCATGATTCCCTAGCACTGAGCCAGGGCAGTGCCTCAATTTAATGTGCACTATTTCTGGCAGTCTGCTTAGGCCTATAGTTTATAGACAGAGAGCATGTTTTGGAATCCTCAGTTAAAAGAAGCAGGGAACAGCAAGAAATAGTTCTCTCTGCGAGACTCTGGAGAGTCCCATTTAGACAGTATAGACTTTACTGGGCAAGATGGACAAACTGTATGACCTAGTAGGATGCATCTTCCTAGATTCCAGCTCTCTTCTTTATTTTTGACTTCTCCTCCGTGAATTAATTTCAAATTTAGGACCAGAGTTTTGTCTGGAAGAGCTTTGCATATGAAGAAATGCATGTTTAAAACTTGTAAATTTGCTTTACAAAGTAATTATAGACTTAAAGAGTCCAGTACCCCCAAAGTAGTTACAGTTTTTAGATGTAACCACTTGGATATAACCTTTTACTTTCCTATTTCTAAAAGTATCTAGGATAGTACTACAATAGTTCTTTTTGCAGTAGTATCTTTTTAAAAAATCTGAATACTACCAATTACTTGGAGAGCCAGTGTGGTGTAATGGTTTGAGTTTTGGATTACAACTCTAGAGACCAGGATTTGAATCTTGGCTCAGCCATGAAACCCACCTTGGGCAAGTCACACTCTCTGTCTACTGTTTCAAACCCCACATAAAGCTGCAAAATGAGGCACAATGTGAGCCAGCTCTTGAACCATGTGATATTCTTTCTCCACCATTTAGTGAGGCCACATCACCATTACTGTATATGTAACCACAAACAAGAGGGATGTTGTCCCTCTTTATGTTGCAATCAGAAGGCAAAACAGTTCTGTCTTCATTATGTGAAAGATTAATTAACTTCAAGTACAGGCTATATGTAACCATTTACTTCCAAACTCTGTTCTCAATACAGTTGTGAGTGTGTCTATTGTTGTCATGTGCCTTCAAGTCATTTTGGATTTATAATGATTCTAAGGTGAACCTATCACAGGTTTTCTTGGCAAGATTTGTTCAGAGGGGTAAGCCTTTGCCTTCCTTGGAGGCTGAATGTGTGTGACTTGCCCAAGGTCACCCAGTGGGTTTCCATGGCTGAGCGGGGATTCGAACCCTGGTCTCCAGAGTCGTAGTCCTATGCTCAAATCACTACATGACACTGGTTCCCTGAGTGTGTGTATATACAAGCCTAAAGCGCTTCTCCTTGCACAGTAACAGAAGCTGCCTTTTCCTTCATAAATAAGTAAAATACATGGCATTGGAAATGATGCCATGTAAAGCCAGATTCCTCACTTTATTATTCCTGAACTGAAGTCAGGGAAGAACTGAGCTCATCATTCCAGCAAGAGGTTTAGTTACCTTATTTTACTTATTTTCCCCAAGAAAGGAAGGGTAATTGCCCATAACTGTAGCTGCAGCATACTTTCTCAGTTACTTTACAGAATGGGCACTGACAGTCCCTCTGGGACTTTTAAGTCATCTCTGTAAAGCTGGCACTGAGAAGACGCTGTGATAAAATGTAACAGTAAAAGAAATGAAGAGAAGCTTGAGTGTAAAGAAAATCTGTTGAGGACCACTTTCCCCATATGATATTTTTTTTACCTTTATGTCACCAAACATGGCTGGCAGATTGTGTGTTTTGGTCCCCAAGTCTAAGTGATAGAGAATATCTTCATCCATTAAGTCCAAGTGCGGGTTTTTAACATAAACGAGTTGGCTCCTAGGGAAGAAAATAGTAATAAAAAAATCAGATCAAACAAAGCTTGCAGAGGGAAAATGGGAAATATGATATAACAACATGAGAATTCATGAAAGCTCTTAGATTACCTAGTTATATATTAATAATGCTGAGAGGGCTGGAGACAAAAGTCAAAGAGAAGGAAGGAGAGAGGACTTGGGTCAAAGCCAAGCTCTTTCCAGTTGATCACATTTCAGTACAGTAAATGTGAAGTTGTCACCCATTTGGTATGCTGACTGCAGACAACTTCCCTGGAGGTTGTACTTCTCAGTGTTTGCCAGTGATATAATTTGTGCTTTGGAAAATATCATTCCTTGCCTCAACTTTCCTCTTGCCCCCAACCCCACATGCCATATTTATTGTTACTGCAATTGCCAACTGTAATGAGATGGCGTTGCTGTCATAGAAAGCTTTTACCATAGTTTGTGACGCTATAAGCAATGGTGTTGCAGCTTCTTCCCTTCGGTGTATTATTTTATGGTCTTATATTAGACACAGACACACACACACATACACACCGATAGCCTTAAGGCTTCTTTCATCAAAGACTCACACACTGCTCTCTGTACCCACTCAACTAGTCCTCCCAGCTGCCTTAACTAAGTTTATCACACTCTTAAATAAAGTGACTTACCTGATCCAGGTTAAAATTTAAAGTGGGTGGCATCCTGATCAATTCAATTTCAATTTCTTTATTACGGCCATTCGGCCAGCACAAGTTACAATACAACACTTCTTAATTGTATACAATAGCTTCTTGTGAGAACATACCGATAACTACAGACAAATCCTAATTTGTAATTTGTACAAAGACAAAAATAGGACAGTATAATTATCAAAACCCCATGATAGCTGGCAATTCTAATAACTTCAATAAGATGAAATGGTATGACCTCATACATTACTCTAAGCTTATGGTACTATCCCTAGGACACTTTGGTTCAATAGCTACAGTCATTCCCTTTAGCTGGGAGAAAGAAAAGACTAAACAGTATTACTAGTTAGTTACCATGCACTTCACAGCATTGTATACAGAAAACATTTTAAAATGCTTTTATCATATCATATAATGGTATTTATAAAATATAATTGAATAAAAATTATATAAATTATAAAACAGGAGGGGTATTCTACCAACAACGTAGTGTGGCAGAATAATAATATCTATGGGGTACTACTCATTTGGGTGGATACTTTTAATTAGGCTAACAACGTTAACCACACCTATACTATGACTGAGTCCCCAGTTAACACTTATCAATAGGTTGACAAATACACTACGGCCGTACCTCCTGAGACTTCCATCTTTACAATTAGATTGGATTTAAGAAAGACTTAAAAATACTTAAACAATTTCAAAAAATAAAATAAAATAAAATAATAAAAAATAAAAAATGTAAATACAACCACAATAAAAGCTTCAAACAATTTCCAAGCAAATTCTAGAACAATAAAATCACGAGTTCAAAATCATTGAAGTCACGAGGTAGTAATTCGAGCGTGTACGTGGCCTAACGTCATTCATCCCGTGATTCCATTGTTATCTACCTCTACCTTTGCCTATAGATATGTTATTTTCCATTAACCATTTGAAGGCGCAGTTTACATACAATATAGCAAAATTTTGCTACCTTGTGTGCAACATTAGATTTCTGGTTGTTCAAAAGATTACAAACATAAAAGGTATCAGATTGACCGGGGTATTTTCCCAGAAGGGGAGTAACCAACTGATGGCGGATGTCTTTATAAAATTGACAATATAGAAAAACATGCTCTATAGTTTCAATAGCATTGCTGCCTGGGTCTATCCTGGATCCATCCTGGGTCCATCCCCATTCCCAGGGGTGCTCAGCGTGCCTCTTTTCGAAGCTGGGAGTTTTCCAGCTTAAGAAAATGGCTGCCGGAGCAGCCCTGGGACCGGGGATGGACTCGGGATGGACCCAGGCAGCGATTTCAGCAACTAAATCATTCTGATAAGATCAGGATGCTGCCTGCTTTAAATTTTAATCTAGATCAAGTGAGTCACTTTATTTAAGAGTGCGATAAGCTTCTAAGTAACCAAGAAAGGCTAGTACCAAGTGTGCATGTGGTTGATCTTACACTGCTAAGGATCTTGTCCATATCCTCAGATTTTATAAACTATATAATGTATCAATTACAATGGGACTGCTATATTTAAGCTGTTGTGGCAGGAACTTTTGAATGCCCTGAATTGGGAAATATCTGCTGTCAGAGTAAATGTTTGAAATGAAGAGAACACTGGCATGGCTAAGAAAATGGGAAGGAAGGAAGAAGCTGCTGTTGGTTGGCATTTACGTAGGTGTTTGTGTATGCATGTGTGTGTGTGCGTGTGTGTGTGAGAGAGAGATGAAAAGAAAAGATGAAAAATAGTAAAATTACATTTTAAGGCTTTCAGTTACATATCATGATGTCCTAACATTTCAGCAATAAGAAATAAGGAGATAAGGAATAATGAGAAATCATTACTTATAAATTTCAATAAAAGCAAACCAAATATAAGTCCATTTGTAAATGATATTGATATATCACTCTTTCAAATGCAGCAAATATTGTTCTTCTATCCATTGGATCACAGATGGAGATGTGTTATCTTTCCAGTAGTGGAATATTAGTCTTTTAACAGTCAAGAGGGCATGGAAGATCCATTTCCACTGACCCTGTGTTAAGTTCGAAGACATGGGGAACTAGTTTAAAAGAATATGTGCCTCACTGAATACCAAAGAACTTTCTAGTACCAAATTTATTTGTGTGATGACTTCATCCCAGAACCAGGCAACTATGACTTTTGGTGACCCTATCATGAGGTTTTCTTCAGGGGGTTCTTGCCATTGCCATCCTCTGAGGCTAAGAGCCCTTGACCTGCCCAAGGTCACCCAGTGTTTTTTTATGCTCAGCCTTTATAAGACATTATGGTGAATATAATTCTACTTTGCATGATGTTTAAAAAAAGACATGAGAAATAGAAAGGAAAGGAATGATGGCCCCAAAGAGCATGAAAAGAAGTTTGCAAATGAGGAAGTTAAGAAAAGATGGAGAAAACCATGATAATGTGCAAAACATTACTTTTTAAACTATTACAGGATTAACAGAGAGCGGTGGTAGCTCTTTTTTTCATCAGCCTGAACAAGCACATTTTTATCCCAACCCACTTAAGAATCATGATTTCATATATTTTCAGCCATTTGTCAAAGATTTTGGTTAATAGATCCTGGGATATGGAAAAACTCAAACTGCCACATTTGGGGATTTTTTTGCAACAGTTTTAGGATTTTCAGGACTGCGAGGGAGAGACCTGGAGATGTTGTTGTTTTTAATGAGGGAAAATCTGGTAGTTTGGATGGATCTTGGGAAAGGCATAGCTTCAAAAAAGGCTGTTGGGGTTGCACGCAGCCAAAGGACTGCTCTATGTGCCCTTCTAATCCATCGCCATTGGTGTGCTTAGTGTTTTATAAAATATAAGAACATTTGAATTCCCATAATCACCCTTTCTTGAGGAGCTTACAGGAATAGGTTATCACATGTGAGGGAAGCGCCCAAATCCCATGGATAAACAGGGATTAAATCCAGGAATATCCCCTGCTGTCACCATTATTCCGGAATTAACCTGTTAATTAAAGTGCACATTTTGGATGATTTTGGCTAGTTTTTATTTTGAGGAAAATCCTGAAAATAAAAAGCAACGTGTTTTGGCCGCTTTTTTCATGGGTTAATTTCAGGATAATGGCAACGTCGGAGGATGTCGTCTGAAAACAATCCCGCTCTTCCGGGATATTCCCAGATTTAGTCCCTGTTTATTCACAGGATTTGGGTGCTTTGCTTCCTGTGTGATAATCTCCATACATTATTGGAAACAGGGTGGGAAGAGATGATAGAAGAAAAACAGAAAACATGTGATATGAGCCATTATAGAATAGATAGGTTGAAAACATCCTGATGAAGAGAAGGTGGGAGGTAAGAAATTCTTAACTGGCATAGAAATGTTTCCATTAGTTCATTTATTCAAATGGCTTTTTAAAAAACGTTTGGCCCTCAAAGGCAACCAAGGAGATAATCTGCATTTTGAATCCACCAGCGAATGCCAGCCCTCCCCTCCTAGTTCCTCTCTGGCCTTTATGACTCATTCTGCTTTGGCCGCAGTGCTAGCACCTGTCTCTTGTTTGCTGCCAGAACTCTCCATTGCCTCTCTTGGGCTCTCCTGCAGCTGCCTCCTTGCACAGGCTTCTCGTTTCAAAATAATTCAGCAGGTGGATTTTGCACATTTACTTTTCCACCACTGCTGCTGGTTGCAACCCCTTGAGGAAAGTTTGCTATTCAACATGTTGCCAATGTCTGTCAACATATTTTACTTTGGCCAGTTTTAACATTTCTTCAGTGGGTGTATTTATTTAGCTAGTATTCCAGTTTCCAGACCACCAAAGATCTAGATACTGTAAATGTGTCATATGTGAATGGCCAGTAAAACCACAATTGAACACTCCTCCCCACCCCCCCCCACTTACATACTCAAAGGCCTTGGACCTTAGACAAGTATGAGAGAAGTCTCAATTGCAAAAGGTCAAGATGAAACAAAATGGAATCATGCAGCTCTCCTGATGCTGGACTGCAGCTCCCAGCATTCATCATCATGCTGGCTAGGGCTTCTGTGACTTGCAGTTCAACATCACTTGGAGGGTTACTTAATTCCCACTGCGGAGGTAAACAGGGAAACAGACAGGTGAGTAAACACCTATATGAGGAGAAAATATGCACTGCTCATTTAGTTTTGAAGCTGAAACAAGTGTGGACAAGGGCCAGCAGCCAAGGTTCAGAGAGTAATCCTGCAGAAACATACTGTTCAAGAGCTAGGACATCTTGTAATCTTGTAGAAACTCCCCCCCCCCTCCCGTTCAATCAAAGCATTGAAGCTTTGGTTGGCTCCAGTAAATTTCATTCAGCAATTCCTTTTAATCATCACACATTGTCAATGCTGTTGACAAAAATCACCATTCTAGAGGGCTCAGCCTATTTATTTATTTATTTCTAACCAGTAATGTGGTAATTCATGCACACCAGGGCTTGGACATAACTAAATGCAAACAGCATGTTCCTTGTACTTAATTCCTTTTTCCAAGAATGAAGGTATCACTAATTGATTAGTGTTCACTGACACTATTTTAATTACTTTTGGAAAATGCAAATAGTTATCTTAAACATAAAGCTATTTACTGGGGGCCTTAGGAATAGAACTGGAACAACTTACTTTTAAAAATAATTTTCCAAGCTCTGATCTATACACCTTTGTTTTTTAAATCAGTTCTTTCTCCATTTGGTAGTTACGGGAGGCTAGCCAGGAGCATAAAAAGAAAGCAAACTTATAAAAGAGCTCTGTAAAAATGAGTGTGAGAAAGCTGATGACGTCTCTAGGGCAAGACAGGGCAAGGAGGCCAGTATTGCCAACCCTCTCTCTACATCTACACTGTCGAAATAATGTTATTTGATCCCACTTTATCTGTCATGGCTCTATCCTGTGGAATCCTGGGAATTGTAGTGTTGTGAGGTGCCAGCACACTTTGGCACAGAAGGCTGAAGACCTTGTCAAATACAAACCCCAGGATTCTATAGGATGGAGCTACAGCGCTTCAACTGGTGTCAAACTGTATTGTTTCTTCAGTGTAGATACACCCTCTGTTTAATCTTTCAAAATCCAGTTTTCTAAATCTGAGGGACTAAGAACTGGAGGGAAGGCCGTTTGAGCTCCTGAGAAGGTTTTGATGAAAATGTAATCAATAAGATAAAATAAGTACTAAGAGCAAATTAGTAACTAAAGTTTTGTATAAACCTTTCATAAACAACAAGTTTATTTTAACAAATCAACGAATGGTTTATACCATCCATTTACAGATTGCAGTTCATCATTTTAATCAACAGTTGGTTTGGCCTGACATCTTTGCATCACTCACAAAAATGTAGGAAGCACGTTTATGTATTTTCTTTGTTAAAAAGAAACTTCTCTTTGGACCAACTCTTTTATAATTATTGTAATATTTTTGGCTCATCATCTTGATTAAAGCTAGGTTTCAATTGATATTCACATTAAAATGATATTCAAAAGACTCAAGAGTTTCTGATTAGAGTCTGTCCCCAATCATGATTGCAAATGGGACAGACTGGCTACATAGGAAAGCAGGTTCTCATACAGTGATTAAAACAAAATAGTTTGCATTCGAACAATTCATATCACTCCTTCATAGCACATGAAACATGCGGTAGCATGTAAGTGCTTGGACTGAGTTACACGTACAGCTAAGCCGATGAGATAGTAAGAAACACAATGCTGCAGTGAACTCCTGCTAGGTGTCTGAGACAAACCCAGGTGAATTATATAGGACCCAAACTATACATTACTTACCCACTGTAATTTTTCCTTTCAGTCTTAATGGGCTTGTTGGAATCAGCTAAAAAGAATGTCATCCTGTCCGACTTTCACAGGACAGCCACCAGCAGACGCAAGCAAAATAATAACCTGTAGTAGTATAGAATAGTATGTATTTATAGTTGCTCTCTGCGAAAATTATGTCTCCTTAGTGTTCTTTGTTATTTCCAAATAATTAACAGGAATGACCCAAGTCAATAGTGCTTGTCCCATGCCCTGGGTGTGAAATAGCCGTCTCCTGCAGCTGCATTGCCAGAAATACCAGAATCTTCTTCAGCTGAGCCCTGGAGATCAGAGATTGGCTGCTCTTGAAGGTGTGGTACCTCTGCCCAAATGTCTCTCTTTTCTGTGGCCCTGCAAAAGAAAAACAGAAAAGCCACAGCAGGTTAACCACCTGTTACTGACGTATTTACTCTTTGACCAGGATCCCTCATTTATAATTTGGCAGCCGTACCTATTGCTGGAGACATTCTGGGGGAATTCGGTCTATTTTCCCAACTATTTCTGCTTTTGCTTCAAATGTTTACATTACACATGGAAGGAACATATAAGGCACGTGTGATAAACAAGTGTACAGTGAATATAGGATGACATGAGCTGTCCAAGCTTCATTGGCAAAATGCTCAATGGCATGCATACATTAAGTTAGTTTTTAACTCACATCGGTTTCCCTCTCATGTGCAAACAAAGCCAAGGCCTCAAAAGGAACTTTCAGTCATAGTTGGTTTGAGGACCGCACTACAAAGGCTGAGATCAAGAGGGAGTCATGGAGTGTGTTTGTTGGTTTGAAGGCTTGCTTATTACCCACCAGACTTGTTTATTACTCACCCACTGGCCCACCAGGATCCCCAAGGCAAGGCATAGAAGGTAACGTTGAGTAAAAACATTATTTGAAAACAAATCAAAACCATATTTTCAAAAGCAGTTTTAAACACACATGCATCTATACAGACACACACACCCAATACACCAAGTGATTCTGGTTTTAGGGACCAAAGATCTTATAAAACAGTGTGTCTTGGCTCCCCACCAGAAATTCAGAAGGGGTGGTGCTAGCACACTCTCCAACATTTCAAAGATTAAAATTGGGATGTGTGTGGTCATGGGTGTCATTGGGGCATGTGAGAGTTTCGGTCTTCACCAGTAACACCCTAAAAAGGGGTGACACAACTGCTCCCCAAACATCTTCCTTTGGTCAGAAGTGGGTTGTGGCCTTTGCCTCCATCCCTTTAAAACGCTGAGGAGATGGTGTGAGGGGGACAAAGCTCCATGGAAAGAGAAAGGAAGGGCCTCAGGTTGTTGTTTTTTTTAATTAAATTTTAAAATTTCTGACTTATGGCGACCCAGCTCTGTGCCTCTAGTTCAGGGGTAGGCAACCTTTCCCCTTTAAGGGCTGAAGGACTTCAGCTCCCAGAAGCCTCAGCCATGTTGGCCAACAGTCCCATGTTGGCCAATAGCTCCTGGGATTCTGGGAGCTGAAGTCCCTCGGCCCTTAAAGGGGAAAGGTTGCCTACCCCTGCCCTAGTTGCATCTACAGTGCAGGCTTAATGCAGCTTGACACTGCTTTAACCAGGGGTAGGCAACCTTTCCCCTTTAAGGGCCGAGGGACTTCAGCTCCCAGAATCCCAGGAGCTATTGGCCAACATGGGACTATTGGCCAACATGGCTGAGGCTTCTGGGAGCTGAAGTCCCTCGGCCCTTAAAGGGGAAAGGTTGCCTACCCCTGGCTTTAACTGTCATGGCTCAGTGCTGTGGGATTCTGGGGTTTGTAGTTTTGTGAGATCAGGGTGACCAGAGGTCCTAACGAGGACAAGACACCACAAAATGGAGGACATTAAAAAAAATGAAGGATGTTACAAAATGAGAGCTGAAAATACTAATATAAATATAAATTCGTGCTTCTTAGTCATGCTCAAAATGGAGGTCTTTTTGAAATTCCTCCTGGATAGAAGGCTGAAGGGTAAGACAGGCCCTGGAAAAGTAGGATGTCTGGTCACCCTGTGTGAGATACTTTGCCTTATCTGTCAGAGAGCTCTGGTATCACAACAAACCACAAATCCCAGGAGTCCCTAGGATGGAGCCATGGCAGTTAAAGTGGTGTCAAACTGCATTAGTTCTGCAGTGTGGCAGCAGCCTCTGTCTTAAGTCTATCCAAACCCCACTTGGAAACCTCAGTCTATCCCCCACTGTTTCCTTCGCAGACACCTAGATTACATTATTATTAGTCAAGTCCACAATTCTGACAAGGATTTGCCTCAGGGAAACGCACAATACTGATCTTATTCATAGAAATGTGACAGAAAACCTATAAGAATAATATAAATCCCTGACAACCCAAATAATGGTGGTTCTTTATAACAGCTGAGACCATAAAAGTCTTCTGCCCAGGCCAGGCCAACAATAAGACAAATCCTTATGAATCCAGAGGAAGTCATGGGCAAAACAACTCGATTACAAAGATGTCTAGAGATTTCCTGTTGGTTTGTATTTGGGCACTGTGACTTAATTCGGTCCTCTCTCCTTAAATGACTCCAGACTCCCATGTCAATCACATTGCCTTGGAGGTTGAAATTGTGCAAAGGCCTGCATTAAGATGTCTGTCAAGGAATGGAACAGAACCTGGATAATAAATGAGTTAAGCCTCTCTGTTAAAACTGAAATCAACAGACAACAGACTAGTAATATAACTGGGGTTGACAGAAGGCATTTTGCAGCCTGAGGCAGACTCACAGATCCCTCTTTAAAGTCAGGTGGACAAGGCCAACCAAGTTAGTAGAAGTAGTAATGTTTATTGAGGTCATGGACCAAAACATGTACTACAGAAAAGGAGCAGGCAGCAAAAAGATGTTCAAAAACCCTGCCACTCTTTGAGAAATGAAGGGAAACTGAATTTTCAAGTTGTTCAAGCCAAGTTATTTTATTTATTCATTTTTATTTTATTAAAAACAGCAATGAAGGCAATCTTCCGACATACACACTCTCTTAGGTTCACTTATTCTTCACATTCATTAACTTCTCCCCAAGCAGATCTTGGTGCCTATACAAAATATATCTGTACTGTTCCTTTTATTAACTTTAATATGATTCTAGCATGTACATTCTCCTAAAGTCAATTGTGTATATACAATTTGCAAACATTTTCCGCTTTAGTCTTTAAAACCACTAATTGCTAAGCAAGCCAAGTTATTTCATGATGTGATGCAGAAAATCCCCTAAACACCTCTTTCTAGTACTGTAAAAACAAAATAACAAAGCAAATAGCTTAAATTTTGTTGGCATTTTAGGACAACCACAAATCTGATGTCTGAGGCCAGAATCCTGCTGGTGCAACCAGCATCATACAGTAGGGGCAAGGAAAAGTAAAATCTGTCAGTACCAAGTGGCTCATTGTGATTTATAGTTTTCTTAATCAGGACACAACAAGTGAAGAGGTATTTTCCAATTTATTAGTTACCATTCTTGCAAGAAGGGTGACTTAGGCAAGTAAGCACACCCCAAACTTGACACAGCATGGTTTTATTCCCTTTCCCTGGCAGTATTTTCCCACCCCCATAACATTATTGGCTGATGTCATTAAATGATATAACAAATCACAAATGCCTAAAATGGATACTTTATCTCCTCCCCTGTTTACATCTCCCCTCTGCTCAAATTCAGACCGGCCCCCCTCACCTTTATTTACAGATCTCTGTTTAGGGTATATCTTTGGCATGATTTTCAACAAAAATGAAACTTATATAATTAACCCAACCATGAACTGTAATTTCACCCCAAGCCTCATCATTAACTGTTCATCCTTCCTTTCGTGTTTGCATTATATTTCTTTTACCTCATTAACTACAAAAAGCTTCTCTGCCAAAAGATGACTATACCTGCTCTACAATGTTTCTGTGGAATTCAAAAGATAACCTCCTTTTTCATCCAGAGGAGCCCTGGAGCTTAAAACTCCTTCCAGGGATGTGACTGTGGTGTGTATTCCGAAAACCGTTCCTGTCTTTTATTTTATGGGGCCTTATCCAAAGTCTAAACTTTTAACTTTATTTTCACTAGCTTCACACATACATACATCTCTCTCTCTATATATATGTTTTGCGTGTCGAATCCAAATTGTCAAGTCTGTCACTCATTGCCTAGTTTTCTTCATGGCCACAATGGCTACCACCCTCCGCTGGCATACATGTAATGGGCACCAAGAGATTATGGGTGCAAACTAGGTGTTCTCCATTTCTGTCTATCAAACAGTTCAATGGGCATATTCTCAGAGTGCCAGCTACTTGCTTTTCCAGAAATTTCAATTGCCTCATAAAATCCAGTGGCAATGGAGAAGAGTAGATTAAGGACATTATCACACACGGATCTCTAGCAACTAGCATCATTCCGGAATGAACGAAAGCAGCATCATTCCAGTATGCTTCTGGTCGCGCAAATGTAATTCCCAATGAAACCAGCATGCAAAAGAATGGGGATGATGCCGCAATGGGAGGGGGATGGGAGGGGGTTCTCTGTGACGTCGTGTGAACACAGGGGCAAAGGAACCGCAATGGGACGGGGATGGGATGGGGTTCTGTCTGCTTTAGACCCCGTGTGATAACGTCCAGAGAGTCAGCTTCTGCAATACTTGGCTTCATATGCTCTGGCATCATACAGTCCTTATATTTGTGGCAGACTACTAACTTTTATTATTGGCTTGGATTCCTAGTCCTATCAGGAGTAGAAGAACTGAAAGCTACCACCAGTGAGTTGTACTCTTCTGAGTTTCTGAACTTTGTTGAAACTTGAAGTATGTTGTGATTTGCATTCTTGTGGCACAATTGATATAAGATTAGCATTTAGTCTGTTGGCCTTTACACTATATTAAGTCAATCTTGGTGCAGGGAATTCTGCATAAACAAAATTCTCTGTCAGGTTATGTAACTAATGTCTAGAAGGAAAGTAGGTTATAAGTTATGGAGGTATAGGTGGGTGAAAAGCAGGACTGGATTACAAAACATGACGATGATAACACTATTTACCATGAAAACCAAAGGAATGTTATCTTCTAAAAAGTCGGAGATCCTGTGATCTGTGACAGCCATTTAAGTCTAGAGTAAAACAAGCTAGCAAAACACCATGAAACTGGAAGAAAAGAACATTAAAGCTTTGCAAATAAAAAAAGACCAGCTCGTTATTCTATGTTGCTGGCTTCCTTTACTACATTTTAATCTATCCATCTCCCTCTTGGCTTTGTCAAACCCACTAGTATTTGTCTGTGTGGGTAGGCTTTTTTATTTAAGGCTTTCTTTTTAAAATGGATTTCTGTATTCATAGGCTTAATCTGCACAGGCTAAATAAAGCATCTTTACTCCATTTTGGTCCTGTTGGAACACATGACATTCCTCTTGTTCTGATGTGAAAACACGTCTTTTCAATGCCTGAGGGCTTTAAGGTGATTTAAAAGAACCTTCAGTTTACTCTGCTGTTTTTGGGAAAAACCAGTTTTTGAAATGTGTGGTTTGACCTCCAAATTGGGATCGTGGTGGAACTGGAGGTGGTGTAGGGGGACAGGTTGGCGGGTTGTCACCTAAGTCAAGTGATCCCCTAGCTCACCTGATCCTTTCTGCCAGAGAAGAGGTACCTCCCATGTTTGTATTAGCATTCATAAAGGTGGTGTTGCCTTTTTCTTCTTTCGGATTGTGTGTTTGTATGCTAATCTTTTCATACATACTGTTGCACGTATTCACATGTCAGCATTTCATCTCCCCCTGATCTGAATGATGGGAAAGCAAAAGTTGTTTGATTATGGAAATATGTGAATATATGCATTCGTGGTGGGAACAATAACAACAACACACCTGCAGTGACCAGACATAAGACCATATGGCAAACACATGCACACAGTAAAAACGCTCCCTTGCACCGATGTGGCTATGTAATGGAGGGTCAATGTTGCTTTCCAAACTGGTTTCAGTTTGGATTCAAAGAGGTATGTGTGACAGTAAAAAGGTCAAACCAAACAGGGATACTATGCAATGGAGCTGGCATACAACTCTTGTGTAGATTCAATCCTAATTGCTTTTTAAGGTTTAGTTTTAATTTTGCTATTGTTTTTAATTTCCCCATCCCATGTGGGAAAAGTATGCATAAATGGGGCAGAACTTGGAAAGTTGTTTTTTCTTTTCTTTTTAGACTACCACTCTTAAGAATCTTACAATCAACATGCCAACTTTTCCAACTTTTTTTTTTTAAAAATGGGGGCATGGTTTGCTGCATTTAATTTTCAGAGACTTACTGCCACATTCACTCACTTGCGTCAGCTTCCTGGGTTAGAGGCATAAAATGTCAGCTATTGTGGGCAGCAGGTCTGCCGCTGGTGGGTTCACCATCCACAGGGAGAAACCAAACAGATTTGCCCCTTCAAGGAGGCCACTTTGGGGCTGGATAAAAGCAATGACCATCCCACTTGCTGGAGAGAGGGGAGTGAATTGATCACCTGTCTCATTTTGAACATCTGCCTGGCTGAATTGTACAAACTTTTCAAAAGCTTTATTCATTGTTAACTACCATCAAATCAACTTCATCTTATGGCAACCCAATGGATGAGAGACTTCTAAGTCACCCTGACTTCAGCAGCCCTGGTCTTGCAGTTTCAAGTCCGCGGATTCCTTGATTGAGTCTCTCTATCTGGAATGTAGGCTTCCTCTTTTCCTGCTGCCTTCTACCTTACCAAGCATTATTGTCTTTTCTAATGACTCATGTCTTCTCATGAAATGTTCAAAGTATGACAGTCTCAGTTCAATCATCTTTGCTTCTAGGGTGTCTTCAGGACTGATTTGCTCCAGGGACCAATTTATTTGTCTTTTTAGCAGTCCACAGTATCGATAGAACTCTTCTCCAGCACCACATTTCAAATAAGCTGATTTTCTTCCCACCCACTTTCTTTGCTGTCCAGCTTTCACAACCATATGCAGAAATGGAAAATACAATGGCATGGACCATCCTAACCTTAATATTCAATATCTCTTGACATGTAAGGGTCTTGTCTAGTTCCTTCATAGCTGCCTTTCCAAGTCCTACAGACTGCCAGAAATAGTGCAAATTGAGTCCACTTTAAGGGTTAGGGTTAGTGCTAGGGAATCATGGGAATTGTTTTTTTTCCTGAGACATTGAGCCTTCTCTGTCAGAGAGTTCTGGTGCCACAATAAAATACAGTTCCCATGATTCCCTAACCCTAACCCTAACCCTAACCCTTAAAGTGGACTCAATTTGCAGTATTCCTGGCAGTCTGCAAAGGCCCTTAGTCTTCTTCTGATTTCCTGATTGCAGTTTACATTCTGATTGATGGCTGAGCCAAAGTATGGGAAATCTTGAACTATTTCAATATCTTCATCATCTACTTTAGAGTTAGCTTTAATACCTGGGGTTATTATGTACTGTCTGGAAAGAAATATTTATTTATTTTTTAAATGGGAGAGGAAATGGAAGGAAAAAGGAAGTGGCCATTCTAACTGTAGAGGGAGGTCCATTTTAACTGTATGTGGGGTGGGGGAAGCAGTTATGGTCCATCACTATGAGAGAAGTTTGGGAGCAATCATGGTGTTGATTGCTCCCAAACTGCCTTTGTCAATTATTGTTCCCACTCACCCTTGCTTAAAGGGAAAAAGTCTTCTCTACATGACTGTTCTGAGCAATAGCACGTTTCTAATCTTGCTTCCAACAACATCAGGGAATGGACCCTCTTACCCTGCCCTCAAAGCAAGGAAAAAGAATCTCTGCCTGAGAGGCCCTATGTTTGTGAGAACAATACTGTCTTCTGTTAGAGCTAATGTTTTTATTTAAATGGCATATTGTGTAAAATATGATTGAGGCTTCAGGTATCATGTTACCCTTTGTAACATCATCCTTGTAGCATTGCCAGGGCCTGCCCCTCTGTGTATTTACAAGAAGTCATTCCTAGGTATCAAGCTGTGACTCTGAAATTTCAGGCCCATGTGTGTGTGTGGGAATTCTGACCTGACAATCCTATTCTCAGTCCTCTCCACAGTCATCATCTTACATGAACCCATAACATTTGGACATGTGTACCCACACACAAGAGCCAGCATGGCATAGTGGTTTAAGTGGTGGACTACAACTCTGGAGACCAGAGTTCGATCCTCCACCTGGCCATCAAAACTCATTAAGTGACCTTGGGCAAGTCGCACCCTCTCAGCCCTCAGAAAACATCATGATAGGGCTGTCTTAGGGTTGCTATAAATAGGAAATGACTTGAGGGCGTACAACAACAACAGCAGCAACATTCACACACATTAGTCCTGGGTATATTCCATTGCCTAGGAAAATAGCTATCATTGGACCAAAAAAGGCATAGCCCCTGGGCCTCCAGCCAATAGTGTCTTCCTGCCAAATATTTGCCCAGCCATCAGTCCTTTCTCTGACACACAAGATAGCAGAAGATACCATGCTTGGTGGTCCTTTTGTACTTCTTGCCAGTGTGCTCTATGTGTTAAACTATGCCCATGCCAATACCACATCTTTTGCTGGTAATAATAAAACAGGGATGTCATGAATATTTTTCTCTTGTACCTCTTCTTATGGGAACTTGTGCTTATATAGGACACCTACAAGATTCAGGAAATTGTGTAAATGTATTGTTCAGCCAGATAAACAAAATATCTGACACCATCCTCAACTATCACAGAGGAAAGACTATTCCAACAGCGTTTCTAAATTATAAGCAACCATAGTTAAAGTATGTTAAAGAACAGTTGCTTCTGAAGCTTTCATCTAAATCTTGTTTGTTGTTCCCGAAATGAAAGCATTGTGGCAATCTTTCTCATTTATTTTCACTTGCAGACTTGTCTCGGTCTGCCAAAGGCCTTACAAAAAATGACTGATTGGCTCAGGATTGATCAAAATGCTGAGACTGCAGTTTATTCAAACTACCTTTATCTCTTCAGTCCAGTCATAGGTCATTCTCTGTCACAAATGCAATCATCCATTTTCCAGGATTTTCCTCCCCATTTGAAATCACACTGCTCTGATTGTATGAGAACCAGTGTGTTGTTTTAGTGTTGGACTAGGACACTGGAAAATCAGGGTTTGGATCCCTGCTCAGCCATGCAAACCCACTGAATGACCTTGGGCAAATCATACTCTCTCAGCCTCAGAGGAAGGCAAAGGCAAACTCTGAACAAATTCTGCCAACCCCCCCAAATCAACAACCCATGATAGATTCACTTTAGGGTTTCCATAAGTCAGAAATGGCTTGAAGGCACACAACAGCAATAATAATTGTATGGTGTGGTTACAATTATACCTGACTTTATGTAATCAACATGTCTTGTTCTATAAAGCTAGGATAGGGACTAGAGGGGGGAAATGGGGGGGGGGGATTCTCACTTTTTTGAAGTTTTTTTCTGCATTCTTTTTTAAAATTTAAAAGAGACTAGGGAGCTTATCACACGGGGGAAATCGGGGTTTAAATAGTCATTATCCCGGGAAAGCTGTGCCATCGCAGTGAAGATTTTCACATGATGTTGTGATTAATGAGGACTTATCCTAGGAATAAGCAAGGAATAACCAGCAACAAATCATTCATGGGGAAATCCCATGAATGGTTTGTTACTGGTTATTCCCTGGTTTTTCCTGGGATAAGTCCTCTTTAAACACGATGCGTGTGAAAATCCTCCCGCGATCCTGCGACCTTCCCAGGATAATGACTGTTTATAACCCACCCACCCCTGATTTCCCCCCATGTGATAAACTCCTATGGAATATTTCCTTTTGAAATGAGGAATAAAATTATTAAGGGAAAGTGTTCACATATTTACTCCCCTCCAAATCTTTTCTAAAAACTAAGGGCCGACGCAAATGGCCCATTTGAGGTGGCTCTCGGCTCCCCCTAGGAGCGGCAGATTGGGGCTGTGGCAACCACACGCCACGGTCCTGATCCTCTTTTTTGCTGCCCTTTGAGCCACCGCTGCAGCTCTTTTGTGCCCTTTTGGTGCAGCGTGTATGCACGCTGCGCCAGGAGGGTGTCCTGATGCCACACGCTGTGCGGACAGGCGGATGGCATCAGGGCGGTGTCGGGGTGGAGTCGGGGCAGCTGGCGTGCAGTTGCTGTGCCCCAAATCCACCCCTAGGCCAGCCTATAGTGCCGATCTGCATCAGCCCTAAGTAGGAGGGGGACTTTTATTTAAGACCCTGTACCATATCATTAAAATTTCTGCTCTTCATTTCCTTCTCTTTTTTTAAAAAAAATTATTATTATGGGAATGAATGAATGATGTCAACTTGACACTATGAGGAACTGGTAGAGACAAAATTATTTTCTTTATTGAACTAATATTGATTTTATTTTCTATTTTCATTGGTATGGTGTTGTTTTTTTGGCATGCTTTCCAAATTGTCAAAGCCAAAGGTTCCTTATACATAGTTTAAGTGTTTCTTAAAGTTTAGGATCTTATAACTCTATTTTTAACAAAAATCAGAGGCCAAATCCTGTATGGGATTTATGGATGTGTAGCACTCTAGAAATATTACAACAAAGAAATATTACAGCAATGTAAATAAGAACAGAGGAAATGTTTTGAGCTGAACCTAAATAAGGATACAGAGCCTACAATAGTTTGGGATGTAAGCAAAGCTTACGAGGGGCTATCATAAAGTTTTAATTATCACCTTTTTTAAAAAAATGACAGAAAGTTTATTTTGATTTGTACTTGTTAATTTATGTCTACGTAGTCACCATCCAGATTTATACATTTTTCCCAGCGTTTTTTGACTCTCCGAATACTGACTTATTGTAGAAAGCAAGATTTTACACTTTAGTCACTTCTGGCACAACCTGCCACAAAAATAAAAGACTCAATGAGCTGATTTTCTCAACACCATGCACTCAGGGACCAATGAAGAAACTGACAAAATTTCATCAATATATCATATAACTTCTGGGTGATAGTTATTACTTTACAATACCCCCTTGTAAGGTGCAATCTGCAAACTTCTACAATATTAGGTATTCAGAGGGTCAAGAAATGCTGGGGAAAATGTATAAATCTGGATGGTGACTATGTAGAGATAAGTTAAAAACTACAAATCAAAGCAAACTTGGGTAAATTAATGTGGGTTCATGGATAAGTCAATCAAAGACTTTTTAAGGTCTGGAAACCATTTATGGATTTTTGAGCAATATGACATCTAACAATATAATAATCTGTGGCTATTGTTAGCAATTTTTGTAGGATTATATAGTTGAATCTGTAATGGTAGAATAATATACTTTTTTCTTCTTTTTATTTTTCCTTTCATTACAGTCAAAACTGGGGAGTCAGAGTGCTACTGTGTAATAGTGGTATGGTTCCCCCCCTTTCTTTTCCGCATCTTTTTCTTCCGTTTCTTTGATTGTAATTATTTTGGTTGTAAATTAGACTGTTCGGACTAGAAACTAATAAAAATAAATTTTAAACAGTTTTGAAAGTACTTAGGGAAAAGCAGAATATTGAGGGAGAATTAGTGTCTGGTCAAGAGTGTGAAATGCACATCATCTGCCACATGAGTGAGCCAGAAGTTACAGTGCTAGGAGAAAACAATATCCTGGTACTGTAAGTATAGACTGGCCTTCATAGCCACTTCCCCAAAGGATTTCCCTTAAATCCCATTGAGTTCAGTGGGAGATTCTTTCCCAGGTAGAGATGCATAGAATGAAACCCTATGTAATTCATGGATTGTGGCTCATCTTGCTCAGCTTATACTAACTTGCTTATTTGCTTGAGTGGTCTCACAGTTCTCATCTTTTCTAGATGTTTTATTTTTATTAGTTTATATTTAGAAGAATGTGCGTCGTTGGCTAGTCACCATGAAATAATATGCATGCAGAAAACCAACCTAATAAAGTATTGAACTTGTAAGTCAAATTCAGTCTGAGTTTTTTTTAATAAGAAGAATCTATTGGAGGCTTGAGAAGGCTGACCTCTGGGTTATGTTCCAGTGGAAAAGTCAGCCTTGAAGAGAAAAATATCGTGTGCAGAGAATGTTCTAGCCTAAGGACAGGAATTTCATCATGACCTAAACCAGGCAGTTTTGATGAAGGTAGGTCAGAGAAATGAGTCTTACAATGAACTGGAGGAGGAAGAAGGCCCCAGTAGGAACAGAGGAAAGATTTGCTTTATCTCTAGCAAACATTGACTTCAAAATCCACAATCTGCGCTGATAACAGGAAGGCATACCTAAGGGGCAACTATTTAGGGGAAAAAAACAACAATCATCTAAAGGCCTTTACAGACTGCCAGAAATAATGCAGCTTCAGTCCACTTTAACTGCCCTGACTCAGTGCTAAGGAATCATGGGAACTGTAGTTTATTGTGGCACAAGAGTTCTCTGACAGAGAAGGCTCAATGTCTCAGAAAAAAATACAATTCCCGTGATTCCCTAGCACTGAGCCAAGGCAGTTAAAGTGACCGCAATCTGCATTATTTCTGGCAGTCTGTAAAGGCTCCCTGTCAGTCTGTTCCTTGCCTCTGCCTTTTTATTGGAGGCATTGTTTTACAATTACAGGTTAAGATTTAATGTCATTGTAATATACCAAAATATGAAGAATTCTGACCAGTAATACGCCAGGGTCAGGGCATAAGCCAATGAATGGAGCAAGGAACGGAGCAGAAACAGAGCAAGGGGCCCCTTGCTTAGCAATGCAAATATAGTTCAGTAACCTTGCCAATCTCCTTTAAACCTGGATTAAAATCTGAAGGGGTAATGGATGATTTTTATATTCTGTTCAGTGAATATATGCACAAAATGCATCCCGCTGCAAGTTCTCTACCCTGAACTCCCACATTCAGTTTCAAGGAGCAGGGTCTCTGTTGCAGTGGTATAATTAGACTTAGGCTACATCTACACTGCAGACAAAATCCTGGTTGATACCACTTTAACTACCATAGCTCAATGCTATGGAATTCTGGGAATTGTAGCTTGTTGTGCCACCAGAGCTTCCTAACAGAGAAGATTCAATGTCTCACAAAACTACAGTTCTCAGAATTCCATAGCATTGAGCCATGGCAGTTAAAATGGTGTCAGCCTGGATTATTGCTGCATGTGGATGCAGCCTTAAAGGCACATCATCATCATATGCGAAAGCCTTCCAGGCTGTAGCTCAGTGGGAAGTGGTGGCTCCCATTTTAGTGGTGTGGTAAATCTATTCCAGATTTTAATCCAAGTTTTAAAGGAGCTAGCAATAGCATGTACATTTCTATACCACTCTCTAAGTGGTTTATAATCTGTAAGCCAATTGCTCCCAACAAGCTGGGTACTAATTTTACCCACTTACAAAAGGATGGGAGGCTGAGTCAACCTTGGAGCCCTCTGGGATCGAACTCACAGCCTAGTGGCAGCAGTACCAGCATTTAACCACTGTGCCACAAGGGCACCAAGAGCTATCCAAGGTACTAAACTCTATTCTTAAATAGGGAATAAATAGGGAACCTGGAATGGATTCACTGTTGGGGAGCCCACTATCCACTACTGCTGTAGCTTTTTCTGCAGTCCTCTCTCAGTGTTGGTACTTTTAACTTTGAAAATTACAATTGTCCCAGAATATAGAGCTATACTCATGACATCCCAGCCTAGCAACAGCTTTGTGTTGGAATAAGATGGTCTGTTACTACCATTTACCAAATGATAATAAGTGTATTGATTGGTGTCTTCTAAAAAAATATGGCTCAGAAAAGACAGCACAACCCACCACAACAGAGCCAGTTGTAGAAAGCTTCACACTGCCCAATAATTCTGGGAAATGCTAGGGTGTTCCTTTTTGGGATTTTATACTTTGTAATCATTAATTCCATTCCTGCAGCCAGCTGCCCCATAAATGTACAAGATTTTGGGCTCAGTTTTTTTTGCTGCCAATCTGCATATTTGTTTTCAACCATTTGTCCCCTGCCGCCTCGCCTTGAGGTGTAGTGTTGGTGTGGTTTCCTGCCATTTAGTCAATGAACTCAGCACTTACCCCATTAATGCTCCATGTTTCCCCTCTCATGCATTATTTCTATTTTCTATTTCTAGTTTTTAAAATATTTTAAAAGTATTCTTTGTATAAACATAAACATAGAGTTGAAGGATATAAGGCTATATCACTTTAGCACTATTATTCTAGAAAGAGTGGGTAGAGGAAGACCACAAAGAAACATTAAGTCAAGTAACCAAAAGAGTCATGGAGGAACAAAGGCCATGAAGCAATCCAAAATGTCATCAGTGGGACTGCCCAAAAATAGGGTGGGAGAAATCTAGACAATGGATTGTTGTCATGTGCCTTCAGGTTATTTCCAGTTTATGGCAACCATAAGGTGAACCTATCATGGGGTTTTCTTGGCAAGATTTGTTCAGAGGGGTTTGCCTTTGCTTTCCTCTGTGGTTGAGAGAATGTGACTTGCCACCCAGTGGGTTTCTATGGCTAAGATTTGAACACTACTCTCCAGAGTCATAGTCCAATGCTCAAACTATGCTGGCTTTCCTGAGACAAATGCTATAAATGTGTAATGTTCACCCACACCTGTATCTGAAACTCCCAGGATGTAAGTGCCTGTATATAGGTTGATGCAATGCTGGTTTGAGATCTTTTAACTCTTGGTACCTACATCTCACTTGGATTGATACCTCAATGCTTCTAGCTATGTACCAGATTATAAACTGAGAGAATGGAAAGGCGAATGTCAATATGGATATGCTTTTGTCTTTTATGTTACCCTACAGATGCTAATGTGAAGGCAGAGCAATAGTTGCCCATATTAATTAATGGTTTCCTTAACTGAAAGCTAAGCTGCTCTAACCCTATTTCATACCTTCACAAGACATGACTTATTCTCCATAAGCAGAATTCACAAATGGATGGATATTTATTAAGAAACAAGTGCTTTTAATTATCCAGGACAGCCCACAGTACATAGCTCAAAAATACCTTATAAGTTTTTTATAATGCAGGTCAGATGAGTCTGGAAGAAAAGCAGCAGGACTTCTCTGAAACTAATGATGTATGCCGTTCAGCCATTCAGTTTGAATTTGTGCCAACTATGAGCTGTAGCAAATGATTTTCCATAATCTATCATTTACAGACAACTCTTCACTCCTTGCATTGCAAGGAGGCTGTTGCTTTAAATGATGGCATGCAAGCGCACAGTGTTGCTTTACAGCAGGGGTGAGAAAATGATGTTCCAGATGTTGCTAGTCTCTAGCTTCCAGCAGCCTAAGTCAGCACAGCTGGGAACAGCTGAGAGCTACAGTCCAACATCTGGGGGGCAGATCATTCCTGCTTTGCAGTGCATCTTGAATAGGATCTGATTGGCAAACTTGCATTGTGATATTTGAAAGAGTCCCAGATGAGAAGACACACTCAGAGTAAGGGCCACTGTCTTTTTTATTCTTAGAGAGTAAGAGAGTCAGTGCTCCCATCCTAGTTTGCTTTTGATAAAACCCATGTCCTTGCAATGGTAAACAACAAGATTTTAGCAATAGAAATGTGTGTATGAATGTGTGTAGGGGGAAGGGGAGGAAGAAGGTTTTAGATTTTACAGTGCATTAAGACTGCTCTACCAAGGCTTTTAAAAATACTTTAAAATCCCCAAAGAATGTATGCTCATCTTTCTCCCTGACTATTAAATTAAGTCAATCATAATAATTAATGGGGACAAAGCTATGAATGTTTTATTCACTTAGTACAGTGATAGTTATTAGAATCCTTATCATTTAGCCTAATTATTATCACTTGGCTATAAAAATATCAAGTAGAAAATATATTAACAGAGATGTAGCTGCAGCAGATTGTAAATGATGCCACTTCAGTATGCCTTTTATTAAACCACCCTTGCCTTAAATGGCCAGGCAATTGGCTCAGAGTGGATCACTCACAACTAATTCAGAGAGAAGGATCCTTAATGTTTTCCAAGCATAGTATGTGCTATGCACACAGTGAGTAACACTACTGTTTTACCGGGCTCATAGATGGGTTGAAGAGGGCCAATAAACTGAGACTCACTCTAGACAAGATGGAGATACAGTATGTGTGTGGTTCACCAGTCCACTTTATTGGTGTTCAGCTTGTTTTAGAGGAGGTTGAATTCCTTAAAGCAGAGGTTAAATCATGCAACCCTCCAGATATTCTTGGACTGCAGTTCACTACCTTTCTCAGCACTGATTGTGGGTAAGGGCTGCTGGGAGCTGTAGTCCAAACAGCATATTGAGAGGCCTTCACATTTCCCACCCCTGCCCCAAAAGATCAGGTTCATAGATCAGGCCATGGTCTTAGATCTATCATGCCTAGTTGGCCTCATGTCCTCACGGCTCCTTCTATCACTTGTACTCACATACAAAGTATGAATCTATCTGGACAGAGATAGCTTTGCAGCTGTTACTCATATTCTGGTAGCCCCTGCATGGATGGTTGCAATGTGTCATGCATGAGGCTGCCTTTGAAAACAGTCTGGAAAAGTCAGCATAAAACAAAGCAGCTGGGATTGATCATTTTATGCCAGTTCTTTCACATCTACACTGACTCCCAGGCCTGGTGTCACCCAGTATGGGGGCTAATGGGGGACAGGGCAGCAGTGGCCAAGAACCTAAGTGAGGCAGCAGGAGGGGATGGAAGGGGCATGCTTGCCCTTCTCTTTTGCTGCACTGGCGGCCTCCTCCCAAGAAGGGGGCTACTACCTTGGCAAAGCCAAAAGGGGCACAATCACTTCTTCTCACTCTGCATCAGGAGAGCCTAACTAGGTGTCACTCCTATTCTGAGGTGTCACCTAGTGCACCCCGCACCCCCTGAGTGATGCCTCTGCTATTTACTAGTCCACTTCTCAAAGTGCAGGTCTTATTCTTAATTGCTTAGGGCCAGCTAGGTATTCCAAAGGCATGACTTCTCCTATTTTTACTTACTAAATATTTGCTCTCTTTTGCTCAAGGGAGGAAATCAAGTGGCCCTCCAAATAATTGTTGGACTTCAATGTTCTATCACCCAACAGCCCTTCTAAAAGAGTGTGGGCCTTTGCAGACTGCCAGAAATAATGCAAATTGAGTCCACTTTAAATTGAGGCACTGCCCTGGCTCAGTGCTAGGGAATTATGGGAACTGTAATTTATTGTGGCACCAGAGCTCTCTGACAGAGAAGGCTCAGTGTCTTAGAAAAAAAATACAATTCCCATGATTCCCTAGCACTGAGCCAGGGCAGTGCCTCAATTTAAAGTGGACTCAATTTGCACTATTTCTGGCAGTCTGCAAAGGCCCTGTATCTCCTTATATGAACCTGCTGGAGTATTAAGATCCTCAGGGGAGAGTTTTCTCTTGGTCTTATCACCATCCCAGGCCCATCTGGTGAGGACATGGGAGACAGCCTTCTGAGTAGTTGCTCCCACCCTCTGGAAATCACTTCTACAGGAGGCGAGGCCCCTTCTTTGATCTCCTTTCATTGGCAGACAAAGGAGCTTATCACGTGCCAAGTAAGCCACCCTACCTCTTCCAGCTTCAATCCTGGATCCATGATACCCCCAGATGTTATCAGACACAAATCGCTGCCAATTTAACTGTGATGCCTCTGTCTGAATCCACCCCAGGTCGAAGCCTCACTCAACTGGCCAATTTTTGAAGTTGGAAGCTCCCCGACTTCGAAAAAGTGCTGTCTGAGCGAGGCTTCAACCTGGGATGGATTTGGCCAGTGGCACTGCAGCTAAATCAGTGGCAACTTATGTCTGATAACATCCAGGGGTATTCCAATCCATGATTGAAGCTGGAAGAGGTAAGCTGGCTTATTTGGTGAGCAATAAGCTCCAAGGACTGTTTTGGTCAAACAGGCTTTTAATGAGTAACTCCTTGCAGAGAGCCTTCTCATGGAGGTGTGTGTGTGTGTCTGTTTTTAACTTTGTTAAGCTTTTGTATGACTTGATATTTTGGGGAAAAAAATGAATAGTTTTGATGCGATGATTTTTAAATTGTGTATTCATTTTTATTATCTACTTTTGGCAGATATTATTTTTAACTTTATGAGCCACTTTGGGTCCCTTGCTGGGAGAAAGGCAGCATATAAATGGAACAAATATATGAATAATAAAAAATAATTGGGGGGGCACTTGATTCCCACACCTGCTTTATGTCATAATGTGAGCCATTCTTCTAAGGGCTCCTGCCCCATGTTATGAGGTGTGTGGTTTCAAGAGCAACATTTTCAGTGATGGCACCCACATTTGTGGAATATGTTCCCCAAAGGTACTCACCTGGCACCTACCTTTTTGGTCTTTTGAACATTAAATAAAGATCTTATCATGCTCCCAGACATTTAAAGTACAATTTAATCTCATTGTTGATTTAATCTTGTGATGCTTGTATTCTTTTCAATTGGATTATGATGATGATGATGGTTATTATTATTATTATTATTATTATTATTATTATTATATGTGCTTTCTTCAATGACCGTTCTACTATTTTAACAGATTGTACACTATCCAGATAACTCTGTTCAGTGGTCTGAAAGGTCTAAAATCAATAAATCCTGAAATCTCAAGGCCTAGGATAGCATTGAACTGGCAACTCTAACTGGGGCCTTTACTACAGTCAGTGGTGCCAAGAGTGGGATCAGGACCATGGGAAATAACTGCAAGATTGACAGCATTGCTGCAGTGAAGTACTTACAGGTTAAAAATTGGAGCACTTGGATAGACAACGATGAAGGACGAGGAGGAGGAGGGAGGCTCTACTAGAGTGAGGGGGCTTGAGCATCTCCCCAAGAAAGACAGATTGTGGTGAGTCCTCTCTGTGCACACCTGTGCCTCACTCAAACATGAATAGAGAGAGCCAGTTGGGATCACTGACTGCAGCAAGACTTGGAAAATTAAAAGTGGCAACTTCACACAACAAAGGGGGGAAGCAGACGGCGCAAAGCGCCGTCTTCAGGGCAAGGAAGGGGAGGGGCAGCCGCACGCTGGGTGCCCCAACCCCTTCCCAAAAACGTCGTCAGAGCAGCCAGCCCTCCGCATGGCTGGCCCTCCGAGGATGCCTTTTCGCTGCAGCGTCCGCACATGCTGCAGCGGAAGAGGCGCCGAAGGTGCGCCGGCAGCCTTTTGCAGCGCACTTTTGGCGATTTGTGGAAGGAGTGCTATTTTAACACTCCTTCCTGGGGCGATGAAGCTGCGCCGCGGGACCGAAGAATGCGGATGCCTTGACCCTGATACGCAGCTTCCCAGGGCGGCCCCGTGCCGCCCATCTGCTTAGCCCCTCAGGCAAGAAAAAACAAGGGAGGGTATCCAACCAAGCAAGACACTCCTTTTCCAAAAAAGGACAGGTGCTTACATCTAGCTTTTATATAGATTTTAGTAAATTTAGATATTAGTGTGTTTTGAAGTTCAATCATGGACTGTGTGGATTAAGAGCTATTTACTGAACCTGAACCATCAGTTGTTACATGGCCTTTATCTCTCTAGTGTTGTGTTTGAAAACGTCTCCCTAAGTTGTTATGTGCTGTATCATTGCATTGCTCATAGCTTATTGTCATTTTTTATTTTCAACTGGTTATTTTCCCCCTCTTGTTCTTATTATTACATATTGTTTCATTTATACTTTCCTGATAAACCACGCACTGCTGTTCAGAGCTTCACTGCTCTCTGACACACTCTGCCCATGGAGGGAGAGAAAAACATCCCAGTTTGTCCTTCAAAAAACCCTGGAGCCAGCTGTGACATTCAGGGGTCCTGAAGAAGAGCTGTCTATGTCCCTGTGAGCATGAAAATTTCTTAAGGGGAAAAAAAAACAGTTTAAAAATGCCTTTAAAAACCGGATGTCATGAAGGTGACATCACAGAGTATGTTGAATCTAAAGTTGTGTTTTAGAAGGCCTCTTTCACAATAGACTTGCACATCCTCTCTTTTGTATAACTGATTTTTGCCCATTCCAGCCTCCCACCTCCTGTAACTCCTCAAAAACATCTTCAAACAGCTGACAGGGAGTTCATGATGAACTTCATGGACTGTGAGAAATAGGGAGAGATGGTTGCCAAAATTAGATGCAGGTGCCTCATATAAAAGGAACTTTACCTGGTTTTTGTGTCAAATCTCACTTCCCACAGCGGTGCTTCATACCACTACTTGCTGTTAAAAAACTCCGCCAGTTCTCCACAGAGCCTTTCAGTGGGCTTCAATCTGCACAAATTTGGATCAAACCCAGAATGATGTTCTACTCCTGTACCCACAGATATAGCCAGCTTCAATGAACATATATTTTCCTCAGTTCCTTAAAACATGGTTACAACCTTTTGAATTTATTTTGCTCCTTTATCTTATGTGGCAGGCTGGCAGAGAGAAATCGGTGATACTTTTCTTGACATGCACATGCTGAGAGAGCAGAAGCATCCTGGATGGAATTCTGCATGCACTACTTAGTTACATAACTACTTTAGATGCATAGTTAGGTAGTGTCTCCTGGCCTGAATACCTCCCCATCCTAATTTATTGGGCAGCAGCCACTATAAATGGTGGTGGTGGGTCTGTTCTCCTATGTATTGGGAAGCAACTAATTGATGTTTCTACTCTCTCCCTCTAGTGATCTTTAGTACAAAGAGGAATTGCAACAGGGATCCTGCTTCTACCAGGAGATCACTCTTGGAGGGGAGTTAGAAACATCAGTACTACTGTACCTGATCAACAGGGAAACAGATTCATGTTGGCTTGCTGTGGCTGCTGCCTAGTAAGTCCGCATTGGGAGACTTTCATGATCCCTATATATTCCCTACATTATTGAATATGTAGGTGATGCATTCATAACTGCAATCGTGAATTTCAACCCACATGTGCAAGATGCATATGTTAGACCACATTTAAACTGGCTAAACTAGGAAAGCGAGGGCTTGGAAAAGTTACTTTGTTGGATTACAAAAAGTCTGAAAGGTAACATTTAGAAGCTCTACAAAGAGCAACTTTGGGAGTACTGCTGTCCCATCTATATCTGCTGCCCTTTGATTGGGGAATGCCAGGAGCATGGACATCCTTGGTGGTGACATTTCCACACAGGAAATATGTCCCAGGGAGATTCAGCATATTCCTTCCGTTCCTGCTTTAGAGAGAGGACATTTTTCAATTAAGCAAACAGGCTTTTGGTGAACTTTTTAGCTGCTCTGTTATTGCTTTAATGCTACCATTTTGTTGATAATTTCTAAATGATTTTATTGCTTATTTAAAAATATTTTTACATGGCACTTTTGAATGTATTAGTAGGAAACCTGTGGTAAAAACCTGCCATCCTCATCCGCATCCTTTATCAATAGACCATATCAAAGTCATTAAAATACATTTAAAGTGTGTTTAGAAATACAAATACGTGTTATAAAATATGCCCAAAGATTATCTCAAGGGAAGTGTTATAGCAGTACAGACAAAATAAAGATGGAGCCCAGTTTTTAAATACCAAATCCTTATGTACTGTGAGTAACATCTATATGTAAAGAAATAAATCCTTAGGTCTCTATTCCTTCCTTCCCCATAGCTCCTAAAGACCCACACTCATCCCATAAAGGAAATAATGCTGTTTTTAAGGGGTGGGAGCACAGCTCAGTAGCAGAGTATAAAATCTCGAGATCTCAGTTCAGTCCTTGGCATCTATTACAAAGAAGGATCCGGTGGCTGCCTGAGCCCTTGGGAACTGTTGCTGTACTAACCCTACTGGAAACCAAGCCTTATGAGGAACGACTTAGGGAGCTGGGGATGTTTAGCCTGGAGAAGAGAAGGTTAAGAGGTGATATGATAGCCTTGTTTAAATATTTGAAGGGATGTCATATTGAGGAGGGAACAAGCTTGTTTTCTGCTGCTCCAGAGATTAGGACCCGGAACAATGGGTGCAAGCTGCAGGAAAAGAGATTCCACCTCAACATTAGGAGGAACTTCCTGATAGTAAGGGCTGTTCGACAGTGGAACACAATCCCTCAGAGAGTAGTGGAGTCTCCTTCCTTGGAGGTCTTTAAGCAGAGGCTGGATGGCCATGGCAGGGGGTTGGACTGGATGGCCTTTGTGGTCTCTTCAACTCTATGATTCTATGATTCTATGATGTAGCAACCCTAGGAGACCAGTGCTGGTGAGCAACAATGAAGAGTGGTTTATAGTGCTGGCAGAGAGAGGTGTTTCCTAAAAAGCCTGGTCCACACTGTCTGAGATAACCTGTTGCTTTCAGATGTGGTGTAGAATGCTGTCCCATAACTAGAGTTGAGGAAAAATTGCAAGAACAGATGAACTGGCATTTTTGTGCACACGGATCAGGCAGGGCACCATCTTGTTCTGCACCTTTGGGCAACAGAACATCTTTGGGTGGCCCTCAACTCCTGCCAGGCTAAATGCATAAAAAGTGTGACCTGGCAGAAAGGCACCTTCTCCTGCTTCTTTGTGTTTGGTAACTTAGCAAGTCTAAACTCAGAATACTGCATCATCCATCACCAGTTCCTCTGGTGCTTCAAGCCAAACACATGTGGAAAGGAAGCCCTGCTTGGAATTGCTGATGAGTAATGTTTAAAGAACAATTCTTATCTACATGCATCTCAATTTAGATTAGACTGTTTAAAGAACAGCTCTTCTCCTGCTACAGTGAATAAGCACAAGACAGCCCTGTCACATCCTTTGCAGCTGAAGGTCACTAGCTTCACAGAAAGAGACAAGAATGAATCCTTAGGTGGAGTATGCTGCTCTGCTGTGCGTACAGGGACCATGCTTCCAGAAGTGAGCTACTGTCAGGTTTTAAATCAACGATGTTGTGCTCCATTAGCACAAGCCTGACATTAATACACCTTGTAAGTGATGTTCAGCATCCTTTTGCAGCAATAATTTTGAGTGTTAGTAGGAAAACCTAGGAGACTGTTAGCCTGAGGAGGTATAACTGGGTCGAAAAAGAAATAAAGTTGTCCCTCCGTATCCGTGAATTCTGCATCCATGGATTTTACTATCCACAACCAGAAAAAATATATTTTTAAAATTTCAAAAAGCAAACCTTGATTTTGCAATTTGAAATAAGGGACACAATTTCACTATCCGACTCTGTACAATGGGATGAGCATTCATGGATTTTGTTATCCACAAAGGGTCTTGGAACCAAATCCTATCAGATACCAAAGGCCCACTGTATTAGATACTAGTCAATAGTAATAAAATTATTTCACTATAAAACTGAATTATTAATTTTGATCTGAATAAGTACTTTCAGGAGTAAGGAAGAAGTTGGATGTACATAAATTCAATATTGGTTTATACTGTGTGTGTGTGTGTAGTAAATAAGAGGAGATCAATACATAATAAAAAGAGCATTAAAAGGAACTGCACTGAATGGGATCAAATGTTTGGTTTTGGCTACTTTGTGTCACCCCGTCTCCTTGCTATTATTTTAGGATTTGCATAAATCTCATTTTGTCTGTGACAGCAGTGTTAGGAATAAAGTAAAAAGGACAGAAAAGAACAAGTTAATATTTCTTGGAAGAATGGTGACATAACTAGAAGTTTATCTACACATTTTAGCACTTCATATAAAATCCTGAAATTACATGCATATCTATCTGTCTGTCTATCTAGCTATCTATCTAGCTATCTATCTATGTTTTCATAAGTACTTTACCTTTTGATTTCCAAAGGTTCCCAAAGCATCCTATAAAGAATAAAACAATAAATTAAAATCCTGTGGGTCAAATCCAATTTCATTCTCAACTAGAACAGACCTATGGAATCAATGGGAACTTGGCAAGTCACGATTTATCTAAATTTCATTAATTCAATGGATCTACTTTAGTTGGGACTAACAATAGGATTTAGCCCTAAGAAATGAGGCTAGCAAAGGCTGGTAAGGGTGAGGCAGGAATGTTGTTATCCGTTTCAATGGAGTACTGTATCTACCACAGAGGCCTTCATTATTCCTGTAGAAAATTATAAGAGTGCAGGACCACTGCCGAGGGTGTCCTCCTAGCATTGGGAGTAGCAATTGTGATGCAGAACACAATTTAAACGTGATCAACATTGTTCAAAAAGAATGAATGCATCACATTGTAGCCTTACATGGAAAAATGCCACCCACAGTACTCTGAAAAGAAAGACCACTGTCCTTAAAATAATAAAAAAAACCTGCTTGATCATCATGACTTTTAGAAATATCTTTTTTTCAAGCTCTTATTTAATCTTTTCAGACGGTGTATCCATGCTGCAGAATTAAAGCAGTTTGACACACTTTAACCACCATGATTCTGTCCTACTGAATCCTGGGATTTGTAGTTTGGTGAGGTATTCAGCCTGGTCTGCCAGAGAACACTGGTGCCTCACCAAACTCCAAATCCCAGGATTCTGTAGGATAGAGTCATGGAATTTAAAGTGGTATGAAACTGCTTTAATTTTGCAGTGTGGATACAGTCAAAGAGTCATGTAGGCTGTGGTGTATAGATATAGGGAAAATATGTTCGGTGTGATAGCTGGCTCTTCCTCCCAAAGCCAGTCTCACATGACATTTCACTAGTCTCCTCTGAAAGGTCAAGCATCCTCCTTAATTTCTAAATTTGCAATTAATTAATATAGTGCTGGCAGTTCTTCTCAGATCTCACCACATCTCCAATTGTCCTTCACCATTAAACGTCTAAGCTGACCATCACATTTTAATTCCTGCAAAGCAGAATGGTGGACTTGAAAATACTGACATCAGAAAGGGATCTTTGTAAATTGGCACTATTTCCCCCCCACAAACATTTTCTTCAACATTCCCAGAGACTGGAAGTAATGCATTGCAAGTAACAACATTACCTCTAATGTATTACTTTGCAATAACAATAACTTTGCCAGTTTCATTACTCTGAAAAAGTGATGTAAGAACTAATATTGTTTTAAAAATTAAAGTCATGAGTACAGTTTACTTGTTATTTTTATGTTTTTACTGAAGGTGGGTGTCAAACATTTTAGGCAGTTTAAAGTATGAAGTCATAGGCTTTCATGGCCGGCATCCATAGCTTTTTGTGGTTTTTTCGGGCTGTGTGGCCATGTTCTAGAAGAGTTTCTTTCTGACGTTTCGCCAGCATCTGTGGCCGGCATCTGATGCCGGCCACAGATGCTGGCGAAACGTCAGAAAGAAACTCTTCTAGAACATGGCCACACAGCCCGAAAAAACCACAAAAAACTATAGTTTAAAGTATGTTTTTAAAAAGTCCTCAAAAAGTAACTAAAATGGTTTAGCAATGAGCAATGAATTACCCTATTAACCCTCATCCAGGAAAATTAAAACAAAAATAAGCCACCAAGCCAGGAAATTCATGGACTTAATCTGGAGGCATTTTCTGACCCCGGTCAAATGACCAGTGTATAGAGGGATATAAAAATTATCATATATATGTTATCTTTTCCTATTTTTTGAAGTGTAGCTTTAAATCATTTTAATATTGTCAATAGTTTATTCCCAGCTTAATGTTCACTTTTTGTATATTTTTAGCTGTATTGTTGTTTTTTTAAATGGAAAGTGTCCTTGAGTCTCAGTTTAGGAAGAAAGGTGGGATAGAAATACACTCATTCCTCCCCATTCGTGAACTTGGAATCTGCGGTCTTGCCCGTTCGCGGACAACAAGAGAGGAGGGATAAAATAGTACACCCACCCATGGCACACGCACAGCACTACATGCAGGTGTGCACAACCATTAGCACAAATGGGACCCCAATATTTGTGATTTTCCCAATTCGCAGGGTGGGTGGATGTCCGGAACGGATCCCCTGTGAATTGGAAGGGACTGTAAATATAAATATAATGTTCACAGAAATATCTGTGGGTGTAGTATTAAACACGCTCCTCAGTTCTCAAACACCCAGACCCAGAAAAAACATGTTCACATGAAGCAGAATGTTTATGTAACGCTCATGTTGAGCATCTGTCAGCCTTTGTTTTTTGCCAAAAGATTATTAGCTAACATAATTTCTTTGTTAAAATTGCTATTTTTTTTCTGTTAACAATAAGCATGCTAGGTGACGGAAACATGGGGATATTCTTTACAACTCTTCAAGCAACAATGTTGTAACATACCTACCTTATATATCTAGTTTTGAGTAAATTCTGTAAGAAAACATTATTGGTGGGGGGGATTGAAATGTCTCATCTGCCTGAATGAAAGTGAAGGCAGAGCAATTAATAGCAGTAACAAATCATTTTCAAAGGTAACAAGTAACAAATTATTTTTTGAAAGAAACATTCCAAACAGTACGTAAATATCCCCACCCAGTCACCCACCGTGTCCTGTCCACTTAATTTAGGGGAGCTTATTTCTCAGTAGACATGTAGAGATTTTCATAGTTTAAGATTATGTTGTTAGAAACAACAACAGCAACAACATGGTTTCAAGAGAATGTATGATAACTGCATGATTTTCAATCCTAACAGAATTTTTAATCCTGACCGATTTTCAGTCCACACCATGGGTTTGTCTACATTTGCCAGAATACTCCAGGCTGTCCCCGGAGTATTCTGGTTCCTACATTCCCCCTACATTTGCCCATCTTTACCTGCTGAAGACAACAGACAGCTGTGGTCCCTGCGAGCTGATCAGTGCCACCGCTGCTGGAGTGAGTCAATGAAGTCAGAACCAGGCATCCAGCCTTGTTCTGACCTCTAAGAAACATCTGCAGAACAACTCGGCAGGGACCTGCAGCTGCCAGTTGCCACCCATCGTCACTATATGTTTTGCTTCAGGTTTTCTGGAAAACCTGGAGCAAAAGGGTAAGTCTTTTTAAAAAGGGGTAGAAACCCAAATTGAGTCCATGGATTGTCCAAGCATTATAGTCTGGGCAAACTCCCCAGACCTGATTTGGGGGTTTGTGGCTGCATGGTATAAACACTACATGGCCAGCCTGGGGAGAATTTGAAGTACAGAGTGAATATAGACAAGCCCCATGGTAGTCTGACCGTGGGGCAAACTTTCATATTTCTATGCCTTGGGTTCCTAATCACACACAAAGCTAGGAAATCAGAATATCTGCGACACAGTGGCAATAATTTAGTTATCATTCTGATCAGTGTCTAGGCTTAAACCTAATTAACTTTTAATTCAGTAGTGTTAAAAACATGCAAAATAGAAGCTTTGGAGACCAGCGTTTTCCTTGAATATGAAGAATAATAATAAGGGGGATTTAAGCTTAGCAAAACCAGCAGAATGGTCTTACTCCTACTCCTCACTGTCAGTGTTTATTTATTTGCTTAGATAATGTAAATTCCACCCTCCATCAAAGTGGTTAACCTTTAATCATGGGCGGGTCAGAATACATTTATAATGTCATGTGAATCATCTGGAAGAAGAGTAAAAGGGGAAAACAATTATACACTGACTGTCATAATTGGAAATGGAGACATGGACATTTTAAACATTTATAATATTTTTCTGTTTGTTTAAAAGAAATAACTTGTTTTTCATCCATGAAGAAAAAATGTACTGATTCTAAAAAATAATTGTATAAGTCCGCAGAAGGGAAAAAATGGTCTCAGTATATGCCACCAGAAAAGTAATGGTGATCATCAGAGCTTGAAATGCTAGGTTTGAAAATTAATTTGTTAAGGCTGCCTGTTAGAATTGGGGCGATTATTTTACTGCCATTAATGTTAATAGTGAAATCACTCAATTCATTGAACTACATTAATTGATTCATTTTTTGAGCTGTTATTTTTCAAAACTTACCATGGAGGTTACCGAGACTGGTAAGTGGGCTGACATCATTGACCTCTAGGGGCACATTTTGCTCTTGACTTCCTCAAAAGTGTTTCTGTGGTCCTTTTAAATTTATGTTCCCCCAACCTGTGACCTTTCCCAAACTGACTACATGTTCCATAATATGGAGTCTACTTTTTACTACACCCATCTTACTAGGAAGGTCTTCCGACACATGGGAGAGGACCTTCTCAGCCAGGGCACCCAAAGTGTGGAATGCCCTCCTCTTAGAAGCCTGACAACCATCAAGACTTTTGGGCCTCATTAATTGATCTCCGATGTACATCATTTTAAAACCTTTTTAAATTTTTTTAATCTGTTCTAACTCATTATTATGTGCAATATATTCTTAGCTTATTGACATTATTTTTATTGTTTTAAACGTGTTAGAATTCTATAATGACATAGGACATTATCACACGTGGGCCAGAAAGCGGAAATAAAAGTGGAAATGAGGCATCCCGAAAATAAACGGGAAATAACCCTTGTTTCCGCATACGTCATTACCTTCATTGCACATTTACAGTAAGTGTATCAAACGTCCACACACAAGAGAAAAAAACCCCCGTAAATGTAGCCGAAATGAGCCTCCTGCACATGCGCAGAGAGAGGAATGCTCGCTGGAACCATGGCAACAGCGGGGAAATGCGCCACAATACGTATTTGGTTATCAGACCTACGGTAAATGCGAAATGATTCCCGTCGCGCAATTGCAATTCCTGAAGAAACCGAAATTCAAAAGATCTCGGATCATTCCGCTTTCTGTCGGGGTTCTGTCGGGGTTCTGTGCGACGTCGTGTGAAAACACAGGCCAATAATACGTATTAGGTCAGGATTTCGTGTGGATTTTGTTTGGATTGGGCCCTGTGTGATAACGTCCATAGCCGTGTTAGTCTGTAAAATCAGTATAGAAAGAGATCTTGTAGCACCTTTGAGACTAACTGAAAGGAAGAAGTTAGTAACATGCGCTTACCTAGACTTAAGTCTACTTCTTCAGATGCATTTGGAATGCTTGGATTTGGATTGGGTTTGGATCTGATGCATTCAACACATTGTTATTTCCAGGAAGACAGGGCTGGAATCCTGTTCTTTGTAAGTGGAGTTGTTGGCTCAGCCATGGAAACCCACTGGATGACCTTAGGCAAGTAACACTCTCTCAGCCTCAGGGGGAAGGCAATGGCAAACCTCTTCTGAACAAACCTTGCCAAGGAAACCCCAGGGTAGGGTCGCCTTAGGGCTAAAAAAAAGGGGGGGACTAAATGAGTTACATTTGGAAAAGACGATCTCATGAGAAACCGCTGATTTTCCAGAAGTCAGAAATGACTTGAAGGCACACAACAACAAAATGGAATTGCATTAGTGGGAACTGGAACCAGACGATTCCATAATGTCTGTATCGAGTAAGGGGCTGCTGTTATGTTATTACCTAGATGAGTCAGCAAAGTGACCAATGGGATACCAGCTGGAGAGTGCCAATGCACATCGATATGTGTGATGTGGAGCCTCATGAGCACTGGTGATCCATGTCCTATTAAGCATCTTTCCAATTCACTAGCAAAGGGTGCACACTGTAGAAATAATGCAGTTTGACACCACTTTAAGGATGTTATCACACGTGGGCCACAAAGCGATAATAAACTGGAAATGACAAATTCAGAAAATAAACCGAAAATAAACCTTGATTCCGCAAATGGTTTTCACACGTAATTACCTTAATTGCGCAATTAAGGGAAGCTCCTGCTGAAACCGCATTTAACGTTCACACACAAGTGAAAAAATCTTGCACATGTACTAGAAATGATCTTCTAGCACATGCGCGCTATGCTCGCCGCGGCTGTCGCTTGCCGCGGCTGTCACTCGCCGCGGCTGTCACCCCTTCCCCAGGTCGTCCTCGGAGCAGCCGGCCCTCCACATGGCCGGCGCTCCAAGGAGGACCTCCCGCCGCAGCATTCGCACACACTGCGGTGGAAGAGTCGCCGAAGGTGCGCCACAGCCTTTTGCGGCGCATCTTCGTGACTTGTGAAAGGCGCGCCAATTTAGCGCTCCTTTCAGGGGCGGCAAAGCTGTGCCATGGGGCCGAGGTGTGGGGATACCTCAGCCCTGCAGCACAGCTTCCTGGGGCAGCCCACGTCCGCCTGTCCTTCAAGCCACCGAAGGTGCGCGCGCAAAAGGCTGCGGCGCACCTTCGGCGAGTCTTCCGCCGCAGCGCGTGCAAATGCTGTGGCGGGAGGTCCTCCTCGGAGCGCCGGCCGTGCAGAGGGCCGGCTGCTCCAAGGACGACCTGGGGAAGGGGTTGGGGCGCCGATCGTGCGGCTGCCCCTCCCCTTCCCTGCCCCCAAGACGGCTCAATTAGTCGTCTGCTGAGGGGGAAGGGAAGGAGACTCTGCCTCGAGGACCCCACGGAACCATGGGAAAATGCGGGGAAATGCTTCCAAATGCGCATTTGCTTTTCACATTACGGCAAATGCAAAATTATCTTAATTGCGCATTTGCATTTCCTCAAAACAACCGAATTTCAAAAGATCTCCGTTAACACCAGTTTCTGTCCACTTTCTGTCCAGTTTCTGTGTGATGTCGTGTGAAAACACGAGGCACTAATCCAGTTTCTGTTTGGGTTTTGTGTGGATTAACCAGCAGATTTGCCCCAGTGTGATAACGTCCTAAGAGCTGTAGCACCATCCTATGGAATCCTGGGATTTGTAGTTTTACAAGGTCCTTAGCCATAGCCTTCTCTGCCAAAGCGTGCTGGTGCCTCACAAAATTAAAAATCCCAGGATTCTGCAAGATGGAGCCATGGTAGTTAAGTGGTGTCAAACTGCATTATTTCTACAGTGTAGATTCCAAGTAGCTAACTATATATAAAGTTACATAATGCATACTGAGATAGAGAATTCTGGATACTATCAGAATTCTGATAGTGATCTTTTTGATATAGGGTGGGATAGAAATATTTCAATAAATAATATAAATGATAAATAATGGTGTTTACTAGAAAGAAGAAAAATGAACAAATCAGGCTGAGTTACTTTGACTATTATAAGAGTCAAATTCTTTATTTTCTGAAAGCCTCCCTCCCCATTTTAACGAAATCCTGTGAATTCTATCACGATGACCCATAATTTTATTTATTTCCAGCAGCACAAGCCAAGACAAATATTCTGGAATGAAACATAAACATTTTATTCATGTAGATTTCTTTCTCATTCTGTCCCAAGGGCTCCAGAAGTTACAATATATTTTTACCTAATTTAAATACATAGAATTATATGCTGAGAGATACTATCTTCCTCAAGGCTAGGGTGAGCTTTCTGTAGGTTTGAATCTGGGTGTTCCTTATGAAAATGTAGCATTTTCTTTTTAGCACCACATGGGGATGAATGTTCATAATGCCCCAGACGTGTGCTTCACATCTCCATTTGTGACATGGGGGCTGAGTAGCATGTTTGCATGTTTCCTCACCAAAATGCCAGAAATAGATTTAGCATGTTGGGTAGAAATATCCTTCCTACATACACCCTGATTCACTCTTTTTCTATGAATGGGGGGTTGTGTGCATGCCCAGGATTCAGGCCTCATCAATAATTTTAGCTGGTTTGGTCCCAAAAATAATTTGCAGATTGTATAAACATGCTCTCAGCTTCAGGGGAAGGCAATGGCAAATCTCATCTGAACAAATCTTGCCAAGAAACCCTATGATAGGTTTGCCTTGGGTTGCCATAAGTTGAAGGCACACAAACGCAACAACAAACTATGAACTGGTCTTGCGTCTCTGTTACAGCAGAATAGAAATGTCTCACTATTTCTTATAGCATCTTGGGAGCAGCTCATGAACAGATAATGATGTAATAAAAAAGGGCTAAATGAGTTACATTTGGAAAATTTGATCTCATGAGAAACTGCTGATTTTCCAGTTTCTGCCCAATAGCTTTTTCTCACTCTTTTCTCTGCTTCCCTAATCAAAGGAAGCAGCTGGGTAGAGATGCAATGTTCTAACCTTCAGTTGCCAAAATAGGAGCTGGTGAACGACACAGCTTCAATTGCGTTGCAACACAAAAATCATTTGAGACACTGAGGTGTTCAGTTTGCACTGCAATTGTTTTAGAGTTGGTGTATCTATCAGTCTTCACCAATGAATGGTTTAATAAATGCCAGAAGAATGGTCTGACTACAACAGAAAGCATTTTGCATTAAGTGCTGCTTCCTTCCTTCCTTCCTTCCTTCCTTCCTTCCTTCCTTCCTTCCTTCCTTCCTTCGGTAGTGTCCTCCTTTGGGCCAATAAAGCTGTATTCAAATTTTACATGTTAATGACTCCTGGAGAGAATCTCAACATCACAAGCCAGGGGGTGTGGAGCAACTGTGTCTGAGCAGCTGTGCTATTCACATTTATGGCTTAATTTTGGTGTAGTGCTTTGAGAGTTAGACTGCAACTCTGGAGACCAGAGTTCAATTCCCAGCTCAGCTATGAAACTCACTGGGTGAGCTTGGGCAAGTCACATGCTCTCAGCCTCAGGGGAAGGCCTTGGCAAACCTCCTCTGAACAAACCTTGCCAAGAAAACCCCATGATTGGGTCACCACAAGTTGGAAACAACAGCAACAGAGCTCAATGCACTGATATTGGTTGGTGGGGCCAGTTATGGGGATGTAAAGCAGTAGTGTGGTCCTGCGTCTGATTTACCATGCCACTGGCTTATGTGTGAATGATGTTTGAATAGGATCTAGCTGTGGATGCAATGAACCAGACCTTGGAGACATGCAAACTTGGAATACAGTGTGTAGCAACGAATCCTTAGGGGAATTTTATTATTAGCTCAAATATGCGAGAGTAGGCTTGCTACAACAGCCCAATGAGACCGCTCTCCCGGTGTTTATACCAAGAGACCAGAGAATCCCAAGAAATAGAGCTGAGACAGATATTGGTTAACCACTAGATGTCTAATTTATTAAAATAGGGGAAAACTCACTCACAGAACATGCACTCACACACACACACAAGGCTCAGGAACATCAAGGTTGGAGTTTGGAACAGAAATGCAGGCGTTACTAAGGGTGATGCTTACCAAAATGTAGACCTTCTCTGGGAAGCGAATGGGATGCGAGATGATGGAAGACAAGTCTAGCTCCGCAGCCTGGGGTTTGAGCAGACCTGCTGGTAACTAACTTCAGAGGTCAGAGTGACGTGGAGTCGTTTAGACCAAGAAGGTAGCACACTGACTGGCTAAAATCTAGGGTTTATATAGGGCCAAATGGGCCCTGGGGGCGGAAGGCGATAATTGCGATGATGGCACCCTGCTGTATAGGGTTCCATTGTATGTGATGGTCTTAATCCGAGGGGTCAATATCCTGGGGAAATGTGTGGGTGGGTGACACAATGCACCTTCCTATGGGTGGGAGGGTGTTAGACTGGGTGGCACAATACAAACATTACACCTTGGATGGCTGAGGGTGTTTGTGGAAGGATGACACAATACACCTCTTGATGGTTTGGATGATCTCATCATGGAAAATCCCATTCGCAACTCTCCTGACTATCTGGAGGAAATGCATTCCTTAAGAATTAAGGGTGGGCTGCCCATGCCATGGGTGCAGAGGGCTTTTGGCCTCTTGACTCTACTGCCAGGGTTCATCTGGAGGTCATTTGGGAATTTAGCAAGGGATCCAAGGGTGGCATATTGAGTTATTAATATTTTTGGATATGAAGGGGATTCTGGGTAACAAGTGGGTGCAATGAACCAGACCTTTTAGGGTGGGGATTCTGAGAATCCTTGCTGGCTGAATGGTTCTGGGAGTTGTAGGCCACTGTCAGGTTCTGAGTTCCTCAAAGTTCCTGCCATGCTTATAATCAATTAGGCTTTTCTCATTGCCTGTTTTATTACTGGATGTTGGGATATGTCATGCTGGAGTTGCTGGGTGGAACGGAATGGTTATCTATCCTAAGGATGAATCATACGGAGATGTGAAGTGGAGGTGATAGGCACCGGGAACTGCCATGGTCAGTTCTGTGGGAATGCTTGGTACAAGAGAAAATAACTGTGCTGTCTTGGAAAGGAATTGTTTTCTTTTTGTGACAAAAGGGTTTTGAGCATGCGTAAAGGTTTGAATTACTTGAATTATTTTATTATGCTTTTATTATAATGTGTAACCAAGTTGCCTCAGTCCTAACAACATCACCATACTGTGCCTGCTTTGGCTTCTGAATAAAACTTGCTGTTTACACTAAAATGTTGGATTTCTGAGCTAAAGCCTGCCAGTACACAGTAACCACAAAAGCAATGTTTCCCATCACTACAATTAATGTATATGTTTTTTGTAATAGGCGATGCAGGTAGGGAGGGGAGGGAAGCCAGATTCAACGTACGGTATGTTCTCAACTTCACACTGTGGTCAGAACAAAAACAACTGCCCCAAGGCTTCTATTTACATCAAGAGAAAAGTTGCTTTGCAAACCAAGGGTCAACCTACATTGGGGAGAATTTCAAATGCTACCAATGTGCCACCAAAAGGGAGCTGCCACAACAAATCCTCCAACTGTCCTGATTTATCCTCTGTTGTCTTACTTTTTCTGCTGTTTTTAAAATATCCCAGTTTCTCTCTCCTCTTCTCCCTTTCTCCCTTGGTTCACAGCTTACTTCAGTTGCGTCACTTCAAAGTGCAAACATTGTTTGTACTCAGTTAATTCAACAAGGGGGAGAGAAACAAATGGTGGGATCTTGCCCTTCCCAGTATGCTCAGACCAAAGCATACAGCCTCTTCAAGCTTGTCTCTTGTTGTTGTTGTTGTGTGCCTTCAAGTCATTTTTGATTTATGGTGACCCTAAGTTTCATGAGGTTTTCTTGGCAAGTTTCTTCAGAGGGGGTTTGCCATTGTCATCTTCGGAGGCTGAGAGAGTATGACTTGCCCACGGTCACCCAGTGGATTTTTATGTTCAAGCGGGGGATCAGACTCTGAACTCCAGAGTCATAGTCCAGTGCTGAAACCACTACACCACACTGGCCTATCTGCACTTCCCTACACTCTGATGTTGCTTAGTCCCATGTGTCCCAGTTTCCAACTGTGAAATATTGGAGGGTATGCCAGAAGTGTCTACCATAACAGCAAAACAACATGCATCAGCTCCCCTCTTAGGGGGGTTGCAGACTGCCAGAAATAGTGTGAATTCAGTCCACTTTTAGGGTTAGGGTTAGAGTTAGGGAACCATGGGAACTGTATTTTATTGTGGCACCAGAGTTGTCTGACAGAGAAGGCTCAATGTCTCAGGAAAATAACACTTCCCATGATTCCCTAGCACTAACCCTAACCCTAAAAGTGGACTGAATTCACACTATTTCTGGCAGTCTGCAACCCCCCTTAGTTTTTTTTTTTTTTTGCCTCTTTCAGATTACACTTTGAATCTCCCTTATCCAAAATGCTTGGGACCAGAAATGTTTTGGATTACAGTTTCCCCCCATATTTTGGAATATTTACGTACATGTAATGAGATATCTTGGAGATAGGACCCAAGTCTAAACAATTCATTTATGTTTCATATTCACCTTATAAACATAGCCTGAAAGTAACTATATACATACTTTTAAACCATTTTGTGCATGACAGAAAGTTTGTGCGCATTGAACCATCAGCAAGCAAAGGCATCACTATCTCAGCCCACCTGTGTGGACAGTTTTGGATTTTGAAATATTTTGGATACTGAGGCTAGAATGTGGTTTGTATGCATACTAGCCCTTGGAAATATAATGTTTTTGGATGAAAGTTCCCATAAGATACCACCTAGCCTGGGCTGTCAGAGACATTTCTGATTCATTATGTTTTCATATTAGCTTCTGACCTCGTGTTCAAGCTCAACATTAAAGAGGCAGTGAGGATGAGCCCTTTAGCTCTGCCTCTCCTTCCTTGCCATTCCCCTTATACTGTGTATGGGGCACAGAGCAACTGTATGTAGAGGAGAGTCTCCTTTATTGTTGGATGCTCCCTTGCCAGGCTTTAGAATCACAGAAGATCATGTGAAGGGTGTACAGATGTTTATAGTGTGTGTACAGTGCTGGGTGCATCCCCAACCATGCATTGATTGAAAGAAGCAATCTGCAAATATTCTAAATGATTCAGTGAACCATGAGTACTGTTCTGAGTTATAGCATGGTTATTAGGAATCAGAAAAGCCTTTAACTCACTGCTTTCCCCCACGATTTGGTGGAAGCTTTTCTATCTGGGCAAGTTTTGGCTTCCAAGTTGTGATGTTTTATATGACAAATTCTGTTTGGATTTTTACCTTCTGCATTTGCTTTCATTTTAATATTCGTTTGTTTTCAGTCAGGCCAGGGTAGGCAACTGCAGAGGGGGTAGAGGGCATTTTTTAGTCTCACAGCCCCTGGAGAGCCACACTGGCACACCTGATGTGACTATAAATAATGTCATCTCACTTCTGGTTTAGTTTTCAGATAATTCTCAGCTGCTCTTAAGTTTTTCAGGGGCTTTAAGATGTATGGAGGTCTTGTGGGAGCCAACCTGCTGTGTTTTGTGGTGGGGTTAAACCAATTGGGGATTGAGAGCAAAAATAAAAATCTTGAAAAAAATTAAATTGGGGGTGCAAGGGCTTCATGGCTTTGTGGAAGCTTAAGGGACTATAAATTGGAGGCATGGGATATGTGTCAATCTCCAGAAGATGTTGGGTTGCATATTTTAATGTAATTTTATACTGTTTTTAGATTGATTTAAATTTTATTGTAATTTTTTAAAACATTTTTTTCTGGGAGCTGGCTTGGGTCCCTTCTGGGAGAAAGGTGTTATGCAAATGAAATAAATAAATAAAATTTATGTAAACCTAACCCTAGCCTGCCTAGTCCTTGATGAGAGACTATGGGAGCTATAGTTCAGTATCTGGGAGGAAACACTTTCCTTGGCGTTATCTTATGTTCTTGTTTTATTATGGGGATGTTGTATTTAAATTGTTGCAAGCTGCTTTGAGCATTGTGAAATTTCTAGAAAAGCAGAGGGAGGTATGCAGATATGTAAAATAAAACCTTCCTGGAGGAATCGTTGAAATAAAGCATGCAAAGTATCTAGGATGTACCCCCAAACTACCAGATAGATGTTAAATATTGTATGGTCCTCAGAAGCCAGTGCATTTTAAAATCAACTTTTGAATTTTCTGCAGAATTCACCAGGGATTTCAGGGATGGTTCCATCCAAGCAGTTCCTCATCTTGGACGAGACATATAACATTCTTTTGCTTAGCCAGCAGTTCAGAGAAAAGGAGGTATGCCCTTCTTTGTTCTGTTACCAACGATAAGTTATATGACTGCCAAAACTCTGCCATCATTCCTCAGAAACATTCATCATCAACTATCTCAGCCCAACACACAGCACAAAAAAGAATTTGTTTTAGCCTACTGTTTACCAAAAAGAACAAGAGAGAGGACTTTAGATTATGATATTTCAGCCATATGTCACAAGAGAAATGGGAACCAACTGATACTTCTTTCCATCACCTGATAATGAGAGTCAAATTCTGTAAGTTTTTCTGGAAGGTCAAATAAATGAGATCCATAACTATAGGTGTGTGGAAAGCATTCTGTTGTTGCTGTTGTTGTTTTAAAAAAGACTTACATTTAGGAGTAGTTAGATTTGTTAGGCCATAATATGAAATCATTGCATTAGCAATAGCAGCCGTAGTAGTAATGCTTTAGAATAAAAACAAAGGGAATCAATTAGTTAGTGTGACTGGATATTTAACAAGACATACAGTCAACCCTCTGTATCCATGGATTCCTTATGCATGGATTCAACCATCCACAGCTTGAAAATATTTTAAAATATATAGAAATTCCATATATAGAAATGGCAACCTTGATTTTGCCATTTTATATAAGGGACACCATTTCACTACACTGCATTGTATCTAATGGGATTTGAGCATCAACAGATTTTGGTATCCATAGAAGATTCTGGAACTAAACCCCATCAGGGCCCACTGTATAGCAGGGAGCAATGGGTCAGGTAAGTTATAAACAAGATGGGGCAGCAACCTCTTGGTATGGCACTAATGTAGGTTTAGAAGGATACACATGGCTGTTATAGCAGTATTATTTCACTTTAACTGCTATGGCTACCTCTTGTGGAATTCTGGGGTTTGTATGTACGGTAGTTTAGTGAATCTAAGAGCTTCCTGGTTGAGAATGCTAAATGCCTCTCCCTATATTGCAAATGCCAGGATTCCACAGGAGACCGCCATAGCAGTTGAAGTGGAATAACTGCATTCTATTGAAGAAAACCTCAGGAAACATCAGAGCCATAGAAATCCATGGAATCTGAGCCTAACTGAGATGTTTAAGGATGTTTTTGCACAAGTGCTTTCAACCATTCTGCAAGTATGGATTGTCTCTGTATTCCTGGAATTTACAGCCACTTGTCATGCTCATTTCAGATGGTGGGTAAGAAATGGTGCATTTGTAATTCCCTACAAAGTCATGTACTGTATGTATCTCAGAGTGGGAATGTGTGGTCCTCCAGGCATTGTTGAACAACAGTTCCCATTATCCCCCACTATTGGCACTGCTTGCTAGGCTTGATGGGAATTGATGTTCAATAATATCTGTAGGGCAGTGTGCTCCCCAGCCTCAGCCTATATGGTAATTACAGTGGGCCCTTGGTATCTGCTGGGGTTCATTCCAGGACCCCTGTGGATAGCAAAATCCATAGATGTTCAAGTTCCAATAAATACAATGGCACAGTAAAATGATATCCTTTATATAAAATGACAAAATCAAGGTTTGCTTTTTAGAATATATATAAAATATAAATATAAAATTCATCATATATATATAATATTTTCAAGCTGTAGATGCTTGAATCTGTGGATAAAGAATCTGTGGATACAGAGGGCCAACTATAGTCTTTTCTCAATGATTGCTTCACCTGACAGATGAAGCACAAATACCACAAATTATGCAGTCGAGTTTCCTGCATTTGGGGAAATCGCAAGGGTCAGCATTCAGAGTGCTGGTTATGATCTACAAAGACCTATATGACTTAGGTCCCAGCTGACAGACCATATCCTCTATATGAGCCTGCCCAGACCCTAAGATCTTCAAGAGAGGGCTTTCTCTCAGTCCTACCACCTTCATGGGTATGGTTGGTGAGGACACAAGATAGGGCTTCTCCGTGACTTGCCCCTAGACTCTGGAACGTGCTTCCTAGGGCAGCTAGAATAGCCCCTTCCTTTCTGTCCTTCTGTCAGCAGGAGAAGACTTTAGAATGTAAGGCTTTTAAGGAAAGAGAGTGGTGTATTGTTTTGAATTCTACTGTTTTTAAACTATGTTTTGCCCTTTTTCAAGTATATGCTTTATTATTTTGGGCTACATTTCTGGAGGTCAGGGTTCAATTCCCAGCTCGGTCATGAAACCCACTGGGTGACCTTGGGCAAGACACACACTCTCAGCCTCAGGGAAGGCAATGACAAATCTCCAAACAAATCTTGCCAAGAAAACCATATGATAGGTTGGGCTTAGGGTTGCCATACGTTGGACATGGCTTGAAGGCATACAACACACTACTACTTCCTCCTCCTCCTCCTCCTCCTCCTCCTCCTCCTCTTCTTCTTCTTCCTTTATAATATTGAATTTTTGTATGTTTCAAATTGCATTTTAGGTTGAAAGTGGGTCATAAATAAAATTCATCATCATCATCATTATAGGTGTGTGTACATGTGTGTTTATATTTGTACCAAACACTGATGTGATTGAGCAGACATAATGATATGCCTACGGTACTCATTTTATATCAGATCTGAAATGGCCTTTTGGGACTAGCTACTGAGGCCAACAATAGATGAACACCAGCTGGTTCTTTAGTGGATTTGTCGGCTTCAATTTTATGTCTTAATATTTTGATGTGTTGGCTGACAAAGTTCATATTTTTGTCTAAAATTGCGAAGTGCTTTATTGGCCAAGATCTGTACACTTTTCTATGCTGTACCACTGGGACTGGAAGTTTCCTTCCCTCTCCTTCAGGCAGGCTACAGCCCTCAGTGATGCCAAAAAACTTGTTCCAGAGGGTTTCCAAGGATGTATGGGGGCTGGGGGGGGGGGATGTGTCACAAATGCTGGCAGAAGCAGCAGAAATCAGCAACAGTAAACCATTGGATTCTGGCCATTATTACTTGATTATTTATTGAAGTGTTTATTATATAAGAATGCATGGATTTAATGTTGCTTAATTATGCACTATGTTATTTAATAATGTAGTCTTTGATATTACATTCAAATGTCATTAAGAAGCAACTAAAGCATTTTTATTGATAGACCACTTTTTTGTTTTCCTATTATTTTGAACGATAAGTATGAGAGGTTTCCTTTTGGGGGAAAGAAAAGTGGGGAACTAATATGAAGAGGAATAAAAAGAAAACGAACATAGCAAATGTTCACTGATTTCAGATCACCAGTTATAGTATGGTATACATGATAGGTTTATTTTTTTCAAAGGCGTGTGATTCGTACCTTGCAATTGTCCCAATGCAGCAGAAAAAACAATCTCAATTAATCTTCTCTTATCCCACTTTTCCAGGTGCTTTTAAAATGTCCTAGTAGCTATTTCTTCCTCCCACTTTGGCCTGAGCTTATTCCCACTACTGCAAATGGAGCTCAAAGTGCAAAAGTAGTTTGCACTGAATTAACTCAGCAGGGGGAATAGGGGAGGCAGAATCCTGCCTTTCCCAGTAGGCTCAGACAAAAACCAATGGCTGCAGCCTTTCCTAGCTTGTCTGTTTTTCCTCATTTATAGATTTTTCCATCTTGACCACACTCTGAGGTTGCTTGGCCATGCGTATTTCATTTTCATCTGTGAAACGTTGGAGGGTATGGTGATTCCACCCCTACATCATGGACATTTCTTTTTAATTTAAGAAAGATAGAGGACTTTCTCTGGATAATTTTATTATTTGAGGATTCATCTGATATTAACATTGGCTGATTACTCTGCTGGCATGAAATTAAGTACACTTCTGTGGAGGATGACTTGGGAAACTACCTGCAGGCCAAAAAGATCAGGTATAATTAATGTAGGTTCAGTTCCCTTTGCTAATATTGTAGATGAGAATCTGGAAATAACTATGCCTCGTAGCCAGACTACTGGATAGGTCAGTGATCTATAGAACAAGCGTTCTTTCCATAGCCTCGATCAAACAAAAATCCATCTTTTACTTGTATTTGAACAAAGATCCCACTGTGTCCTTTCATTTTGTGCTGCAGATACAGTGAGTACCAAGTAAAAATAAGAAGAAAAGAGGTCAACTTGGTGACTAAGTATATTCTCTACCATTCTTATTTATTTGATCATACTTGGTGCTCTTTTTCTTAAAGTTGTTGTTCTGTTCATAATGTAAGAAATATACTTGTAAAATAATATATAGTTCACCAACCGGGTCATGTATTAATAATGTCACTTCCTTTGTAGCTGCATCAAACTGTGAAAATAAGCAGGGGATGGCTTGCTACCAACACAGAATAGATGGATTTTTATTATTATTTTTTGGTCCAAGAACACATTTATTATCGTGTGTTATGTAAATTCCAGTTGGCTCAGAGTTTTGGCATCATTTGATTCCTTTCAGAATGCTTCTTTGCACATTCGGTTTGGGCTCCAGCAGAAAGTGGGAGAGAGCGTACGCTGGAAGCATGGGTGGAAATGTTTGGGGAAAGGGGCAAGCCTTGCTCCAGAACAAAAACGAAGTCATTGGAACACCTTTTTGAGAAAGGGCTTCTAGTATATGATTTAGCCTAACGCAGCTGAAGTTATATAAAACTGAATAATAGCTTCACGTTTTATAATGGTTTAAGGATGCTGTTTTAAACATAAAGGTATAGGCTGCATCTGCACTGCAGAAACAATGCAGTTTGACACCACTTTAACTGTCATGGCTCAATGCTATGGAATTCTGGGATTTGTAGTTTTGTGAGCTATTTAGCTGCCTCTGTCAGAGAGCTCTGGTGCCATCGCAAACTACAAATATGCAAATGAAAACAAGTTTTAATTAGAAGCTTAGATGCCACCTAATAGTAGCCACTTTGGCAGAGCCAGTAGCTTTTAATACCTTTAAAAGGTGGAACCCACCACTGCTATAGTGAACCCATTCCTCCAGGCATAGAAGCGTGCAGTCATAGAGTTGGAATGGACTCCAAGGTCTACCTCCATGCCATACTGGAACACACAGCTAGAGCACTCGTGAAAGATGCCCATCCAGCTTCTATTTAAAGACCTCCAGAGAAGGAGACTTCACCCCTTTCTAGGGCAGTGTGTTCCACTGCCAACAGCTCTTACAGTAAAGAGGTTCTTCCTAATGTTTGGGTGGAATCTATTCCACCCAATCTGAGCCCATTGGTTTTTAGCCTAATCTCTGGAGCAGCAGAAAACAAACTTGCTCCATATGTCATCCCTTTAAATATTAAAAATGGCTATCATATCACCTCTCCATCTTTTCTTCTCCAAGCTGAACAGATCCAGCTCCTCAAGCCATTTTTCATAGGGCTTGGTTGTCAGAACTTTTAGCATTTTGGTTGCTCTTTCTTGGACATCTCCCAGCTTTTCAATATCCTTCTTGAACTGTCCAGAACTGTCCATACAAGTTGAGTCACCCTTATCCAGAATTCCAAAATCCAAAATACTCCACATGGGTGGCTGAGATGGTGACACCTTTGCTTTCTGATGGTTCTGTATACACAAACCTTGTTTCATGCACAAAATTGTTAAAAAATATTATGTATAAAATTACCTTTAGGCTATGTTTACAAGGAGTGTATGAAACATAAATGAATTTCATGTTTAGACTTAGGACGTTTTCACACTAGGGTCTGAAACCGGCAGACAAGCGGCATGCTGGAATCTAGCCGGACCCATTCCAGCATAGACCCTGCCTGACGGAATTACCTTTCAGACGCAACTATCATCCTTGCGGAATTAGCGGCACTCCCGATTGATCCGCTCCTTGGAGCCGGAACTCCTGTTCACACATAAGTCCAAGGATCCCTGCCTCGATCTGGCAGAAGAAGTTCTTGCATATGCGCAGAAAAAGGAATGCTCGCCGCGACCGTCGCATGCGATTTTCGTCACTTCCATCGCTATGGCGCTATTGCTGTTCTATCGCCATTGCCGTCCGTGGAGCCTCCCCCCCCCCTTTCTCTCATTTGAAGGAACACATAGGCTGCATCTGCACTGCAGAAAAAAAATCCGGTTTGACACCAGTTTAACCGCCACGGTTCCAGGCTATGGAAAACTCTGGGAGGTGTAGTTCTCCCTCCGAGATTTACTCGCGAGGAACCCCCTCCAGGGGAGTAAAACGGAGACTTTGGAAACACATCCCTTGCCCAACTCGGTCCAAAGGAAAGCCCCTTCTTAATGGACAAAAGGTGCCCGCTTTTACGGGAAAGGGAGCCTTACTTCCGAGGAAACCCACCCGCCCGCCCCTTCATATACTTCGGAGCCCAGGCCCCGCGCCGACTTGGGAAGGAGGGGTGCGTTTGACAGCCGGCTGTTAAACACACCCCTCCTTCCCAGAGCCCAGGCCCTGGGGTTTTGCCATGGCCATCCTCTGAGGCTGAGAGAGTGTGACTTGCCCCCAAGATCCTTTTGTCATGGTTTTTCTCTTCAGGGGGTTTGCCATGGCCATCCTCTGAGGCTGAGAGGGTGTGACTTGCTCCAGGTCACCCACCTATCATGGTTTTTCTCTTCAGAGGGGGTTTGCCATGGCCGTCCTCTGTCCAACTCGGTCCAAAGGAAAGCCCCTTCTTAATGGACAAAAGGTGCCCGCTTTTAAGGGAAAGGGAGCCTTACTTCCGAGGAAACCCACCCGCCCGCCCCTTCATATACTTCGGAGCCCAGGCCCCGCACCGACTTGGGAAGGAGAAGTGCGTTTGACAGCCGGCTGTCAAACACACCCCTCCTTCCCAGAGCCCAGGCCCTAGGGCTTCCTCTGAGGCTGAGAGAGTGTGACTTGCCCAAGGCCTAGGTGATTGGATTATCTTCCTTTTCCAAGGGAGGGGGCGGGGTAGGAGAGGGACTAGGAAGTGCGATGCTCCTGATCCAATCTCCCACCCAAGTGTTGACTTTTTGGTTCTTTTTAAGAAATTCGCCTTCTTGCCTTTGGAGGGATGGATGGGTTCCCTAGAGAGCCTTCTGGGCAACCCTTGGCAGCTGCTCTGGTCCTTAGGACTTTTAGAGCCTCCCCCCCTTTCTCTCATTTGAAGGAACACATAGGCTGCATTTGCACTGCAGAAAAAAAATCCGGTTTGACACCAGTTTAACCGCCACGGTTCCAGGCTATGGAAAACTTTGCTGCTGAGTGCTGCCCAGGTGTTGATGTCAATGGGCTTTGGAGTCCTCCTCAGCCTGGACACTGTCTCCTCCGCTGCCTTGGTGCCTGGAGAGGTGTTCCTGCGGGGTTTTATCCCAGCGTCCTCCAGGCTCCATCCCCCCCCCCCGAATTCTGGGCAACAAAACCATCCCTATTGATCTCCCCCCCCAACCCCTGGTCGCGCGGCGGCACATATCCTCCAAAAGAAAAATAAATTGCCTTAATAGAGAGGACCATGTTCACTCGCATGTTTGTTGCCCAATCCAAACAGGAAGTACACGTCATAAGATGCTTCCTACAGATCCATGGGAAATAGCGCGGGGAACCATGGGCCATAACTTGGAAATGCTCCACGATCGGTATGTCGTGTTCACACACACAGCGCGACCGGCACCATTGCGGCATAGCTCCGGCAGCAAGAGTGTAATTCCTCAGAAATTCCGGAATTTAAAAGAGCCGGGCGGACGCTGGGTAGCGCCGGGGATGGCGCAGGATGGGGCGTGGCTAGGGACGACGTCGTGTGAACACACGGAAAAAAGATCCGGAGTGACGCCGGACGGAGGTAGGATTGCCTCCGCAAAAATCGTTGTGTGAAAACGTCCTTAGGTTCCATCTCCAAGATATCTTGTTATTTACACTTGTCCCTCCGCATTTGAGGCTTTGACTTTTGCAGATTTGATTATTCACGGATTTTATTAATATGTTCTCTCTAGGAATACCTAGGTCCTCCAGCGCAACTCTGTGGTCAACTTTAACAAAAAGCCGTACTGAAGGACCTAGAGATTCCTGGAGAGAACACTCCACTAGGCATTTGTAGCTCCTCTAGTGCACTTCTGTGGTCAATGTCTAGTAGATGTTGACCACAGAGTTTCACTGGAGGACCTAGAGGTTTCTAAAGAGGTGTTCTTTCAGGTACAAACATAGTGTTTTTGTTATTTGTGGGTTTTCCACATTCACAGGGTTCCTATGCTCCAAACCCAATGAATGTGGAGGGACAAGTGTATATGCAAATATTCCAAAATCTGAAATCCAAAACACGTCTGGTCCCAAGCATTTTGGATAAGAGAGTCAACATGTATTAATCCAGGTAAGGTCTGACTAAAGCAGAATAGAGTCCTTGGGGTTCTTTTAGCTCACTGTTGTTTTTTCTACCCACAAGTCATTTTGTAGAACCCAGCCCAATCCAAATGCCATTCTGAGGCACTCGTTCTCAGAGTAGCAAGTGGAATTTCACTTCAAACTCCTTTTTCTCCTCTGAAATTGGTACATCTGATTTCTCCTTAAGCTGTCTATGGAGGTAAAATGTCGCTGGATTCCAGCAGGGAAGCCTCTGCTTCCAAGCAGCCAACTCTATTTACTTTTTTAAAAAGTGGCCACAGAGATGTACATCTCAACTGTGATGCAGAGCATACACTGGGGCAGGTGAGCAGGTCAGCTTCAAGCTGGTCCCAGCCTGCTCATGCCATCCTTAATAGACAGCTCCAGAACAACTCTTTCTCTAGGTTACAATTGATGGACACTTTCACCAGCCCCTGAATCCATCTCAAATATCTTGGGGTTTGCCTTTGAAAGAAATTTGCTATGCAGAGTTGGATGTGCACTTTTCAGCTGGGTCTCTTGAAATTCAGATATACCGGTCACAGCGTTACTATTTAATCTCACCCTGCTGTATCCATCACAGCCAGTTGCTTCCATGTCCATTATTCTTGTGGGCCTTTGTAGCATTTTTCCTTGAAACTGAAGGCCTTTGATTAAAAATATTAGTATTTATTTACCATCCCTTTGCTTCTGCCACTGTGGCTTCCTCCTCCTCCTCCTTTTATATGTTATCTAATTCTGTCCTTTCCTCTGATTTTCTTTCCCTTCATTCTGTAATCTATTGGCTTCTGCATTGTGACCACAGGGTAGGTTTGCATGGCTTTATACAGGATGTAGGAACAGGGGCAGGTTTCTATGGCTGATGAAGTGTTATTTGTTAAGTAGTCACTGTGACAGCTATGCTTTTTTTTTTTTTTTTTACATGGGTGACCTTTGTTTTACTCACACATGAGGTCTGTGACACAGAGGAATGCAAGCTGCATCATGTGAGTTAATCAGTAGTAGATTTGTAAATTGACCTATGAGCCAGACTTGATTTCTTTAGGAAACCAGCTCTTTAAGAGAAATCAGCTTCCCCATCAAATACTCTGAATATAATTAACTAATTAATTAAGATGTAAAGGAAACCTCTGACACCTTTGAGATGAATGGAGAAAAGGAATGTCTAGCACAAGCTTTTGTGATTCTAGTCCACCTCATCAAATACATTTTCTGTACTGTGCTTACATAAGCGTAGTGCACACATCCCTCATTGCCAGTAGACAAGCTGTGTACTGTTCTAGTGTTTTGGGGTACTGTAGCAATAATGCAGTTTGACACCACTTTAAGTGCTCTAGCTCCATCCTGTGGAATCCTGGGATTTGTCATTTTACAAGGTCTTTAGTCTTTAGTGCTGTGCCTCACAAAACTACAAATCCCAGGATTCTGTGGTATGGAGCCATGGCAGTTAAAGTGGTGTCAAACAGCATTATTTCTACAGTGTAGATGCACCCTAAATCTTCTAGTGATGGTTTTAAGTAGTTTTATATTATAATATTTTATGTTCTCAACCCTGGAACTGTAAGGTAATGGCCTGGTTATAAATTTAACTATAAAAATAAGCTACCTGAGAAAGGATATTTTCTAAAACCAGTCTAAAAATTCTTGCAAATGGGACTCCTTTGAAAGACTATTTATTCAGAGTTATATGTTGTGATTAAGCATATGAAAATCTCTCCGTCTTAAGTTCATCCAGTTTCTTTGAATCCCAGCTGCATTTTCTTTCCAAGCTCATTTCAAATTGGGTTTCAAGACTTTGTGGCTTCTTCCTGTGCTGAAATTTGCAAAATTTTAACACACCCCTCCCCACTTTGTATGTTTATTTGCACAATTTACATAATTTACACAACTTTCCCCTATTTCTGATCCCCCCCCAATTATGCACATTTTAAAATATGCGCACTCTCATGTGCACATTTTACTTTTCAGAAGAGCCTCACAGATGTGCCAGTGTTCCGGGTGAAATTCGCATTTCCATGCAAGAATTTTCAGAAGGTGTGAAAATGCTACTAATGTTGAGACTTGGACTCCAGTGAAATTTCTTTCCCTAGTTCTGAAACAGATAGACTGCAACTAAAAATGACAGGCTGATGTCAGATCTCCCTCCTTTGTAGCACATGCCATATGTTTTCACTTCTACTGCAAGCTGTCTTGGGTACAATGTTAGAATAGTGAGACAGAAAATATATCTATAGCTGTAGCTATATATAATGTAGTAAACATGGAGCATATGCTGCCATCACTAAGGGCAGCCAACGATGGGGTGCAGGAAAGAGATGGGGGAAAATGCAGGAGGAGGATATTAGTAAAGAAGATTTACTACACAGTGCAGTGAGGCTGAATGTGACCCAAGGATACTGTTGTTAACTGCCCTCGAGTGGACCTTGATGCATGGCAACCCCATGAATGAGACACCTCCAAGCTCCCCTGCCCTTAACTGTTCTGATCCTGCAGGCTCAGGGCTGTGGCCTCCTTGATCAAATCTATCCATCTAATTTGCATCCATCCTCTTTTTCAACTACCCTACACTTCTCTTAGCATTATTGTCATTTCCTGTGAGCCATGTCTTCTCATGATGTGTCCAAACAACAGCCTTAGTTTGGTCATCTTGGCTTCTAGGGAGAGCACAAGCCTGATCTGCTCTAGTACCTATTTATTTGACTTTCTGGCTGTCCATGGTATTCTTAGCACTCTTCTCCAGCACCACATCTCAGATGAATGGATTTTCTTTCTATCCACTTTCTTCACTGTTCCACTCTCACATCTGTACATGGTGATGGGGAAACAATGGCTTGGACCAGGGGTAGGCAACCTTTTTGAGCCGGGGGCCGGGTTGCTGTCCCTCAGACAATTGGGGGGCCAAAGCATAAATAGATAAATAAATAAATAAAATTTAAAAAAAATGCATGCACATTCTCTCAGCCCCAGAAAAGCCATGGCAAAACCCTGTGGAGATTTTTCCAAGAAAACCCCAAGAACAAGTAATAACAACAATAATCAATATCATCATGGCGGGTGGCGGCGGCAGGACCAGCCTGGGGCTGATCCAAAGGCCTCAGGAGGCCGCATCCAGCCCCCGGGCCTTAAGTTGCCTACCCCTGGCTTGGACTATCCTTACTTTGTGTTCAGTTTTATGTCTTACACTTTAGGATTTTATATAGCTACCCTTCCTAGTCCCAGCTGTCTTCTGGTTTCTTGAGTGCAATCTCTGTTCTGTTCAATGATGGATCAAAGTTATGAGACATCTTTGACTATTTCTATTTCTTCATTAGGACTGAATTTATGCAAATCCTCTGTGGTCATTATTTTTTGTTTTTTAATGTTCAACATTAAGCCTGCCTTTGCACTTTAACTTTCCTTAGTAATTGTTCCAAGTCTTTGTTGTTTTCTGCTAGTAGTATTGTGTTGTCTGCATAAGATTGTTGATGTTCCTTCCATTTACTTTTACTCTCACATTGACAGATTTGTACAGGCAGAGTTTTATGACAATGTACATCAGAATCTGAGGTAAGTTTGGATTTTGTTTTTGTGGTTGTTTGTCCTTTAGGCTGCAGTCTCCAGACTACACATTCTGAAGCAATTTAATCAAAGCCTGTTTCAGTCTGAAGCTCTGCTTCGGTTCTGCTTTTGTGTGAAGACAGAGGGCTAAAATGCCAGTTATCACTCCTACTCTGTTTTAACAGGAAATCTCAATCCATGGCTTTTCCATACATGGAGGCATGGGGCACGCTGTTCCAGAAATGTTATTTATAGCAGCCTTCAAACAGGGCAGCAGTTGAATTGATTCTGCTCAGAATGTGGCTGAGGAGTGCAGGTTGTAGATAGAGAGGATGACGCTGTGGATTTACATGCCAGTTGTCAGCCATGTCACAATAAGGCCGCTTCTCTTCCACATGTCACTTGTCTAAATTTATTCCATTCCAGCAGCACTGGAAGCTTTTCTTTTCTTTTCTTTTCTTTTCTTTTCTTTTCTTTTCTTTTCTTTTCTTTTCTTGTGAAATGACCCATAAGCCCACTAATGTCAATTACAGTCTTCCCACTAAAGTCAATGGGCCTTTGGATAAGGTTTGTGAGTAGCGATTGTTGCTCCTTCTCTCTAGAAGTGGGTTTTGGTGAATTATTAACAGTAGCTTCTTCTGAGGCTTCATAGATGATTGACAGAATGTGGATTTTGTTCCCCAGCCTGATGACAAACCATATATATCCAGCTTTCTTGATGCACATCATTAATGGAAAGCCACTAGGTATCTTGGAACAGGCTTGTTTATTTCTTGCTTGCTATGCCCGTTTAATCACAAATATCTGAAAGCTTCTCTTCTGAGGGTGACTTTCCAAAACAGTACTGAGCTATTTATATATAAAAGCAAATGAGATGACCCACTAAGATTTCTGATGAATCTGTGCCTGGTGCCGTGGAGTTTGGTTTGCTTGTTATAGAGGAAAATTCAGTTTATGGTCTATTTCACACTATTTTATTTTATTTTATATCCCACCTTTCTCCCAGCACAGGATTCAAGATGGCTTACAACAAGTTAAAACAAAGTACAGCTTTAAAAAAACAACAACTATGAATACAAATGTTAAAAACAATTAACAATTCTGTGTAAAAATTAAAAACAGATTTAAAAATACATTTAAAACATAATAAAAGATATAAACACAACACACCCCATTAAATGCTTCACCTTCTGCCACAAAGTTAAAAACCAAAGGTTTTTGCTTGCTGGCGGAAAAATAATAATAATAATAATAATAATAATAATAAGTTTTATTTATAGCCCGCCCCTCTGCTAGGCAATCGGGGCGGGTTACAGCATTTTAAAACAGCACAGTTAAAAACATTCTCTCCAAACATAATCCCTCCACCCACCCCTTAAAACAAGATTAAACCAAAAAATAATTAAAACAACACAAGAATAAATTAAAAACTCAATCCGGAGTCAGTGGTCAATGAGCAAGTTGTCCCTCTCCATGGACAGATATTATTCTGGGAAGGCCTGCCGGAAGAGATCCGTCTTTACTGCCTTCTTAAAGGCAGCAAGGGTGGTTATCAGACGGATCTCATCCGGCAGGCCATTCCACAGTCTGGGAGCGGTAGCGGAGAAGGCCCTCTGGGAGGTCCGGGACAGCCTAGTTTTTATTGGCTGTAACAGATTCCTCCCAGAGGACCGCAGGGCGCGGGGGGGATCATACGGGGAGAGGCGGTCTCTAAGATAAGATGGACCCAAGCCATGTAGGGCTTTAAAGGTCAAAACCAACACCTTGTACTGTGCCCGGAAACTAATCGGCAGCCAGTGGAGGGATTTAAGCACCGGTGTTATGTGCTCCCTCCTTGATGTTCCCGTGATTACCCTGGCTGCCATATTCTGTACTAATTGAAGTTTCTGGGTTAGGCACAAGGGTAGCCCCATGTAGAGTGCATTGCAGAAATCCAGACGTGAGGTTACCAGGGCGTGTACCACAGTTTCCAGATCCCTCATATCCAGATAAGGGCGCAGTTGGCGTATCAGCCGAAGCTGATAACAGGCACTCCTGACCACCGCATTCACCTGACTAGTCATGTGAAGCGATGAGTCAAGGAGCACCCCCAAACTGCGAACACAGTCCTTTACGGGGAGTGTGACCCCGCCCAGGACTGGAGGCTGTATTCCCAGACCTGGTTTCGGGCCTGTGATTGCGAGTACCTCCGTTTTGTCTGGATTCAACTTCAATCTGTTTTTCCTCATCCAACCCATTACCGCTCTTAGACAGTCATTAAGAGGTGAGACGCCATCTGAAGTCTGAGACGATGATCTGGACATGGAGAGATATATCTGGGTGTCGTCAGCGTACTGAAGACACCGCGCTCCATGCCTCCGAATGATCTCCCCCAGCGGTTTCATATAAATATTAAACAGCATCGGGGACAGGATGGCGCCCTGAGGGACGCCACAATTAAGCTCAATTTTGGATGAGCAACTGTCCCCGAGCCTCACCCTCTGAGATCTGCCCGAGAGGAAGGAACGGAACCACTGCAGAGCAGTGCCTCCAATTCCTAACTCTCTCAGGCGATCTAAGAGGATGGCATGATCTATAGTGTCAAAGGCTGCAGAGAGATCCAAGAGCACTAGCAGGGTCACACTACCCCTGTCAATACTCAGGCGGAGGTCATCGGTCAGAGCAACCATGGCAGTCTCAACCCCAAATCCTGTCCTGAAGCCGGTTTGAAATGGGTCAAGATAATCGGTTTCATCCAAGACTGCCTGGAGCTGGGAAGCAACTGCCCTCTCGATCACCTTACTCAAAAAAGGGAGTAAGGAGACTGGTCTATAGTTGTTTCTGTCCAGGGGGTCCAGGGAAGGCTTCTTCAGGAGTGGCTTAACCGCCGCCTCCTTTAGACAAGATGGTACTTTGCCTTCTCTGAATGATGCATTGATTGTGTCCCGAAGGAACCCCTTCAACGCATCTCCCCCCTGGACGACCAGCCAAGATGGACATGGATCGAGGGGGCAGGTCGTCTTCCTCACCATTCCAAGCAACTTGTCCACGTCATCGGTACTCACAGATTGGAGGCCAACTCACAGTACTCACAGATTGGAGGCAAGGAGGAGGCCAACTGAAACTCCCATGGAGGAGACTTCCACATCTCTGGAGCAGCCTTTGAGAAGGCTTAGTGCTTGAACTAATTCTGCTCAGAATGTGGATGAAGAGTGGACATTATAGATAGAGACGGTGACCCTGTGGTTTAGTACATGAATTGAAAAGGTTTAGGATCAGCCATTGAGAAGGCTTAATTACACAATTATAGCTCTATGATTCCACTTTAACTTTTGTGGTTCTATCCTACTGAATTCTTGGATTGGCAGTTGAGGGAAGGGCATTTTAAAGTATTGGCCAGAGGGCTTCTCTATAAACCCCAGGATGCAATCATGGCAGTTAAACATAATGCTATAATTGTGTAGTGTAAAAGGCCTCCATGTCTCATTTATTTTAATTTAAGGAACCGATTTGTGGCATCTCTGGAGCTGAGGGAGATATGGAATGAAGAGGAAAGCTACTCAAGATTTCCAACAACAGCCTCTAAATGTATATTTTTGCATTGTTGTTGTGTTCCTTCAAGTTTTTTCCAATCTACGGCAACTCTAAAGTGAACATTTCATAGAGTTTTTTTGACAAAATTTGTTCAGGGAGGATTTGCCTGTGCCTTCCTCTGAGGCTGAGAGACTGTGACATACCCAAGGTCATCTGGCAGGTTTCCATGGCCAAGTGAGGATTTGAACCCTGTTCTCCAGAATCCTAGACCAATGCTGAAACAAATACACCATGGTGGCTCTCACATTTTTTGCATACTTTGGATAGAATAAAATTCCTTTTTGTGCCAGGGACCAAAATAATTTGCTTAACCCAAGGTGCTGGGTATCATGATTCAGTGGTGTGTTGTTTCTTCTTCTGTCTCACACAGTAAAATTTCTTGGGACAGCCGTACACTGAAGAATGGATGCACCAAACCTCAGCAGCACTCAAGTCTAAAAATGTTTAAGCCAAGTAGTATCAGAAAAACTATAATGCTCAAGAGCCAGTTCAGTTGCTTTGGGAACATGCCATACACATTTCAGCAGGAAGTGCAATGGGGAAGCTAAGTCATTGATTTTCAATGTCCAGAAAAGATAAATGGAATAGCAGCAGTGCTTGACAGCATTTGAAAACACAACCAATTTCAACTGATGTTTTCCTCTTCTTTCTCTGTTTCTGGAAAAATATTGCCAACAATGAAGTTCAGAGTAGGGGAAAAACACACTGATGATCTCTTGAACTTTCTGGAATGGAAAGATAACCAGTGGCAGGGTGTATCTGTATGTGTTAATTTATCTGAAATAGGGAATGCCAACAAACTTGTGTTGCTGAATTTCAATTTAAGAGGACAATAAGTAGTTGAAGGACGTTCTTCATGCCCCCATGGTGCCAGTGGTTAACAGCTGTAGTGATTTCATTTCCCCTTAAGAGTGTTCTCAGCAGCACAGTCAGCAGGCGTTTGTTCTGACTTGGGTGTTCTCAACAGAATGGAGCTTTTCCAACCTATCTGGCTCAACAGAATGTGCACAAATGGCAAAACGCTCAAGTTTTAACAGATGCTGGCACCTTCTCCAGCCGCAACCAGCTGTTGAGGCAGTACATTTTGTCTGTGAAAGAAAGAAAGACCAGTTCTCATTTAAAAATGTGTTTACTCTATTAATTATATGTTGTTGTTTTGTTCCTTCAAATCAGTCCATCTTATGGCAAGAACCCTATCATGAGGGTTTTGGGGGGAGGGGGCAACTTTCTTCAGAAGGAGTTTGCCATTGCCATCTTCTGAGGATGAGACTTCCCAAAGCCACCCAGTGGGTTTACATGGCTGAGTCAGAATTTGAATCCTAGTTTCCAGAGTCATAGAGGTCATCCCCACTGGCCCAATAAAGTGGCTTGAAATTGCTTTGGAGCCTAACTGTTTAGACCAGGGGTAGGCAACCTTTTTGAGTTGGGGGCCGGATTGCTGTCCCTCAGACAATTGGGGAGACGAAGCACCAAAAATAAATAAATAAATAAATAAATAATTTAAAAAAAAATAAAAATAAAAAAATATGCATGCACACTCTCTCAGCCCCAGAAAAGCCATGTCAAACCCCCTGTGGAGATTTTGCCAAGAAAACCCCAAGAACAAGTAATAACAACAATAATCAATACCATCATGGCGGGCAGCGGCGGCGGCAGGGGGTGGGGGCGGCAGGACCGGCCAAGGGCCGGTCCAAAGGCCTTAGAGGGCTGCATCCGGCCCCCGGGCCTTAGGTTGCCTACCTCTGGTTTAGACAACACATGAGGCGAAACCATGTGGAAAGCAAAACGAGGCCACGCTCTAGGGGTAAAAACCAGAGCAAAAAAAAGTTCTGATACACCAACAATGTGGAAATGTGTGCATCATTGCACCTGCATATAAACAGCCCAGTGCCAGTATAGGACTGCAGCAAAGCAACAAGGTCATGATATTCTTGCAGACAAGCTGGTTAAATGTGGACTAGACAATGTGACTGTTAGGTGGATTTGTAATTGGTTGATCAACTGAATGCAAAGGGTGCTCAGCAATGGCTCCTTTTCATCCTGGAGAGAAGTGACCAGTGGGGTGCCACAAGGTTTTGTCCTGGGCCCGGTGCTATTCAACATCTTTATCAATGACTTGAATGAAGGCATAGAAGGCATGCTTATGAATTTTGCAGATGACACCAAATTAGGAGGAGAACAGGATCAAAATTCAAAATGACCTTAATAGATTAGAAAGCTGGCCCAAAGCTAACAAAATGAATTTCAACATGGAGAAATGCAAGGTACTGCACTTGGGGCAGAAAAATGAAATGCATAGATATAGAATGGGGGGAATACCTGGCTTAGCAAGAGCTAAAATAAAATGCCTTACCTGAACTGAATTTAAAATTAAATTGGGCTGCATCTGGACCCTATCACAGAGATTTTTGCCATCCGAAATTGCCATCCGAATGCAAGCCGGGGCCATCCCCGCTCCCAGGCACCTCTTTTTGAAACCGGGAATTTTTCAGCTTGAAAAATGGTCGCCAGAGGACTCCTGGAATTGGGGATGGACCTGGGCAGCATTTGGGTGGCGATTTCAGCAGCAAAATTTCTGTGATAGGATCCAGATGCAGCCCGATTTAAGATTAAATTCGGTTCAGGTAAACCATTTTATTTAGCCATGCGATAAGCTCCTATGTGTGAAAGGGATCTAGGAGTCCTAGTAGACCACAAGTTGAACCTAAGTCAACAGTGTGATGAGGCAGCTAAAAAGGCCAATGTGATTTTAGGCTGCATCAATAGAAGTATAGTGTCTAGATCAAGGGAAGTAATAGTGCCACTGTATTCTGCTTTGGTCAGGCCTCATCTGGAATATTGTGTCCAGTTCTGGGCAAAACAATTCAAAAAGGATGTTGACAAATTAAAACATGTCCTGAGGAGGGCGACCAAAATGAAGAAGGGTCTGGAAACCATGCCTTATGAGGAAAGACTGGGTATGTTTAGCCTGGAGAAGAGATGGTTAAGAAGTGATATAATAGCCCTGTTTAAGTATTTGAAGGGATGTCATTTTGAGGAGGGAGTAAGCTTGTTTTCTGCTTCTCCAGAGAACAGGACCTGGAAGAATGGATGGAAACTCCAGGAAAAGAGATTCCACCTCAACATTAGGAGGAACTTCTTGACAGTAAGAGCTGTTTGACAGTGGAACTTATTCCCTCAGAGAGTGGTGGGGTCTCCTTCCTTGGAGGTCTTTAAACAGAGGCTGGGTGGCCATCTGATGAGTATGCTTTGATTGTGATTTTCTGCATTGCAGGGGGTTGGATTGGATGGCCCTTGTGGTCTCTTCCAATTCTATGATTCTACTGTATCCCATTGTTTTTAAAAAGTCAACATTGTTATCAAAAGTACATAAAACAGGGCATGTTGCCAATAATGCAATGGATATAATTACAACATACACAAACCACAGTCCAACAGGGGGGAATGGGGTGAAGGGCAAATGTATGGAATGCCTCCAGGAATGTGCTCTGCCAATGTGTCACTGGGCACACTGATGCACCAATGCACTCTACAGGTGATGCATCACACATGTGACTGTGTGGATGATCATACGGGCAGGTGTCCCATGGAATGGCATCTGGGCAAGAAGAGGGAGGTAACTTGAAGTTGTGGGCAGTGTGTTTGTGTAATGGTGAACATGCATGGTGAGGAGAAACAACAACAAAAAATAACCATATAGTACAGCTTGACACCACATGGCACAGACAACCTGTGGGTGTTCAGCCTATGTTGGGAGCATGCCATGCAGACAGCATTTTTTATTTTTTTTACTCACTTTCAGAAAACACAAGATTGAGCTGCTTTTTCCTGCTCATTTGTTCCGGCTCTTAGTCCAACACTCAAACCACTACACTACTCTGGTGTATTAATTATTACAAAACCATTAAAATACTGTTACTAAATAGGTTTGATTTCTTTTTAAAAATTAACAGAATGTCAGTTTCACCAGGTGCTGCCAGGTGTGTTGGTTTTGACCACAAACATCTGATAAATAGGGGAAATATTTTCTGTGTGGGTCACAGAAATATGTTACCAGTTTCTGTGATATAGAAAGTCAGAAAATCAATTCACCTTTTTTGAGGGGGGAAGATGTTTGCATTTGATGTGCAATGTTTTGATGGTCTCCAGCATTTAACCTTGTGAAGTACAGTTGCCTTGTAAGCATCCTTTTATTCCTTTGAGGGTAGCTGAAAATAGGAAATGTAATTATGTAAATCAGGTTTCAGTGCTATTTATTTATTGGCTATTTTTAAGAAACCGAGCGTGTAGTGTTTCTAGCTGCTCTGTTGTCTGTGAGTACTTGTTGTAAAGGATAAATTATGGTGTGAATAAATTGTATCTGGCCTGTTTTAAAAACAGATGAAGATGACCATGGATTCCTTTTAAATGACTCTCCTGGCCACTTCCTCATCTGCCAGCTGCATAGGCTGACAGGCATAAAGCCAGAAATAACCCTGTTAGAATGATGTGGTTGCCTCAGGCAGCAAATGTTCAGAGAGGGGTCAGTACCTTGGTTATTCCTTTCTGTTGGAAAACTGAGTTTTGTTTTCCAGAGTTCTAACTGATACTTTTTTTTGCAGTATAACCCCAGAATTACAGAATGGCTGAGGGATTCTGAGCGGTATAGTCCAAAAAGTAATTTTTCCAAGCTCTGATGTATTGCTGCACTCGATTGCAACTGCAAGGTGTTGTCCAATTCCAGAATTCAAGTGGAATTTGCTTATTAGTCTGTAGGCAGAATGGAGCATATAGCCATCGTTGTTTTTTTGCTCCAGGCAGCAAAAAGCTTTGGTCTTGCACAGAATTCTATCTATATTTAGTTTTCTCCTGCCTCTGAAAATGGCCAAAGCTGAACTTTTGCAGTGGGATGCTAATCCATATGAATGCATACTATTCTGTGGGCCCCCGCTGCTTCCAGAAGAAGTATGTGGATTGAGTTTGTGCCTGTGGCAAAATGGAAACGTGACAGATTGATTTCTTGGTTATAAACCCAGAACTTTATTTCCCCACTCTCAATCTCGCAGCACACTTTCACTCTCAATCCAAATTTGAAAAATGAAAAGCTATGAAAGATAGAAATGTAGCCTCTGATGTCTTAGGCTTTCTCATATGGAAGACTGGCAATTTCCTCCTCTAATGTGCTGAGGTACCATATTTGTGCCCATATGTTACAACTGTTTCTGATTTCCCTGACAATTAATAATAATAATAATAATAATAATAATAATAAATTTTATTTATAGCCCACCCCTCTGCACAGCAATCGGGGCGGGTTACAACATATTAAAACAAACAGAGTTAAAACATTTCCCTCCTCCCATGATCCACCCTCCCAACCCCTTAAAACAAAATTAAACCAAGAAAAATTAAAACATAACAATGCAGTTAAAAACTAAAAATCAACAACAAGGAATCAGTTATACCGACAAAATAGAAACTCATCTCCTTACAAACAGATGTCATCCTGGGGAGGCCTGTCAGAAGAGATCCGTCTTTACTGCCTTTTTAAAAGCAGCAAGAGAAGTAATAAGACGGATCTCGTCCGGCAGGCCATTCCAAAGTCTAGGAGCGGTAGCAGAGAAGGCCCTCTGGGAGGTCTGAAACAGTCTGGTTTTTATTGGCTGTAACAGATTCCTCCCAGAGGACCGCAGGGCACGGGGGGGGGGTCGTATGGGGAGAGGCGGTCCCTAAGATAAGATGGACCCAAGCCATGTAGGGCTTTAAAGGTCAAAACCAACACCATAGACTGGCACCATAGACTGGCTTATAGACTGGCCACCATACACCATAGACTGGCACTGATGGCTTGTATACCAGAACCCATCTAGGGACCATTAGTTTGAGTGGCGTTGACTTAAAGTACAGAATTCAAAGTATGGATCTGCATCTTGAAATCAAAAGAATCTAAGTGTTGTGCCCTGGATTTTTTTTCTTTTTTGGCTGAAACATCTAGTTGAAGCAGAATCAGTAGCCAGAAAAGCAGGCCAAGGTTAATTTTTGGTAGGACAGTCACAGTCTAGACAGGCACGTGGTGATAGAAGGTAATGGGACTGGCACAGATGGATAAGCAGGAATGATGTACAAAATCAGGGATCTTTAAGAGGAGCAGAATGAGAAGGATATTCTCATCACTATCTCATAGAAATACTTTGCCACAGAGAAGAAATTGTGCTCCAGGGAGGGGAGGATATGCAGAGAAAGAGGAAGGCAGAAGTTGTAGAAGGATGAGAACATTGAGATAAGGAGTCCAATAACAGTTTAGGCCCGGAAAAGCAGCTTTCTAGGGATCCACAAAGTGTATATCTTCATCTCTGCTCTTTGGAAGTTTAAAGTAATGGTTCTCAACTCTTGATCCCCCAGATATTTTGGATTTCCAGCACTAAGAAGCCCCAGGCAGCATGGTGACTGGTCAGGGATTCTGGGAATTAAAGCCCAAAACATCTAGAGCAGGGGTAGGCAACCTTTCCCCTTTAAGGGCCGAGGGACTTCAGCTCCCAGAAGCCTCAGCCATGTTGGCCAATAGTCTTATGTTGGCCAATAGCTCCTGGGATTCTGGGAGCTGAAGTCCCTCGGCCCTTAAAGGGGAAAGGTTGCCTACCCCTGATCTAGAGGGTCAAAGATAGGGAATCTCTGGTCTAGACTGTGGGGAGGGAAGACTTTTACCCTTCAGATGTTCTCACGATAGTTCCTATCTATGGGTTATGCTGCCTAGGTCTGCTAGGAGTTGGACACCTAAAGCATCTGGAGGCTGCTGTTGTCCATCCTTGGACTACAGCATGAGTCCATCTGTGGGAGATGAGTGAACTGGAAGCTAGGGGAAATGCTAACAGAATTTGGACAGATTTGACAAAATGGAAAAGCACGTATGAGGAAAAGATTATTTTTCAAACCTGCCCAGAAGTCTGAGAAATAAAGTTGTTTCATATATGTGTTTTTTTTAAGTTGATTTCCCATTTAGAGAATGATCAATGTAGAGAGAGATTAACCTGAGCACTGTTGACCTTTGGCTGTGCTGGCTGCAGCTAAGTTATGCAATGGAAGAAACAAACGTTACACAGCCAGGCGTTGGAACAAAATATAACCTATAACCCCCTGAAAATGTACAAAAAGCAAATGACACATTTTTACAAAACTTTAGTGGAAAACACTATCGTTAATGGTTAACATCTGAAAGCAAGTAAGCGTAAGTAAGCATTAAAAATAAGTGACTTTGGGTTTATTCTCATCTTGTTTGTACTGGGATGTGTATAGAACAGTTTGCCCAGAAGGGCAATCAGATCACATTAGGACCATGAGTTTAGAATGACTTCTAATTATGTTTACACTCAAAAGAAAAAAAGTTAGGCTTTTTAACTAAACAGTTTTAGCATGTCAGGTCATGGAATATGATTGGCTGAGTCTACTCACTCCTTTTCTAGGTTTTGCAAGTGGAAGAGATGTTGATCATGTGCAAATAAAGCCCTGTATGAACAAAGACGCTATATAATTCTGGGGTCAGGAGCTTATATTTCAAAACAAATAAGATAAATTCCCAGTCATGCAATACTCCCTAGTAGGAATATGAAAACAAAATATTTCTGAGAAAATAAGCTAGTTGGGAGTTTTAAGATCATGAATACAAGACATGGACAAGAGATTATTCTGTGAGGCAAGTGTACTATATTTCATTCTGAGGGTAGGATACATACTTAAGTGTGCAGAGAGCCCATAATCTGAGTAAGGTGCATGTGTTTCACTCCAAAGTGGTGGGATGACTCTCCCATATACTAATCACTCTTCCAGATTGGTCTAAAGTAGTGTGTATTCTCACAATATAACTCCTTGGGTGTTGTTGGTTATTGCTGCATTTGCATTCAGTTTCTTAGATAGGCACTAGGGTTCTTCCAATTTTTATTTCTTTAACTGGGAGGCGGTTTGTTGAAGAGAGCCTATAGCTTGAAGGGCATTTTTTCTTCCCTGATTTTTTTTAATTCTCAGTGCTATAATGCAAAAGTGCCATTTCACTGAAGCATGACAACACTACAGTGCTAAAAAATATTGCTTTTTAAAAGTGAGAAGAGAAGGGTGCTTTTCTGTTCTGATATGTTTTGGAATTAAAAAGAACACCACTTGAGGGTGGGAATAACATGTTGCAGCTGATGCTGGGAGTTTCCAGAAAGCAGTCCAGAATAGCAGAAATGTCATTTGGATCACACACACCCTCAAGAACTACATCAACAAATATTGCAACCAGTAGCAACCTCCTAACATATTTGCCCTGTCTGGAGAAACTCCCATTCAAGAGCGGAAATATTGAATCTGGTGTTCGGAATTTACAGAAAATAGTCCAGGACAACAGAAACTGATGCTGGGGTTCTACATCAGGAATCACATGTCTGGCACATAGCTATGTTTTCTGGTGCTAACCCTCCCTCAAACCCACCTTTTAAGTGATGCAGCCCCCTCTGCAATTATTTTTGTATTGTTGGAGAGTATTGGAAACAGTGGAGACAGGTCCAACTCTTTTCTTGCAACTGGACATCAGGCATCTGCAGGGAGAACCATAAGAGATCTTTACAGAATGTCCAGCTAGAATTAAAATGCTGGACTCATCTTCATTGATCCACCCCCACTCCCCAATTATATGGTTCAATTTGGGGTGAGGGGATAGTAAAATTGTTGTGAGGTTGATAAAGAATTCCAACCTTTGGAACACCCTCCAAAATAAGTTACAGTAACATATGTTGGACTTGCACCATTGCAACTCATTAACAGGAATGCAGCCTTCATTTGGGTGTTTAACCCCACTTCCCAAGAACTACAGCTACAACCTTACAATGGGGAGTGCACAGTACATACAGTGCCATACAATTCCTTCCCTTTCTTTCTTTCTGTCTAAAAAAAAATCATCTTCTTCTGATTGTAGATTTTGTTCTGAGAAACTAAATGCAGATTTCCATAGCAATTAAAAAGAAGCTAATCATGGGTATAGTTATGGAGAGGAATTAAAGTAAAGCTTCTCAAATATTTTTAATTCAGTCCCCACATTTTTAGCTTAGCAGAGAATGAAACTGAAAATCATTTACACCTAGAAAACTCTTGTATTTGCTATGTTTGCATCCCCTTGGTATCTTTGCTTGCCACTTTTCTTTGGATGCCTAAACTATATTTCTATATGCAAAGGGATCTTGTAGCACCTTGAGACTAACTGAGAGAAAGTTGTAGTATAAACTTTCATAGACTTGGAGTACTTCCTCAGATGCAGAAAGCTTATGATACATCTTTCACTCAGTCTCAAGGGTGCTACAAGACTGCTTTGCATACTGATATTCCAGACTAACATGGCTATGTGTCTTTATTTCTATGTGTGCAACTGAGATTTTAAATTACTTCAGTGCTAGAAATTTGCAGATTGAAGGAAAATTTCATTGAGGGGCAGAAGTCTTAAGTCCTCATCTCTCCTAGGAAAAACAGAAACTAGAGTTTATCATACAAGACTTTGAAACAGCTATTAAAGCTACTTATTGCACATCGTTGTCTCTGTCTCATCACTGCTTTGCTATTAGGTGGGGAAAACCCATCAATAAGCTCCTAATTATCCTGAAGTCCCATTAGTCCACAGATGTGAAACATTGCTGCTGTGGCAATTCCAATATTGGCAGTCATGTGATGTCAGTGTTTCTGTTTTCATTAACTAATGCGATTGCGGCAAGAATGGGGCTCATGTGGTAATGTCCTAAATCCACATTCGAGTAATACAAGTGTGCAAGCTTTTGAGTTCTTCAGAACATAATAAAAGTGTGCAGGCTTTTAAGTTCTCCAGAATATCTGATGTCACCTGGAGTAATGTACATATTTCCCTAGTCACAGAGCAGGCACTAATTTTTGCTATATCATTCAGAAAATTGTACCACAACATCTGCAAGAGAGGGATCTAGACAGGGAGGTAGTATTTTTCCTGCACTGTAATTACTGAGTCTGTTTTCTAGCTGACAGCAAAGCTGTTAATTGTAATGGCTGTCAGTGAAGCAAGGAAAGCAACAGGATGGAAGGAGAAAAGAAACAACTGGCTAAATTCTTTTGCAGTTCACACCCACTGTTGTAGCTCTGCAGAAGTGTCAAGAGGGAAATGACTCCATCCCTATTGAGGGATTTTTCATAATGAGACAAGTATCTTTAGCATTACTCTTAATATTTCTATACTGACCTATTTGCCAAAAGCCACCAAGGTAATACAACAATCTTTTAAAACAGCTTTTAAAAATACATTAAGATAAGAGCACACTGGCAATTATTTTAAATAACAGTTTAAAGACATGTACCTTAACACATTTTCTGAAAGGCAAGAGCCCTGGGGTCAATCATAATGTGCGTGGGATAAGCAGGTGGTTAAAATGTAAATACACTCCTCCCTCCCTCCACATTTGTGGCTTTGACTTTTGTGGATTTTATTATTCATTGATTTTATTAATATGTTCTCTCTAATTATCTCTAGGTCCTCCAGTGCAACTCTTTGGTCAACTTTAAACAAAAAGTCATACTGAAGGACCTAGCGATTCCTAGAGAGAACACTCTGCTAGGCATTTGTAGCTCCTCCGGCACAATTCTATAGTCAATGTCTGGCAGATGTTGACCACAGAGCTGCACTGAAGGACCTAGAGATTCCAAGAGAAGTGTTCTCTCCGGTAAAAACATTGTGTTTTTGTTATTGGCAGTTTTTCCACATTCACGGGGGCCCTGTGCCCCTAACCCCAGCAAATGTGGAGGGATAAGTGTATTGTTATAGCTCTTCAATCTTTTGTTATTGCTCATTCTTACTATGGCATTCTTTTATAATCTTCCTTTGTTGAGGCTTTGATCTGGTTTTCTGTGTTACTGGTTGGTTAACTATGGCTGCATCTACACTGCAGAAATAATGCAGTTTGACACTGCTTTAATTGTCATGGCTCAATGCTATGGAGAGCTCACTGACAGAGAAGGCTAAGTATCTCACAGAACTAGAAATCCTAGAATTCCATACTATTTAGTTATTTACTGAAGTACAGCTACTATGAGCAGCACTGATTTTTGGGAAGCTTGCATTACTGTTTGTCAACTTTTAGTTCATACCAATAACTGTTGGTATTACACATGTAAAATACCATGGATTTGTACATGTGCATTGGTCTCCCCACCATCCATAAGAGTGGTCTATCTCATATAGAACTGTCCCCCAGCACTACATTTCAAATAAACTGATTTTCCTGTCAACTTTCTTCACTGTCCAACTTTTACAACCCACATAAAGAAAACAGAAATACTATGGTCTGGATGATTCTGACTTTGGTATTTAATTATATGTCTGTACACTTCAGAGTCTTATGTAGCTACTTCCATATCTGCCCTTCCAAGTCTAAAGGTGCATCTACACTGCAGTTTGATGCCACTTTAATTGCCATGGCTCCATCCTACAGAATCCTGTGATTTGAGTTTTGTGAGGCAGCAGCACTTTTTGGCAGAAAAGGATAAAGACCTTGTAAAATGACAAAATCCATGATTCCATAGGATGGAGCTACAGTACTTAAAATTGTGTCAAACTGCATTCTTTGTACAGTGTAGATGCATTCTTAATCTTGTTTTCCATATGATATCTACTGTGCATAAATTAAACAAATAAGGTGCTAAGATGCAGCAACCTTTAAAGCCCTAAATGGCTTGGGTCCAAGCTATCTTAAGGACCGCCTCCTCCCGTATAGTCCTCCCCGCACTCTCCGGTCCTCTGGGAGGAATTTGTTACAGCCTCAGAAAACGAGGCTGGTGACCACCTCCCAGAGGGCCTTTTCTGTAGTCGTCCCCAAACTATGGAATGGCCTGCCGGAGGAGATCCGTCAATTGACATCACTTGACAGCTTCAAGAAGGCTGTCAAGACAGATCTCTTCCAGCAGGCCTTCCTGGAATAATTTCACCGGCTCAACCTCCTTTCTGGAGATGCCCCCTCCTTTTTCGACCAGGTCTTTTTTTTTTTTTTTTTTGAGCCGGTACTCATATTCGTTGCCAGCACCTTTTTTTTTTTTCTCCTTTGGTTATTAATGTGTACTTATTTTATGTGGAGGTATTTACCTTCTTAGTATGTTGTTTTTAATATGTCTTTGGTTTAATAACTTTTTAAGGGAGGGAGGGGGGAAAATATTGTTCTTAACTGATGTATCATGTTTTTATGATGTAAGCCGCCCCGATTGATCCCAGAGGGGCGGGATATTAAATAAAAGTTATTATTATTATAATATTATTATTGTCTTACCCCCTTGCCAATGTAATGTTTGTTTATTTTGTATACTGGCAGTGGCCTCTTGTTCAGGTAGAGATTAAACATTAGGTCAGGTAGAGATTAAACATTAGGACAATCAGATATTCTAGCATACCCATATCTTTTAGACTGAACAAGAATTTATCCATAATTTACACAGATAAATAAATATAGTGGAAATATACTGCTGTTTGGGCTGACAGAAAATAATTTGGACTATTCTTCTAGTTTCATATAACCTTTTCCTGGGACAGAAGTGAACCAGAAATGAAAGTCTCCATTAAAAAAAAAAAGTCTTGCTGGGAAAATGGCATGATGGAAGCCCATTTGCAATGTGTATTGTGTTTAGTTTCCACTACAGTTCTGAGAGGCAGGCTCTTGAGGTTTGGGATAGATGTTTCTGTATAAATATATCTTTGGTAGCCAAGCCTCATAAACCAAGCATGTCAATTTCACAAGAAAATTACTAACCACAGAGGCACCATGTTATTTATGGAAAAGATTGTGTGCGTGTGTGTTTGGCTTATTCTTAGAGCCGAACTGTGTTGTGCATTATAGATGCTGGATATTGTAGGTTTGGAATAAGAAAGACAAGCCCAGATGTCTCTGGTTACATAAAGGCAGGGGTAGCTATGAAGGTGGAGGATCTCCTGTATTTCCTTTTGTGGCCAACATGTGGGTGAGGGGAGGACTAGCTGAAGAGGAGAGGGTATGCTTAGCCCAATGTGCCAATTGTTGCTTGCATCTGTCTGCCAGGCAACTTTATTATGTTGGCTTCCAGAACTAAGGAGGAAAAAGCCAGTTAGGATTACTTCCAGTGCTGAATTGGCAAGCACAGGAATAGTTGCACCAACCTTCCTCAACCTGGTGCTTTACAGATGTCAGAATTGTTTCTTCTTTTGCCCACCTGTTGTGTGATCCTCGCTCATATTATTTTATAGCTCAGCAAATTGGAGCTGGGAAAGAATGTACAGTCAGTCATTCAGTCAGTCTGCCAGCATAGTTTTTCTGGTACTCATAACTGTGGTCTGTCATCATCACCAGCATCACTATATTTGAACCAACTAAGAAGCTTATTGGATTCTTAAATAATACAGCTTACCTGATCCAGTTTAAAATTTAAATCAGGTGGCATCAGAAGGATTTAGCCACCAAAATCGCTGCCTGGGTCCATCCCTGCTCCCAGGGGTGTTCAGTATGCCAGTTTTGAAGCTGGGAGTTTTCCAGCTTAAGAAAATGGCCTCTGGAGCGGCCCTGGGAGAGGGGCTGGACCCGAGCTGGACCCAGGCAGTGGATTTGGCAGCTAAATCCTTCTGATAATATAAGGATGCCACCCAATTTAAATTTTAAACCAGATCAGGTAAGCTGTATTATTTAATAATGCAATAAGCTTAATCAGAAAGGACAGCTCTGCTTCTAGGTAGATTTGTGGTGATCTCTCACTCATTCCTCACTTGCATGATGGACAACCAAAGTCAAATGATGGGAACATAGACGTGTATGGTCCATCTGTAGGCATTCTGACTTTTTTAGATCAGAGTAATAAACATCACACCTTCATCTTGTGGCCTCACACACTCCTCCACCTGAGCATAGAAGAGGGAGACACAAAAATTAAGATATTGTTAATTCTTCTGCACAACTTTGCTCCTTTCAGTACCAGTAACCATGCCAGCTTAGCTATCTGAGCTAGGTATGGGCAGGACCCACCAAACTATGTATATAATAATCAGCCCATTAAAATACATCTGATGAAGCAGGGTGTAGTCTATAGAAATTATACACAATAAAATCCATGCAGTTGAGGAAGTAGACAAGTCTATGAAAACTTATGTACAACTTCTTTCACACAGTTAGTGTCAAAGGGGCTACAAGATCCCTTTACATGCTAATATTGCAGACTAAGATGGGTATGTATCTGAATAATAAAATGTGTTAGTCTTTAAAGTGCCAAATGTCACCTTATTTATTTATTTATTTATTTTACTGCAAGAGACCAACCTGCTACTACACATGGATTCTATAAAGAAGGGGTAGCCATTTAGATGTTGTTGGATCACAACTCCCAGAATTTAGAAATCTAAATCTAACTTTCTTTGCCAGTTCTTTGCAAGACTGTTAAGAAGCAAAAATATCCCTGCATTCCCTGAATTAAGCATTCACAGAAACAATAAATAGCATAATGCTCCCTCATTTGGATACACATCTTAATGTGGTAAGGGGGTCAGAGAGGCTGCGAATAGTACCATCAGGAAACTAGACTCTGGCAAGAATCTAGATTCCTATTTGGGTCATCCAATTTCCACCCAAGTGGAAATACCAGATTAAGATGTCTCCATCCAAGAGTAACAGCTACATCATCAAAAGAGAACTGATAGTTTTAATGGTGAAGGCAACAGAAGAGTTCCAGATGAGCTCACTGAGCGGCAGTAGTAATGGGAAATGACACTCCCGGATATCTGTTTTTATATGTCTGATATATGTCTGATGTTTTAATAAAGCTTGTTTAAAAAAAAACACCAAACATTTTTCATGTAACCAAACAGATTGCTGTGTACCTGGACATTACCAGAATAACAATATAGCAATGAAATAGACTACATAATTGGAAGCAGAGGATGGAGAAGCTAAATTATCTCTGCAAAAACAAGACTAGGAGCAAATTCTGGCACATACTATAAAGTCTCTCTCTCTCTGTCTCTCTTTCTCTATATATGTATGTATGTATGTATGTGTGTATGTTGTTGTTTTGTGCCTTCAAGTCATTTCTGACTTATGTGAATCCTAACTTGACCCTATCATGGGATTACTGGTGCTGAGAGTGTGTGACTTGCTCAAAGTCACCAGAAGGGTTTCCATGGCTGAGCAAGCAATCAAACTCTGATTTCCATAGTTGTAGTCCAATGCTCAAACCACTACACCATGCTGTCTCTCTCTCTCTCTCCCCGCCCGTGCACTCTATATATTATAGTGAAAATAAAGAACATTAAATCACATTGCAAAAATACAATCTAAAGACTATCCTGGTAGAATTTTAAGACCATGCGAAGAACACACTTGGATTACTAAATGAAATCAACTGTGAATCAGAAGAACTGTTGACAGAACCCCAGTACATTATCACAGAAGAATGCAAAAAGACCCTGGTTATAGCCAGAAAGAAAGAAAAGCCTCAAATGGTTATGGATAGATGAGAAGCAAAAGCAAAACATGGCAGAAATAGGGTCAGAACCTTGAATGCAATTGTTCAGTGACTTGTACATAGGGATGAAGAGACTTATAATAATCAGTGCAAAGAGGGGGACAAATTACATGATCAGGACAACAATGTTAATATGATATAAAACAAAACACTGAAAAACAATTTTAGAAAATGAAATGTAAGTGGATTTCAAAGCACTTGGGAGAAAATAATCACCAGGAACAGATGTCATGCCAATGTAAAGATATATTACTAAATACAAAGTCAGAATCACGCACACCATAGTACCGTACTTCCAGTTTCTACTTATGGTTGTGAAAGCTGGGCAATCAAGAATACCTAGAGGGAAAAAAATCAGCTCATTTGTAATGTGCTTGGGGGAGGGGGGGATTCTCTAGATGCCATAGACTACTTAAATAAATAAATAAGTAAATAAATGTTTGTTATTTGTCTGAGAGTAAATCAAGCCTGAACTCTAAACTTAGGCTATCATACTTTGGACATATCATGAGACATCATGACTTGTTGGAAAAAATAGTGCTGGAAAAAGTGGAAGGCAGAAGAAATAGCGGAAGACCAAATTACAGACAGATTGTTTGAAAGTCATAGCCCTGGTTTTGCTAGACCTGAGCAGGACTGCTAAGAACAGGGACAGAATTCTGTTAGTCAGTTATGAATGTGTAAGTACCATAGTTACAGAGCTATGCAGTGACTTCAGGCCTGAACCTCCAATCTCCATTTACTAGGAAGCAGCTGCTGCAATGGGAGGCTGTTCCTCTGTCAATCGGGAAGCAGCTGGATGATGATCCCTCCCACAAGTGATCTCTATTGCGACAGGCAGTAGTGGAGTCCTCCCATCCAAGGGGTGTGGCTGGGACCATCAGACAGCTGTTTCTTGATTGACAGGGAAATGGACACCCATTAATTGCAATACCTGCTTCTTGGTAAGTGGGGGTTTGGGACTAGGGGATATGTAAGGATAATGAATAACACAAAATTATGAATGTGTAACTCCAGGTTACACATTCATAATTCCCCAACAGGATTCCAGTCATAATTCTGGGAAGTCTCTCATTCATAGCATCACCATAAGTCAAAGCTGATTTGACAGCACACAACACCACACCAATAATAATCCAGTCAAATAATCAAAATCACAACCCAATCTGATGTCCCAGTGGGTGGGACATGTATCTTCAAGGGCAGCATCTGGTGAGTACTGATCCCCTAGCAATCCATGAATGTAGCGGGAGCAGACATTTTTGTGGGGGGAGGTTTTTCTGAGGCCTGGTGCATCCGCTTGAATATGGGGAAGCTAAGCATTGGCAGGAGGGTTCTGCAGCATTACACCATATCTCAGGCAGTAGACTTCTCAAGTCCCTCAATAGCTGCCCCCCACTTCCTGGCTGGTGAGGCATCCAGCCATGCGGGTAAAACCATGAGTTGAACTGGGGTGACACCAACCCTAGTGGTGCCACTGTGGCCAAGCAATATCACAACATGGTCAATATGGCAAAATATTAATATTAATGATGAAGAACACATCAAGCTGAAGCATTTTGCTTTTGCCTGAGTCTACTGGGAAAGTCAACATTCTTCTCTTCTCCTCCCTATTGAGTTAATTGAGTACAAACTAGTTCTGTATTTTGAACTCAGTTTGCACCAATGAAAATAATCTGAAGACAAAGAGGAAAAGTGGAAGAAGGAGAGAGAAACTGCAACATTTTAAAAAGCAGCTGAGAAAGTTGGATAGCAGAGAATTAATTGGAATGGTCCCTACCAAAACATGACGGTTGGAGGTTATAATAGTAATGTATGAGGATTAGTGGGAAATTTGATCTTCATGGCAATTTATGTTTCTTCTAAGACAACCCAAACAACAATCAGAAAAGCAATCAGAAGCAAGGTTTTCCTGCTTCTAAGTGGGTACTTTTATTTCCTGAGTTGGGAGCCATAATTATGACTAGCTTTGGAAATAGAACAAAGAAGGCAAAGTTTTAAAGCTTGATTCAAAGGTTACATGAATAGGAGTATAAATTACCCATCATTAAGTGAAAGTATAAATTACATGCCGAGGGGTTGAAAGATGGAAGGATGTACAGTGAGAAGCAGTTGAAAGATAGCCCCATCAGACAGCAGCACAAAGATGAAAATGATTCCTCCCTTAACTATTGCTCTGCTACACTGGCACATTTTAGTGCCTGTTAGAACAATACCAGGTTGGTTCTTTCATGATTTCTAATAGGCTCTAGCAGTCAGCCTGATACACAGGATGCCCAATTTTTGTCCAGATTTATAGCTAATAATATAAATAAACTCAGTCCACGTAAAACATAGCACCTAGGCAAAGTACTGCTAGCTTTAGATTAACCATCACGGGGCTCTTGGCAGAACTGTTTAATGAGATGTCACTTGTTTCTGACTCATATACTATATTTTTCCCCTGCCAGCATTCACAAATGGAGGTTTGCTAACCAAAAAAAGTTCTGTCTTTCACACTGGAAAACTGGGAGGTCATTAATGAGTCTAAAAAGGAGCTCTAGTTTGGTTGCAGTCATATAATTTATACATGTGATAGTTAATTTTGTTCTTGACACTATATGTCTCAGAAAATTGAATATTTTAAATTGAGGGGTTTCTGACCAGATGCAATTGATATCATGAATTGGCTGAGCATGACCAGCATGCCACTGAGTCAGATCTCATATATGTTTACGTGTGTGCCTTCAAGTCGCCTGTCAACTTATGTCGGTCCCATGAATTTTGTTGGGTTTTCTTAGGCAAGGAAGACTCAGAGGTGGTTTTGCCAGTTCATTCCCCTGAAATATATACCATGAGTATATTAGGTAGGTGAAGCCATTATTTTCTCTGCCCCGCAAATGGGGCCAATCATGCCATGAAGCAAAAGGAGGCAGTCATGTAGAGGTTACATGGAGAAAACATTTTTGTGTGCCTTTCAGCCTCCAATGCTCTGTCAAGTTAAGTCTATTGCCTGAGATATGGTGGACATTACTGTACTGTTGCCAGTGTTGAAGAACCAACTGTTAGACTAGTGTGTCCTGTTTAAGGACTACAAGTGAGTGTACCTATAGTCTAGGGCAGGGGTTCCCAAACTTTGACTCGCTGAGCCCTTATTTCTATGGCAGAGCCCCTAAGAGATCTACCCTATGTCCTACAAGCTAATGGTGTTTAGGAGTATATATGAGAATATATTCTTATTCTTTAATTCCATTTTATTCTTTCTTTCATTTTCCTGGAGTGGCCACAGAGCACCTGGGAAGTGCACACAGAGCCCTAAGGGCTCCTCGGAGCACAGGTTGGGAACCCCTGGTCTAGGGGAACAGACAGAGGAAAAACCATACACAGAGAGAGAACCATACGCAAGGCCAGAAGCATGGCTGAAGCAGTCCAGGGCCTAAACATGAAAGAAAGTCTGAACAGGGACCACTGATAAAGGATTCAATGACAAAATAAACCAAAGAACAAGCCAAAGTCCAGAAATGAACAGAGCAAAAACATCAGACAAAACCACATGAAAATTTTGGAACTCTTCTTCACAGCAAAGCAGTGGCTTTGACTGTACTAATTTGTAGCTAGCTGAAAAGCAGCACATTTGGCCTAATTACCTCAGCATGTGCCTTTTAAGGCAGACCAAGGCTTTTCCTGTTCTTTAGCAGCTGGGGTTTCAGTGTACAGCATTCAAAATGGTGAAGCTCAGCATCTGACTTCTGTTCTTGAGGAATTTCAGGAGCTATGCAGGATGGTCATTGGCAGGTCTGCCAGCCTCCTGTAGCACCAAGTGATGATTGTTATCTTGGCTCTCCTTTTGCCCTTCCATGTTTGATCAAGAAGCTTTCTCCAGGTAGGATGTGATAAGTTGACTTCTCATAGATGTAATGGAGAAAGAGTTGCTATCTTCTTCCTTGCCTCAGGCAACAAAATATCTTGGGCTGGCCTTGCTCTCAAGTGTAAGGAGGCCAACAACAGTCCACAAAAGCACTTTGAACCTGAAAGCTATCATTTCAGAAGGTACTATAATATAAATGACAATGTACTTTTTATAACTCTTTTTAAAATAAAAGTTGTGTTACATCAGACTTCATGCCCTTGCCATTTAGCTCTCAATACTTACCCATTTCTTGATCTAAGAAATGGTGTGCAAAGTGTGACAACATGTGCCCCTCCCTGGGGCCTCCTAGAGGTCAAATATTTTTTTGGGGGGTGTCCCAATTTTTTTGCCCTCAAATGTCATTCAGGGAAGTGTGAAGGGCATTTCTGTCAGGGATGATGGGAGTTGTAGCTCTTCACCTCTGGCTCTAACTCACCACCTTGTTATGCAGCAGAGCTGACCAGCTTTGATCAGTGGTTGATGCTTCTTTCCCAAGCAGCAGAGTTTCAGAGAATAGGCTGAACACCCTGACAAACTCTCCAAGCCTTCTCACTCTTCTTCCTGAGATGTCTCCAAACTTCTCCAGGATTCTTCTGGCTCTTGTATCTTCCCTCAAGACACCAGACAACTCAGTAGTCTTATATAAAAGATCTACTTTATTCTACTATATATAAATACTATATGCCCTACAAATCACAATCTCTACTCCACCAAAATACTCCAAACTACTCCAACCCTACACCACAATATGCATTGGCAAACATTGCACTTATAGCCATTGTTAGTCACCACCCACTAGTCAGTTTCCACCCAGTGGGCATGTACATTCATTTTGATTGGTTTACATAGATCATCCCATACTTAAGACCAACCCAAGTATTTCATCATTTTACCTTGACTACTTAATGAATCTCAGGTGTTTGCAATCTATAACAGGTGTTTTCAATATACACTCTATAACTTTGTCCTTGGCTCGCAAGGCTTCCAAATTACATTATCCTTTTCACCTGTGTAGCTTCATGATTGTTCCTGCTTAGTCACTGTGACTATCACATACATATTTTATTTCTATTACTGTATGTCTCATGTTGTATTTTCCTTAACAATTTCACCATGTTCTGATCTCTGCTACATCTGCGTTTACATCACACAAATCAACAGGGGAGGCCCTCCATGTTTTCCTAGGGGTTAATGTGGGCCTCTAGCTTTCCACAATTGCCTACCCTTGATTTAAATCTATCAAACCCCCTTCTAATGGGATAATTGCTTCAACTTGTATTCAGGTATTAGTGTGCCTGGTGTATGCTATGTATGTCATGCCATTAGCTTAACTTCCCAAAGCCATAGAAACATAAGACTATATTAGACACTGGATATTGGCTATGTAGTTCAGTATTATCAACTCTGATTGGCATTGATGGCTCTCTGGGCTTTCAGACAGGATTCATTTCTAACTCTTATCTGGAGATCCCTAGAATTCCCTGGTAGTTTCCCACTGAATTACTAACATGATTCTGTTTAGCTTCTGAAATCAGACAAGAGTGGGTGTATTCAGGGTGATCTGGTGGATTCCATATGAGTGCTGCATGATGGAGTGCGCTCCTGTCACTCGTCCCAGCTTCTGCCAAGTTAGTAGTTCGAAAGCATGCAAATGCAAGTAGATAAATAGGTACCACTTCTGTGGTAAGGTAAACAGCATTCTGTGCAGTCATGCTGGCCACATGACCACTGGATTCGTCTTCAGACAACGCTGGCTCTTCGGCTTAGTAACGGAGATGAGCACTGCCCCCACAGTTGGTTATGACTAGATATTCATGTCAAGGGATTACTTTTTTATATGGCTGTACCTACTACTGAACTAGGATATATAGATGATCATGAAGAATTTGTACCAGAATCACGTGGTTCTGTCTCTGTTACTTTTAGCAATTAGATTATAAGTGTGTAGGCAAAGCTTGTATGAATTTTAAATCTGTGGACAGCCCCTAAAAGGTTGTTGCTCTCATCCTCAATATGGAGCACCCAAAGTGTTTTTGCTGTCTACCCTAGGAAGGCTAAATTTCTTTGGGGTCATTTTTCTTACCATCAAAGCCTGAGAGGCTTATCACATTAAAAAATAAAGCGATACCCCTGCCGGGATGCAGTCACTTACGGGATGCAACCGGGAATTATCTCATGAAAAATGCTGCCGATGCCACCAGGCGACTGCATCCCAGCTCCCAGTTGCACTCAGCCGGCCAATTTGCAAATACCCATGGAGCCAGGATGCATCCAGGATGCAGTCACCCAGCAGCATTTTTCATGTGATAATTCCCGGATGCATCCCATAAGTGATTGTATCCTGGTAGGGGTAAGTTGCTTTATTTTTGGATGGAATAAGCCCCTATGTTTGGTCTTTATGAGTTATAGCTGACATCACAAACATTAAGCTCCAGTGGGGGTAAAACCCTTCAAATATGCATGATAAGAATTTAGGAAAATCACTTGTGAGACATTCTACTACTAAAAGTACAAACATGCACTCTGCCTTTTGAACTCTAATTGGTCTACATCAGGCAGAAAATGTGGCAAAATATAGCAAATTAATCTCTATCCAGCAGGGGAAATTCTTTGGGAAGATATACGCATCCTGTGTAATCTTTTTGAGAGCCTAAAGGACTAATCCTTTTTATAAATTGCTTTACTCAGTGAATTAATTATGCAGCATGGAAAACTGTTAGGAAATAGCAGAACCAGCTTGTGAAGCTTCTTCTCAGATGAGTAAAACCTCTTGGGCAGGATAGAGGCTTCTTTTTGCAAGTTGGATTCCTGAAGGGGTTAGCTTCCAGCAGTTGATAGTGGAAAACAAATGCATTTGTTTCATAGGAAGAAACAGCTGATGAAACTATGGCAGTGAGTCAGCAATTGGTCTCAAGTACTCACTCACTGGCTGAAACTTGGCAGCAATCTGATTAAGAATTTTGGCTAGTAAATTGTGAATAGGTATACTGGGGCACTGGAAGGTAACGAGCATGGAAAGCTACTTTTTAAAAGAAGGACCATAATGATGTATGGGAATGTGATGGTTTGAGTATTGGTCTATGACTCTGGAGACCAGAGTTCAATTCTCTGCTTGGCCATGAAATCCACTGGGTAACCTTGGGCAAGTCACATGTTCTGAGCCTCAAGGGAAGACAGTGGCAAACCTCTGAACAAATCTTGCCAAGAAAAAAAAAAAACATAATAGGGTTGCCGTAAGTCAGAAATGACTTGAAGGCACACAATAACAAATGATAATGCATATGATGAAATGCTGAAGCCATCTATCATTGAGCAGTAGTAAGGTGATACTTTGGGTCCCGTCCTTACCAGATTATGTGAAGGAAGGTGTTAAAGAGCAGGGGTGATAGTAAGGTAAATAATTATTAGTGTTATCACCAGAGCCTTGGGTTCAGACCATTATGCATATTGCCAACCAGTACATTTCCTTTAAAATTGGTATCATACGGTTTCTGTATGATGTTCCTGCCAGCAGTTTAGCTGCCATATATTGCACTAGCTGCAGACTCCATGTTGTCTTCCAGGACAATTCCATTAAGAGTGTATTCCAATAGTCTAAGTCAGGGGTAGGCGACCTTTTTGAGCCGGGGCCAGGTTGCTATCCCTCAGACAATTGGGGGGCCGAAGCACCAAAAATAAATAAATAAATAAATAAATAAATAATATTTTTTTAAAAAAATTAAAAAATTAAAAAAATATGCATGCACACTCTCTCGGCCCCAGAAAAGCCATGGCAAACCCCCTGTGGAGATTTTGCCAAGAAAACCCCAAGAACAAGTAATAACAACAATAATCAATATCATCATGGCGGGAGGCGGCGGGGCACGGCGGTGGCGGCAGGACTGGCCTGGGGCCAGTCCAAAGGCCTTGGGGGGCCACATCTGGCCCCCAGGCCTTAGGTTGCCTTCCTCCTAGTCTAAGTTATCACAAAGTATGTGGAATACTGTGGCCACGTCATCCCTGTCCATGAAAGACCATAGTAGATGGATCATCCTAAGGTACCACCTGGGCCTTGAGCGACAGAGATGGATGCAGGATTACTCCCAAATTATGCTTCAGCTCCTTCAGGGGGTGTGAACTCCCACCTAGGATAGGTTGCTTACCCATTTTCTAGTTCTAGGAACCACCAGTCCAGAACCTTCCCCTTTGTCAGTTTCAATTTTGATATACTAGCACTCATCCAGTCTATTACAGCATCTAGGCACTGGATGCTGTCCTAGCACCTCACCTGAACCTGATGACAAAGAAAAATATAAATGAGATTTATTAGCATACTGATGGCACCCAGCTCCTTAGGTCCTGATGAGTTGATCATTCCTGATCACCTTACTCAAGTAGCATCATATGGAGGTTAAACAAAAGGTGGTGGGAAATAGGACAGGGTGGAAATCTGTGGCACCCCACAGCTTAACAGCCATGGGATTGAACAGAAATGAATCTGTAACACCATGTTGAGGCAGAAGGGGAGGGTGGGTTTGAGTTTGGGAGGGTTTACTGTGAGATTTTATTGTTGCAAGCCGCCCCGATTGTTTCAGTAGAGGGGCGGGATAGAAATAAATTTTATTTATTTATTTATTTATTTATTTTGTTATTATTATTATTATTATTATTATTATTAAAAACTACTGGAGCTTGCTTAGTCTGAGAGTAGTCTATGAACTGCAGCCCACCAACGGAGACCCCCTGGATAAAAGTTGTTTTTCTCTCACATTTTGGCTTATCTCTGAGCAAGCAGTTCTCAATTAAATATCTGAGGAACTGAGGGGAGCATATAGTCAGCTGCAGTCTGCAGTCCCTTGGGTTTCGCCACTCTATTTGGCTCCACTTGGCTCCACTCTCTATACAAAACCTCAAAGTAATAAGTAGGTGGGAACATATTTAATACCTCTGCCTAACTTACTCCTTGCTTTAAGTGAAACACATGATTCCTTATACACGATTGCAACACACAGATTTTTTTGGACTGGAGTGATGATATACATCTGTCTTTAATAAGACCTTTTATACTTAAGTCAGGTCTGCCAGTCCCAGTAAAATATGAACATGCACACTCATCTTTCCTAAGCATGTATCAAACTTGGCCTTTGTACAAGGGCCAAAATAGTTCAAATTCTTATTTTCATTGCTGCTTAGCTGCTGAATTCCCTTCATTTCTTCCAAGACTCCATGCAAACAAGAACAACAACAAAAGACAAAAAAAAAAAAGGTCAACCCAAGATAATAATGCCACAATGCTTTAATTAAGAAAAAAATATCAGAGCATCTGTCAGGATTATCTAGTATTTACTAGCCAGCTTAACTTGACCGAAACATGAACTTCTCCTTACAATAGATTGAGGGTAATTCCTTTAGCTGGATTTTTAGTGGATTATGTTAGCTGCAAGTATACTTTATGTACCCTAGGTCAGGATTACAGTTTATTAACGCAGATATATCTTGATCAGCCCTGGTGGCGCAGTGGTTAAATGCCTGTACTGCAGCCACTCACTCATAGACCACAAGGTTGCGAGTTCAATACCAGCCAGGGCTGAGGCTCGACTCAGGCCTGCATCCTTCCGAGGTCGCTAAAATGAGTACCCAGATTGTTGGGGGGCAATCAGCTCACAGTTGTAAACCGCTTAGACATCCCATAGTGTGATATGAAACGGTATATAAATAAGCTGCTTTGAGTACTACTGGGCACCTAAATAGTGCCTGGAGTTTCCAAGGCACCAAGGCTTCCCAAAGACATTTTGCACCCAAAGTAGAGCAACCAACTCTCTCTGCTGTCACATCAAGGACAATAGTGGCCAAGACTGGTCAAGTTATTTTGGGACCAGAGGCAAAAAATGTTCACTAACACCTGCCCCATCCCTTGGTAGCAAACATACAAAACAATAATTAATATTCAGTTACCCCTCCGTTTTCACAGACTTGAAGTTTGTGGTCTTGATCATTCACAGAGGGGCGAGTTCCATTAAATTAAATGGTGAGCATGCCCGTGGCTGAGCGTGGCCATTCAAGCCAATGAGGCTTGATTATTTGCGAGTTTGCGTTGTTGCACGGGGGGGAGGGGGCAGAATGGATCCCCCACAAAAATGAAGGGGCAACTGTAAATAGCTACTAACTATTCTTTTATGACATAGGTAATGTTAGGAAGGATCTAATTAGGGGAATTTATAATTAGCTCAAATATGCAAAATGGGGTCCTAACAAAGCCCCACAGGACCGGGTACCATTATGTATACCAGAGGACTAAAGAATCCCACAATGGATGATGCTAAGGCAGGCTCCTCCAATTAAAGTCTAAAGCAGGGGTAGGCAACCTTTCCCCTTTAAGGGTCGAGGGAGTTCAGCTCCCAGAATCCCAGGAGCTATTGGCTAACATGGGACTATTGGCCAACATGGCTGAGGCTTCTGGGAGCTGAAGTCCTTCGGCCCTTAAAGGGGAAAGGTTGCCTACCCCTGGTCTAAAGTCTGTATATCATCACTCCAGTCCAAAAAAATTAAAGGGGAAAACTGCACACACACATATGGCACACACACACACACACACACACACACATGACACTCTTAGAAATAAAGGTTGTGAAAGTGGGAATAGCTTGAAAGGGACCAGACTGAGGGAGTTACTCACTTCCAAAGGCTTCTCCGGGATCTGTTGTGGATGCTGCTGTTGCTGCTGCTGCTGCTGCTGATGATGATGCATGGCTGCCGAAATGGGGGAGGGGGAAGGATGGCTGAGAAAGCTATGATCAGAGTACAGACCGACGTGGAGTCAGCATGCACTCTCAAGATAGCACATGGAGTCTAGAAATCCAAGGGTTCTTATAGGGAATTTCTGCCTTCTGGTTATTGAATAAACAGCTTGGCTGAAACCAGGACACAGGCGTTGATAGTCTTAGCTTTGTTAAACCTAGGTGTGAGACCAGTCTAAATAATGCATTTGGTTTTGAGACTATCAAGGAAGGGAGGTTAGAGAAAAGGGTGCAGTCAAATCTGATTACTGCCCCATTAAGTGTGAGACTCAAGACAAATAAACACTATTATGTGTCTCTTCCAGTATAATGGTTTTTCCCTTTTGGCAACTCCCAAACCTGTCTGGTAGGGAATTTTCCATCTGTCCTGGGCAGATCTCTTAGTGTCTACATGACCTGCCATCTAGGGGATTATGGCTGACATCCCACAGAGGTCAGTCTGGGGTCATAGTGGGAACTCCACATGTCCAAAATTTTATGAAAAACCACACAAGCTAACAGTAATCAGTCACCTAGGTCAGCTGCCTCATGGTAAAGCTGGTCCTGCAGAGCATCTCCCATTTTTATCCAGTTGGCTTGTTCCATTCTGCAGTAGCTATTTTCACAGGAATCTTTGTGGAAAACAAATGCTTCATAAAGTGTGATTCCACCCATAGATAAAATACACACTTGAGGGTAGCTTTGAAAACAAGAAATAGTAGTTTTCTTTGGCATAACATAATCCTAGGAACTCCAGGTATATATATATATATATATATATATATATGATATTTTAATATAAATTTCTACTATTCCCACTTAGGGAGAAGCAACCTATAAATGCTTAGTTATTTTTAAATCATGTGGCCACTTCAAGCTATTCTTTACTCTTTCCCAAACTAAGCACCTGGCATCAGTAATAGGTGATTTTAGTCTGTCATAGAAAGTCCTCTTGGTTGGTTGTGCCAACACTTGTGGCACCCAGGACCATGAAGCCACACTTAGAATTATGAGGAAATGGTTGTTGGTTTTTATGTTATATAAGAAAATTCTATGTGTAATGTCAGGAAATCAAAGTGAAGCCAGCCAACCAGGCTTCTCTGAATTGATTTTGAGCACCTTTCTCCTAGAAGGTACAAGTTTCCTAGCAATTTAGCCCACAAACTAAATCTAGTTGTTTTCTTCTTCCTAGAAGGGAGGGAGATCAAAGTAAAACAACCTCCAGAGTTCCCTGATCTTGGTCTTGAATCCCTTTCCTAACTAGAAGGCATACTGTCCTGTTTACTCAAAAGTAAACCCCAGTTGCTGCAATCCGATTTGAGGATTTTTCCATCCAAGAGGCACCTTTCTTGAGACTGGGTGAATCCTTCCTTAACCCTTTCATACCCAGAACTTCCAAGGCCAGGATGCACCTGCTTGCAAAGGAGGCGAGCCCAGGGCTTCCTACCTGACACTTCTACTTATGAATGAAGCCAAAATATCTGCCTTGCCTGGAAAGAAGGGGAGGCCAGGGTTCCTTATCTAGCATCTGCACCTATGAATGGGACTCCTGCTCTATGTGTAATGAGGCCAAGATCTCCTCTGTGTCTTGCCTGAAATTGCCACAAAGTTTGGAGTGGGGGTGGGGTGGGGTGTTCCTACAATCTCTCCCAACCCACAGACAGACAAAACAACAAAAAGAAGTCCAGAATCTACATGGACGTCACTCCCAGGGTCAGCTGGAGCTTGCCACTAGATTGGTGGGCCTCTTGGCCAGTGTGCAAGTTGTCCAACCAAAGACGGAAAGGGGGATAGCCAACCCTCAACAATCTAGCCCTTGTAGCACACACACATAAGAAATCACACACATTTCCTGCACTCAGAATTTGCTAGCCTGTTGTCCCCTATCCTCTGTGTTTGAAATCTGAACACACCAATTGTACACTTGGTGTGTCCTGATTCAGGAGACTGCCTGCATTCTCCACCAAATGTAACCAGGCGAATTCATATACTGGGTTACACAGCTGGGACTTTATCTCTGTGTTTTACAGGTGCAGAAACAACAAGAAACTGCAGAGGCAAACTCTCAATGAACTGGATTTTATTGGGGGGGGGAACCTTCACACCAAAGACAAGCATACACACACATGCAAGAACTATGAAATGCAGTGGTTAGCTTGGAACAGACTGAGGCATCACTAAAGGAAATAGTCACCTGATTGGAATGATATGGAAATTATGGTTCACACTTGCAGTATAGTATGTTTCAATTGAGAAAACATTTTCAAGACTAAATGATGTGAACTGAAAGAGAATAGATTCTTTGTTCCTCTTTCTGCCCCAAGGAATGGCAACTTGTTCCCTTTCAGATGATGTTGGGCTACAACTCCTATTAGTCCAAGACACCATAGCCAATTGAGCGGTATGGTGGAACTTAGCTGTTCATTCTATGCTATACTATTTGCTCATCCCCCTTCTGTTTGAGGGAGATTACCATTTTAAAAAATTAATTCCCAAGTTAATATAAGAAATGTGCTTTATTAAGATAAGATTTTATAGAGCAGTTACAGAGCATATGCTTCTCCCTTGGACCTGTCTACATGGACCAAATAATCAATCAAATTGTTTATTGTACTAGCCAAAGGCCATGACAAAAAGCTTATCAAAATACACAAAACATTTAAAAACAAAAGGCATAAAAGTACCAAAGAGCAAAAAACACCCCATCATTTGCATGTAGTTTAAATTATTATTTATATAATATAAACACCTTTCCTGAATATTGATAAACTTGTACATTACCATCATAAAAATTTAATTAATACTTTGAGTCTCCATGACAATTTATGGCAATTTTATTTAACTCTCTCTCCCTAATCTTTTTTTGCAGCCAAGGCAGAAAGAACCACATAGGGCTTGAACAGACTGCCAGAAATAATCCATCTTGAGACCACTTTAACTGCCTTGGCTCAGTGCTAGGGAATCATGGGAACTATAGTTTATTGTGGCACCAGAGCTCTCTGACAGAGAAGGCTCAGTGTCTCAGAAAAAACTACAATTCCCATGATTCTTTATCATTGACTCAAGGCAGTTAAAGTGGTCTCAAGTTGGATTATTTCTGGCAGTCTGTTCAGGCCCATAGTCATTGGTATCACTAAAAAGAAATTGAACTGAATCTACAAGAGACTTCCCACTTCCATTTATCAGCAAGGGTGTTAGGAATTTCTCTCTAGGATATAGAGGACAAATTAGCATGTAATGGACAATGTCCTCCACCTGAGACTGCAGGTACATAGTCTATTTTCAAATAGCACTTTGTTATAATGTTCATCTAGAACTGCAGTTGACATTACTTGAAATCGTAGTTCAGTGAAGGCAATTCTTAATATCCAAAATAGCCAGCCTCTTAATTGTCTGTTATCCATGCCAAAGACAGAGTTCAACTCAGAGAAGTGATAACTATGTAAAAGAAGCTGAAGGCTTGATTTCAAGTGGGCAACGGATATAGGAAGAACGATAAAATTAGAACTTTGGGAAAGAACAAGGAAAAGAACAGAAAAATTCACACGTTCACAAGACCTAAAAGAAAACTTATGGAAGATGGAACAACGATGGTACCTTACTCCAGCTAGAATAGCAAAAATTCATAATAAAAAGTCTAATGAATGCTGGAAATGTAAGCAGAATGTAGGTTCTTGGTATCATGTATGGTGGAGATGTCCAAAAATGAAAACCTACTGGAAAAATATACATACCACAATTGAAAATATACTGAAGTTCAAGTTTGAATTACACCCAGAGTTTTATTTACTAAATATGACAAATAAAATAGATCCAATGAAGAAAGGAAATATTGGAGGGTCCTTCTTTATATGGTATCGGCTGGGAGGATACAGATTGCTTCAAAGTGGAAACAAGAAGAGATCCCAACAATTGATGATTGGCTTTTAAAATTAGTTGAAATGAAAGAGATGGATAGATTAACAAGACTACTTAAAGATAAAGATCCAGAATCGACGGAGGAAGAATGGACTCCAATAGAAAAATATTTAAAGCTAAGATGGGAATAAACTGGCAAAGTAAATAAGTTAAAAGTAAACTAGATACATAGAAAAATAATTGTTTAAAGAAATGTCATTTGGGAATTATAAGTAAAAGGTTCAATTAATAAGATAAGAAATATAGAAAGGTTAAATTTGTAGGGGGGAAAATGTGTACTTACTTTTGAAGAACTAAGGAGAAGTGTATAGAAATGTATATAAGTATTAGATGAAGATGACTAAGTGTTATAAACAAGTTATATTTTATGTATATTTATAAAAATGGTTTGAGTGCTTCAGGATTATTCTCTTCTTGAAAATCATCCAGTGCAGCACCATCCTCCTTTTCTTCACTGGAAAATCATGTCTCAGAGGCTACAGTCAAAATCCCAAGCTCTAACAGTCCAACTAATGTTTCAATAATTGGTTTAAGTCCAGAAACTTCCTTTTGCAATACAGCTATTTTATTAAAGGATTTTTCAGCGGTTTGCTCAGCTAAAAAACATTGATCTTGTAGAAAACCATACAGAGAGGGAGATTTGTGTTCTGTTGATGCCGGGTGAGGTTTAGTAATCTTTTCTCTTAGTGTATTTACTATTTTTTTTAATATGAGGAGAACTGCCTTTGCTTAAAAGGTGAAAAAATTGCTTCCATCAAGCCTGGGTCAATAGACCAATTTGTGGCACTCTCATTGGAGAAGTGTAGATGATTTTTCTGTTTCAACTCCATTATCTATTACCTCAGCTGTTACACCAATACTCTTTAAGGAGCCAGGACTATCTATTGGAGGCAATTCTGTGACCTCTGGATCCAGCCACTGCTCATTTCCTTCAGATACCTTTCCTTCATTTATTAAATCATAATATTCCAATATTGATTTCTGGACTAAAATGAGTAATGTATTTTGAGCTAAGACTTTTCTAAGCTGGGCCTGAGTAGAGAATATTAAGGTGCAAGTAGTTTATATAACAATTTATTTAGTCCTTCTGTACTCTTTGATACTATGCCTTTAAGAATGCATTACGTATTTGTGTGTGTGTGTGTGTATGTATGTGTATGTGTGTGTGTGTGTGTGTGTGTGTATATATATATATATATATATATATCCAAATTAATTAATTTCTAAAATGCATCTTAATATTAAAATACTTTTAAGTTACTATTAAAATATTAAATAACCAAAATATCCAAAATAGTACTAATTTTCTACAAAATTACACAACACTAAGTAGAGAAAGTTCACAAATAAAATGATTTGAGACTCTTACTTTATCAGCATTCACTTCTGTTCGAAGATGTGAATAACATATCCATTCTCTGAATCATGATTAAATCATAAATTAATAGTGATGCAAATAATTTCACTGATAGACAGCCTGTTATGTCCATAGGCTACTTCAGGCTGAATGGTTCCAAATGCTGTTAATTTCCACTGTATCCTGAGTATGTTGAGTTCAGGAGCTCCCAAGTTCACTTCCAAGTCTCAGTCAGAACTCAAACTTTTCTATTTTCTTATTATTTCTTCTCCTCCTCCTGTACGTCCAGGTAGTTCTTCCCTTGTGACAAGAGTAAGCGTTTGAGTTTGTAGAAAGTGCAACTATGAAAATATTAACAGAAGAAAGAGTTTTAACAAGGGACTCTCTCTGGTATGATTCCAACTCTATGATTCTGTTGTTTCCATGGCAGAGCTTTCAAAATAAACAAAGATTGCCTCTGCTTCCAGCCACAAGAATGTAACACCTCTAAAGTTAGCATTCACAGCAGTCATATCTCTTCTAGCAGGTTATTCCACAGTGTGGGGGGCAGCAGAAGAAAAAAGGTGTGACACTCAAAGAAAGGTGTGAGGTTCAGAGAACCTCCACTACAAATAGCTTTCAATCTTTGATATACTGAGGGATTGTCTAGCTTGGCTTACGAGAGGCGGTAAAGTTTGAACCAGAAGCACCAACTATACCAGTACTTGCTGATGAAGATTCCAGGTGTGGATGGGCTAAGGAAATTATCGCACTGCCCTTTCCCATCCTTTGCTTCCGAGCTAGGCAGGGAATGTAAACTTTAATATGTGGGTTTTATCGCACACCTCCATGCCCAGGCAGGAGGCATCTCGTACCTGATCATAACATCCCGTACCTGATCCGGACTTCTCCCACACTTTTTGGATGAATGGGATTTACCTGTTCTTTGCAAGGTGCAGGAGAAGTCTGGATCAGGTATGGGATACCATGATCGGATACGGGATGCCTCCTGCCTCGGCATGGAGGTGTGAGAAACAACCTGCGTATTTACATCCCGTGCCTAGCTTGGGAGGAAAGGATGGGAAATGGCAATGTGATAATCTCCCAAGAGAACTTTTATTTGGAAATAATATGAAGGAACACATGTACAAGAATAATTCAGTCCAACCCTCAGCATACTGAGCTAACTGAAATGCAAAAGTGGAAGGGGATTGCAAAGTGTGAGGGTTGTATTGAGGAGTAATATCTACCTATCTTGGAGAATGGTCCACAGAAAGCAGGAGAAGTTCAGAGCAGGAGTCTGAGGGCAACAGCCACCAGGCATAGTAGGGTGTCGACTGTGGAACAGAAACTAGGTTTTCCTAGTTATATTTATATTTTAAAACTATCCCCAGGCTAAGATAATTATGTGAAAAACAAAAACTTAATAATTCTTCAGAGGAACCTGGGTGGGTTTCCAGAGTGGTGGATATGTCTTGATACCAGGAGATGAGAAGGGTTAATTTTGATAAATGGTTGCTTCTTTAACTTTACAATATGGAGACAAGATCTGGAATGCCCCGAAATGAATGGACATTTAGGAATTTAGGAACATAGTGGGGATAAAAGGGAATCTAGACTTGAAAAACATTCAGCAACTGGGCCAGGATAAGTGGTAGCGTTCTTAGCTGATACTAGATGGTAAGGACATAGTGCTCCTTTTCTTTGATATTTGCTTCGGTTTGCTAGTTTTCCCCCGCACTCAATTTAACATAACTTTATTTTAAAAAAGAAAAATATTAAAACCCAACCTGTTCCAGGTAATTGGAAGATGTGTTTTCTTCCACGTTCCTTATAAACTCTGAGGACATCTGAATGACATGCTTAAAATTCCCATATTTACTGAACTGCAGATAAGTGGAGCCAGGCCTTCTTTGGAATTAGACTTTCTGTGGAATTCTCCCTAGAGGAGTTGTTATCTTACTGGCAGTCTTGACCATTTCTTGATTAAAATTAGATCTTCCAGTTCTTTTAGAATGCATTTAAACTTACTGGAATTGTGTTTCCCATTGCCCATTCGTGTAACAACATTTTATGGTGCTGTGTTCCACTCTATCTGCCATGGCTGCATCCTATGGAAACTTGGGATATGTAGTTTGGTATGGCTCCAGCGTGGTTCTGTGGATGACTATTCTAAATATTCCTCCCTAAACTTCAAATCTCAGGATTGCAGAGGACTCAGTTATGGCAGTTCAAATGGAATGATAATCCTATAAATTCATAGTGTAAATGGGGCCCCACTGTCAGTTGTTGGTGTTTTATTTTTTAAACCTTATTTTCATTTCTTATTTTAACTTGTCGTTTAGCTGACAGACAGGAGAGAGTAGCTAAAGGGCATAAGGTGAGACAGCTGACACGATGCCAGTTCCATCTGGATTGGGTATGTGATGTGGCTGAGTTTGTGGAGAGGCGTGCGATAAGACCCGTTTTCACCCATGCCCAGCTTGTGCCCAGATCGGGTGAAAAATGATGTGTGATAATCTCCTGAGAAGGAAAAAAGGAAAAGGGAGATAAATGTGTCCTTTCAGCCTTTAGTTCCAGCAGAATATCTGTTTACATACTCAGTTCTTACGTAGTCTACCCGGTGGATGGTTTTGTTGCAAAGGGTGAACAGTTAAGAGTTTCAAAGGTTGCACCTCATAAAAGAGCATTCTCCTCATGGTTGAAAGTCAGCCTTATAAACATTTTTGAGGAAAATACACTTTTCAAATGTCCCGGATATAAGTACTGATAACCTTTTGACGTCTTAAATAAAAGAAATAAATTCATATACATCCACAGAAATGCTGCCAATAATCACATTTCTGTTTACCGTAGGTTCTCTTTGCAAGGATTTCTGAGGTCACATTCTAATTATACTGGATGTTTAAAGATGGAGGGATATGTTATGTCAGGAGGACACCCTGAGGGTGTTTGTATTTATTGCAGAGGCTCATAAGCAAAGCAAGAAGCAAAACAAACAAATATTTGATGTTCTCAAGGGTTCCAAGAGAAGATGATGCCATCAGCAGTCCTGTGTTAGCCTGTTACTGATTAACCATATGGACATCAAGCTGAGGGGGGACACAGAAAATGCTTGCCAAAAAAGGAACTTGAATCAGATTGTTATCAGGCAATCACTTCAAGTATGGAACTAGTATATTGATTAAATAGCAATGAATACTAATACTAATGCTAATAATTTTAGTTTTTAGCAAATCGCACACATGGTTCCTACCACGTTTGTCGGGAAACTTATTGTTGTCAATGTTTCCCATATCCTGAGGGGTCATTCACACACTGTGTTTTTTAGCGTGACTATGTCAATAATCTCACTCATGCATTCCAGTTTTGTTGTTCACACTATGGAGCCGCATCTATGCACATCTGCAAGTTTTGATGCTCCCACATGTTAGCACTTGAATAAAGATGGAGTTGATGATGCAAATTTATTTGAAGCATGTTCAGGAAATGTGCTTTAAATGAAGATTTTAAATGTGTGCTTTAAATGAAGATTTTTAACATCTAAAAATAACAATAACAATACGTGAGAGAAAGAAAATTTGGATTATAGATGTGGCAATCCCTGGGGACAGCAAAATGGGAAACAAAGAGATGGGAAAGATTATGAAATACTAAGGCTTTGCTTCCTTGAGTCCCACTCTTGGGAAATGGGTAGGATAAAAGTGAAGTGATTGATGGATTGACTTACAAATCAAGATCCAGCCCTATTGACTACAGTAGTGATAGTGGCTCTGGGAGCAATTCCAAATAGGCTCACAGTGATATTGCTTTAGGCAGGTTTACAGTAGCACAATTACAAAAAGTTACATTACTTGGAACATGTCATGTTATCTCCTGATACATTGCTGATCCCTCTATAATTTCTTGCAGACTGTGACAGTTAGGACAGCAGCAATTATGGTTATTTCAATATTGCTTTTTGAATGCCATAATCACAAAAAGTCAAGATGGGTTTCAGAGAAACAAGTCATGCCAGACAAATCTGATCTCTCTCTTTTTTTTTTGATAGAATTACCAGCTTGGTAGATGAAGGGAATGTTGTGGATATAGCATATCTTGATTTCAGTAATGCCTTTGATAAGGTTCCCCATGACATTCTGGCAAACAAGCTAGTAAAATGTGGGCTAGACAAGGTAACTGTTACATGGATTTGTAATTGGTTGACTTGTCAAACCCAAAGTGTGTTCAGCAATGGCTCCTCTTCATCCTGGAGAGAAGTGACCAGTGGGGTGCCACAGGGATCTGTCCTGGGCCTAGTGCTATTCAACATCTTTATCAATGACTTGGATTAAAGAATAGGGGACATACTTATCAAATTTGCAGATGACACCAAATTAGGAGCAATAGCCCCAGAGGACAGAATGAAAATTCAAAATGACCTTAATGGATTAGAAAGCTGGGCCAAAGCTAACAAAATGAATTTCAACATGGAGAAATGTAAGGTACTGCATTTAGGGCGGAAAAATGAAATGCATCTGGCTTAATGAGACTACGGTACATGTGAAAGGGATCTAGGAGTCCAGGTAGACCACAAGTTGAACATGAGTCAACAGTGTGATGCAGCAGCTAAAAAGGCCAACATGATTTTAGGCTGCATCAATAGAAGTACAGTGTCTAGATTAAGGGAAGTAATAGTGCTGCTCTGGTCAAAGCAAAAGCAGCTTCATTTATATACGGCTTCATACCACGCTATGGGGTGTCTAAACGGTTTACAACTGTGAGCTGATTGCCCCCCAACCAGCTGGGTACTCATTTTAGCGACCTCGGAAGGATGCAGACCTGAGTCGAGCCTCAGCCCTGGCTGGTATTGAACTCGCAACCTTGTGGTTTATGAGTGAGTGGCTGCAGTACAGGCATTTAACCACTGCACCACCAGGACTGGTCAGGCCCCACCTGGAGTACTGTGTCCAGTTCCAGGCACCACAATTTTAAAAGGATGTTGAGAAACTGGAGCGTGTCCAGAGGAGCGCTACTAAAATGTTGAAAGGTCTGGAAATCATGTCCTATGATGAACGACTTAGGAAACACGGTATGTTTACCATGGAAAAGAGATGTTAAGAGGTGATATGATAACATTGTTTAAATATTTGAAGGGATGTCATATTGAGGAAGGAGTAAGCTTGTTTTCTGCTGTTCCAGAGAACACGACCTGGAATAATGGATGCAAGCTACAGGGAAAGAGATTCCACCTCAACATTAGGAGGAACTTCCTGATAGTAAGGGCTGTTCGATAGTGGAACAGACTCCCTTGGAGTGTGATGGAGTCTCCTTCCTTGGAGGTCTTTAAGCGGAGGCTATCATAGAATCATAGAGTTGGAAGAGACCACAAGGGCCATCCAGTCCAACCCCATTCTGCCATGCAGGAACTCAAAATCAAAGCATCCCCGACAGATGGCCATCCAGCCTCCGCTTAAAGACCTCCAAAGAAGAAAGACTCTATGATTCTTTGAATTTGAGCATGTGTTTTTTATTACAAAGTACATTGTAATTCATAAATCAAAAAGGCAGAGTCAGGGCTGTAGGCATCATGATCCCAGTGCCCTCTCTCTGTATGTTCATTTCTACACTGGCTGAATGTCTGCAGAGGGCTCTTGTCACCAGAAATCAGATCATTTGGGAGGTTTGTAATCACAGCCATCATGAAACTGTGGGACTTAGATGCATTTTTCCAGGCATCTGCACATGCTACATGATCTCATCTGGAACTCTATTTTCTAAAACAACACATGAAGAAATGAGTTTGATTTACAATATCCTCCATTCCACAATCTGCTGTTAAAAGTGGATTGCTTCCTCATAAGGCTAGTCAGGCTTACATCCTACAGGCAGAGCAAAGTGGTTACCTCAGAACAGAAGATACCAGGGGTCTTTTGGTGGATAGAAGGAATTTTAGTTAGGTATTGGAGAACAGAGCTTCATATGCCACTTCCCAAGGGCCCTTTCACACTACACAGTTATAGCATGATTCCACTTTGCCATGGCTGCATTCTGCAGAATTGTAGTTTGGTTAGAGGAAATAGAAGAGTTCCTTGCTGAACATAGGACCTTATCACACGGGGTCTAAAGCAGACCTAATCCAAAGGGTATCCGTAGCTAATACATATTATTTCCCCGTGTTTACACACGACGTTGCACCGAAACTTGGCAGAACCCGGAGCTAATCCATAACGAATTGAGATCTTTTGACATTCGGTTTTTCGGGAAAGTACAATCGAGCTTTCGGAATCATTGCGCAATGGCCACGCAGGCGAAATACATATGATCGCGCAATATGTATTGTGAAGCATTTCCCCGCCCTGACCCATGGTTCCCCGCGCTACTTCCCATGGATCTGTGAGGAAGCATCTTATGACGTGTCCTTCCTGTTTGGATTGGGCAACAAATGGGACGGGTAAACATGGTCCTCTCTTTGTAATTTATGGGATTTTCTAACTTGTGTGTGCACGGAGAATACGTTTCCAGGATGCGTGTCCCGGGAAGCGCGATAAATGCGCTATGGCAGTAATTGAGTGTGGTAGGCATTTACATATTGCGGGAGCTCTTTCAGTTCATTTCGGTATAGAACTGAATTTATTCTTATTTCGGTTACTTTTCGCTTCGTGGCCAGCGTGTGATAAGGTCCATACTAAGGGCTTATTCCCATTTGCATTTAATCTGCTTTGTGAGTCACATTGACACTGGACCACTGAATTGATTCAGGCCGATGTGTAGTTCCCACTATGGAAGCGCATTATTTCATGAATCCCTGTCTTTTTTTGACACGATTGTCGTTCTCACTTGAGTTGTGCTGCTGTCAATCAAATTGTGTCATCAGTGGGGAGGAAGAAGAAGAGCAAGGATTGAGTGGGATAAAAAAAGCAAAGCAAAGCAGCTTATTTATATACCACTTCATATCACGCTATGGGATGTCTAAGCGGTTTACAACTGTGAGCTGATTGCCCCCCAACAAGCTGGGTACTCATTTTAGCAACCTCGGAAGGATGCAGACCTGAGTCGAGCCTCAGCCCTGGCTGGTATTGAACTCGCAACCTTGTGGTCTATGAGTGAGTGGCTGCAGTACAGGCATTTAACCACTGCGCCACCAGAGCCTCCTCCTCCCATCCCTCCTGGACTTTGCCCAAGTTGCTTGGTGTCAGTCAGCACTTTTTGCAAGGAGGTAGAGGTGCCTCCAGACCTTTGCTGGCAAAGGGGGCTTGCAGGTGGAGTTACATCCACCTGCCAGAGGCCAAAGCCCAGAAGCTTCTCATTTTAATTGAAACCTCCCAATTTTGATTGAAACCTCCCAATTTTGCTTATTAAGCCTAACTCTGGGCATCGGTTGTGTCTGGAGTACCCTCCACACTTTGACAAGGGAATGAAAGTCTGGACTGCCCCTCCCAGGAAGGAAGCATGCCTCTGCCTGTGGGGATCTATCCCCAGCATGGAGAAAGGCAACCTCCCTGAAGGAGCCCCCTTGCCAGGGTGTAAGTGGGGGTCCAGGCCCAGCCTTCTCTTCCTGGCAGCCACCTGGGGGGGGGGTTCCTTGGGGGCACCACCTGCCCCTTCTGGAATCCCTCCTCGCCCCAAGAGAAGGGAAGGGCTTTCCTCCTGATGGCAGACAGAGGGTCTGGGGGTCCTTCTGACTTGCAGGGGCTGTGCAAGCCGAGATGGAGGGGAAAAATGCCTCTGGGATTCTGTAACTTACAAGATTTCAGTTAGAATATAATTGAAATATCTCTCTGTCCTCCCCACATCTGTCTAGTCCCCTTCAGTACATCTCTGTGAGCACAAACGATGTTCCCTATTTTTACATTTTTATTTTTAGGAAAACAAATCAAACATCAGGGTTGTAAAATAGATTAATCCCTCAGGATAGAACATGGCTTCTTAAGAAGACATGTGCTTTCTGAGCAGCACTTTCCCATTGTGATAGATCTTCTAAAACTATAAGAAATAACATAATGAATAGCTTTATCCTTGAACTGTTGCTCACATGTATGTATTTTGTATCAGATAATTTGATATATATTTTTAAAAAAAACACAGGCGTTCTTTAACACAGAAAAAAATCTATCTCCTTTTCTTTCACCTTGAGTTTTTTTTCTACTAGAGTGTTTAGGCTTAAAGCATTTTGAAAATAAAGTACAAATATTAATCATGCACAATTCTGATTCCCAATGAATTTTTTTTTGAGAGATGCTAAAGTGTGCCATCTTGTGGTTTACTGAAAAATGCTATAATGCCCTGTCTGAAATCCAAATGCATGAAATGTGGTTTCATGCAACTGAATCATATCGAATGTTGATGTTTGCATTTCAGACCATCATAAGGGTACAGTCCAACAAAATTAAGCAAGTCCTGCTGATTGCAGAGGGAGAGATTTAAACATATTCTCAGTTCTCCCATGAATTAGTAAGCATAAACAAGCTCAGTTTCAGGGGAATTATGTTCCCATTAGAGATTTACTGGTAGGCACAGGTATGTGGCCCCACAGTCTGAATGCAGCTGCCACAGGCATGGATTTTTAAACAATCTTTCAAAAAATATGTTTCTCTCAGCTATGTTTTCCTCCATCTTCACTTGCCCTGTGATGTTCAGAGTTCCTGTCTTACCCATCATCATTATCGTCATCTTGTCTTTCTTTTCAAATCTTGCTTTTGTGTTTAACGTCTGAAAGGCTCCACTGAATATGGCATCTTCACTTCCCCAAGCACTATGGGCCCATATGGGGTAATTTAGGGGCTTCATAGAGAAATCAAGATGCAGAGAGTGGGTAAGGAGGAGAAATAGACATGAAAAAAGGGGTGCATGGGGACATGAGGCAAAAGAAACAGCCCATATCAAGGTGTGTTGCGGGGGAGAGAGCAATTGAGAATGGGAAAGCAAGATAAAGGGCAGGAAAAGAAATGGGGGACCTGCAGGACAGGGCCCTATAGTATGCCCTATATTAGGAGGAATGTTTGATGAAATAAGGACTTTTTAAATAGTCTCTGCAATAGGGGGGGATGTCAGGGGAAGAAAACACCAGTTTTAGTGGTCAATTGACCTCAAGCCCTTCCTTGTCCTTTAACAAACCACTATTTGATTTTTGAAAGGCTAGTTACAGCTACAGCCTTGAAGACACTGATCAGGTTGGCCGCCCAAGCTTCATATGCACATGTGTGTGTGTTTATGCACAGCAAGAAACTAAATCAGCACCACATTTTTGTATGTAATTTGTATACATCTTAAATAAGCCTTGATGTAAACATTTTTTTTTAAATGCCACAATTTAAGAAATATGACCTAGTAGAGATGGGGAAGACTGTGACCAGATAACTTGTGTACCTGTTCAGTCTGCTTGTCCAGGTGCTAACTGCTGATATGCTATTTCAGGGCACCTAACTTTCTCCCATCTTATGTTTAAAATCTTTTAATTCACTTAGGACTAGAGGTCTTTGAAGAGAGGATGCGTTCAGACAGAGGGGTATTCTCTCCATAGTAATAACAACAACTGTACAGAGAATAAATAATAGTTGTCATTATTGTTTTGTTGTTGTTAATTTCTTACCTACTTTTCCCTATGGATTGAGGTGGGAAATAATAACAGAAAACATAATACATCAGTTTAAACAAACAAAAATCCACCAAACAGTGATACTGTTATTAAAGGTTATCACTGTTTGGTGGATTTTTGTTTGAATTTGCTGAATGGCCAACATAGCTACCCCTGCATGCTTCCTGACATGAGTTTAACATCATTTGAAAGAGCATATAATATCTATACATATTAAAATCAATTAATCAGTACTTTATCATTCCTAATTTAAAATTAGTGTGCTACTATCACATTCATAAAGCACAGTTGCCTTGTTACCAGCAAAAATGTAGCATACATTTTTTTCGGCGGGGGGGGGGAGGGAATGGTTCAAGGTAGAGTGTGGTTTTACTGAAACAACAATTTTTTGAAATAATAAAGCTTTCTATAAACACGAAACTAACATCTCAGGGGCCCATTCCAACATCCTGCCCCTTACTCCAAAGTAAGAGCAGAGACCTAAACTGTCTGGAAGGCCTCTTTGCCTGATCAATGTAAAATGCTGCTGCCATGCCTTGGGTGTTGCATTTTACGGAGACTGTTTGGCTGGCAAGTGTGGTAGGAAATGATTGGATGAATGAGACTTTTGTCTTTGAAGCTTCAGAGACTGCAGTGAGTGCTCTAGGTGTATGTGAGCCCTGAAAGCTTCTTACTCCTATCTCATCCTTGATTGGCATGCAGTAAGACCCAGGCGGGGGAAGGAACAAGTCAGCTATCCTTTGTGAATGTGTTAGTAGCCCTACTAATCATTAAAAAAGGATTGGGTGGGGGTGGCTAGTAGAGGTAAGTAAGCCTTCATATCAAACAAGCTTTTGTTCTTATCAAATTTGGCTATCTATCTGTAAACATGGACTGGTACATTTTAGTTAATTAAATTCCTTTCTTTACTTGAGCCTTTTAACACTATATTTTAAAAGTGTTCCTTTAAAAAGATCTGCACACCTTGTGACCACTCCGCCCACCCCCTTACTCACCACCCAGCCAAATGCAGCCCATGTGTCAGGTGTCTCCATGACACTTCCCTTTTGTGCATTACCAGGCAGGCTGCAGATAAAAAAGAAGCTTATTTTATTGAACTTCCAGTTGGCAGCCCTATGAAGCTGCCAAGCTGCTGACCAGAAGCTTATCAGCTCTGTGGATCTGGAATTAAGTAGTGCCCCCCCCCCCTTGAAAACAAGGTTACAGATCTGACTCTTGCATGCGATTGCTAAATAAGGCAAGCAGTTAATAAAATTTTAATTTAAAAATCAATGTTTAGCAGCCGATGGTAGATCATGCTGTCTGTTCGCACTGTACTAATTAAAGTGAGTGTAGCAGTACCTTCCATTGCATGAAATAAAATATAAAAGACACATTCCTAGGCCCACTGGGTTAGTTTAAAAAAAAAACTTTTAAAATATCCTTTCCTAGATCCAGCCAGCATTATGAAAAGATTTATGAGGCCTGACAGCAGTGGTGGCAAATGCTAACTTAGGAAAGGTGCACAAATCAAGTACATAAACAACAGTCAGGAACTCAAAGAAGTATGGTCTTCCATCTATTTGGTTGCCATGTCTGGCAGATAACATCTGGAGGGGATGGGTTGATTGACTCTCCTTCTGACTAGGACAGAAATGGGAATCATGCAATTCCCAGCATTCTTTTATTGGCTGGTGATGTAGTCCAACAACATCTCTGGCCACATAATACCAACCCCTAGTCTAGGAGGTAATTCATGCATCCAGTGAAAGAGGGATAGCATGACTGTCTTGAAGGAGACAGCCAAGAGACCATTCCTAGAGAAGACTTCCTTGGACCTTGAGATTAACAGTCACAACTGTTAAATTATCACAGACACAGCCGTTTGGGATTGGTTCTGAATGGGACGGTTGCCATGCAGTTCCACGCATACATCAACAACACAGTTTTTTGTTATTATTTGCTGTCAAGTCAATTTTGTCTCATGGAAATCCTATGAATGAAAGACCTCTAAGAACCCTAGCCACCAACTGCCCTGCTTAGCTCTAGTAGACTTACTGTGGCTTCCTTGATTGAATCAATCCACCCATAGTGCCATTTCCCTCTTTTTCTACTGCAACTTACCTGAATCCATTTCAGTCTAATTTCAGTCCTGGCTTTGGAACTGAAATGATTCACTCTGCTGTCAGAAAAACTACAGGGGAAGTGTGATCCTGCAGATTCTCCTAGATCTTTCTATGGCTTTCCGTGTCATCAGCTGTAGTGTTCTGCTGAATAACAGAGTCCAGCCTCAGTCCTTTGTTTATCTTTTCAGCCTAGGAAGAATCCAGCCTGTATTTTGAGCAGATGTTGTTGGACTAGCATTTTGTAATATTAGCTGTGCTGGCGAGGGCTACTATGAGTTATAGTTGAACAACATTTGGAGGGGCCCCAGATTTCCACCCTTGGTTTGGAGCCTTGGATCTAAATCCCATACTTAGAGCAGTCCACATGAAAACAATGAGACTCAGGGCCTTTGCAGACTGCCAGAAATAGTGCAAATTGAGTCCACTTTAAGAGTTAGGGTTAGGGAATCATGGGAACTGTATTTTATTGTGGCACCAGAGCTCTCTGACAGAGAAGGCTCAATTTCTGGCAGTCTGCAAAGGCCCTTAGAAGATTATCGCATCATGATATAAAGCGTCTTACCTGAGCCAGCTTAAAATTAGAAGTGGATGGTATCCTGATATTATCAGATGCATTTAGCCACTGAAATCACTGCCCAGGTGCAGCCCGGCTCCATTGCCACTCAGAGGGGTGCTCTGGCAGCCATTTTTTCAAGCTGGAAAACTCCCAGCTTTGAAAAGAGGTGCAAGGAGCGCCCCTTCGAGAGGCGATGGAGCTGGGCTACACCTGGGCAACAATTTTGGTGGCTAAATGTGTCTGATAATATCAGGATGCCACCCGCTTCTAATTTTAAGCCAGCTCAGGTAAGCTTTTTATCATGATGTGATAGTCTCCTTAAACAAGTTGTGATTAACATTTTAGTGGGAGTCCTCTGGGTACGACTAACATTGAATTTAGCCCCTGCTGTATGTAATCCTGTTCCATTATTACCAAGCCTGAATGGACAATCAACTGAATGGACAAAACGTCTGTTGTTCCTGTCCCACAATGCCACAAACCTGCTGTGTTCTGCTTTCAGTACAGTCTTGCCTCCACATTCACAGATTCTTTATCCATGGATTCAACCATCCATGGCTATACAGTTGCCCCTCTGTTTTTGTGGGGGATCCGTTCTGGACCCCCTCCCCCATAAAAACATAAAACTGCAAATGTTCAAGCCCCATAGGCTTGAATGGGGGTGCACCATGGGCATGCACCCCTTTTTATCCCCCTCCATTTCCTGCCCATGAACAGGTGAGGGACATGGACTCGAAGTTCACGAAAATGGAAGGGCAACTTTGTGCATGTGTGATTTGCAAGCCACCATTTTCGCAAAGGGGTCCGGAACAAATTGGAAGGGGCTACTGTGTGTGTGTGTGTGTGTGTGTGTGTGTGTGTATGTGTATATATATATATATATATATATATATATATATACACATACACACACACACACACACAGTAGCCCCTTCCAATTTGTTCCGGACCCCTTTGCGAAAATGGCGGCTTGCAAATATTTGAGCCCCATTGAAAATAATGGTGCACAGGGCCGGGGCACATGCCACCATTTTATCCCTCCCCACTTGTCTCGCCTGCAAAGAGTGAGACTGCAGACTCAAAGTTTGTGAATGGGGAGGGACAATTGTATTCCAAAAAGCAAACCTTGATTTTGCTATTCTATATTTACTGTTGTTGTGTGTCTTTAAGTCATTTCTTGAAGGCACACAATTCTATCTGCCCCTGGAGGAAGCCGCGGAGGCGGCTAGCGGCAGCAACAGAGCCCAGGAGGACTCAAAAGGAGGGCTCACAAGGCCCGCCCAATTCCACCTGCCCCTGGAGGAAGCCGCGGAAGCGGCTAGCGGCAGCGGCGAAGCCCAGGAGGACTCAGGAGGGCTCAAAAGGCCCTCCCAATTCCACCTGCCCCTGGAGGAAGCCGCAGAGGTGGCTAGCGGCAGCGGCGGAGCCCAGGAAGGCTCAGGAGGGCTCAAAAGGCCTGCCCAATTCCACCTTCCCCTGGAGGAAGCTGCGGAAGCGGCTACTGCCAGAGACTAAGGGGGGTTGCAGACTGCCAGAAATAGTGCAAATTGAGTCCACTTTTAGGGTTAGGGTTAGGGTTAGGGAATCATGGGAACTGTATTTTATCGTGGCACCAGAGCTCTCTGACAGAGAAGACTCAATGTCTCAGAAAAAAACCAATTCCCATGATTCCCTAGCACTAACCCTAACCCTAAAAGTGGACTCAATTTGCACTATTTCTGGCAGTCTGCAACCCCCCTAAGATGTTTGGATTGGGGCACTCTGAGCTGTGCACTCAGGGGTTTATAAGACATTTAATCAGATGCAGGGCAGCGGGGGGAGAGCTGATAGAGGACTCTTTGGGAGTGGCAATTGAAGTGGTGCGGGGCAGAGGGAGATATGGTGAGAACAGAGTGGTATCTTGTTACAAAAGAAGACGGGTTCGATGTATAAAAGCAATCCTGCCTTCAGACCACTCTGTTGCCCAAAGTAAGCTGGGGAGTTCAATAACCTTGCCACGGAACCTTACCTTGTTCCTTTGTAATGCCAGGTTGGTGAAAAATAAAACACATATCATCCATGATCTCCTCATGGATGAAGAAGCCGACCTGGCATGTTTTACGGAAACCTGGCTGGGGGAGGACAGCACCATCACTTGGAATCAAACTCTCCCAGCCGGGTATTCTGTGTATGAGCAGGTAAGGGAAAGTGGGCGGGGGGGGGGGGGAGTTATGGCTCTGGTTCGCAAAGACAATCTCTCTCTGACCAGGATACCTATCTGGAAAACAGACCACTTTGAGATTATGTACTTGAGCCTGAAAACCAGGGATAATATAGGGATTCTGTTGGTATACCATCCACCCTGTTGCCTAACAGACTCCCTATCTGAGCTGACGCAGCTGGTTTCAGAGTTGCTGCTGGAATCGCCCAGACTTTTAGTTCTGGGTGACTTCAACATTCCACTCGAGACCAGTCTAACAGGTGCGGCTCAGCAGTTCATGGATTCCATGATGGACATGGGCCTATTCCAATTGGTTTTCGGACCTACGCACTCGGCAGGTTATACTCTCGATGCGGTTTTTAGTACGGAACAGGCATATCCGTGGGTGGAGGTAATAAATACCTCCTCACTGTCATAGACGGATCATTCCCTGGTCAAAGTTGAACTAAGAGCCATTGCCCACCCCACCGGGGGTGGAGAGCCTATTAAAATGGTCCGCCCTCAGAGGCTAATGGAGCCAATTGGATTCCAGAAAGCCTTGGAGGGTTCCTTGGTTGTTAAAGCCGATGACCCTGTCGAAGCTCTGGTGAATATCTGGAACACTGATCTCTCCAGAGCTATCGACACGATCGCTCCAAAGCATCCTTTCCAACCTGCTCCAAACCGTCAACCCTGGTTCACAGAAGAACTTAGGAAAATGAAGTGGTTTGGACAATGACTAGAGTGCACCTGGTGGAAAACTCGACTCTTAACTGATAAGACTCGTCATAGGAACTTTCTTCATTCCTATTGAGAGGCAATACAGGCAGTGAAGAAGTCTTTCTCCTCTGCACGTATTGCGCCTGCAGAATCTCATCCAGAAGAACTGTTTAGGGTGGTAGGGGAACTGACAGAGGCTCCGCCTGGGCAGAACCCATTACTTAACCCAACAACAGCCTGCTGTGACACTTTTAACAACTATTTCACAGATAAAATCTCTCAGATAAGAGCCGACTTAGATACTGGGATTATAACAGAAGTGACTGATGAGGTGTCCAGTGAACCCGTTTGTGAGATTAGACTGGATCAGTTCGAGTTGGTGAGTACCAATGACGTGGACAAGATCCTGGGGAAAATGAGGAAGACGACGTGTTCCCTCAATCCCTGCCCATCTTGGCTGGTCGTCCAGGGGGGGTGATGCCTTGATGGCCTTTCTTAAGAGGGTCATCAATGCATCCCTTAAGGAAGGAACTGTTCCATCAAGTCTAAAGGAGACGGTCGTTAGACCACTCCTGAAGAAACCTTACCTGGACCCCCTGGATTTGAAAAATTACAGACCAGTCTCACATTTACTATTCTTGAGCAAGGTGATCGAGTGAGCCGTTGCTTTTCAACTCCAAGCAATCTTGGATGAACCTGATTTTCTAGATCCATTTCAAACCGGCTTCAGACCTGGATATAGGGTGGAAGCAGCCATGGTCGCTCTGGTAGATGACCTGCATCTTAGCTCTGACAGGGGAAGCGTGACTCAGTTGGTGCTTTTAGACCTCTCAGCGGCTTTCGATGCAGTAGATCATGGCATCCTTCTGGTCCGCCTGAGGGAGCTGGGAGTGGGAGGCACTGTGCTTCAGTGGGTCCGCTCATTTCTCTCAGGCAGGTTCCAGAGGGTGGCACTCGGGGACAGCTGCTCCTCAAAACCGGAGCTAAAATGTGGTGTTCCACAGGCGCCATCCTGTCCCCGATGTTGTTTAACATCTATATGAAACCGCTGGGAGAGATCATCAGGAGACATGGAGCAGGGTGTTATCAATATGTTGATGACACCCAAATATTCTGCTCCATGTCTCAGTCAGCTGCCATGACGGCAGATGGCGGTTCAATGTCTCGAAGCAGTAATGGACTGTATGAGGAAAAACCGACTCAAGCTGAATCCAGACAAAACAGAGGTACTTACAGTGGGAGCCCCCAAACCAGGTATTGGGTTGCGACCTCCAGTCCTGGATGGGGTCACGCTCTCTGTTAAGGACTGTGTCCACAGTCTGGGGGTGCTCCTAGACTCATCGCTTCACATGACAGATCAGGTGAATGCGACAGTTAGGAGCACCTGCTATCAGCTTCGGCTGATATGCCAGCTGCGCCCATTCGTGGAAGTAAGGGATCTAGAAACTGTAGTACATGCAATGGTAACCTCACGACTCGACTTCTGTAATACACTCTACATGGGGCTACCCTTATACCTAACTCAGAAACTGCAATTAGTACAAAATATGGCAGCCAGGCTGATCACCGGAACATCTAGGAGTGATCATATTACACCTATTTTAAGATCTCTTCACTGGCTGCCCATTAGTTTCCAAGCACAGTATAAGGTGTTGGTGATGACCTTTAAAGCCCTACATGGCCTGGGCCTAACTTACCTTAAGGATCGCCTTCTCCCATATAATCCGTCCCGCGCCCTCAGGTCCTCTGGGAGGAAGCTTCTTCAACCGACAAGAACTAGATTGACGGCGACCTCCCAGAGGACATTTTCTGCTACCGCTCCCAGACTCTGGAGCACCTTGCCAGAAGAGATCCATCAGATAACTAACTTAGATGGCTTTTAAAAAGCCATCAAGATGGATCTCTTCCGGCAGGCCTATGCGAAATAGAATCACCTTTAAATTTGGTCTCTCCCCACAAGATGCTCTCCTTTTCTAGCTGTAAGCTGCCTTGATTGCTTGATTGTATTTAATGAGACTTGAGCATCCATGGATTTTGGTATCCACAGAGGTCCAGGAACCAAACCCCAGTGGATACCAAGGGCCTAGTGTATTTGTGGCATGGCACAGTAGTCACCTATATGATACAATGTGGGGAGCACTGGGGGTGCTCAGGAAGAACTACTGGGTGAGCTGCCATTATTACCTCCCTCCCAGACTCTGCTGTCTGAAGCAGAGATCTGCCTAAGAGCAGATCCAGCCCTGACAGAATGGGTTGAATCTGTTATAGGATAGGAAAGTGATTCTATCAAAAAAACAACAACAACTTGATACAACTCTAATGAGGTGATAAATAGAAATAAAAATAAAAAAGACAGAGGGCCCACACACAAACAAGAATCCCACATGGCTTGTATTCCCCCGTCATCATGCATTACTCAGTCACAGCCAGCCAGCCAGCCACCTACAAAGAATTGTGTATCCTAAGTTCTAACTCAGTATAGTTGCTGGTGGAAACCATAGCAACAGTTAGAAGCTTATCGCATGCCCAAATAAGCCGGCTTACTTTCTTCCAGGATACTACCAGATATTATCATACATAAATTGCCACCGTTTTAACCGTAATGCCGCCGGCCAAATACAGCCTGGATCAGACTTGGGTTGAAGCCACGTTCAGCCACCAAATTTCAGAAGTCAAAATTTCCAATTTCAAAAAAATGTGAGTCTGACCCAGCCGGCAGCTAAATTGGCAACAATTTACATAGGATAACATGTGGGGGTATCCAGGAAGAAGATTGAAGCCGGCAAAGGTAAACTGGCTTATTTGGGCATGCAATAAACTCCTTAGTTGAGATTTCAGTCCCTTTCTCTTTCCCTGATTTAATCCTGTTCAGCTGATTTAAGGTTAGTTAGCCTCTACACACCTGGTTCAGGATGTGTATTTGGTCTGGATGGGCTAGAAGAGAAGGAAAAGAGAACACAAAGCATAGGTAGACACATCTTTCCATGGTGCCCTGGTGGCGCAGTGGTTAAATGCCTGTACTGCAGCCACTCACTCATAGACCACAAGGTTGCGAGTTCAATACTAGCCAGGGCTCAGGCTAGACTCAGGCCTGCATGCTTCTGAGGTCGCTAAAATGAGTACCCAACTGTTGGGGGGCAATGAGCTTACAGTTGTAAACCACTTAGACATCCCATAGTGTGGTATGAAGCGGTCTATAAATGAAGCTGCTTTACCTATGGAGAATACACATTCAGTCCTCCTGAGACATGGGTTCTAGACCCACCCAGGGTGGTTAAGGCTCTGTTGTACCTGTGGAGGTCATGCACAAAATCCTTCTGGGACACAGGTTCTAGACTCACTCAGGATGCTTATGGTCTGTTGATAAGGATCTAAATGTGGCTCCAAAAGACACAAGAAGGACAGCCACAGAATCTGGAAGTTGTCCCCAATAAGTAACTTTTCTAAGTTTGGTGATTAGGAAGCAGAATAGGGGAGGTCTAGTGCTGGTAGGGAGATGGTGGGGCATACTCCCCACTTTCTTTTTTCATATCAGCAAATACACACAGAGTTTGGGACTCAGCCCTCAGTGTCTTGAACTGTACTTGTATAACATCTTGCAAGCTTCCCAGTAGCAGAGTCCTCCAAAAGAGACCCGTGTAGGAGAGGATGAGCTGTCATCTGTTAAGTGGCTCTTTGTCTTTTGACTCAGCACTGAATTGGAATTTGGAAGCCTCATTTTTAGATGAGAAACAGGATTCAGTTCCTGACCATCTGGGGCTATTTAATATTCCATGATGCTTTTCATAAGAGTAGTGGGAGGTGTCTTAGCAAAATGCCAGTGTGGCTAACTACCTCTCTGCCTACTTAAAACTTTCCATGTTTTTAAAATAAAATGTGTGTGCATTTTAGTGGCCCATGTAAACGACTATAAATGGTGCAAAGGATTTTTGCATTTTTGTCTCCAAAAATGAAGTCATGTGAAATTTATACTTTTATACTGGTCAATGACCGAATAAAATTATTACGAAGTCATGTGAAAATATATATTCAAATAACTGTTACTGCTGTTATTGTGAGCAGAGCTGACAAAGTAACAGGACTGAGAGAAATCTCTCTGAGCTCCAGTGCTAGCTAAGGAGATTACTGTTCTTAAACTGCAATTACACCTGGAAAATAGTGTCTTTGGTGATACTTATCACACAATGCCACCTCCAACCCATACCTGCTTCACCCCCCAAACCCCAGTTAGGGTGTCCCTTTTCACTGATGAGGGAAATCCATGAATGAGCTGTCAATAGCGCAAATGCCAAGGTGCAAAATGTTGCTGCCAGGGAAGTTGTGTTATTGCCAGTCATGTGGTGCCAGTGTCCACTCCTCTCCCTCACTATGCCCAAACATCCCAATTACCCACCACCCATCTCTTTCTTTCTTTCTTTCTTTCTTTCTTTCTTTCTAAAACTTTTTAAAAACTGACTGCTGTGCCAGATCTCTGGAACTGTGTGAATTAATTAAAAAACCATAAACAAAATGAGGCAGAGAAGTGAGGTTAAAGGGGATTCAGGACCACAGCCACCCCAGTCATGCCATTTCAAAGACTTGCAATATCTGAATGCAGCATGTTTTCATCCCCTCCCTCCAAACGGATTGCTGTGAAAACTGGGCTGGTGTGGTAAAGTGAATTTGATAATACTGGGTTGGATTGATCAATGGTCTAAAACTTCATACAAGGCAGCTTCTTACAAATCATGTTGCTCTGCTTAGTGGTTTGGCAGCTAACAAGGAATGCTAATAAATGGACTCAGCTGAGCCCTAGCTTGGAATGCAGGTCAGGGTGACCTGCTCAGGTGTAAGCTGAAAACAACAGTGTTCTGAATAGGAAAAGAGTGCCTGTCTGGAACAGAAATAAGAAGAGTTGACTGTCAAAAGATAGAAGACAGATAACCTGTTTGCTTTTGCTGGTTTTAAACTGATCACATTTATATCAATGTATATACAAAAGACTCATTATCAGTTATTTTAGGTATTTACAATGTAATAAACATTATCAGAAGGAAAGTCCATCTTTAATGTATTTTATCAAGCTGCAACCTTATATTTAAGTGCCTGGGAATAATCTCCTTTCAATTTAGGGGGACTTACTTCAGAGTAGGATGTATTTTTGTGGGTTGACAATAATAGTGATCTATATTCAAGAGTTTCCAATTGTTTTATAAACAAACCGGAACATAGAAAATAGGAGGAAGTATCACATTTTTTAAAAAAAGTGGAGCAGATGAAGGGGATAAATAAAATAAGGGTTGTTCTCCTCACACTGAATTCAACAGATGCAAATCAAGCCTAAATCTGGAAGACAGAGATGGACACATCCGTAATTGAATACAATGCAATGTCTACAGCCAAAGGCATTCACCCATTCATACAAGTCTATAAATGCGCTCCAGATATCTTGATATAAACTTGCCCACAGTTAAATAAACATATATAAGATTGAACTACCATTCCTTATTTCACAACCAAATAAGCCTCAAAAGAAAAGAAAAAAGCACTCAGTGTGTATTTAACTCCAAAGTTTACCAGTTCAAATTTGTGCCCACTGACTAAAGTTCAGTTTTGAATCTGACCACAGAAAGAGAAAGAGGCTCTTATCTTTGTATCTAGTTTGCAAGAACAAACTTTGGAGGGATGTCTACTGCTTTGAGAGACTAGGATTATTTGTTAATTAAAATACTTCTAATTTTCCCTGTATCAACAGATTCTGGGATGGGATACAATTGATAAAACAATATAACATAAAAACCATAAAACACTCTAAAATAAATTGCAGTTGAACCTCTAAGCTCGATAGAGAAACTTCAAGGAATTTTGTTCGACTTTGAAAAAGTTTCTGGAATAAAGATAAATAAAGAAAAGACAATAATGCTTACAAAGAATATGACAAAGGAAGAAGAGATTAAACTACAGCTTTTATCAGGATTCAAAGTTGAGAGGAAAATTAAGTATTTGGGAATTTGGATTACAAGGAGGAATCCTGATTTATTTGAAAATAACTATGAAAGACTATGGAAGGAAATTAAAGAAGATCTTAACAAATGGACAAAATTAAATTTATCATTGTTGGGAAAAATAGAGACAATTAAAATGATGATACTACCTAAGATGAACTTTTTGTTTCAAAATATTCCAGTGCTTTTAAATGATAAACCATTTATACAATGGAAGAAAGATCTTGTAAAATTCATCTGGTCAGGTAAAAAATCTAGGATAAAGTGGAAGACACTGATTGATAAGAAGAAAAATGGAGGTTGTAACTTACCAGATCTAAAGACTTATTATTATGCAAATGCATTAACTTGGATCACGGATTGGGTAAAACTAGAAAATGATAGAACACTTGCCTTAGAAGGATTTAATCTGAGATTTGGTTGGCACGCATACATGTGGTATAATAAGACAAAAGTGCATAAAGAATTTGAGCATCATTATGTCAGAAGATCATTGATAAGGATTTGGTTATATTGTAAGGAAAAATTCTACAGAAAACTACTTTTATGGGTGTCACCACAAGAAGCCTTTTTTGGAAGATGGCAAGAAGTATCTAAATGGTTGAGATATCGAGATATTTTGAGCAAAACAAGGAGTGGAAGCTATGAATTAAAGCCTTTAAAGAATTTGAAAGAATTGGATAAAAAATTACAATGGTTTCCATATAAACAGCTAATGGACAGATTCAAAGCAGATGATAAGAAACTGGGATTTGAAGAGACAGACACCGAATTGGACAAAGTGATTAAGCAAAATGGAAAAAAACTAACTTCCAAATATTATGAGACTTTACAAACAATAGATTTGGAACAAGACTTAGTAAAAGATACGATGATTAGATGGGCCAAGGATATTGGTAGGGACATTGATTTGGAAAGTTGGGAGTGGGCAAGAATGAAGACACAAAAATTTACTAAATGTCAAGACTTGAAAGAAAACTATTTAAAAATGGAGCAACGTTGGTACCTCACCCCAGCGAAATTAGCAAAAATTTGCAGGAATGGTAATAACAGATGTTGGAAGTGTAAGCAAACTACAGGGTGTTGGCTACATGTATGGTGGAATTGTGACAAAGTCAGGAAGTATTGGACAACTGTTCATAAGGTAATTTGTGAAATATTTAAAATAAGATATGACATGTTACCAGAAATATATCTGTTGAACATGACAAATAAGATCCCAGTAAAAATGGAAAGGAAATATGGAAGGATATTATTGTATATGATAACTTCAGCTCGGATTACATTAGCAAAAAAATGGAAGCTAGCAGAAGTGCCCTCAACCAGTGAGTGGACTACAAGACTTATTGAAATGATGAGTATGGACATACTCACAGCCAGACTGGACAAACAAAATGTAGAGAGTACTGAACAAGACTGGACTCCGATACTGCAATACTGTAAGAGAGAAAATTTAATTGAATAGAGATATAGACTGATGGGATACCCTAAATTAGTAAACTGACTAAATAATAGGTGAAACGTGACTATTAAAGATCAAGATAATTAAAGCTATTGTTATAACACACAGTGGATTCAATATTTAAAATTGCATATATATGAAGACAATGAGTGAACACTAAACTAAGGTTGAGTACAAACTGGAGATACTTTGGAAGTCAATTGTAAATATTTGTATTTAATTATTGAAAAAGAAATTAATATGTTAACTTTATAGAGATGTATGAATAGTATATGTTAATAAAATATAAATTATAAAAAAAATTGCAGTCATCATGATCATTATCATCATCATCAGCAGCATAGAATAAACATTAATAGCTCAAACTAATCTGAATGGCACTTCACTCAGGCGGCATCTATACTGCAGAATTAATGCAGTTTGACACTACTTTAATTGCCATGGCTCAGTGCTATGGATTTCTGGGATTTGTAGTCTGTGTGATATTTAGCTTTCTCTCTCAGAAAGCTCTGGTGCCACAGCAAACTACAGAGCCCATGATTCTATAGGATGGAGCCATGATAGATAAAAGAAAGTCAAACTGCATTAATACTGCAGTGTGGAGCAAAACAAACACCTTTCTTAACAGCCAAGTTGTGTCAGCACACTCCATAACTGAGGCGCTACAACAGAGAACACCTACAACACCTCCACATAACTTGTGGCTCAAAATAGTGAGATAAGGACATAAGTTCCCTTTGCAGATCTTAATGTTCAGAAAGATATATAGAAGGACAAAGTGTTCTTCTAAATCAGGGGTCCTCAAACTTTTTGAGCTGGGGGCCGGTTCGCTGTCCCTCAGACCATTGGAGGGCCAGAGTAAAAAAACAAAACAAAACCAAAAAAACATGACCTTGAGCAAGTCACACCCTCTCAGCCTCAGCCTCTCAGTTATCCCAGAGGATAACCATGGCAACTCTCCTCTGAATAAACTTGCCAAGAAAACCCCCATGATAGGGGTCACCACAAGTTAGAAATGACTCCAAGGCACTGGATTACCCTGGGCAGGTCACACTCTCTCAGCCTCAGACGATAACCATGGCAACTCTCCTCTGAAGAAACTTGCCAAGAAAACCCCCATGATAGGGTCAAAATAAGCCGGAAATGACTCGAAGGCACTGGATTACCTGGTCAGGCCACACTCTCTCAGCCACAGATGGTAATGGAAACCCTCCTCTGGAGAAGCTTGCCAAACAAACCCCCATGATAGGGTCAAAATAAGCCAGAAATGACTCAAAGGCACTGGATTACCCTGGTCAGGCCACACTCTCTCAGCCCCAAATGGTAATGGAAACCCTCCTCTGGAAAAACTTGCCAAGCAAACCCCCATGATAGGGTTAAATTAGCCAGAAATGACTCGAAGGCACTGGATTACCTGGTCAGGCCACACTCTCTCAGCCCCAAATGGTAATAGAAACCCTCCTCTGGAGAAACTTGCCAAGCAAACCCCCATGATAGGGTCAAAATAAGCCGGAAATGACTCCAAGGCACTGGATTACCCTGGTCAGGCCACACACTCTCAGCCCCAGATGGTAATGGAAACCCTCCTCTGGAGAAACTTGCCAAGCAAACCCCCATGATAGGGGGGAGAAAAATGTAAAACACAGGGATCAAGGAGGGAAAACAATGTACTAAAGGACGGTATCTGGCCTCCCTCTTTGTCCCTCTGCCCGCCCAAAAATGCACATACTTTTCTCAGCGGTGCAGCCATGCTCTTCAGCAACCTCAGTTAACATCCAACAGTGAGGGAACCGAAAAAATGCGAGTCCGTCGCTCATATATGTCCCCCAGCATCTCACGGATTGTCACCAAAATGCTTCCCCCTTGCTACCTGCTTCATGCACAAAGAGTTCCGTGCCATTTTTCCATTCTCTCCAATAGCAGCTTTCCAATGGAACGGCTAAGGCTGAGGAAAAAGAGCCGCCCGCCAATCAACAGCGACCTTCTCCCAGAGGCTGCTCCAATTGGTTGAGACCTCAAGAAGGGGCATGGCTTCCTCATAAAAGCCGCTCTTATGAGGAAGCCATGCCCCTTCTCAAAATACCCGGCAGCCCACGGGCTGGATAAATGGCCTCGGTGGGCTGGGTCCGGCCCACGGGCCATAGTTTGAGGACCCCTGTTCTAAATAGCAAGGTCCCAAGCTGCTTGGGGCTTTAAATGTCATTGCTGATGTTATCACAAGAGAGGTAGGGGAGTGCAGTAGAGATTAAAGTAGTAGTCCCCAATGACCCATGAAATCCAATGGGTCATTCTTTCTCAGCCTGACCTACCTCACAAGGTTGTTCTGAGAATAAACCAGGAAAGGAGAGAGCCATTTACTTTGCCTTGAGCTCACTGACAGAAAGGAAGAATATAAATGTAATAAATAAATGACTTAAATCTTGAGTGGGAAGGACGGAACAATGATGAGAAAGGGATGGGACGTCCCTTGTGTGATAATCCCCTCTTTCTCCTACTGTCTACTTTTCCAAGCATTATAGTCTTTCTAGTGAGTCATGCCTGTTAATAGCCATTGTGTACTCAGTCTAGGCTTACTCAAATAAGATTCAGTGATGAGCAGCAGCAACGATGGACTTGGTGTAAAGAATATGTTTTTCAGTCTTTAATTTATTAGCAGCACAACAATGGGCAAAATCCAGCACTGGACCACTGGACTTTTCTTTCCCTTCCCATCAGAAGAGTTCTCCCCATCATATGCCTCTGTAAATCTACTTTACAGGATCCCTCAATGATCTGGAGCAGATTTTGAGGGCATGTGAGGAGTGGGCTGTGATGGGGGCTAAAGAAGGGAAATGTGCTGGAGGAAGCCATTCTGTTGGAAGAAGGGGTCAGGTGGTTATGCAACCCATTGATCTTGCCAGCAAAAGAACTGTGTCATAAGACCTACCTCCATTACTGCAACTAACTGTGGAAAGGCATATGTTGATGTTGTTGCTATGTACCTTGAAATCATTTGCTACTCCTGGTGACCCTACTCGTGGGGTTTGCTTGGCAAGCTCTGTTCAGAGGGGGTTTGCCATTGCCATCCTCTGAGGCTGAGAGAGTGTGCTTACCAAAGGTCACCCAATGGGTTTTTATGGCCAAGCTCGGATTTGAACCCTGTTCTCTAGAGTCATCATCTGACACTCAAACCGCTACTACACTATGCTGGCTCTCGGAAAGGCATGTAGAGAGACCAAAGTCCACCGCAATGAATCTGTGTGCTAGTAAAAGGAGACTTTCTAAAAGGAAGATGAAATTCCCCAGCCCTTTTTCTTCCTTCGTGAAAGAATCTGCATTGTCTCACAGAAGACTCCATCTTTAACTGGGTCATTCTGTCTGTTTTCTGATATATGGCTAGGTTATTCTCATCATATCCAGTATTAAATTAGTCATGAGCATTTTCTGTCTTTTCTTTTCCAGCTATTCCAAAATATATTAAATAGACCTCAAACTTTCAAAATTGTTTGTAATAAGTGACTTAAAGTTACCCATCAGCTCCTTATTTAGCTTCAAGAGAAACAATTTATTAATTTTGTCAGGTGGTTCCCCCCTGCCCTAAAGTCACAGGCATACAGCATTATGTTATCACTTCATTCTTATTTATTAGAAGTTATGAGGATAGGTCACTCGAACTCATATTTTAAGTCAGGAAACTCAGGAAGGATCCTAGCCATACAGAGATTCACTAGGAAAACTGGTTCAGACAAGTTATTATTTTTCTTCAATGTCAGATATTGCTTTTGGCTCCAGGAAGTTTGAATGGCTAATGTTAATTGAAGACATCTGTATGAGGTACATTGTTCATATACAAAGGTTATATACCATGTCTCTGCAGACTAGGACCTAAGTCCAATTGCTAGTCCTAACTAAAGTGGACCCATTGAATCAATGTGAAATACATTTAGCAATTGATAGCAGTGGGCTTACTCTGATTAAGACTAGCAATTTAATTTAGACCCAGATCTCATGATCTTTCAATTTTTTATCATCTCCTTCCTTAATCTAGGAGCCTGACCCGTCTGGGTATCCCACCACTCTTTCCTTCATTTGATCTCTAATAGTGTCTGAAATGTTTAGCTAGGAAAAGGGAATACCGATGGGGACGTGGCTGCATTCTCTGAGTACCCCAAACTCTCCCACATAGAAAGGACAAAGGCTGTTATCTTTGCTGTCCCAGAAAGAAAGCCAGGATTTACAGATGGTTAGATTTCCTAAGAGAAATCTTTTTCACTCTAAGAAGTGTGACCAATTACCTGGAACATTTAAAGAATTCAATAATAGCAAAAACTATACTCTTCCATTTTCGGTACTCTGGATCTAATAGTATATATATATGCAAAGAGATACAAAATACTCAGGGAACCTGCAGATTTTTTTTAAAATTAGCAATTTTTTGTTAAACAAGATGCAGGCTGTATTGATCTCTTCTGTTGGAAGACTAATGCCATGTCCACATAGTTCAGAATACTCTGGGAACAGCCTGGAGTATTCTGGCCCTGTAGCTGGCCCATTGTCCCCCCCCCCCCCCATTACCTGGCACTTCAGAGCAGCACTGGGTGGATGTTTGCATACTCCTCCCAATGTGCCATCTGCTGCTGTTGTGAGTTGCTCCCTCTGAGGCTGAATGATGTGTCCAGCGTTGATCACATACCTGGGTGCCCCATTCTGACCTTAGAGGGAGCAACTTGTGTCAGTGGCACAGCATGATGTGTTACAAAGAGCCAACCATGCGTTGCTCTGGAAGCCTCTGGATTTTCATGGAAGATCTGGAGCAAAAGGTGAGTTTTTAAAATCCATGTTAAGGGTGGTATACCGCAGGTTCAGCGTTGTACATTGAACAGTTCACATCAAGATTGGGCATTGGGCACTGTGCCATCTGTACTAATCACTATGAGGACAGGGGGAAGATGTGTTATTTGGCCCATACTATGTGGACACAGCCTAAATTTATCAAACACAATATAGTCCTACTTATGTCCACCCAAAAGTCAGCTCCACTTGGTCACTGGAGCTTACTCATAAGTAAGTGGTATAGCATTGTATCCCAAATGTAACAACATTTGTAAGAAAACTTATCAAGTGGGATTTGGTAAATATTCTTATTATAATTCTTGTTATTATTATTCTAGTGATTTTTATCTCTACTCACAAATAAATCCCATTCAATCCAATGAGATTTATATCCAGCTAACTAGCATGGTGTAGTGGTTTGCGTTTGATTATGACCCTGGAGATCAGCCACATAAACCCACTGAGTGACCTTGGGTGAATCACACATTCTCAGCATCATAGCAGGGTCACCATAAATCAGAAATGACTTGAAGGCACACAGCAACAGCAACAACAAGACTAGTGTTTATAACTGCAACCTTATTATCAGGAAAAATGCTACAGGATGGCAATGCAAAGGTATCTATCTCCTTGGAATTTTGTAAGAGCTTTAGAACAAATCATAGAAGATGCACATTATCAGGGCAATTTTTATATATTCTGGTGATGTGATAGAGTCAGCATTATAGAGCCTTGTTACAAATATATCTAATTAGTGTGTTAGTGTGAGTGTTCTATAGCATTTTCGACTATCTGTATATGCAATATGACTTGTCCATTAAGTTAAGTCCATTAACTTTGTTACATGTGTTGACACTCAACAACATTCTTTCTAAATACTGGAAGCCAAGATTTCATCCCAAACTGGGGAAATATTTATTATAATTAAATTATATAAAACACAAACACACACAAACTAGAAGTAAAAAGTTTTCTAAGTAACTAAATATCATGATTATGGTCTGTGCTCCCTAGCTAATTTTTGTGTTGACTATTTCACATCTCTACAACCTGCATGCACTCAGCTCCATTGTGATTTTACATATCCACTTTTCCATGGCCTTGCTCTCATGGAAGAACTGTACCTACCATTCATGAAGAGAAAACGTTCTGTCCTGAACTCTCTAGCACAATTGTACATTTGAGAAAGAAGAACACTATTTCTATTCAGAGAGATTAAAGTTGTTATTCTGAATTCTGAAGTGTTTACATGGAGCTTCAGATGACACGTGACACTGCCATATTCATTTTTCTAAACTTATGCCAGGCCCAATAATGTGAAAAGTGAGGGACTGGTTTCTAGAACAAAGGGAGCATGCAGGTGGGCTGCTACACTCTCCCTTGGTGGATTATCTGTAGCTTCTCTTCCAAAGTCACTTTCCCCTTAAATCAGTTAAACACTGACGATAGAAATAAGCATGGCTTGGTGACAGGGCTGAACTAAACTATCTTGCCACCTAAGGTGAAGGACAGGATGGTGTCTTCTCCTGTTCTATGTACAAGAATCCACAAGACTGACTGTTTATATATTCCATTTTTTGAACATCTGTAGGATCCGTAGGTTTTTGATTGTTGAGACTGCCCATCTGTTTGTCCAGGATTTGGTTATTTCATAGCTGGACTATTGTAATAACCTACTGGCAGGTTTGTCTTCCTGTTCTCTTATTCCTCTGGTATTAATCCAGAACAGTGTTGTTCAAGTTGTTTTAAATCCCCCGAAATACTCAGATGTCTCTCCCTGTCATAGATCATTCCACTGGCTACCATTTCAGGCCAGGGCTCTTCATAGGCTTTTGGTCCTGGTATTTAAAGCCCTGGGCTTTAACCTCCCCCAGTCCCTGGCAACTCAGCTACATGATATGTACCATTTAGGAATTTCAGATCTACAGGCAAAGGATTATTGTCAATTCCACCAACATGTACAATTCTTTTGCCTTTCAGGATCTGGGTCTACATTTGTGCAACAGTCTTCCTTTGCACTTCTGGCTGAAAGAGGATCTTACCCACTTTCGTAAAGAGTTGAAGATTCACTGGATTAAGCTACTGAGAGTGTCTAATGTGCCAAGATGGGTAGTGACTGGTGGGGTGGTGAGGATTTTGTTTTTACTATAGTGTTGTGTTTTACTGCTTCATTTTTGATTATATGTGTCTAATGTTCCACCCTTTGGTGAAAAGAGTGTTATAAATAAATGTTGTTGTTATTATTAATCAGTACAGAAGATGGGAAGCACCTCCTAACTGCAACTTGAAAGTGTTACAGTCCACCTGATTGCTTCAGACCTCCACATTTGTTTTGCTGCATCTGTAGATCAAGCATGATCTTTGAAAATGCTGAGGAATGCCTTTATTTGAATTGATGCTGTTGGGAGGAAATTCTTCCTGCATGGAAATAGAAACAGGATACTAAGGAGGAAAATACTAGCCCTCCTGTTTCCTCTTAGAATTATTGTATTTACAGGAAGAGTGATCTTTAAAAAAACAAAACACCACTATAGGGAAGCATTAAGAAATGTCACCCATACTTGCAGTGATACAGTCCATTATCCCACTAGTATGGAAGTACTACAAACTAACTCCATCTTCCCTAAGATATTTTGCCTTTTTCTAGCACGATTTTGCAATGATGAATGGATTGCATCCAAAACATAACTACTTTCACTTAAGGTGCAAATTCTTCTGCAGTGGATAAATTTCTCTTGTCAAGTTTGTGAAGGGCAAACACAGTCTCAGCACGTATTTATCAGATTTTATTCTCATGTTAAGCCTTCCTTTGTCTTCCACTAATGCTATAATTTTTAGATTCTCATTTAAATGTTGAAGTGCAGGGCTGAGCTGGGGGTGGGGAGACTAGTTGCAGTTAACTGCGTTAAACTTATGGCGCTTTCATTGTGGACTCTACAGATTAAGCCCAACGGAGACTCCCATGAAATGAACAGCTGCTGCCCAACAGCAGTGCTTGGTGGCTCATAAGCAATATTAGGACGTGAGAACGTAAATTCACTTTTCACTATATGACTAAATTTGATGCTCTTTTGCTTGGCATGGATCCGAAGCGAATATGGCAATTAATTTGTAGTCAGCTGTGCTTGCCAGCGGGGCATTAATAATGTGTTTTAAAAGGAATCTTGGAACCTAAATGACTTTGCTGTTAGAGAAATTACTAGGGAGAGAGATCAAGTGAATGTTCAAATGCAGATGACAGAAGCAGTAGCCAAGGAAAGTACTTTCTCTATCCAAGCTGGAGTGGGAATGGCCAAAAGGATCAGAGATGAACAAACAATCCATGGTCAGTTGGTGCTGTGGGATATGCAAAATATATACAGGAACAAACAAGATGAAGACGACCACATCCTTATATGGTTTTGTTTTCTTTGATTTTTCTGTCTTTCTGCATTATTATTTTTTAAAAAGAAACAAACTTTGTTCTAGTATGTCACTGATGTGGGATATTTTCTGAAAATAAATCTTCCAGTCTGTTTTGTTCTACAAGCCACTTTCATCTTCTGCAATAGTTTTTCAATGTAAAATATTTGCCAGCTAAGGCAAAGATGCTAAGGATATAACAGATTTCACCAGAAAATAATTGAAAATAAATCTTCCAGGGTTACTGTGCAAAATGCTGACAAAGAGTAAGCATGGAATCTGTTCTGTAGACAGAAAAGTCTGGCACAACCATGATAGTTTTCAAGTTGGTCCTAAATATCTCTGCCACTCATAAAAGCTAGCAAGCTTTCTGGTGAAATGTGTTATATCCTTAGCATCTTTGCCTTAGCTAGCAAATATTTTACATTGAAAAACTATTGCAGAAGACGAAAGTGGCTTGTAGAACAAAACAGACTGGTGTGTATGGGGGCGGGGAGAGGGAGGGGGAGAAAGAGGTGGGTTATGTACTGTACTATTTATATACTCGGTCTACTGACAACCAAGAATCCTGGGAACTTATTTTTACAGGCATACAAATCCAGGCAGACATGTTTATATGTGGGATGTTCACTTGAGGTGAAAAAGGCACTCCTCCTCCCATCTTTGGATATAGAAAACCATACAACTATTTTAATAAATATTAAAATAATTTTGAAAGTTTCCCCTTAATGTATACTAGTGGAAAGTTATTACCATAACTACTACTAAAAGGAATAGGAATGTATTCTATAGGAATGTTATTTTTGGGGAAAAAATCCTGTCCTCCTTTCAAAAACAAAATAAAACACAGGGCACCATATGTTGGTGCACATTCTATTTTATATTTATTGCTGTAAGCCACTTGACCACTACTTGTAGTAGAATGGTAGAATTGTATGGATATATGTGTACATATACATATGCCTACCACTTCTCCAATACAATTTGTGCTCTAGACACCCAACCACAATCAAATATAATACAAAATATAAAACAATATAATAAAAATTATAGTTAAATATAAAAGCCAGTCAATTTTTAAAGAAAGCATTAACATCCTACTTCAGTATCAGCCAGTTGCAACAGGTGGTTTCCAAGGCAATGAATACACTACAGGTTTTAGCCTGAATAAATGTATGGCCCCACTGACATAAATGCCACTAGTCACACTGGCCAAAAGCTTGTCTGGATAAAAACAACTTTGCCTGCTGCTGGAAAGAAAACAAAAATATCCCACAAAGGTAGATTACTAAATTGAATTGAATACTAAAATTAGGATTGTCCAAGTCATCCTATTTCCATTTCTGTGTGTGGTTGTGAAAGCTGGAGAGTGAAGAAAGCTGGTAGGAAGAAAACCAACTCATTTGAAATGGGGTGCTGGAGGAGAGTTCTGCAGATACCATGGACTGCTAAAAAGACAAATAATTAGGTCCTAGAACAAATCAAACCTGAATTCTTCCTAGAAGCCAAGATGACTAAACTGAGGCTATTGTACTGTGGCCATTTCATAACACATGACTTAGTTGAAAAGACAATAATGATTGGTAAGAAAGAATGCAGTAGAAAAAGAAGAACACCACATTCCTTTATCTTGTGAACCGCCTTGGGTCCCTTTCTGGAAGAAAGGCAGCATAAAAATAAATAGACAGACAGACAGATATTTTGGATGGATAGAGGAAGCCAGAGCCCTGGGTCTGCAAGACCTGAGCAGGGCAATTGAGGACAGGGTGGCTTGGATGTCTCTTATTCATAGGGTCACCGTAAGTCAAAGTTGACTTGATGGCAGTTAACAACATCAAAGGTAGATTAAACTCCACTACGGTGATCAGTTCACATTCAACTTGGCTGACGATGGGTTTGAGGCCACACAGCCCTGGTTTGAGTTGATCTTCAGGGCACTAATTACAGTGCTAGAGGGCATGATACAATGAAACAAAAATAACAACACAAATCATTATCTGACTGTGTTTACAGCAATGGTAATAAGTTCTTCCTGTTGGAAGAACAACTGGCAAGCTTAACAACTCCAAGCAGTGTATGGGAAATTATTATACTACAACTAAGTGTGTTTTCTGTACTATGTATAAACAATATGAGTAACAAATGATTTTCAACTCATTTTCAACTGATTGAGATTCTAAGGCAAACCTTGCTGTTTTAACCGAGACTGAGAGAGTGGTGACTTGAGTTGCCTTCAACTCATGATGATCCTATGGTTGACACATCTCCAAGACCTCTTGCCCTCAGTTTCTCTGCTCAGGTTCTCCAGGCCCGGGCCCAGGCCCAGGCCCATGTCCTCCCTGGTTGAATTAATCATCTGACATATGGTCTTCCTCTCTTTCTTCTGCCTTCCACCTTTCCTAGAATCATTGGAGATTACCACATGGAGGAGCAAAGCGTCATAAAACTATGTTATTTGCACTATCAGGGGGAAGATTATCACACACACCCCTGTGCTTAACCCATTCTTCTCCCGTTTGTAAATAGTAATGGACCTGTCATTTGGTATTAATGGGAGTTTCTGTTAATACCAAATGACGGGTCCATTACTGTTTATGGGTGGGAGAAGAACGGGTAAGCACACGGGGTGTGATAACCTTTTCCCTGATCACGTGAATAACATGGTTTAATGATGGGATAAAGACAGTTTGTTCTTTATTGTCTTGTCTAATGATTCGTTTTTCCTCATGATGTGGTCAAAGTACAACAGACTCAGTTTGATCATCCTGGCTTCCAGGGAGATTTCAGTCTTGATCTGTTCAAGAACTCATTTGTTTGTCTTCTTGGCTGTCCATGATAAGGCAAAACTATCACAGGGCTTACTTGGCAAAATTTATTCAGAGAGGGTTTACCTTTACCTTCCTCTGAGACTGAGGGGGGTTGCAGACTGCCAGAAATAGTGCAAATTGAGTCCACTTTTAGGGTTAGGGTTAGGAATTATGGGAAGTGTAGTTTATTGTGGCACCAGAGCTCTCTGACAGAGAAGGCTCAATGTCCCAGAAAAAAAAAAAACAATTCCCATGATTCCCTAGCACTAACCCTAACCCTAAAATGGACTCAATTTGCACTATTTCTGGCAGTCTGCAACCCCCCTGAGAGAGTTTGACTTGCCCAAGGACACCCAATAGGTTTCTATGGCCAAGTGGAAATTCAAACCCTGGCCTCCAGAATCATAGTCCATTGTACCACACTGGCTCTCTTCCATCTTTCCTATCTATGTTTTAATATACTGAGGGAGTCAGTGTTGATTAAGCAACAGCATTACAACAATTGACTAAGAGATTGATGTAGCATCACAAGTCTGCAAAAACAAGAACTGACCCCATATCCCAGAGAATATCCCCACATCCACCCAAATCTGAGGGCTATAGTCACATATAGACTGCTGCTGTTAATGGCACAATTGCAGTGGCTGGCTTTATTGATACACTGTGCTGTTATGGATTCTTAAATGGTAATTCTTGCATCACAATGACTCTGTGACTTACGGTAAGTATTAGGCATGATTCACAAATGTTAAATTTTTTGACATACAACTCCCAGAATCCCAAGGGAGCATGGGCCATTTTTGGGAATTGTAAGTTCAGTAAGGGATGCAGTGGCTTAGTGGTTAAGATGCCAATTCCGACGATCGGAAGATCAGAAGGTTGGCAGTTCGAGGCCTGAGTGCTGCAAGATGGGGTAAGCTCCCATCACTAGTCCCAGCTTCTGCCAACCTAGCAGTTCGAAAGCATGCAAATGCAAGTAGATAAATAGGTCCCACTTTGGTGGGAAGGTAAACAGCATTTGGTGCAGTTATGTTGGCCATATGACCACCTGAGTTGTTTTTGAACAACACTGGTTCTTTGGCTTAGTAACAGAGATGTGCACCGTCCCCTACAGTCAGTTACGACTAGACATTCATGTTATGGTACTTCCTTTACCTTTTTAAGTTCGATAAAGGAACATTTCCAGGCTTTGGGATATGTGGGATTTCCAGGTGCAAATCTGGAGCTGATGCTTGTTGCTTTAAGACCCCAGAAGTGGTAAGAACCTTTTGTCCACAGCTGTAACATTCAGTTGGTCACCCCTGCACCATGGGCACACCAACTTGGGTCATATTTACATTACCAGTGTGATGATAAGAGTGGGTGAAATGACTTTTGAGATGAGAGAGAGGTTGATGAACTGCAGGAGAGAAAAGGATGACACAGGCTAACACCTCTCAGCAATATGCAAACACTTTGAATTCAGACATGTTCTCTTAAAAGAGGCTAACCTAAGAAGCAGGGACTATTGTAGCATGAGCTATGTGCTTGGAGCAGGCTTTTAAAAAAAAAACACACCATGATTCTCCCGCTGTTTGTAGCTGTGCACCATGAAACTGTTTTCCATAGGTGTTATTGCTTTGTTCAGAATTGATATACGGGGACATTTTAATATTCATTGTTGTTGTGTGACTTAAAGTCATTTCTGACTTAGTGAACCTATCATGGAGTTTCTTTGGCAAGATTTGTCCAGAGGAGGTTTGCCATTGCCTTCTCCTGAGGCTGAGAGTGTGTGACTTACCCAAGATCACTCACTGGGTTTCATGGCCAAGCTGGGAATTGAACCCTGATCTCCAGATTCATAGTCCAACACTCAAACCACTATGCCATTAATATTCATAGATGGTGATATAAAGGTGAAAAGGTGATTGTCTTGCCTTGTGTGAATATGGGCTCAGATTATATGATCCCATCATTAAAAAAAATCACATTTCACAGCAGTATAAAATCATATTTCAAATCACAACCATTTTATTAAATCTGTATCAGGGATGGGAAACATATGGCTCTCCAGATGTTGGTGGCCTGCAAGTCTCATCTGTCCTGATCAAAAATAGGCAATGGAGAAGGATGATGAGAGTTTCAGGCCAACAGCACTTGGAGGACCTCACAATTCCCATCCTTGATCTAAATTAGATTTCAGTAGTACTTATTCAGTTTAAAGTTAGGTACATCAACTACAATACACAGCTACATCCCTGGTTCCACTTAAACTGCCACAGTCCTATGGAATTGTGGGATTCAGAGTTTTGTGGAGCATTTAGATTTCTCTGTCAGAGAACTCCCCTAGTGCCTCAACAGACTACATATCCCAGGATTGTACAGGATGCTGCCATGGCAATTAAAATCGAAGCATATATTTCAGAGTAAGGAGCTGGCAAAACCACCTCTGACTACTGTTTGCCTGAGAAAAGCCTGTGAAATTCATGGGGTTGCCATAAGTCAATAGGTGACCTGAAGGCACATACAGACAAACACAGCACTGTAACTGTGGGATGTGGAGGGGCGCTATTTCATTCTTGTTGATTCCACAACTTCTTGAATGCAGTAAACCCTTCATCATTCACTCATTTCTCCTGCATATGTTACTTTTGTTCCCTTACTGTGTCAGGCTGGCATATTTCCAGCCCAACTTTTAGCATTTGCTTGCTCTTTCTCCACAGTCATCAGTCTACACTCCCAGTCTGTATTGGTCCTGCTTCAGTAAATCCTATCAATTTGTAGCAACTGACTATTTCCCTCCTCCTCCTCCTCACACTTGGGATTACTCACTGCTGCGCATTTTGGGGAACATCGTCAGCCAGTGTAGTCCAGACAACCATCTCCAAATCCATCTTGCATCCAATGAGTGGGAGAAATCCTCCCTCTCAACTTCAGGGCTCCCATCTGCAAAATGTAAATATGAGTGTTGTTTGATATGAGTCTCCTTTTGACACACACAGTAAAGAAGATGAGTAGCTTCAAATGGAGCCAGCATAATGCCAAATAACCTTATTTTCAGACTTCAGCCCTTCAAAGTAATGAGGATTGCAAAGATAACATGTCCATGGTATTTCTTGGGTATCTGCATATCCATTATCTAACCTTTTGTAATGCGGACAACATCACTAACACCCTCTTGGCAGCAATAAGAACTTGATTAAGTACTTAAAGTGGATTATCTTCAAAGGGTATCTCCAAGGCTGTGAGATCCCAAACCTGCAATTTTGCATCACTTTTATCATTGGTTTTTGAAATGCTATAAAGTGTGGCTTCTGAGAAACAGAAGACCACTTGGAATTCACATCTGAATCTAAATGGGGCTTGGCTGTCACAATATTGATCTGTGGCAGACCCATCCATTTCAGTATCCAGAGCCACTCTTTTAAGGGTACCTAAATTTGCAATCCTTTCCTAAAATTGTTCACCCTGTGATCCTGGATGCTAATGTATCTCTGAACATGAAAGGATCAGTAAAAAACAGCAGCAGCAACAAAATACAGCTTCAGCCTCTGCAAAGACATAGGGATACGCACTGTGGATAAAAAATGGGGTTACAAGAGGAACAGAACATGCCTCAGCAGGAAAAAAAAGTCCTTGTAACTCAAAGAGGTTCTGTTCTCTCTCCTTGTCCCACCCTCCTTGATTCTCCTATTTGCTTTTCCCAATTGCACCCCTCCCTCCAAACCACCAAATGAGAAGAAATATATCTAAATGAAAGAGTATGTTATGCAGCAAGACTCCTAACATGCTGCCATCCCTTTGCCACAAAATATCATCCATTCATCTGTCCCTGCATGTATTTCAGAAATGTGTCAAATGTGAATCTCTTACTGTACATTTGCAGATTTCATTTGCAGATGCTACTAGTTTGATCCACATTAGATGAATCTGAAGGGTGTGTTTAACCCATCACTCTTGTCCCCTCCTTCACCCCACTTTCCTGGTTAAAATCATACTTGAGGTGCTAGCATTATAACCAAAGTGAACTCTTTAGCGTCTCATGTAGCCAACATGGCACCATCCATGGACAAGGAAGAGCTATACTGTACATATAGGGGACAACAAAAGTTTGGGGTGGGGGAACTTGCCCACAGTAGCTCAGCTAACACTGGGAATGCTCAGCCAGTCTGAAATGTTGACTGATCCAAAGGGGACAAAACATGGGGGGAAAAGAGGAGAAAGAGAATGGAATGGAGTGTCTTGGAAAAGGGTGTAGCTGGATAAAATCCTAAACAGTGTCCCCTGCATATTTTTCTCATGTCCCACTTCTTAAATATTTATTATGTGGCCCAGAGGCAGAGCTTGGAAAAGTTAATTTTGGAAAACTCCTGGACTGCTGCCTTATTGCAGAATTAATGCAGTTTGACACCTCTAACTGTCAAGGCTCTATTCTATGGAATCCTGGGATCTGGAGTTTGTTATGGCACCGGAGCTTTCTGACACAAAACTACAAATCCAGTTGAAAGTTTGACTGCTGAGCTTTGGACTGTAAGTGATGGAATCCATATATTATAGGAAAGAAATGTTTGGCTCTTTGTTAGCAGAGACTTATAAACCACTCTATAACAGTGAATGAACCTATAAACTACCTACAGTACCATTCTATACATAACTGTTCTGAAAGAAATCCCAAGTAGCTGAATGGAGCTTACTCCCAGAAAAACAGATCTAGGAATGCAGCCTTGGGCGTTTAAGGATAAATTATACAGTAGACACATGGAACAACTCTTTAGCAATCCTTTCAACTCTGTAGTTCAATCTGGGTCCAAATGCCACTCCTCTACTAGAAATGGTTTTTTTTACAAGGGCATGTTTCACTCTGTGTTTGTACATCCTATGAAGCAATAATTTAATTATGCTTTTCTTTTACCTTTTGTTGTTGTTAACTGCCCTCGAGTCGATTTTGACCCATGATGACCCTGTGGATGAGATATCTCCAAGACTCTCTGTCCTCCACTGCTCTGCTTAGTTCCTACAAACTCATACCTGCGACTTCCCTAATAGAGACCATCCATCTCATATATGGCCTTCTTCTCTTTCTTTTGCTCTCCATCTTTCCCAGTATTATCCTTCTCATGATATGTCCAAGGTATATCAGCCTCAGTTTTGTCATCTTGACTTCCAGGGAGATTTCTGGCCTCATCTGCTCTAGGACCCATTTGTCTTTTTGGCTGTCCACAGGCTCCTCAGCACTCTTCTCCAGCACCACATCTCAAATGAATTGATTTTCTTCCTATCTCCTTTCTTAGTTCTCACATCCATATATGTTATAGGGAATACAATGGCTTGTATGATTGTAACTTTTGTGCTCATTTGTATATTTTTGCATTTTAGAATCTTTTCTAGTCTTCTTCTGATTTCCTGACTGCAGTCCTCATTCCTATCAACATTTGATTGCAGGTATGAGAATTCTTTTACTATTTATATTTCCTCATTGTCTAGGTTGAATTTGTGTAGATTCTCCATGGCATTATTTTTATTTTCTTTATGTTCAACAGTAAACCTGCCTTTGCACTTTCTTCCCTGATCTTTCTTGGTAGTTGTTCCAGAGGTTTTTGCTAGCAGTTTTGCTGGTAGTTATTGTGAGGTTTTTGCTAGTATTATTGTGCCATCTGCATATCTTAGGTTGTTGATATTCCTTCCTCCTATTTTTGCTCCTTCTTCTGTGTTCAAGATTGCTTTTCTTACAATATCTTGTGCATATAAGTTGAATAATTAAGGTGATAAGATGCAACCTTGTCTGACCTCTTTGCCAATTGGAAACCATTGTGTTTTTGCTCTGAATTGAGGACCATTTAGGACCAGTACTTTCTTATGTTGCATAACACAGCTTGTTATATGAACAGCCAGTGTGACACAGTGGTCTGAGTGTTGCACTAGGATTCTAGAGATCAGGTTTCAGTTCCATGAAATCCATTGAGTGACCTTGGTTAAGTCAGACCCTCTCAGACTCAGGGGAAGGCAATGGCAAACCTTCACTGAACAAATCTTGCCAAGAAAACCCCATGATAGGTTTACCTTAGGGTAGCCATAAGTTGGAAACAACTTGAAGGTACACAGCAACAACAACATAACACAGAGACATTTCCTATAGATCAACAAAGACAACTTCTGCTTTGGGCAAGTGTTTTACCATGGCACTTGATCCAGCACAGTTGGCTCTAGAAAGATGTAAGCCAGGGTGACCTCTGATGGTGCTGATGCTGCAGAAATCCAATCAACAAGGGAGGGTGAAGCAGGAAGTTGTCTATTTGCCTTCTCCCTCGCCCCCCCCCCACCTCCACTTGTCACAGCCCCAATCAAATGTGAAATTGTCTAGAGCGGATTTCATTAAGCTGAGAAAAGGACCACCAAGATGATTAAAGAGCAATTGGATCAGGTCAAAAATTTATCTAGTCAAGTAGGCTGCTCCCACAGTGGCCAAACAAGGAAGGACACCAAGAGCACACAATCACAATAACATCAGTCTGTTTGTGTTCCTTCGTGACTGGTCTTTGCAGTTATCTTGCCTCTGATAAAGCAAGAAAAGGCTAAAGCATTTTGACCTTTAGGAATGGGAAGTGAGAAGTAGATAACAGAGAGCACCATTAGAAGTGTATAAGATTATGCATAGTGTGTAAGAGAGACAACCCGCTCTTAGAGCTTTAGAAATTGATATCTGGCAATAATATTATGGTTGCCCATTTGTCTCTGTTTGAGGACAGAACTGTGCATGCCACATAGCCTGTCCTTTTAGCACACTACAATGTAACACAGCACATGATCCCACCAAGTGTGTTGGAATACAAATTTATTTGAGATTTGTCAATCCATATCTGTACATGGAACAGGAATGGGGGCTGGGGAGAATATGTTCTTTACATCAAGCAGGAAAATGCCTTAGATTAGCCCTCCTAGTGTTCAAAGTTATGTCATCTTGTCCATGAAGCCTTGTTGGGCTAGAGTTCCTCTTCCATGGGCAATCTGGCTCTTGGCCTTCTGAGGTTGTCTTCTGGCTCTAAGGGACCTGGCCTGACCTCTCATGGAATGGGAGATATTTGTGAGAAAGCTGGGGGTGGGGGGGTGGGGGGGGAGGGAAGGGCAGTCGTGGGGGTATTCAACCTCAGGGTCTTTATGTAGGGACAAGGTTCCTGAGTCTGGGCCAACTGTGGCAGCCCCATGACACATCATGTCCCTATGCTCCTAGTAGAAGGCTAATTTCTCAGATTCCCACCACCATTTGAGCCATATCATGGTTTGCTTTTGGCTATGCAGTGTCATACTGGGTCTGACCCTCTCCAAGGCCTTTGAACTGATGGTAGTGGATTGTCTCAGGAACAATGGGAAGTGTAGGGCTGACTTCCCCAAAGAGAGCCCCAACCATTGCCTGTGGACCCCACAGCAGGTCATAGCTATGGCCAGACATGCAGGATATAATAAATAGCATGTCCCTTATGTCACTGCATCACTTCTTTTCAGACTATCCAGGGGATGCATATTGATTACCCAGTTATGTCTCAGGGTATATCTACACTGCAGAAATAAAGTAGTTCAACACCACTTTAACTTCCATGACTCAATGCTATGGAATTCTGGGATTTGCTTTCCTTGTCAGCAAGTTCTGGTGCCCCACCAAACTACAAAATCTCAATAGTATTGAGCCATGGAAGTTAAAGTGGTGTCAAACTACTTTATTTCTTCAGTGTGGCAGCAACCTTACAGAGACTTGCCATTATGGGTTAAATATGATGTGTTATGTTAAGCAGTTTTGCTTTAAAAAACCCCCAAGGAAATAGTTACATCTGCTGCTTTTTAACTTAAGGATGTTCATTTATAGTCCCCCTCTCTGAGCAGCTGCTTTGGTTTGACTAGTTATTTCATTATTCTTCTGTATTTATCTCCAATCAGTAATCAGATGTTGAAGGTAAGGAGCTATTTAAAGTAAGGTTTTTACAGTGAAATGAGTTCTGGTTGGCATCCATAGAGTGTTTGCGTTGAGGAGATGCTCTGGTATGCAGACTGCCTGTGGTTTATTGAAAAAACTTAGTGTATTAAACAATTTTAAACACTGATGTTACCCTTGAAAAATACATTTTTGAAGCTCACTAACAGTTAAGAAAATGGTTAGGGTTGTTTTTTTTAAAGTTACTGTTCCAGATTCTGGTCTTGGAGATAAAAAAAAAAAAAGCCCCAAACCAAGCAGTCCTTGTCTGCCACAGCTGGTATGTTGATGCAGTTTGTAGGTGGCATATTTCCCTTTTGAAGTCTATGACCCATTATTTTCTATGCCAGTGAATGTGTGCTGTCCTTTCTATGTTCACTTAATGGTATCTTATAAGAGATGGAGGGGATGCCCTTAGGAAGGGAACTGAACTATTGTTTTTATGAGAATGTGTGATCAACTAAGGGGGGTTGCAGACTGCCAGAAATAGTGCAAATTGAGTCTACTTTTAGGGTTAGGGTTAGTGCTAGGGAACCATGGGAATTGTTTTTTTTTTTTTCTGAGACATTAAGCCAGGGGTAGGCAACCTAAGGCCCGGGGGCCGGATGCGGCCTCTTGAGGCCTTTAGACCGGCCCCAGGCCAGTCCTGCCGCTGCCCGCCATGATGATATTGATTATTATTGTTATTACTTGTTCTTGGGGTTTTTTTGGCAAAATCTCCACAGGGGTTTTGCCATGGCTTTTCTGGGACTGAGAGAGTGTGCATGCATATTTTTTATTTATATTTATATTTATATTTATTTATTTATTTATTTATTTTTGGTGCTTCGGCCCCCCAATTGTCTGAGGGACAGCAACTCGGCCCCCGGCTCAAAAAGGTTGCCTACTCCTGCATTAAGCCTTCTCTGTCAGAGAGCTCTGGTGCTACAATAAAATACAGTTCCCATGTTTCCCTAACCCAGGAAATATCCAGGAGGAGAAGCAACGAGTGCATGAGCACCTGTTCTTCCTTCTTCCTGCTGTGCTGGGCGAAATGGCATCATGTGCCACTTGTGGCATGCATGCTATAGGTTCACCATCATGGAACTAAGTTCTTTTCTAATGAGAACTGCTCTGTTTTGTTGTTCCTTCTCTAGAGGGATATTGGCAGTATAGATTAAATGTTGGGCTCCCAAGAGGGATTCAAAGCATCCTGAGCTTGCCTGGTATTTTACTCTTTTGTCTTGTCAACACTGCCTCTGCCCAGTTTACTCCTTTTCCTGTATGTAGAGTACTTCTGCTCTTCTTCCTCCTACTTGTATTATTACTCATAGTAGTACTGACTGCATTTTGACTCTAGAGGCATTTCCTTACTGGCTGCCTGTGTGGCGCACATATATTTGTTCAGGGCAGGGTTTCTGCTTGGTTGGCATGACATAGTTTCCAGGGATGCTGTAGATGTGCCTGCCATTTCCCCACCATTTTTGGATTTTCCTGTAGTGTTCCCTTCCCATTCTGGTTGTTTACTTATGGCACAGGTGGAAAAAAGCAGCCCTTGGACCACATGCAGCTGTTAATTCTTCCAGTCATCCTTGGCTTCCCTTTTCTGCTCTCAAAGAGGGCAAATACAGGTATTCCAAAATCTGAAATAAATAAATAAAATCCGAAATCCAAAACATTTCTGGTCCCAAGCATTTTGGATAAGGGAGACTTATAGTAATAAAAATAACAATGTTGCAACATGTTAAGTTCTACAGCTCTGAGAGAGGGTGAAGCAAGTTGTCTCTCTTGTTTGATGGTTCTGAACTGTCGCCCCCAAGGATTTGTTGCTGAGGTAGTTGCCTCACTTTGGGCCTTTACAGACTGCCAGAAATAATGCAGCTTGAGTACACTTTAACTGCCCTGGCTCAGTGCTAGGGAATCATGGGAATTGTATTTTTTTTTTCTGAGGCATTGAGCCTTCTCTGTCAGAGAGCTCTGGTGCCACAATAAACTACAGTTCCCATGATTCCCTAGCACTGAGCCAGGGCAGTCAAAGTGGACTCAAACTGCATTATAAGGACAGTCTTGAGAGCCAACATGGTGTAGAATTTGACTATTGGACTATGACTCTGGAGATCAGTTTGCTTCCAAGCTCAGCCACAAAACCCACTGGGTGACCTTGGGCAAGTCACATGCTCTCAGCCTCAGGGGGAGGCAATGGCAAACCTCCTCTGAACAATTGCCAAGAAGATCCCATGTTAGATTCGCCTTAGTGTTGCCATAAGTCAGATATGTTTTGAAGAAACACAACAAAATAACAACTGCTAGACACACACAAGAGACACAGGCTGTGTTACTTATGCCTTGTTTGTGAATTTACAGAGGCACCTGACTGGCCTAGGATGCTGGACTAGACAACTCTCTGGATGGCTACAGCATGGTTTACTTTATGTTCTCAGGCAAGGAACGAGTTACATACTTTTAACTTCAATTTGAATCCTTGCACACACAAAATGTTTTTCAGTGTAATGGTGTTTACATGCTGCTGAAAGGATTTGTGTGTGTTTGTGTGTGTGTGTGTGTGAAATAAGAAAAATATAATTGAAAGAGTGAAGGACCAAGATATGTATGGTGTACATGGGGGACTGAATCAACAAATGAAAGAAATAAGAGAGGGCTTGAAAAGGAAGTAGAGTTTATTATGAAGCAACCTGTATCCGAAGTATTTGAGGGCAGAGCTTCTTTTGCAGTGAGAATAAGAGATGCAGGTTGCAATCCTATATGCATTTACCTGGAACAAAATGCCAACTTCTGAATGGAAACATGTATCAGCGATTGCAATGTTAGTCACAGACTGTAAAGCACATCTCTATTGTGTCAATAACTGAGGGTGAGAATTATGTAGCCCTTCACAATGTTGCTGAACCACAACTTCCAGCATTTCTCATCATTGGCTATTCTGGGTAGGGGGAAGCAGACGGGCGGCATGGGGCTGCCCCGGGAAGCTGCGGATTGGGGCCGAGGTATCCGCACTCCTCGGCCCCACGGCGCAGCATCCCAGGCCCAGGAAGGAGCGCTAAAATAGTGCTCCTTCCGCAAGATGCCGAAGATGTGCCGCAAAAGGCCTCCGGCGCACCTTTGGCGCCTCTTCCGCTGCAACATGTGTGGACACTGCAGCGGAAGTGCGTCGTCGGAGCGCCGGCCATGCAGAGGGTCGGCCGCTCTGATGTTTTCGGGAAGGGGTTGGGGCACCCAACATGAGGCTGCCCCTTCCCTTCCTGGCCTCAAAAACGGCGCTTTGCGCCGTCTGCTCAGGCCCAGAGTTGACTGAAGTTGCAGTTCAGCAACACTGGGAGGGCCACACAGCTCCCATCTGAATGTAATCTGATTTCAGAAACTGAATTTTGAAACACCTTGAATGCAACGAACCTTCAAAATGTATTTATTGAATGTATCAAACCTTCAAAATCCATTTGAATCCTAGAAGAACTATATGCATTTCTATTGAAAGGTGGACTTATTTAAGCTTGAGGCTTGTTCCAGAGTAAATGGATAAAGGAATGCAGCTTAATCAGGCCAGGAGTACTATTACATTTCTTCTTTTAAAATAATCTCTGAATCTAATACATGGAGAACAGCCAGTACCAGTATGAACAAGAGGTATTTGGTCTACCACAGTGTTGCTCTACAAATTGTTCATTATTTTAAGAAGTAAAATATGTAACACTCATGGAAATTGGTTAAATGCAAATTGTTCATTATTTTAAGAAGTGAAATATGTAACACTCATGGAAATTGGTTAAATGCAAAGTGTCATTGGGAAAATTTAAAAAAAAATTGCATCTAAGAGGGGCTGGTGTTTTTTAATATATATATATATATATATATGATACAATTTGAGTCCTTTTAAAATTGTGTGCCTATTATTACTGGCAAAGAGCTAGTGATGTCTCTGGTCTTGTTGTTGTTGTGTGCCTCCAAGTTGTTTCTGACTTATGGCAACCCTAAGGCAAGCCTATCACAGGGTTTGCTTGGCAAGATTTGTTCAGGGAAGGGTTTGCCAGTGCTGTCCTCTGAGTCTGAGAGAGTGTGACTTGTCTTTTGCTAGAGTAACCAGACCTAGTTTCTTATGAAGCAGGGGAAAAGTTTTGTTGCGAATTAAAAGTTGCATTTCGTACGTGTGACTGAGCACTTCTTCTGAGGTCTTATGCCATGGCCAAGTGGCACATTTCCTCAATGCATGACCTTTTCTGTTCCCAACCGGTAAGTGGCCACAATGGCAAAGGAGTTCCAAGAGAATTGAAGAAAAATTGCATTGGGTCACTTTGCAGCACCTTTGAGACTAACTGAAAGAGCCAGCATATGGTGTAGTGGTTTGAGTGTTGGACTGTGACTCCGAAGACCGAGGTTCGAATTCCCACTTGGCCCTGAAACCCACTGGGTGAGGTTGGACAAATCACATACTCTCAGCTTCAAGGGAAGGCACTGACAAACCTTCTTTGATCAAATCTTGCCAAGAAAACCCAAGATAGGTTCCCCTTATTGTTACCTTAAGCTGAAATGATTTAAGGCACACAACACAGGGTGACCAGACATGTCCTACATTTCAACCCTCTGTCCAGAAGGAATTCCAAAACGACCTCCATTCTGAGTATGACTAAAAAGCATGAATTTACATTTCTGGGAGTGTTTTTAGCTTTTATTTGGTCACATCCTATATTTTTTTCTTGAAATGCAGTGCCTTTGCAGTGCCTTGTCCTCCTTTGCGTTTAGGACATCTGGTCACTGATAAAATGGCAAAATCCAGGTCTGCTTATTGGAATTTATATATTTAAAACATATTCTCAAGGCCTGCCCTGGATGGTTGAATCTGTGGATAAAAAAAATGTGACTGTAAAAACTCAAAACACTCATAGAAATGTAAATTCATGCTTCTTAGTCATTTTGAAATTCCTCTTGGATTGGACAGAAGGTTGAAATATAGGACAGGTCTTGGAAAAGGAGGACCTCTGGGCACCCTGCATTTTATATAAGGGACACCATTTTGCTATGGCATTGTGTTTAATGGGATTTGAGCATCCACAGATTTTGTTTTGTGAGACGCAGCAGGGGCCAGTCGGAAGAGCCCTCATGCCTCCCCCAACTTTCCTTTCTCTCTCTCTGGAGGTCTGAGGTGAGGGGAGAGAGCAGGGTGGCCAGATATGTCTTCACTGCAAAGGAGGACAAGGCAAAATGGAGGACCGTCCAAGAAAAATGGAGAACATGACCAAAGAAAAGCTAAAAACACTCCTAGAAATATAAATCCATGCTTTTTAGCTATGCTCAAAATGGAGGACCTTCAAGAAAAATGGAGGATATGACCAAAGAAAAGCTTTAAAAACATGGATATATATAAATCCATGCTTCTTGTCACACTCAAGATGGAGGACATTCGAAAAAAAGGGAGGCCATGACCAAATGAAAGCTGTATGGATATAAATACATACTTCTTAGGCTGCACCCACACTGCAGAAATAATTCAGGTTGACATCACTTTAACTGCCATGGCTCCATGCTATGGAATTCTGGGAACTGTAGTTTTGCAAGACATTTGGCCTTGTCTGTCAGAGAATTCTTGTACCCCAACAAAGTACAAATCTCAGAAGTCCATTCCATAGCATTGAGCCATGGCAGTTCAAGTAGTGTCATTTCTGCAGTGCGGATCCAGCCCTTGTCATGCTCAAAATGGAGGATGTGCTCTAAGAAAAGTTATAAAAACACTCATATAAAAATATAAATCCATGGTTCTCAGCCATGATCAGAATATGGGACCTTCAAGAAAAATGTAGGATGTGACCACATATAAAGCTTCAAAAACACTCATATAAAAATATAAATCCATGCTTCATAGCCATGGAGGACATTCCAGAAAAATGGAGGACATGACCAAAGAAAAGCTAAAAACACTCATATAAAGATATAAACCCATGCTGCAAATGGAGGACCTTTAAGAATAACGCAGGCCATGACCAAATAGAAGCTAAAAACACTTATATAAAAATAAATGAATCCATGCTTCTTGGATTCAAGAATAATGGAGAACATGTCCAAATAAAAAGCTAAAAAACACTCATATAAAAATATAAATCCATGCTTCTTAGTCACGCTCAAAATGGAGGACATTTAAGGAAAAATGTAGTACATGACCAAAGAAAAGCTAAAAAACACTCCAGTAACAAAACAACACATACCATAAATCCATACTTCAAATGGAGGACCTTCAAGAATAATGGAGCCCATGCCCAAATAAAAAAGCTTTAAAAACTCTCATATAGTGCTCCTTAGCCCTGCTCCAAGTGTAGGAGGACATTTAAAGAAAAATGTGAGGACATGCCTAAAGGAAAAAGTTCCAAAACATATTAGAATATAAACCCATGCTTCTTAGCCCTGCTCCAAATGGATGACCTTTCGGTATGTCCCTCCTGAAAGGAGAAGGCTGAAATGGAGGACATTGTCCTGGAAAAGGAGGAGGAGGAGGAGGCTCTGCTCACCCTGCACTCCTAGAAATGTAAATCCATGCTTCTGAGCCCTACTCAAAATGGAGGACCTTCCAGAGAAAAAAAGGAGGACATGGCCAAAATAAATGAGCTCAAAACACTGCTATAAAAATCTGAATCCATTGCTCCTGAGTCCTACTCAAAATGGAGGACCTTCATGAAGAAAAAAAAAAAGGAGGAGGAGGAGGAAGAGGAGGAGATGGCCAAACTAATAAAGGCCTCAAAACACTCCTATAAAACCTGAAGTCATAAATGGGAGGACCATTGAGAATGTCCCTCCTGGAAGTAGAAGGCTGAAATGGAGGACATTGTCCTGGAAAAGGAGGGGGGACCCCCTGTGTGTGTTGTGTTGAGGGTGCAAAGTTGTGTGTTGTGGGTATGTCTGTCCCCTTTCTCCCCTGCAGGGGGAAGCCTCAGTGCCTGAGTATTTCTGCTTTGCTCCAAGAGGAAATGATGCTAGTGGTGGTGCCTGCTTTAATTACAGCTCCAGACAGACTCTCATTGGCAGAGCAGCCAGCAACAGTAGAAGCAGCCATTTCCTCCTCCCTTCCCTCTCTTTGCAGCTGGATTGCCCCTCCTTCCTTCCTTCCTTCCTTCCCTCCCTGTGTGGGACTTTGCGTCCTTTCCCTCTCCGGCCAACTTTGCTCCATCCCCTCCTTTCTCCTGGGGGAGATGCGGCCCTGCAAAAGGCCCTGACGGAGGGGTTTGGGCGACCTCATTGCTTCTGGTGTTGTTGTTGTTGTTGTTGTTGCTGCAGGAGCAGCAGCCAAGCCCATGGAGTCCCTCCTGCTGCTGCTGCTACTCCTCCTCTAGCTCCCTTACTACTGATACTACTACTACTACTACTAGTACCACCGCCTGCCTTCCCTGCCTGCCTTTGTTGTCGTCTGCGGGGCTATGAGGAGGTAAGATGGGGGCTGCCCCTCTCTTTGGGACTTGGGGGTCGCCCCCTTCTTCTGGGGGGGGGGCAGACTTAAGTCCTTCTCCTCTTCCTCTTCCTCCTCCTCTTCTGCAAGGACCTGTCCTCCATTTCAGCCTTCTCTGCCCATTTCCCAAAGCTCCTCCATTTTGAGCAGGACTAAGAAGCATGGGTTCAGATTTTTTATAGGAGTCTTTCGAGCTTTTTTGTTTTGGGCTTGTCCTTCCTTCCCCTCCCCTCCCCTCCCCTCCCCCCTTTGGAGGCCCTCCATTTTGAGCAGAAGCATGGATTTATGTGTGATAGGAGTATTTTGAGTTTATTTATTTTCGTCCAGTCCTCCCTTTCCCCCTTGAAGGTCCTCCATTATGAGCAGAAGCATAAATTTATCTATTATGGCAGTGGGTTTTTTTGAGCTTTTTTACTTTAGTCAAGTCCTCTCTTTTCCCCTTGAAGGTCCTCCATTTTGGGCACGATTCAGAAGCATAGATTCAGATTTTATAAGAGTGTTTTGAGCTTATTTAATTTGGTCATGATCTCCCTTCTATCTCTTGAAGGTCCTCCATTTTGAGCAGAAGAACACATAAATTTATGTGTTATAGGAGTGTTTTGAGCTTGTCATTTTAGTCAAGTCTTCCCTTTCCTCCTTGAAGGTACTCCATTTGGAGCAGGACTCAGAAGCATGAATTCAGATTTTATAGGGGTGTTTTGAGCTTTTTGCTTTGGCCATGTCCTCTCTTTTTCCCTTGAAGGTCCTCCATGTTGAGCATGAATTCAGATTTTATAGTTATTTTGACCATGTCCTCCCTTTTTCATTGAAGGTCTTCCATTTGGAGCAGGACTCAGAATCAGACATTCATACTTTATAGGACTGTTTTGAGCTAATTTGGTCATGTCCTCTTTTTTTCTCTTGAAGTGCCTCCATTTTGAGCAGAAGCATTAATTCAGATTTTATAGGAGTGTTTTGAGCTCTTTGTTTTAGTCATGTCCTCCCTTTTTCCCTTGAAGGTCCTCCATATTGAGCATGAATTCAGATGTTATAGGTATTTTGGGCCTGCCCCCCCCTCCTTTTCTTTGAAGGGCCTGCATTTGGAGCAAGAGAAAGATAAATTCAAATTTTATTGGAGTGTTTTTTAGCTTTTTGTTTTGGCCATGCCCTTCCATTTTCCCTTGAAGGTCTTCCATTTTGAGCAGGACTCAGAAGCATGGATTTAAATTTCTAGGAGGAGTGCTGGGTGACCAGAGGTGGTCCTCTTCCTCCTTTTCCAGGACCTGTCCTCCCTTTCCACCTTCTCTGCCCAGGAGGGATTTCAAAATTTCCAGCATTTGGAGCATGAGAAAGATAAATTCAGATTTTATGGTAGTGTTTTGAGCTTTTTTGTTTTGGTCATGTCCTCATTTTTTCCTTTGAAGGTCCTCCATTTGGAGCATGAATTCAGATTTTATGGGAATGTTTTGAGCTTTTTGTTTTGGACATGTTTTTCTTTTTCCCTTGGAAGGTCCTCCATTTGGAGCAGAAGCATGGATTCAGATTTTAGAGATTTTAATGTTTTGAGATTATTTTGGTTGTGTCCTCCCTTTTCCTCAAAGGTCCTCCATTTTGCAGTGCCTGGTCCTCCTTTGCTGTTATGAGGACCTACTTGGCCACCCTGCCTCTTTCCCCTTCCTCCCTTTGCCCTTATTCCAGACACTTTTCCTTTCTCCCTCCCCCTGGATTCAAAATTCTCCTTTCCACCTCAGTCAAAACTTGCTTCCCTCTGCACCCTTGGCTTGTTGTTGTTGTTGTGTATTTTCAAGTCATTTCCATTTTATGGAGACCTTATCACAGGGTTTTCTTGGCAAGATTGTTCAGAGGAAGTTTTGCCCTTGCCTTCCTCTGAGGCTGAGAGAGTGTGACTTGCCCAAGGGCACCCAGTGGGTTTCCAGGGCTGAGCTGGGAATCAAATCCTTGTCTCCCAGTTTCCTAGTCTAGTGCTCAAAACCACTATGCCACACAGGCTTACTTTTCCAAAAGCCTTTGAGGAGGATGCTGGAGATTAGGGTTTGATTTCACGTTCTAGCATAAAAACCCACTGGGTGACCTTGGGCAAGTCACACTCTCTCAGCCTCAGAGGATGGCAATGGCAAACCACCTCTGAAGAAACTTGCCAAGACCATGTGAAAGTTTCACCGTAAGGTCTCCATAAGTTGGAAACAACGTGAAAGCACACCATAACACCACCACCACCACCAACAACAACTTTATGTGCCGCCTTTCTCCCAGGATGGGATTGAGTCAGCTTCCAGCACAACAAATGGAAAAGGTTTACATAAAATTTTTAAAACCAAAAATGGCTGTGGTGGTGGTGGGGGAATCTCTTTGTTTCCACCTGGGAACTATTTGGCTTTGAAAACTTAGGGCCAAAACACACTGCAGTAATAACCCAGTTTGAAACTGCTTTAACTGCCTTGGCTCAATGCTGGGAATTCTGGAAACTGGGGAGACATTTAGCCTTCTGTGTCAAAGAGCTCTGGAACCACAACAAACTACAGTTCCCAGAATTCCCTAGCAGTTAAAGCAGTCTCAAACTGGATTATGTCTTCACTGTGTTTTAGCCCCTAGTTCAGGTTGAGGTGGAACAAAGGCATCTCTTTAATCCAATGGTACCCAAACTTTGGTCCTCCAAATGGACTATTATACCTCCCAGAATTTCTGACTGTTAGCCAAGCTGACAGCGGCTTTTGGAAGTTGAAGTCCAAAATAGCCAGAAAACCCAAGTTTTGGATCCATTGCTTTAATCCTTTCTAGGAGATAGTCTCTCTCAAGCAAGAAGGGAGGGAGGGAAAGAAGGAAGGAAGGAAGGGAGGAAGGAGGCAGGGAGAGAAGGAGGACAGAAAAATCTGTAAACTTTCCATAGTTTTCCCTTCTCCTCTGGCTTCAATCTTCAAAGGAAGGAATGTGGGATTCATCTTGGGATGCCTGCAGGGCAATTGTGGTTACAGATGTTCCTCATTGCTTTGCCAAGTGGAAGCCTTTCCCCTCTTCATGCCAGCCACAACCTTTTTTTGGTGAGGAGAGGCAGGACAGAGAAGAGCTTGGGAAAGTCATAAATAAAAATGGCAAGTTGATGCGTAATTTGTTTTGAGTTGAGAATGCTACATAATAATAATGATGATGATGATGATGATGATAATAGTAGTGTGATTTGTTCTGGGCCATGTGGACTTGAGACTAGAGGCAGTTGATGCCTATAAAATATTGTTGGAGTTATGGGGGTTTTGTATCAAGTTGCTTTGCAATGTTGTTTTTTTAAAAATGGCAACTCTACGCATGACTTTGCATACTTCAGCTTCATTTGCCCTGTGCTGCTGGGAAACTCTGCAAATGCTAATGTGCATTAATAGCTGTTAATCTGGTTCTCTGAGGAACATCTATGTCTTTTTTCTTTTTGGTTCGTTTTATTGTCCTCTATGGGCTTGTGATTTCAGCTGTATTAAATGTATGATGTAGCAAAAGTATTTCTTTAATCTTTTTGTTGCGTCATATTACATGGTGATTGGCACTTACCTGATTGCCTTTGCAACATTTTAGTTAGGAGTATGTTAAGATATGAAATGTTTCATTCCACAAAGGCACTCTATTTTGGTCTTTTCCGGAGTTGTATAAACAGTAGATTCAGTGTGGTGTTGTGGTTTGAGCGTTGGACTATAACTCTGGAGAGCAGGGTTTGAATCCTGCTGGGTGACCTTGGCCAAGTCAAATTCTCTCAGCCTCAGGGAACAGCAGTGGCAAATGCTCTCTCCACTTGCACAGAAAACTCTGTGATAGGTTCACCATAGGGTTGCCATAAGTGGGAACCGACTTGAAGGCGCACAACAACAATAATAATGCATAGTAGATCTGTGCAGCAGATCTGCATGTACTGTGACTCTTAGCTCTCAATCTCTAGTTCTAGAGTTCATTTTGTATTTGCATTTGAGAGGGCATTATTTTCTTTTTCCTGCCAGCAAAACTACCAACATTAGTTGCCTACTGATTCTCCTTACTCTGTGCATGTGTTCTTTATACAGCCACATTTAAAATGTTGTTAATTGGAATAGTTCTGTTTCCCAGTAACATACCTTTTTGGTAAGTTTTGGAGGTGATAGGCCACTTGGTCAGATGCATTTCATGTTGGATTAAACAGATTATTGTCTCTGCAAAGGTGCCTCAGTATGGAATTGCTTACAATATTTTTATACTGCATTTCTGCCATAGTGTTCCAAGGCATACTGGTTATGTCTCTGCTCTTTGATCTTTGAAAGTCTTCCATAGTAATTTGCATTTTGTTGCAAGTCTGTACATCTTAAAGACTAGTGATAATCGGTAAGCATAATGAAAGCAGACATGACATAGTTTGTTTTTCTGCATCTTAAGTAGTCAGTCTTGAGTAACACAGGTTAACCCTGTTTTCCTTAACTGCTCCCTCATTAGCTGAAATGAAAGCTGTTGACAGTTTTCCTTCCTCTCAGATCAACGACAGTGGTCCAAAATCTGTTTCTTGTGCTCCTTTCATATACAGTTGGCCCTCTGTATTCATGGATTCTTTATCCACAGATGCAAGCATCCACAGCTTGAATATATTCAAAAAATATACCAATCCCAAAAAGCAAACCTTGATTTTGCCATTTTATATATGGGTCACCATTTTATTATCCATTGTATTTAATGGGACTTGAACATCCACGGATTTTGGTATCCACAGGGGGTCCTGGAACCAAACCTCATTGAATACCAAGGGTCCACTGTATGGAAAATGGACTTGTGTAGCAAGATTGTCAAGAAAACATTTTTACTGTATACAGTGGGCCCTTTGTATCTGCTGGGGTTTTGTTCCAGGAACCCCTATGGATACCAAAATCCACAGATGCTAAAGTCCCATAATATACAGTGGCATAGTAAAATGGTGTCCTTTATATAAAATAGCAAAATTAAGATTTGTTTTTTGGAATTTATATATATTTTAAAATCTTTTCAATTCTTAGATGCTTGAATCCATGGATAAAGAATCCGTGGATACAGAGGGTCAACTGTATTCATTTGTAAAGTGATGTTAAGAGACAGAGCTTATGACTTGAAATACACAGGTTTGTTTTGTACAACTATAGTTCACACCACCTAGAAAAGCTGTGTACTGCTTGCCCCACCCTTCAAAAGATGTGAAGACCTGGGAGACTTATCAGTCTGTCTGGAACATGTAAATCTGTCTGGGAAATGGGTAGTCCTCTAGTTAGCCACCATCAGCTCTAGTTGTCATGACAAGTGGGCAGAGATAATGGGAGCTGTAGTGTGGTGAGCCGTAGGTTTATGCTCTCTGAATTATGCAAGTATACTTGGGATATTTTGAAAAGAAATAGGATGGTTTTGAATTAGGACTGACCTCACATTTTGGTGCCTGGTACGATTAAAACTGTATGATTCTTTAATGGGATGTCTTCTGTTTAAGCCATAAAAGTGAAGAGGATCATCATGAGTTTATCTAGTGGGCTTGTAGACAAGGTCTTCTTGATGGATTTTGCCCTGTGGATTAATGTCTTCTACTTTGACTTATGGTGATCCTCTCATCAGGTTTTCTTGGTGATATTTATTCAGAGAAGGATTACCATTTCTCAAAGACTGAATGACTTTGTCCGTGGCTGAGAGGGGATTTGAACCCTGGTCTCCCAGAGTCCTAAGTCTGACACTCAGACCACCACACTATGTTGGCTTCACTTTGCTATTAAGGGCTCCCAACTCCTGTTGTCTAAAGGAGCTGCCTCTGCTGTGAATAAACAGTATCTGGTTTCTTGCTACATAAAAGGAATCTCAGCCTCTTTCTCCCCTCCAGAAACACAATAGCCATGAGTTAGCAGACACAATGCAGGGTTTTTAATGCTATCATCATGCCAGAGAGACTTTTTGTTATACAGCATGTATTATGGCCTCACTGCCTTCAGAAAATCGTTGTGTGTTTTGGCTACACACTGAAGATATTTCATTCATAGTTCAGATTTGGATCTCTCAGCCAAAATTAGTCTGAGTGCAATATATGCACTTGTTGGCAATTGTTCATATTTTTAAGATGGTTTTCCTTGGGCTATACTTAACATTGTAGAATTACTGCATTTCTCCTAAAACTGGCAGGCTGTATTATGGACTAGCGGATAGAGAAGCTTTGTCCCTCAAGATGTTGTGCACTTTTGTGGAGCTGTGATTTGTGCCTTGGCTTGCATATTCAGTATAAATTTTGACCATAAGCCATCCTTGTGCTTTGGGCTACAAAGCTGTTGGTCATGTTGGTTGGGAGTTATAGTTCAACACAATTGGAGGATACTAGGTTAGGAAAGGGGGCTGTAGAAGAAGGTGAATTTTTTAGGCTTGTGACTCCCACCTAAGGTGTTTGCTGTGTGCTTTCAAGTCATTTCCAACTTTATGGCAACCTCAAAGCTCTATCATCGGGGTTTCTTGACAGGTTTCTTCAGAGGGGGAGTTACCATCCTCTGAGGCTGAGAGAGTGTAGGTTAACCTAATGGGTTAACATGGCTAAGCTGCAAATTCAAACCCTTGTTTCCAGTGCTCAAACTATTATGCCACACTGGTTCTTGCTATGTAGCATCTTATAATTGATGAGATATATAGTTGGATCACTCCCCTGGAATTGTATGGGATAGCTCTTTGTGTGGATATTTCAGTAGAAAGAGGTGTGCTTTGGCAGACTTCATTGCTTCACAGGAAGTGCACATATACAGACAAATCAAACAAAACTATTTTGGAGTTGGCTTTCAGAGTGGGTCCATATGGCCATGTAAACTTTCTCTCTTTTACATGGTATATATTGAGACACTACAGGCTTCTGGCCAAAAATTTGGATTTGGGAAGTATCTATGTCATTGAAAGGACAAATGTTCATATGTAACCTGGGTTCTCATCTGTTTTGAAGATTTAAATGTTGGCCTGTGCAACTATAGGATGCAATTGTTTGAAAAGCTTGTATGAATTAAGTGCTTTTCTTTTGGACCTCTGTTTACGTTGGGGAAGAACTGCATGTGCTGGTGTGCCAAAGCTCTGTCCTAGTGTGGATTCATACAGCTTGCTTGCTTTGTTGTTGTTGTGTGCCTTCAAGCCGTTTCCTGCTTGGTGACCCTATCACAGGCTTTTCTTGGCAAGATGTGTTCAGAGGGGGTTTGACATTGCCATCCTGGGGCTGAGAGAGTGTGACTTGCCCAGGTTCAGCCAGTGGTTTTCATGGCTAAGTCTGGATTGAATCCTGTTCTCCAGAGTCATAGTCCAGTGCTCAGACCACTACCCCATAACGTGTAGGCTTTTCAGGTGGCTATCACACACATTGATGCTGTTGTGAATTGGACCTTGCTAGAGGATTATGTTGAGAGCTTTAATTTGTAGCCAGCTGCTTCATTCCATGACTTAAATGTATGGAAAATGTTGTTACTGTGTACCTTCAGGCCATTTCTGATTTATGGTTACCTTAAGGCAGGGGTAGGCAACCTTTTTGAGCTGGGGGCCGGGTTGCTGTCCCTCAGACAATTGGGGGGGCGAAGCACCAAAAATAAATAAATAAATAAATAAATTTAAAAAAAAAATTAAAATATTCAAAAATATGCATGCACACTCTCTCAGCCCCAGAAAAGCCATGGCAAAACCCCTGTGGAGATTTTGCTAAGAAAACTCCAAGAACAAGTAATAACAACAATAATCAATATCATCATGGCGGGGGGCGGCGGCGCCTGCAGGACCAGCCTGGGGCCAGTCCAAAGGCCTCGGGGGGGGGCACATCCGGCCCCGGGCCTTAGGTTGCCTACCCCTGCCTTAAGGCAAACCTATCATGGGGTTTTCTTGGCACAATTTGTTCAGAGTGGGTTTGCCCTTGTCTTCCTCTGAGGCTGACAGCATGTCCCTTGCCCATGGTCACCCAGGGATTTGAACCCTGGTCTCCCAGTGTCATAGTCCGACACTCAAATCACTATATTATGCTGGTTCTGCTTGGAGAACATGGTACATATGAATTGAAATGACTGGTACTCCTCCCCCTTGTTCACAATAAATTAGCATGGAAACTGTCCCCATTGCAGTGTGGCACTCACATGATCCTCTCCATGTGCTAATGCAGGGAAACTAGAAGACAGATAATGTGTGGCTAAAAGGGTGTAAAATTATTGCTGGAAACGTCAAAGGTATTTTTTTTAGAAGAGCCTATGAAAAGAGCAGTTTTTAAAAGGCTGGTAGTGCAGTATTGCGCCCACAAATCAGCAAAGAGTTATGTGGCAGTGGGACTTATAGCACTAATAGCTTTATTAAAGTATGAGCTTTCATGGATGCAAAGCTTTGGACAGATGGACAAGTGTGAATTTTGAGTTGCAGGTACGGGCATTATTTCACACACACACCACGCTACTATCAATGTATTCTTGAATCTCTGAGGCAGAGAATGGCCGGCTTATTCATTGTTACCCAAACTTTTTGGATTATGTTGTAGAGGTAGGTTTTTGGGTTGTTGTTGTTGGGTTTTTTTTGTTGCTAATTTCTGGAACCATCTTACAGAATTAAGCCCTTTCTCAATAAAAGTTGTTAATTTTGTATTGATATATCTCAGTGGAAATAATGGTAGTGGGGCTAAGTTTCCCCCAGATGTGACATATCAACTCCCTAAAGTAATGAATCCTTCACAGTTGCTACTCTGGTGTGCTCCTCTTCCCACATTTATCCTCCTTAGTGTATAGGCCAGTCTTTGTGTCCAGCCATGTCACTCTCTTTTGTCTCTCCCTTTGCCAATAATCTTACCTTTGTCTTTATTCTTGCCACTGGCATTCACCACCATCCTTTCTGGCCTTCCCACTGTCCCACAGGTATTTCCTCATGACAGCTTGTGGCTGAGAGCCAACATGGTGTTGTGGTTTGAGTGTTGGACTGTGACTCTGGAGACTAGGTTTCAATTCCCAGATCAGCCATAAAACCCACTGGGTGACGTTGGTCAAGTCACACGCTCTCAGCCCCAGGGGAAGGCATTGGCAAACTCTGAACAAATCTTACCAAGAAGACCTCATGATAGGTCCTCCTTAGGGTTGCCATAAGTTGGAAACGATGTGAGGGCACACAATAACAAAAACAGCTTGTTTCTGTCTGTGGGAAATCTGTCTGGGAGTTGGGATTACATGTGCTGTAGGGAGCATGCAAGCCTTTCCCCCTTTGGTGCAGTTCCTGATGGTTGCTCAAGTACCTTCGTGGTGGACATACATTTAGGCCAATATGAGCTGCTGAAGGTCGATTCTTTCATAGGCTTCTCTTTGTCAATCATTTATATAGTCCTATTCAACTCTTGAAAACTGCAGAAAAGTTGAAGAAGAAAAAGGTATGGGCTGACTGTTAGTAGTTACTGAGCATTTTCTCTGGTGCAGCAGAAGGTTAAAAAAAATAAAATTATAGCAAGTAATTCATAAAGGAGGCTAAAGTAGATCAAGGATGTAACTTCATTAGAAATGTTGGTGTGCAAGATTGGTTTTAGTCATTTTTTCATGCTGTTTTACAGAAGCTGTGGCATAGAAAAGCTAAAAAAATTTTGCCAGTTCATAAGGAATCCTAGTTGAGCATGTGCGTCTGTGTTTAACCTTTACAGAAATGTATTTAATGGCTCCACATTCTTCCTATCAAGCAGATGGTTGATGGTTTTGATGTCCTAGCATTTGGTGAAGGTGATGTCAGACAGATCTATTGCTGACTCAGTTCTTGTTAAAGAAATCTCAAAGCTTACACAGGAATTGTTTTTGAGACGTGATGCATCCTAACTCCTTCTCCTGCTTTCTTCCTAGTTCAAACACTTGTTTAAATAAGAGAATTTAAAACTTTTTTGAACTAACTAATGTTCTTGAACTTTTAAACTGACAAAATCGGTATTTTTAAGGATTTTACTCTAGATTAGTTCACATCAGTCCTCTAGGAAAGTGGTTCCCAACCTTTGGTCTTTGTTTGTTTTGGACTTCAGATCCCAGAAGCCCCAGCCAACTTGGTCAACAGTCAGGAATTATGGGAGCTGAAGTCCCAAAACTTCTAGAGGATCAAAGGTTGGGAATCACTACTAGGATAACTGATATTTTGTAAAACATGGGAGAGGCAAAGTACATTCTTCCAGATGTTGTTGGACTGATGCTCCCACCAACCCTTGTCAGCATGGTCAGTAATGCAGTTCAGCAACTTCTGGAAGGCTCCTTGACTGTAATAGACTCTAAAGCTGATTGAGGAATTTTGTAAACTGTCTTGTGTAGAGCAGCCTTGAGAACCCATGCTGTGTGAGGAAGGAACATTCAAACCGAACTGCAAAGCAAAGCAGCTTCATTTATATACCGCTTCATATCGTGCTATGGGATGTCTAAGTGGTTTACAACTGTAAGCTCATTGCCCCCGACAGTTGGGTACTCATTATAGCGACCTCGGAAGGATGTAGGCCTGAGTCTAGCCTGAGCCCAAGCTAGTATTGAACTCTCAACCTTGTGGTTTATGAGTGAGTGGCTGCATTACAGGCATTTAACCACTGCGCCACCAGGGCTCATTCAGCTGTCCATGAATGTTGTTGTTGTGTGCATTCAGGTTGTTCCGACTTATGGCAACCCTGAGGAGAACCTGTCATAGGGCTTTCTTGGCAAGTTTCTTCATAGGGGGTTTCCATTTCCATCTTCTGAGGCTGAGAGAGTATGACTTGCCCAAGGTCACCCAGTGGGTTTCCATGGCTGAGCTGAGATTCGAACCCTAGTCTAAAGAGCCATAGTCCAAATCACTGTACCACACTGGTTTTTTCCAGGAATATGTATACTTTAAGCAGGAAGTATTTGGAGAAATTAACCTTGAGAAGTAGTGGCAGCGGCTGCCTTCTTGAACCTGCCAACTCAGGTGTTGCTTCCTTGCACATTTATTTGTCCCCAGTGTGACTTCATGTCGAGCAGGTTAAACATGTCAGAATCAATCCTAAAAACTGCTACTAAGTATATCTGGTTTTTTGGGTCTGTTTCACTCTGTGTTTGGGTTGGGAACATAGTATGTTGGCTGTCAGAGAATTCTGCTTCCCCAGATATAGGCACTTGCTGAATTTCTGGAAGTGTTCAATTTGTGTTGTCCTGTATGTCATTTTGGCAGATAACTGGAAAGGCACCTCATTAAGAGCTCCAGCAACTGGTCCCCACCTTGTTTCTTCCATTACGTTCATTGTTACCATAACTGCACAGCTTTTTTAAAAAAATTCTTGAATTGCTGGGAGGAGCAATAATTGCTTAAAGCAATATAGTTACAACATTACAAAGGGACAGACAAAATCCTGGCTGGATGACTATAGTGCATTCATTATTGGTCTGCCCTTGAAATGGACCAAGAAGCTTCAGGTAGTGGTGATGCTAACAGCTATGGTCAGTAGAGCCGGTGGAATCATGATATGATGCTGAAGCTTTTGCATTGTCTGTCTCCTGGTGTCCAGCCCAATTCAGAGTACTTATGCTTACCCTTTAAAGCAAGGGAGTGGGCAAACTACATCCTTAGGACCACACACAACTCTCTAGGGCTGTTTTTCCAGCCTTCAGTCCCTCTAGACCAGGGGTTGGCAAGGTTTTCTTACCTGGGGCCGGTCCACTGGCCTCCAGGTCTTCCGCGGGCTGAGGGTGGGGGGGAATGGCGGTGCGCGCGCATGCACATCACTTCCAGAGTTCTGTGCATGCGCAAGCGAGTCGCAGCCGCCATTTTGGCAAACAAAATGGCAGCCACGGCTCGTTTGCGCATGTGCAGTACTCGGCGCATGCACAAATGAGTCGCGGTCGCCATTTTGTTTTCCAAAATGGTGGCTGCGGCTCGTTCGTGCATGCGCAGCAGTACTGCGCATGCGCAAATGAGTCGCGGCCGTGGTGGGGGGGCAGTGGTGGCATCGGGGGTTGGCGGGGGCTGGTCCAGAGGCCTCGGGGGGCGGACTTGGCCCACGGGCCGTAGGCTGCCGACCCCTGCTCTAGACAGACAGAACTTTGTCTGGCAATGAGGGTGGGTATTGTTTCTCCTGGAAGCCTGTGGGAGTCACAAATCACCTTTTAAATAGGCACCCTGTTAAAGATTATTTTAGATTTTTCATACCCAAGGTTTTGATGTGTTTTGGTTTTATGATATTTTTGGTGATCCAAGTGACTCTTGGAAATTCCTAGAAGCAGAAGGCTATTCCTTGAGTACTCTGTTGTATAGGATAAGTGAATTACTTTCAGTGGCTTGAAACCCCACAATCTTCAGGACTCCTCTTTCCCACTACAGGGAAGATGGCCCCCCTAACTTGGAGGATGGTGTCTATTCCATACTGTTTGACTATCCACATATGTGGCTCTTGTAGCAGTACTCAGACAGTGGAATGCTCTCACCAGCTGACCTTTTTGTTCTGAATCTGCTGCTTTCTTTGTTTTATGCTGATGTGCTTTTATTACATTTGTATAATTCCTTGATATCAGCCAGGCTGAAGGACATTTTGAATGCATTTCAATAAATAAATTCAACTCAAATAGTACAATAACAGAGAGGAACCCTCTAAGCTTAAGTGTCATTAATCACCGGAAAAATAGGAGAGCAATCTCATTTTCAGCGGCCATTCAAAGGCAGTAATGAGGAAACCAACCTGACCTGCCTTGGAGGAAGTCCCAAAAGCTGGACTCATTTAAAGAAAAGCTGCCAGCTTCCATAGATGTGTCTGGGAATCTTGAGTAGGCTAGGTGATTCATGTTGATTGTTAGTTTCAAAAGCTTTTTAAAACAAAGACTGATTGGAGTCATGCTCTTAAATATTTATTAGACCCAATAAATGTCTTCCTTAGATATGATTTAAAAAAAAGATACATTGAGTGTAGATTGGACTGTGACATGGTGTCTTCTGAAGTGAACATCTGTTTGACCAAAGAAGTCCCTCTTTCCCTTGTCTATGACAGTTCAACATGTGTGGTTTCTGCTGTTAGAGTTTGGTCTGCTTGTCCATCTATCCTAAATGGGGAGGTATTTGACAGACTAGGTATTTTCATGAATAACAGCAGGTTCTGAGCTTTATTAATGTCACATGGGACGCTGTATTCAGTAGATCTAACAACTTGTCCTTAGGAGGTCTTTATTCTTTAATCTTCCCCAGATCTCACCCTGGTGGTGTTTATTACTTCATTGGCCACCAAACCATCAGAGACAGTGTTGAACAAAATTACCCAGAGATTGGGTGGTGTGACAGTGCTGTTCATACTTCAGGTTTACACCCCCTTTCTGCAGAAATGAATGTGACATTGTTCACCACAAAGAGCACACTTCTGTGGCCTGAATAAATTACTCATGGTAAGCATAAATTCATAATTTTTATCTCTTTCTCAATTCTGCCACATTGGAGTAACTTACCACAGTGAGCCCTTAGTATCCACTGGAGTTTGGTTCTAGGACATCCCCCCCCCCCCCGATACCAAAATCAGTAGATGCTCAAGCCCTATTATATACAGTATGGTAGTAAAATGGTGTCCTTTATATAAAATGATAAAATCAACATTTGCTTTTGGGAATGGGGGTATTTTCAAGCTGTAGATGGTCGAATCTGTGGATGCAGAATTTGTGGGTATGGATTGAATGTATTCTGCTTTGGCTGTTCATAGGATAGGGTGAGGAGCTATAAATGACACTGGGATCCCTCACTTGCCTCTTTTAAGAAGAATGCTGAGGATACCATGGACTGCAGTAGGTCCTAGAACAGATCAAACCTGAACTCTTCTTGGAAGCCAAGATGACTAATCTGAGGCTGTTGTACTTTGGCCACATCATGAGAAGACATGAGTCACTAAAAAAGTAATGATGCTTGGAAAAGTGCAGGACAGTAGAAAGAGAGGTAGACTGCATACCAGATGTACAGACTCAGTCAAGAAGGCCATGGCACTGAGCCTGCAGGACCTGAGCAGAGGGGTTGAGGACAGGGGCTCTTTGAGGTGTCTCATTCTTAGGGTCACCATGAGTCAAAGTCAACTTGAAGGCAATTAACATCAAGAAAATCAAAATGAAGATTTCAGTGCGTATGACCTACCTACTCCCTCTAAAACCAGCCTTATTAGCTCTTTTTAAAGAACAGCAACAAAAAATTATTTCAGGAACCAGATGCCTTCTCTTTGCATTCATGTCCTGTGAGTTTCTGATGTTTCTCCAGACTTTTAGCATGTAAACAATGGAGGCCATGGGTGGAAAGTGTAGCCTGCCAAGTGTTGTTGAGTTGCCGGTTCCAGCAATCCTAGATGGCAGAACCAGTGGTGAGAGAGGCTGGGATGTGAAGTTCATAAAAATGTACGTTGTGGTTCTCAGACTCTTCTGCGAGATGATTTTGTTTGAGCTATTAATTAAGTCTGGAAAGAGCTATGTTCAAGTGAAAAGCAAATTGTACTCAAAGCCAGGGGAAGAAATGATGCTGGATGTTGACTAGGTATCCATTTTATCAAAGCAGGAAGTGGATTTGGACTTTTGATCTGTTGACAATGGCTGCTGTGGTGGCAGGAAGTATAGGGAAAAAACAAAGAGCAAGTTTGTTGTTGTTTTCTGCTTTCAAGATGTTTCCAACTTATGGCAACCCTAAGGTAAAGCTGTCATGTGGTTTTCTTGGCAAGTTTCTTCAGAGAGGGTTTGCCATTGCCATCCTCTGAGATTGAAAGGATGTGACTTGCCCAAGGTCACCCAGTGGGTTTACTTGGCCGAGCCAGGATTCAAACCCTGGTCTCCAGAATGGTAAAATTATAGCTGTGTTAATCTGTAGAATCAGTATGTAGAGAGATTTTGTAGCAGCTCTGAGACTAACTGAAAGAAAGAAGTTGGCAGCATGAGCTTTCCTAGACTTAGGGCCTTTGCAGACAGCCAGAAATAGTGCAAATTGAGTCCACTTTAACTGCCCTGACTCAGTGCTAGGGAATCATGGGAACTGTAGTTTATTGTGGCACCAGAGCTCTCTGACAGAGAAGGCTCAATGTCTCAGAAAAAAACTACAGTTCCCATGATTCCCTAGCACTGAGCCAGGATAGTTAAAGTGGATTCAGTTTGCACTATTTCTAGTAGTCTGCAAAGGCCCTTAGACTCATGCTGCCAACTTCTTGCTTTCTGTTAGTCTTAAAGGTGCTACAAGATCTCTCTACATCCAGGTCAACAACATCCTAGTCCAGCACTCAAACCACTACACCATGCTGGCTCTCCAAAGGGCAAGTACTAATTATCTTTTGGTTTGCATTCTTTAAATAGCCAGTCTGGCTCATGTAAGTATCAGGAGCAGTGACAATGACAGTGCTTTATTGTTTCCCTGTTTTAGTATATTCTTTCTTTTTGAAGCTACCCTTTCCCGTTGGTGACTAATAAACAGCTCATTGTTTTATTTGCTTCTCTGGCTTTAGGCTGCTGGATTCTAAGAGTAGTCAGTCTGAATGGAGCTAATCAGCAGGACCTGGCACTGAGCTGTATTTTCACATACTACAGGGCAGGAACCAGCTTTGGCTCCATCGGTTGCTGGGAAAAAATGGTGAATAGAGATCTTGAACTGTTTTTTTTCTTTAAAAAAATCACACACACACATCCAAAGTCTAAACAGGAGTTGTTTGTGCTCCAATTAATGCTTTTTGCTCCTGAGAATTAGGAGTGCCCTGCCCTATCAACTTTGCTGCTGGTTGGGTTGAAAAGTTGAAAACTTTCCACCCAAGAATGATTAAACTCACTTCTTTATGAAACTTTCCCATATTTTATGGCTTCTTTTTGTGCCATGTTTTAATATGCTCAATAAATTTGTATTTTATTTCTTGCCACAGCTGGAGGGGGTGACTGGCTGTGTGGAGCCATGCTGAAAGGGATTAGTTTATGGAAAAACTATAAATGTGTGTGAGAGAGACAAATGTCCCTTGGTGAATTTTAAGTGTTTCATCATGGCAAGCTGGTGATTAGGAATGATCTCTGTGTTCTTTTTCTTTTTTCTTTTTAAAAGCATAATCTAGCTTTCGACCTTGTAGAACGAGTAGGAAAAGTGTGGTCCCAAAGATGATGAAAATACCCTCCATAATCTCCCAAAGACATTAGGGGGCATTTTCTTTTTGTGGGAGCAGTTGGAGTCCTCCAAGGTCTCCTAGGGGCTAATGAGGTCCCTAGCTTTCCACATTTGGCCATCCCATAGCAACATCAATGCCAATCCTGACATTATGCTGATTTTGTTTTAGTCTGTTTATTCAAAGTGCTATATGGTCTGTATTACATTTGTCCTTGAAAGAACTCTGAGGAATTGCATGAGATCCTTCCTCCATTTTAAAAGCAACCGCTATGGCCAGGGGAGGGGGGTTTAATTTGTGGTAAAACACGAACATAAACTATGTTCCATAAGATGTTAGACGTAGCTCATTTCTGTCACCTCCCAATAATGTGTGTACAGTGGACCTTTGTTATCCGCTGGGGTTTGGTTCCAGGACGCCCCGTAGATACCAAAATCCGTAGATGCTCAAGTTCCATTCAATACAATGGCATACAAAAATGGTATCCCCTATATAAAATGAAAAAAAAACAACAACAAAGTTTGCTTTTTGGAATTTCTGTATTTTAAAAGTATTTTCAAGTCACGGATGCTTGAATCCATGGATAAAAAATCTGTGGGTAAGAGGGCGGACTGTATAACATATTAAAGATTCTGCCACACCTGATTATCTAGGTTAACTACTACTTTCATTCCTAGAAGACCACTTTGAAAATGGGCCCAATTTTAAAATCAGCTAGAGAATTTTGTACTGAAGTAGGTTTTCTGGAAGGATTACAATTTTCCTTTAGGTGCCGTAAATAAAACAAGATACATTTTTAGAATGTTTTAGATTATGCAGATTTTGTGTCATAATTTTCCATCCTGCTTGTTCTCTCCACCCTCTCCACCTGCATTTGTGCACACTAGTTGCATATAGGTAGACAATATAGGAGACTTGAGATATTCTTCCAAGGAATAAATGCATGGAAAAGAAAGGATTACAGCTCTGCAAGTGGACTGTTTGACTGACTTATTGCATGAGCTCAGAACTTGAGTTAATTACTGATCCAGTGTGTGCTAGCACTTGCAAAAGGTGAAGAATGGTGGGAGTTACAGTCTGACAGCATTTGGAGGGCTGCATGATTCCCACCCCTGCTAAACGGGCATGTGTTCTATGTTTGTTTTCATTCTGCCTCAATTTTACTGTGGGATAGAGGCTTTGGTCCATTCACCCAATAATTTTTTTTATGCGTTGCCAATATTTTGTTTTGGTACATGGATCTTTTCACATCATTGCTGATCCCTGACATAAGATCATGTGTGAATACCTTCTGTTTTTACATATGAAACCATGAGTACATATGATACACTTATATCACCCAGGTAGGTCTGCAACTATCCTTGGTGGGAACCTAGTTGTGTTTGGTGTTTGATATTTGTGTTCTGCAATTATTTGGAGATTTTGCAATATCCGAAAAAATTGCAAGATAATAGTACTAATATTTGTTGTGAACACGATGCAGTTGCTGTTAGTAGGTCTGGTTTGGCTTGTGTAAAGCACAAAACAGTTGCTTTAATATGGCAGAGTAGACAAGAAACTGTTTTATTAAGGTATCAGTGACAAAGTCCAGTCATTTTACAGGAAGGGTAATGTAATAAATGGCTATACATTTATGAGGCTCCATAGCACTAATAATTAATATGGCTCCTATGAGTGGTTCTGATGTGCATTGTATAGTAATCACACACTAAATATATACACTAAAAGATGTTTGTTGTTAATTGCCTTCAAGATGACTTCAACCCACGGTGACACCTATGTATGAGAGACCTCCAAGTCTCTTTATCCTCAGCCACCCGGCTCAGCTCCTATAAATTTCATGTCTGTGGCTTCTCTGATGGAGTCTATCTACCTGGAATATGGTTTTTCTCTTTTCTTACTGCCTTCCACTTTACCAACTATTACAGTCTTTTGAGTCCTTTTTTATCTTGATACGGCTAAAATATGACAATCTGGGTTTAGTCATCTTTGCTTCCAGGGGGAGTTGTGTGCCTGATCTGCTCCAGGACCCATCCATTAGACCAGGGGTAGGCAACCTTTCCCCTTTAAGGGCCGAGGGACTTCAGCTCCCAGAAGCCTCAGCCATATTGGCCAATAGTCCCATATTGGCCAATAGCTCCTGGGATTCTGGGAGCTGAAGTCCCTCGGCCCTTAAAGGGGAAAGGTTGCCTACCCCTGCATTAGACATTTTAGCAATCTATGGTACTAAAAGATGAGGGAAGGGGTGGGGAAATCAACAGCTGGATACATATAGGGTTAGTAATACAGTATTTGGATTTGCCAGAACTATGTTTTTGACTAGTGGAGCTGGAGAAGTGTGTGTCACTGCCTCTAAAACGTGTACATGGGAAGTGCGATCTTCACACATTTGCAAGTACCAACATTTGTGTTGCAAAGATGATGTAACAAGTCAGGACCACATCAAAGAAATCAGGAAGGGAGCGTGGTGGCAGAAATAGGAGAATTGATGGCTCTGTCTTGTAATTTACATTTGGAATTTGGTTGTGCGCTGACATGGATGGGGTGCTTATGTCATAATCATGGCTTTGTGGTTTTTTGGGTGGGTAATTGTGTGTGTGTGTGTGTGTGTGTGTGTATTCTGGTGCAGAGCAGGTTGAAAGCCATAATGCAGACTGGGCATGCTGAGGCATCCTTGTTACAAACAAAAACATGTTATAACATTGGTGTTCTCTAATTGTGCTCTCATATGGCAGAGCTGCTGGTGAGAACAGGCCCTTAGGCCTCGTCTAAGTTACAGCTATAACTGAGTCATGAGATCAAGTTTCAACACAGCTGTCTGTCCCTCTGACCAGGCTGCTATGCTGCTGTAATCCAGAGTAGCCTCTAAAAAGGTTTGCATTCTCTCTCTCTCTCTCTCTCTGCTGTGCATGTGCTTTCTTCCTGGTTTATTCTGACTGCAGGAGTCAATTGTGTTGAGTCTGAAACTGCTCATTTGCACACTTGCCATATATACATAATACAGTGGGTCCTTGGTATCTGCTGGGGTTTGGTTCCAGAACCTCCTATGGATACTAAAATCTGTGGATGCTCAAGACCCATTAAATAGGTGTAGTAAAAGGGTGTCCCTTATATAAAATGGCAAAATCAAGGTTCACTTTCTGGAATTTATAAATTTTAAAAATATTTTCAAGTTGTGGATGAAGAATCTGTGGATACAGAGGGCCCACTGTATAATTTTGAGCTGTAACGTTTAGTATAGGTTTAGATCAGGGGTAGGCAACCCTTTCCCTTTAAGGGCCGAGGGACTTCAGCTCCCAGAATCCCAGGAGCTATTGGCCAACATGGGACTATTGGCCAACATGACTGGTTTAGAGTCTGAATTTGTAAAAGCAATGGAAACTTTGTCAGAGCTGATCAAAAGTTGTATGGGGACGTTTTGTCTTTGAACTCTCTCATGTTCTGCAAAACACAAAGCCCACCCTACAAACCATCTGTGTTATTGTGCAGAACAGATAGATAATTTCTCTTCCTGAATTAATGTTTTTGTTAATCCTGAGAAACATCTTTTCAAAATGGAACATGTTCCAGAATTCCTGTGAAAATACGACTTCAGGCATAGCTAGCACCTTATCTGAAAATTTCAATGAGTTATTTGTTTTACTTGTCATTTGTTTTTCATGCTTTGAAAGTAACCCTTGATGTGGGAGTTTGGGAAGGTTGCTGCAAGGAAATGGTGATACTAATTGGGACCACCATGTTGACTGGTAGCTTTTCAGATTATGCAGTCCCTTTGCCTGACAGATCTATGTTGGGCTCTTGTCTGGCCATCCAGAGAGACTCTCCATGATCCCCTTTGCCACACTGGATAACAATTGGTGTATCAGTAGTGCATGCACACATTGTGTAAACAGACAAATATCCTTAAAATAACTGCCAGTGAATATGTGAGAGTTCCGCGTAGGCCTGGGTTGGCAGCCATGTACATTTGAATGTTCAGGCTGCATTTACATGAACCTGGTTTTTGCCTATATTGAGCTACTACTCATCTTTCATTAGAGTGAGCATTGTTGGTTGAGTTGATGCTTTGACTGTTCTGAGAAACTAGACATGCTGTGGTTCAAAGATTATGTCTTGTATTCTGTATCACATACACCTTACTTCCATTGTAGACTATGCTTCATCTGCTTGCATGGATTGAAAGAGTGCAAAGTATATTACTTATTAGAGTAAATGTGTCAGAGTGGCAAAAGTACAAGTACTCAATAGATAGTTTTGAGTCTGCTTGGTTATGGTGCAAAGTCAGGGCTTAGTGTTTGAGGTCCCTCTCTCTGTCTTTTTTAAATTATGAGGTTGGTGTGCTTACCTCTGCAAGAACTGTGTAAGTTTAGAGTTACAGTTAGCTTTCTTACACTGCATTCTGGCAGCTTTTGCACATTTGTACAAAAGACACACACTGGGGTTTATACAGCATCTTAAAAACCCTTTTGAGACCAGGCGATGGGCAGGTACTTCATATGTCCCTAGCATTGTCCACTTGTGAAGCAGAAAAAAAATATCCTACATTAATTTGTGTTATCTATCATGTTTCTTAAGGATGGAATGTACCATAACCCTTTATAGAGGGGAACAGCATTTTAATAAAATACAAAAAGGTGTGGCACCTTAAAGACTATCAACATTATTATGGGATGAGTTCCATGAATTATATAGTTGACTATATCAGGTCCAGTTGTAAAAACATTGCAGTAGTTTTTTTGTACTGTTGCAATTTGCAAATTTGGCTCAAGAGAAATCCTGCTTTTACAAGTTTGTTGTATGACTCATCTGTGATGAGCTGCCAGCATTTATGGAATCTCAGACTAGAATTTAAGAGGAGAAGTGTTATGCTGGGCAGTGTCATATCTGTCGGCAGACTATATGGAAATGTGTTTATGGAAAACTGCTAGAGTAGGATTGCCTACTAGAGATAGTCTCTAACATGTGCTTTTGATTTGAGCCAAATAAAGCATACAGCTGCACTTAATTTGATTGCTGGCATATCTCTGTGGGTGGAAATGGAAGAATATTACGTTAGATTTCAACAAATTCTTTTTTTCTTTCTACAGTAGAATTTTTGTAAAGAAAATGCTTGAAGTGCTTATATAGCTTTATGCATTTAGTCAGGTAGACTGCATATACCTTGATGATAATTTAGCTTTTCTATCAAGTCAAGGTTGGCCCTACACAAACATGCCATTGTGCATCATTCACCTTCTGAAGCCAATTTTCTCTTGGAGTTATTCACAGACTACTCTATGCTGGATACCCAGATTGTTAATTTATGTGATGGAAGATTTTTTGTGAGGATTGTGTTAGGTAAGGCTCCAATCTTAGAGTTGCTTATTGGAAAGTATCTCCATTTAATTGAGCATGACTTCCATTGGAATATACATATATGAGACTCTGCTACCTCTTATATTATTAGGTTAGAAATGTGGTGTGATTTATATGTGATGTTGAGCTTGAATGAAGGAGACCCAGACTCAAATCCCTGCTCAACCAAGAAGCTAGCTGGGTAACAATGGACCAGTTGTAATCTCTTAACATCGTCTAGCTCACAGGTTGTATATGAGGATAAAATGGGACAATCCCTGATGTACATCCTTGTGTACAGCCTGATGTACAGTCTTTGAAGAAAGATAGGAGAAAGACCTGATAAAGCCAAATTTGTAGGTCACTGTTATAATTTTCAGTGCTTCGTTTTTGCTATTGTAGTTGGGTATTTTGTTTCTGCTGTGGTCATCCAGGTTTGTTTCATGCAATTGTCAACTGGACATTTTTTTAAAAGCTGTATTTTTTGGCAGCCTGTCAACCCCAAAGCACTTTCCTGCAGCCTAGGACTATAAACTATATAATTTATCCAGGGAGGCTTGTGCAGTACAGAAATGAAAAATTCCCTTTTCTGACAGCATTTTTTGCAGCAATTTGGCTGTCAGAAACAGCTGGCACAGTAGGATGGGACAATAAGACCAAAGGGATGGGAAGGGCTTCCTCCAAATGCCCACTGAGAGAATCCAGTTACAAGGCGGTCATTAACCACAGGGCACAATACTCTCAACAGAGCTTCATGTCCAAGCAGAGGAGCCTGTGGCTCAGACTGTAGGCATTTCAGTTGAACAATGGAGAAAAAAAAAATCTTCTCTGCTCTGAAGTGGTTTCCTAAAAATTGCTTTGCCATTACGCATTGTGTTCCCCCTCCCACAGAGATAGACTCCTTCGAAAATTTAAGTGCAGACTTATCTTTTCTTGCATTGTTTTAGTTTCTTCTGCAGTGGACTAGGGAATGGCAATGGTGAGACACCTCACAGTTAAGCTTTCTCATCCCGCTTCATAAAATATATCTTTGGGAAGGAGGAAGGCATTTATTTAAGATCATTAAGATATTTCCTGATAGTCCTAAGGTGGCAAACATATGCACGCTTGCTTGGCTTGTGTCTGCATAAGCATATATAGATTTGGGCTGAATGTCTTTTTGCAGTTCAGTCAGCCCTCCATATCCATGGATTTTGTATTCATGTATTCAAGCATCCATGGCTTGAAAATGTTAAAAAAAATATAAATTCCAAAAAGCAAACTTTAGTCTTCCATTTTATATAGGAGACATCAATTTACTATCCCACTGTATATAAAGGGACTTGAGCATCCATGGATTTTGGTATCCACAGGGGGTCCTGGAACCAAACCCCAGCAGAAACCAAGGGTTGACTGTAGTGAAGTATAGAGGGTGACTGCCATTTGCTGGAGTGATTACTATGCACAGCTTGAGCTCTTTTCTCCCCTTGAAAATGAGCTTGCAGATTAAATATAAATAAGATAAAGAGGAGGATTTCTGGTTGTGTATGAGTGCTGCAGGCATGGTTTCGTTTCCCCCCTGTATTGATTCTTGAGAAGCACAGAACATTGGCTAGTTGAACCAAAAGCATACTTAGATGATGCTGGAGACAGCTGTCTGTTACAGTGGGACATGTATACTGGCTTCTTTGGCGCCAGACAGCTTTCTCATCAATGTGCACATTAATAATAACATTTCAGTAAAGGGCTCTTTAATTCCTTTTATTAAAGTCCTTGGCATATTACTCAGTCTTCAAAGGGCTTCTGGCTACTCCCTCTTCAAACTGTGCACTTGGGTGTAATTTTGGTGTTAAAGGTGGAAATATTTTATTCTTTCTTCTTCCTTGGAGATTGTTTTGGAACGGGTGGGGAGGAAGGATTGCATCTCAAGAATCTTATCAGGAGGTAAACGTGAAATACATACTTTTCAAAAACATGGTTGGCTTGCTGGAAGTATTTTTATCTTATCGTTCCTGTATGTACAAAAGCATAAACTTGTTTGTTTCTCTAAAAGCTTAATGCTTTCATGTCTCTGTCTCCCTCCCTCTCTGGTAACAGTTATCATTCCAGATGTTGTTTGGACTAAAGATAGTGACTGATGGAAAAAGTCTTTCCTAATGATAATAACAGAGTCAGACTGGCTGCTTCTGCTCTGTGAGGGAAATGGAGAGATAAAACTCTATTAATGGTGCATACACTGTCTTAAGTAGCTAATAAAACAATGTGGTCTTCACTGGAAATAAGTCCCAGATTGGCAGCGATTAGTGCCAACTGCTCAAGGAGACAGCTGCACAGACTGACGAAAGTAATGTGTGTTTCGCCTGTGTGTGTGTGTGTGTGTGTGTGTGTGTGAAGGATGGAGGATGAGAAGGGAAAACTTTAATGGGCTTAAGGAGTACTTACTGTATGTTCTGCCTCACCCTTGTGCTTTTTACCATTTTGGATTGGTACATTTATCATTCATTTCTCTGGTTCTTATAGGGAAATAATAGATTAGAATATGCAGTTGGTTCTCCCTCCCACCTTTGAATATATTCTAATCTGTAGAAGACATCTGCATGAAAGACATCTCATTATTTCAAGCAGAGTGAGAAAAAGAGTGGTGAAATACTACACTTTTTCTCACTTTGATCATCAAAAATTACTTTTTTATTTTTTCCATGTTTTAAATTTTTAAATTAATTTTAAAAAAAAAGAACTTCCCAATTTTTTTCCATCTCCCCCCCCCCCACCACCACATTGTTTTGGCACTGGGAAGGGCACAGGTGGCACTGAAAGCTTCCCAGTGCCAAAATATTTTTTTTTGCAAAAACTATTTTGCTTTTTGAGGACTGTAGAAGTTATGGTGTTGATAGTAAAGTAGGACCCCCCCTCCAAACTCCAGAAATAATTCAAATGTACTTTTGACCACATCTAGTTTCAGTTTTTTAATGGGGGGGGGGGTCTCTTTGCATATTAGAGCATAATGTGGTCTGCAGTGGATCCTTGGGGCCAAAAAGAGCCAGGAGCTGTAACCCTTTTAAGGATTAATTCCCAGAGAAACCAGTGTTCAGGAAGGGTTTAAAGAGTAAAAAAAAAGTAAATATGCAAACATTTCAAGAATAACCTACAGAAGCAGACCTGAGCAAGTGTTGGTTAGCAGGAAAAAAGCATCAAGAGGGTAGAAGTTATACTCTCTGTGTTCATTTTCTTGATTGGGATGCTATCTATAATAACACCATTATGTAATTGTGCAATTGCAGAATTACAGCTTCCCATTTTGTGAAAAAACCAAACTTCCACCAATCTTGGAGCAAGTTGTAGAGCAAACAGGGTGGTGTAAATTATTGTATTAGTGTGAAAAAGCAAACACAGGAACTAACACCACTGAAGTTCAAATGCAGTAATGGTGCAAAAGAGTGCATTGCTATTCTGCTACTTTTCCATGTATAGGAGAAGTGGTTTACATATGGAGCAACCTGAAACAACTGACTAATTGTGATAAACATATTAGTGTCCCTTTTCTTGCCCATCTTAGCCTCAAAAGAAGCAAGCGTTTCACTTAATGGCAATAATGACATCAATAGAAAGTGCTGCCAAAATGGAATGAAAGGAATTTCCACAGACTGTGAGCCACAGTTTCAAGCAAACATTATTGGGGTAGGCTGAATAACTCATGGCACAGTTTTGTACATCCTTATTCAGAAATAAGCATCATCAGTGTTAAATGGAGTTTACTCCATAACTATAGGACAGCCTCAGTAAAAAGAGTGATGTATTGCTCAAATTCCTCCCTTAAAAAAATCTACCAGCAAAAGATGTGTCAGTATCACTCTACATCTGCTACTGCTAACTTTTCCCCACCTATGACTTGAGAGACTTTTATCAATTAAACCTCTCAGATGAGAAATGTGATAAGAAGGATCTTTGGTCCTCCAGATGTTTTGATCTTCAGCTTCCAGAATCCCTGGGCATTAATCATGCTGACTGAGGGCCTTTGCAGACTGCTAGAAATAGTGCAAATTGAGTCCACTTTAAGGGTTAGGGTTAGTGCTAGGGAATCATGGGAATTGTTTTTTCCCCCTGAGACATTGAGCCTTCTCTGTCAGAGAGCTCTGGTGTCACAATAAAATACAGTTCCCATGATTCCCTAACCCTAACCCTAACCCTAAAAGTGGGCTCAATTTGCACTATTTCTAGCAGTCTGCAAAGGCCCTGAGTCATCTGGGAGCTGAAGTTCAGAAAATATGGAGGATCAGCGATTGAGAATCATTGTCTTAGAGAAGTGATTCCCAAACTTTGGTCCTCCAGGTGTTTTGGACTTCAGCTCCCAGAAGCTCTAGCCATTTGTGCCAACAGTCAGGAATTCTGGCTGCTGAAGTCCAAAACATCTGAAGGACCAAAGTCTTTCTCGGTAAGCTTGTGTGAGGAAATGAATACAGCAGGCCCTTGGTCTCGCTGAGGTTTGGTCCAGGACCCCTTGAGGATACCAAAATCTGTAGATGCTCAAGTCCCATTATATACAATGGTGTAGTAAAATTGTGTCCCTTAACATAAAATGGCAAAATCAAGGTTGGCTTTTAGTTGAATGTGTGGATGCAAAATCCATGGATATGGATGGCGGACAATAAATAGTTTCTCTTACCAGTATCCAAACCCTTACCAATCCTACTTTCTCAGTGTACTCAAAGATAGTGGTGGGGCATCTCCACTTATGATTTAGATATTTGTCAGTTAAATGGTAAAGTAACTCCAATAAACTTTTGTGCTGATTTGACTATATATTTGTAAGTCAATAACATTGTTATGATAATCTACTGTACTCTTTTCATTGCATCACAGTATAAGCATGTCAAAACATTTGTGAGTGTTTCCCTATTCTGCATTACAGTGAAGCCCATAGGCAAGGTCTTGCATCACACACATAGCTATACTAGCTCCTCATCTTACTCCTGAAATCCATTTTATAGACCAGTCAGCTATCCAGAGCAATGGAGGTCTGTTCTGATGCCAAGCAGGCTATTGCCAGGTGTACCAGATGCCCCCCCTTTCCAGGACATGTCCTACATTTCAAGGAATAATTCCAAAATGTCCTCCATTTTGAGCATGACTAAGAAGCATGAATTTATATTTATGAGTGTTTTCTGCTTTTATTTTGAAATGCCCTGCATTTTTGCAATGCCTTGTCCTCCTTTGCAGTTATGACATCTGGTCACTCTCCCTGTTGCAGGATGATGTGACCAGCTTTCTCTGGCCTCAAGTGAGATTGTGTTGGCACCACAAGAGGTCCCTACTACCTACATCCCTACTCAGTGTTGCTCACTGATGGGAGAGGGCTGGTCATATCATCCTGCAGTGGCCCATTCAGCAACAGCAAAGAGACTTCCATTGCTGAAGATAACTGGTTTTTAAGGTGGGTTCCAGGGTCATTTGTGACCATGAAAATAATGCCATAGTTCCAAATAAAAATACAAAGTAGGATGCTAGCCCACATCTTTAAAACTGATTTTTGCCTCTTATGTCTCCTAGGTCTCATTTGCATGCAGATGAATGCAGCTTGACACTACTTTAACTCCATTCTATGGAACTCAGGGATTTGTAGTTTTGTGAGACATTTAGCCTTCTCTGTCAGAGAGCTCTGCTCCCACAGTAAACTACAAATCCCAGAATTCCATAGGTTGGAGCCATGACAGTTAAAGCGGTGTCAAACTGCATTAATTCTGCAGCGGAAGTTAGACAATATTTATATTCATTCAACTTCTAGAAGTTTTTTCATAACTTTTGTAACTCTTGAATCTTATTCATATATACTTCATTTGCATAAACATTGCTAAAAGTACGAATTGATTACAAGTGCTTAGGGTTAAATTTGTGTTTTAGCAGGTCATTTACTTTGAATTTTGTAATTACAAAAATGTGCTAGTATTCTAATAAATATTTCAGTACTTGACTGTCTTTTTGACTGATCAGATAGCCAAATTTCATTTATATCTATCTATGAAGATAGTCTAATATAAATATGTGTATTGTGGTGTTTCCCCCCTCTTCAGCACCTTGGCCTCTTTTTTATGACTTCTCAATCAAGGCTAATAGGTTTGGTTGGAAGCAGAGTAGCTATATGGTTTTAAAAGCTTTTGATGGATTGTGAAAGGATTCCTTACATTACAGTAAAGGTCAATACTTTAAACTACCACTATGGGTTAACTGTAATGTTTGTCCTTTTAAAAAATAGAGGCAATCCTAATAAGATTTATTCAAAGACACAGGATATTCGGATGAAAGGCATTTTGAACTAGGGTTCCTTTTATGTTTGGATAAATTCACTAGTTAAAAACTGCAGCTCTTGGGAAGGGACTACTTGAAATGTGCTCCTAGGAAATGTATTTTGGGTAGGATCCAACTGTGAGCTTCTCCTTGCAGAACAGTGGGATCTGGTACTGCAGCCTCCATAGTCCCTTCAAACTGGAAGACTTGAAATCCTTCAAAGTCATGTCCAGTTTTTTGTGGGGGAAAGAGAGGCGAAGAATTTTCAGAAAGTCTCTCCTGCAGAATGTTGGATTTAGCCTTCTATTCTGGCCAAGGTAAATTGGATTCAGTGCTTTCAAAAGATCATGTACAGAGGAATTTATTTTTGCAGTTAGAGACATGTGGAGGTCTTCGGGAAAGTGGATGAATGGATGTTGACCAAAAATAAATAGCACTTCTGCATCCTGGCAGCCGTTTCACTCCTGCACACACAGGGAGGTCCGCGTACTCTTTGTATAGTAAAAATCTGGCCGTCTATCATCTTGTAATTCCATCCCCAGAGATCACTCCCATTTTAATTCCATATCACTTCTGAACTTGCTCTGCTGGATCCTGTTGTTTTTGGGGTTTCCACCTCTGTTTGACCCATCTTGGTTTGGCACTGTGATACTTGATGCTGTGCAGTGTGTCTTGGCAGAAGCATGAAATTGCAGAAGTATGAAATTTGGAGTCTACTGGAAATGTAATGTAGAATTCTGCAAATCTAAAATGGAATTCCTCTTGTTAGGTAACTACTTATGTTGCATTTTTTCCCAGGAATAAATCCCAGATAGCCACTACCTTAAGATTTAACCTGATAATAGAATCTTTAGGTAGAATGCTTCCCTTCTGTATCCTTCTGGTGGATGGTTTTCCTGAAACAAACAAACAAACAAACAAACAAACAAACAAACAAACAAAAAACCAGCTTAACCTCGTAAATAAGCAAAAAGAGTGCAGTTTATTTTCAGGTGCAGGGAGAGTGAATAAGGGAACACACACACACATATATCCAGACTGCACAGCAGTGTTTGGTTTAGATTTTCTAAATGTATTCTTGGCTTAGTCTATCATATTTGCAGATGTCCTCTTCTCTGGAGACATGTTGCAACCTTTTTAAACTGGCTTTCCCCTCCTCATATTCTTGTACAATTATCCTGCTTGCTGTCTCCTAAGGCATTATGCTGTCTTTCCCCTGCCCGTATTTGTATTTTTGGTGGACATATTTAATGAACAGCTGTGTGTCTGAGTCACGTTGCAAATTTTCTAGTCTTTTCCATAGCAATAAGATAAATCACTCTTCCAGCTGAACTAAGAAAATCCGACCAATTTCCCTGTGGTATAATTGGGTGGGGTGGAGCGGGAGGAGGCTAGAAGGAGAACCGTAGTGTAATGGCTTCATGTGCAAGTTGTTGAATCTGTATTTAACTTCTGATTATTAATTAGAAGAGGGAAATGGGGATAAACATTTGGGCCTACTTCAATTTGACAAATGGTAGAGCCGCTATGATGTAGTGGTTTGACAGTAGGACTATGACTAGGTTCGATTCCCACCCAGCCATGGAAACCCACCTGGTGATTTTGGGTGAATCACACATTCTTGGCCCAGAAAACCCCATGATAGGTTTGCCTTAGGGCAGGTAAAGGCAACCTTTTTAAGACCTGGGCCGGTCTTCCGTAGCCCAGGTCTCGGCTGGGCCGGGGGGGGGGGAGGTGGCGCGCGCACGCACACCCTCCACCGCCGCACGCGACCGGTTAAGGCCCCGGTCCCTAGACTTACCGGCATGTCGCGGCCGCCATTTTGGAAATCAAAATGGCGGCCGTGACACGTTTGCACATGCGCAAGAGTACTGTGCATGCGCAAATGCGTCGTGACCGCCATTTTGATTTCTAAAATGGCGGCCGCGGTGTGCGCGGCCACAGAGCGGCAAAAATGTGCTGTGGCGCGCGGCGGCGGCGGCGGCAACCTTCGGCCTGGGCCGGTAAGTCTAGGGACCGGGGCCTTAACCAGCCCCTGGGCCATAGGTTGCCAGTCCCTGCCTTAGGGTCACCCTAAGTTGGAAACTACTGTACTTGAAGGCACACAACAATAAGCCTACTGTACAGCCCTAAAGGTACCAGATTTAATCTTACCTGGAAGCTAAGCTTACCTGGAAGCTAAGGCTTAGAAGTAGAAGAAAGGTCCTCGCTCCATCCGTCCCAACAACCACTGCCCTGACCTTGAAGGGAGAGAAGAGCAGCCAGTATCTGCTGGACTTAACCCTTTCTAGCATGCTGTTCCTTTTGTGAGTAGTATCCAATGTGACGCAGTGGTTTGAGCATTGGACTACAACTCTGGAGACCAGGGTTTGATTCCTAGCTTGGCCATGAAACCCATGAGGTGACCTTGGGCAAGTCACATGCTCTCAAACTCGGGAAGGCAACAGCAAACCTACTTGGAACAAATCTTGCCAAGAAACCCCATGATGGGTTCGCCTTAGGGTCACCATATGTTAGAAATGACTTGAAGGCATACAACACACACACACACTGTCTTCTTTAGATAGTAAGCCTGAGGTCAGTGAACTGTCATAATCTTTGTGGCTGAAGAGTGAGGTATAAATACTCTAAATAAATAACCCTACATTCTTTTCACATACTGGAGAAAGATAGGTGATTTATATACAGTGAAAATAAGGGACCAGTCTTGTATTGAATGAGCTTGTGCTTCAGAGGGATTCATAGGCTCTTTCTCCTAACTTCTGTCTATAAGACCCCCTTTGCCCCTTTACACGGCTAATACAGGTGCTGTGGGCTATATTTCAGAGGAAGTAACTGGCAAAACCAGATTTGAGGTATTCCTTGCCTAAGAAAATCCTATGAAATTCATGGGATCGGCATAAATCAACAAGCATCTTGAAGGCGCATACACACCTCACACACTCAGAGGCAAAATATTTCTTGCATTACACACTCTTTTAAAACCAAAAAGCCAGAATGCAGTCCCTTTTCCGGTTTATTACATTCTGCAAACCCTTGAGACACAAAGATAGCAACTGATAAGTTCTTGGAAGTGGATGGGAGGGGATTCCATAGGCTAGAAATATTCCTGCTGTCTATTTATGGCAACAGTTCGCCTGTAAGTGTGAATGCAACACATTGTTAACACATTTTAAGAATCCTGGTGGTTAGAATAGTATGTCCTTCATGTATACATGTGCTGCTTTTTCCCTGATGACTCAAAGCGTTGCAGATTGAAGGGATGTCTAGGCTCTTGGTAAAGATTGCTAAATGCCAATGGGAGAGCTTATTTTAAGTGCTAGTCTGTTTCCATGGGGTGTAACTAGGCCAAAACCAGTAGTGGCATAATTAATGTGTGTGTTGGGCTGTTTCTAAAACTTGAGGGGAATATGATTTTAAAAAACGTTGTGTACTGGCCATGAAAGGAACATCTCGGTTGTGTGTTCAGTTGAGTGATTCACTTATTAATTTTCTCCACTCAGCAGCATGTAGGACCATACTCACATGGCACGGTCATTTCAACTTAACAAGTCTTCATTCCTCCTTAATGGTACAAAGAAATTAATGACCAGAGAAGAGGAGCATGAATTCATCTTATATCAACAGGAGCAATAGATTTAAGCCCTGAGTGATCTTAGGCTGCATCTGCACTGTAGACATGACCCAGTTTCACACCACTTTAACTGCCATGCATTTTTCCTTCAGGATCAATAATCAAGCCCTCTATCCTAAGCCTCTACGTTTGTTATTTCATTTCTCTCCTTTTTTTAGTTAGTTCTGTATGTGGGTTGTTTGAATGAGTTATCTCTGTGTATTTGTGTGTATCTGTGCTCATGCTCTTTGTATTTCTTCTAATAAAAGTTCATATAGTTTCACGTGTCTGGGGTTTCTATCAGTTGTTACCGGTATAGCTTGTGCTGGATCCTGCAAAACCCATTGCCTCCTCTCACATAGCCAAGTTGAGTGTTCCCCCAAACTAATTAAATATTGGGGCAATGCAGACGGCCTGTTTGGGGCGGCTCTGGGCTGCTCCTGGGAGCGGCAGATCAGGCCCGTGGCAACCACACGCCAATGCCCCAATCCTCCTTTTTGTCGCTCCAAAAAGAGTGGCAACATGCCACTCCTTTTTGGGGCGTCAAAAGGCTGCCCTTGGAGCTGCTGCTGTGGCTCTTTTGCACCCTTTTGGCACAGCATGTGCTCACGCTGTGCCAAGAGGGCGCCCTGACGCCGCACGCCATGTGGACAGGCGCAGGGTGTCGGGGTGGGGTTGGGGCGGCCGGTGTGCGGCTGCCCTGCCCCAATTCCACCCCCAGGCTGGCCCTTTTGGCCGGTCTGCATTGGCCCATTGCTGTTGGTAGTGGAGGTTCTACTAGCCCCACACATTTAAGGTAATAGTTTCCCACCCAAATACAGCATTCCATTCTCCTACCAGCATGTAAGGGTTTGGAACTAGTAAGTACAAGCAGAAGAAGTTACAAGATTATTTTTTTTACAGTGTGAAGTTGGAGGAAGTCTACAAATGACAACAAGTGGTCAGGCAGTTATAGTACCAGATGCCTTCATGCTCTTCGATTCCCAGCCTTTGTTTCACCAGATTTTTAAAAAATTTACATGATGAAAAACTCTTTTTTCACATCACCTTTTGTGTATGTGTAAATACAGCACCACTGGTTACATTGGCTAGACCTGCAGGGATTTCCAGGCAAGAACATCTGGAAGCCTGCTCAATTCCCCACTTCTGATTTATGCCATTGTTGTAATTTTGGAATGTTTCTGGTAAGAGTTTCCAGAAGGCTGTGGTTTTAGCCTTTTGTGCACTAAGAAGGACTTACTAAGACTGCATCTGCAGTGCAGAAATTTACCACTTTGACACCACTTTAACTGCCATGGCTCAATGCTATGGAATTCTGGGAATTGTAGTTTTGTGATACATTTATCCTTCCCTGTTAGCTCTGGCACCACAACAAACTACAGTTTCCAGAATTCCATAGCACTGAACCAAGGCAGTTAAAGTGGTGTCAAACTGGATTATTTTTGCAGTACAGATGCAGCCTAGATGTATTACAGCAAACATTCTTTTACAGATTAGAATCCTCCCTGTCTGCTGAGCTTTCTGTGTCCACTGAAACTCTCAGTAGCAGTGCAGATTAAATGGGCTGTATGGGAAGATTTTTGGGGAAACACGTGTTTTAAAACCTTGGTGTTCACTTGGTAAGTAGTAAGGTTTGGTACAGATGTTTTATCCATTTCATATGTTGATTTTGCCTGTCTCTTACTCACAGATCTGCCTTTTCTTACTCATCACATCCATACCAAAACGAGTTCTTGTGTGTTTTGTTCTTTGAGGCTTTTTAGTATTGTGCTCTGAATTTGCCTACAGTAGACCATAGTAGGTAGGTGGGGAAGAAACACTCTGTAGGTTACCCTCAGTCTTATCAGACCCCTTATAAATTACTCTTCAGGTGGGGAAAGGGAAGAAGGATCTGTCCACAGCCTTGGTTAGGAGTTCATCAGGGAGTTCTAATCTGTTCTCTTCCATGGCTGCAAGCATGTTGTTAGGAAACGCTGCCTTTTTGATTTCATTCATCAGCCAGTTTGCAGAATGACAGTTGCATTCCTCAATTGACAATATTTTTCACAATGTTTTCTTTACTCTTGCCAATTGAATGCTTTCAGTATAATTTAGTAAATCAGCTTCACCTTCACCTTTGCTTACTGTTTTCCTAATGGGAAAAATAGTGACAAGGTCAGCTCATATTTATGGTTTGTAAAATGGCATGCAGTATTGGGAAAGGTATATGTTTAAGTTGGGAGTGTGCTGAAAAGGATTGGGGGTGTTGGCTGGGAATGAATGGAGGCAGCACTGACTACAAAGCAATACTTGTGCTGGGAGGGGAAACCCTCAGTCTTGATAATCAGTTTGGTTGCCAAAGCCAAATGCCAAAATGGAGGGGAAGGGAATCCAGTCAATATGACCCCTGCTGAGGTTGTTACTTAGCTGATAGATGCCTAAAGGAGGATATATCTAATGTGCTAGGTTACTTGAATTCAAAATACTACTGAACAGCACTTCTACAGCTTCATGCTTTTGACTGATCACTGGCACTTCCTTCCTTTTGGCAATCCCCCTTTCTTCCACCTATCCGAGAATTAGTTTATTGCAGCAAAACACTGTTCATTTATTGTTTTGTCTGGGTGGGTGGGTGGGTAGATTGTCGTCCTCCTCTAAACCTTTTTAATTTGTTTGCTTAACAGTTGTCTTTCTAAATGATCCATTTTTGTCAAGGTGAAAGACACCAGTAAAACTTGACTTTTTGTCTTAAATTCTTGCCATCAGTTTGCCAAGCTGAGAGAGAAAGGGTGTGTGTGTTTTGTGTGTGTGTGTGTGTGTGTGTGTGTGTAAAATCAGTGGTTTTTCTGTCAAGGTTTATTTTTGACTAACTTGAATTAACAGGCTAACAGCAGATACTGCATTCTCGGTGCAAAATGGCAGCCAACAAGAGATCTTCACATCCCTTTCAAAAGTTTTCTGGCTGAATTTCAAGTGCCTAAACAGGATGACTTGTATTAGGAAACTTCAGACAGTAGGGACCTGGATTTTAATTTTGATTTTAATTTATTTCTATTCTTCCTAAAACAAAGGCAGGAACACACTTCTCTCTCTCCCCCTCCCCCCCCACACTTTTTGGAGTATTGTTTAAACATGGTTTGGGGGGTTGGGGTTTTGTGGCTGTGTTCTAGAGGATTTTATTCCTGATGTTTCACCAACATCTGTGGCTGGCATCTTCAGAGAATGCTGGCATGGAAGTGAGTGGGATACACACACACACACACACACACACACACACACACTATGTGACCCTTGGTTGAGAAAAGGTGACTTACATGTTAATTTGTGTGTTGTTCTGTTGTTGAATGGCAAGGCCTCAGGGTGGGAAGATATACAAGGAGGCATTGTGTCTATTTAGTAGTGATCCATTGTCTGCTGGGAAAACTCCTGACCCTGGGTGGTTTTCCTTTTGCACATGCTGGGTCTTGATTTTGGTGTTTTTTTCAGGATTGGCAACCAGACCTTGTTTACTTTAAGGGTTTCTTCTTTCCTGTTGAAATTGTCTTGGTGTTTGTGGATTTCAATGGCTTCCTTGTGCATTCTGACCTGAAAGTTGTTGGTATGGTCCAAAATTTCAGTATTTTCGAATAGCATTTTATGCCCAGGATGGTTTATGACATGTTCTGCTACTGCTGATTTTTCTGGCTGACCCAGTCTGCAGTGTCTCTCATGTTCCTTAGTTCATGTTTGAACACTGCATTTGGTGGTCCCTATGTAGACTTGTCCACAGCTGCATGGTATGCGGTAAAGTCCTGTGCCTGTAAGAGGGTCTCTCCTGTCCTTCGCTAAGCGCAGCATTTGTTGGATTTTCTTGGTAGCTTTGTATATCATTTGGAGGTTGTTTCCTCACCACTTTCCCTATTCTGCCTGTGACTCCTTTGATGTGTGGTAGAAATATTTTCCCTTTGGGTGCTTGTTTGTAAAGAAACACTAATCTAAGCAGCTAAACATTAGAAACTTAAGGAGTTTGTGTTTCTTGTCTTTCTTTAATGGTTGCATAAAGGCTGGATTCTTAAGAACACTTCTTGAGAGCTGTGGTCTTTTGTGAGAAGGAGAAGACTTCTGGCTTGATGTTATGGCAAAGGAGACCAGATGAAAACTGCTCTCTGTGGTCCAAAACACACTGCTTTAACTGCCCTGTCTCATGCTAGGGAATCATAGGAACTGTAGTTTATTGTGGTACCAGAGCTCTCTGACAAAGAAGGTTCAATGTCTCAGAAAAACTACAATTCCCATGATTCCCTAGCACTGAGCCAGGACAGTTAAAGTGGTCTCAAGCTGGATTATTTCTGGCAGTCTGTAAAGGCCCAGAGAAGGCTAAATGTCTCACAAAACTACATTTTCCAGGATTCCTTAGCATTGAGCCAGGGCAGTTAAAGTGGTCTCAAGTTGGATTATTTCTGCACTGTGTTTTAGACCTGTGAAGTCAGACCATCAGTCCATCTGGCTTAGTAGTGTGATGGGCAAGATTCTAAGTGGGAGTGTTTCCAAGTTTTACCTGTATGGTTGGGCCCCCGTATACATGGATTCTTTACCCACAGATTCAACCATTCACGGCTTAAAAATACAGTGGTCCCTTGGTATCAGCTGGAGTTTGGTTCCAGGATACCAACATCCATGGATGCTCAAGTCCCATTAGATACAATGATATAGTAAAATGGTGTCCTTTATCTAAAATGGCAAAATCAGGGTTTCCTTTTTGGAATTTATGTATTTTTGAATATTTTCAAACTGTAGATGCTTGAGTCTGTGGATAAAGAATGTGCATGCAGAGGCTGACTGTATTCCAAAAATAAATAAAATAAAATAAAAAAATAAAAAATCCCAAAAAGCAAGTGTTGATTTTGCCATTTTATATAAGAGACACTATTTTTCTGTGGCATTGTTGTTAATGGGACTAGTATACCATGGATTCTGGTATACTTGGGCGGGTGGTGGGTGGTGGTCCTGGAACCAAACTACAATGGATACTAAGGGTCGACTGTGTTTTTTAGAAGCTGAATTTGGCACTGTTTGCAAGTAAAGCATGTGCTGTATCACTGTGTTGTGAATTTGCCGTGCACAGATTCTTTCCATGTTCAGTTCATTTTCTAGTGCTATCTGTACAAGGATGAACTAGGGAGGTTTTACCATCAACTATGTTCCATGTGTGGGGAACGTAGACATGGGATGGGAGCTAATTTAGGCTTACCTGATCTTATGCTATTTTAAAAACAAAACCAACAACACTTAAAAGTACAGTTAGGTTGTTGGGTTTCATTTTTAATCATGCCAGCTGCAGCACTGACTTCATACAGTGATAGCAAGGATGGAAGGTATGAACCTGTGAAAGTGAGCGGGTCCTTTTCCTGATACATGCAGTTTTCCTCCCATTCTTGCTAAACATATATCTCCCTTGCATTTGGGATAGGTAGTGCCCAATGGGTACAGTGCCAGATTGTTTGGCTCCAGTCTTTTAAGCAGTCTTTTATGCTAGGTATGTGGGTACATTTGTCTGTGGTTTTTCAAACAGTGGGGATATGTATGGGAAGAAGGAACAGTGAAGGTGGACATAGTAGCCCCTAACCCTATTTGATATGATTGCATGAGAGAGTGCAGTTTTCTTAGTTGAAACTGGCTCACCCAAATGTATGTGGGACATGTATCACTGAATGCAGAAGCAAATGAGTTAAACATCCCCATGTGTATGGGACTGGAACAAGGTGTTATGGAATTCATAGTTTATATATATTTTTGAAATGTCTAAAATATTATTGGATCTCATTGTTTTTGCAACTTCATATACCTCTGTGCTTCACAGGTAAGAAAACTTGTAAATGTCACATTTGTGAGATTGTTTGGAACTGCTTTTGTACAATAAATTCCCTGCTAGTGATCAATCTTCCTTTCCTCTCCCACTCCTTCACATGATACAGTTTGGTAGGACTTACCCTTTAATTGTTCTGTGGCACTAGAGCTCAAATAATACATGCTTGCTCAAGGCTCTGGTTGTACAAATCACCATACAAGTCACTTGAAAAGCCAACAGGTCTGTTTGTGAATATGTACAGCCATTTGTGACTTGTAAACATTATTTTGTGTATTTAGTTACTTAGGGATATTATATTCTTGTCTCTGTGGAACTTGGCTATTTTCAACAACTAAAGTCTGTCCAAGAAGTAATGGCTAAGTGGGGTTGAGAAAGTGCTGATTGAGCAATGTACTTCCCATGAGTGGCAATTGAGATTCGCAAGTTAGTGATGTTGCTCTTAGTAATGAAGTTGAGTAGTTCTGATTTTATTTTTAAAGCATTTCTCTTTTGTCCCCTATTCCTCTAGGTCTACAATGATAAATGGACTTGTGATAATTCCTGTACTAGCAATGGTGTTTTTTCCATCGCCCAGCATGGAAGGTAAGTACTTGTGGAATAAAAAACCTGGGTTGGTAATTCTAGTGGCTGATTGTTGCAGAAACACTAGGTGATTTTTAATGCTTATTGGCCACTGGGTGCTTGTCTATGCTTTCCCGTTATTATACATCTGTTAACCAGTGTGGGACAGATGTGTTTCTGGAAGCAAGGAAGCCATAAATGAGACCAACATTTATCTTAAAAGTTATTATCTGTATCATTTTCTGTTGCAAATAATTATTTATATCCCATCTTTTCCTCAGTTTCGGACTTAAAGGTGGCTTACAATAGTTAAAGTAAATGCAGTTAAGAATTAAGAAAATACAAAAGTTAAAAAGGATATGAAGGTTATAGAAGCGGCTGCTTCCCTCATAACCCCCACCCCCTTTTTTTGTTATGGACTTGGAAAGAAGCTTCTTTTATGCTGTGGTCATAGGAACCTCTTTCCTGACAAACAACGGTTTCCATGTTTTTTTATTTGGGGACTGGAAGATGTTGTGATGAAAGCTGTAAGCTGCAAAAAGAAATGGGTGTTGATATAGCAGAATGTGTGTGCCTGTGCCTTAAAGCTCATGGTCAGCGACATAAACACATACTCCATTTGTGCCAGTAACAGCTTCAAAAATGCTGCTTTAAACAATGAACATGACCAGGATAGAAGGTGAAAAACAAAATTATTTTATGGTTAGCCTTTGCATATGTTATTTTTAATTTTTTTTTTTTAGCCAGAAGTTTCCACATAAAACATACCTGTTTTTAATCCCAGGGGAGTTCATCCTAACCAGATTAGCCTTGCTTACTTACTAAGTTCCCATTAACTCAGATGATCTTCTTTAGTTGGGACAAACAATTAGATTTAGACCAAGGAGATTATCACATGGAGGCTTATAGTGAGGAAAATGTTCCTAAATCTTCCAAAAAGCACGAGGGTGTGATAGGCGGTCGCATTTGTCCCCGTGATTAAAATTGTCATGGAGGTGTCCCCTCGCCTCTCCTGTCATAACTTGAAGTTCCCGTTGTTGACAAATGGCAGGCTCCACAAACACTTTAATGATGGGAGAGGAGAGGGGACACCTCCATGATGATTTAATCACGGGGACAAGTGTGACTGGCTATCACACCCTCGCGCTTTCTAGATGATTTAAGGACGTTCGCATGATGGTAAGCCTCCATGTGATAATCTCCCAAGTGTGGAAGTCATGCAGCTTCCATATACTTTATTGGACTGCAAGTCACATCTCCTCTAGCCAACATAACCATTGGTAAGGAATACTGGGAGTTGCAGTCAGAAAATATCTGAAGAGGCACATGATTCCTAACCCTGGTGTATTGTCAGGTTGTTTTCTCACTATATGCCTGCCTTGTGCTTTATTTTTCAGCAGTTTAAATGGTAATACACCTATGTTTATTTAATGGGCCCTTTAAAAAAGGTCTACAGCAAATTGTTTCCTTTTAAAGCCACATTTAATACTGTTTTATATCAGATAAGAGACCCTGTGAATTTTAAGATTAGTGTGATTGTGTCCCTTCCCATAGTTTGGAAGCAATTGTAAGCAACACAGGCACAAGCAAGCACCCCTCTTTGGTAACAGAATTAAGAAAGTCGTGTTTCAAAAGTAATGTCATGAGTGGGAACAACATCACTTTATCAGTGGAATGAATAATGTTTTCTAATTACTTTTCAAATTACTTTAAAAGGGCATTTCTAGATAGTTTGAAGGGGTATCCAATCCTCTTAATCATAATGTTTTATTTAAAACAAAAAAGGCAAAAAGTAATTAATTGCTTTTAAAAAGGCCACTAATGATTGGAATAGATTATTTTTGATAGATTAATTCCCCAGGTTTTGTCTGTTTCTATTACTCTGTAATGACTGCAAAATATGTGGCCTTCTAGATGTTGTTGACTGCACTTCCCATCAGCCCTATGCAGCCTACCCATTGGTGAAGAATAATGGGAATTCAGCAACATCTGGAGGACCTTATGTCCTCCTCAACCCCACATATAACTGTTAGTCTCACAGGTTTATCAGACCAAATTTAGGTCTGAGGGTGAAGGGATTGTGGTTATACTTTATGCATGCATGTGCTGGTTCTGCTGAAACAGAATAGTTTCAGGGAGAAGATGAGATCATCCCACCTAAGTAAGGCTACTAGGCTGTATAAACAAATAATTGACATAAACATCACTTTTCCAGTTACAAAGCTGAGAGGAAAGCGGAGACCTGAAGCAACATGTTCTTGGTTTGTAGTCAACAGCAGTGGAAAAGTAGATGGAAAATTTGGGTCAGCATGAGTCCAACATTCTGTTCTCTTTCCAGACAGTCAATTTCTGTGGTGTGAGCTGAGCTTTGTATATCTTTATTTTCCCCTCTCCACTCTGCTTTTAGTGATAACGCTTACTCTTTTGAGTGCAGGCTTTTTTACTCAGAGCTGAACATAAGTGAAAGTCTTTGATAGGCCAAGAATGTCTAGTGGATTCTATTATGCAGTCTTCTTGTTAACATTTTAGATATTTTATGTTTGCAAGGTCAGGCATTACTTAACTTCAGTGAGAGACACCTTGATTTTTTTTTAAAAAAAAACAAACAAACTATGAAGTTTTGGAATTACATGATGAGGAAAAGTAAGTAGTGAAGCAATTCCAGAAAAAGTAGCTTGAAGGAATGAAAACAAGGTAAAGACTACAGTGAGATTGAACGATTTTGTCATGTATGCTAACATTATCATTTGGTATCAGCTTGAGGAGGGGAATTCTTATATCTGCAGGAGTGAAGGTTGTTATGATGGTAGGTGCTCTGGAGTACCATTGACCTTCAGTTCACATTCTTTGTATTTTCATTGTCCACAGCCTTTTGTAGGGGAAAAACCCTCCTTTCAATTACTCCATCAGTTCAAAACAGCTCACTATGGTTGCCCTGTTCCTATGACAATCCTTTCCTTGTATTTGCAAAGCATGGGCCTGTTGTTCTGAAATCATTCATGATCATGATATTTTATGACTGGTTTGCTTTACCATTTAGTGGGACAAGATATTTTAATATCCTTTATAATCAGTCATATATTTGTTGGAAATATATTACATATTTATGCCAATTCTTTTTTTTTTAATTGCAGGGTGCTGTAGGGATAGCCAGATAATGAATTCAAACAAACGATAAACAATGTCACTTAAATAATAGAAGACTAGATGAAAGATATTCAGATGACACCATAGTACTAGCAGAAAACCTCAAAGACCTGGAACACTAAGGAAGATCAAAGAGGAAAGTGCAAAGGCAGGCTTAATGTTAAGAAAGATGATAGGAAGAAAACCAATTCATTTGAGATAATGTGGTACTGGAGAAGAGTGCTGAGGATCCCATGGACAGCCAAAAGGACAAACAAATGGGTCCTAAAGCAGATAAAACCAGAAATCTCCCTGGAAGCCAAGATGACCAAACTGAGGCTGTTGTACTTTGGACACATCATGAGAAGGGAGGACTCATTGGAAAAGGCAATAATGCTGGGAAAGGTGGAGGGAAGTAGGAAGAGAGGAAGGCCACATGCCAGATGGATGGACTCTATTAAGGAGGTCACGGGTATTAAGGGGTTGCAGGATTTAAGTAGTGTAGTGGAGGACAGAGGGTCTTCTTGTAGATGTCTCATCCATAGGGTGATCCATAGGGTCACCATGAGTCGAGATCGACTCGAGGACAGTTAACAACAACAAACTAAATGGATGAGGCAGAGCTTCAGTTGATTATTATTATTTATATCCTGCCTTCCTCCCAGTACAGGGACTCAAAGGCGGCTCTTTCCCTTTTTCAACCCCTTGAGACCAGGAGTGGTTCTTCTAATACTTTGTATTAAATGTTCTGTGTCTTTGACTCAGTTATTTACCCCCTGCTGTACCATTTCCTATTTTTATACTGCATTATTAGGGCACCAACCTTAGTCTCAAGTAGAATAGCCCTATTCAGTCAGTTGTGTTTTTTTAAACATAATTTTTATTAAATATTTTCACATGACATATTACACATACATAAAACATAATACTTCAAACATAAAGTACTAACATAAAAACCACTAACAAGCATTCATTTAATTTCTATTCCTTGTCTTTATCTTTTCCCTATATTAATCTGAAATTTATTTTAAATCTAATTTTTTAAACAAAACACTTTTTATTTTGGTCAAGCTACCTTCCGGATTCTTCCTAAGTCTTTTCCTTCTTTAAACTTGCATCTTCTCTGTTCCCTTCTTCTATTTTAGCCTTTCTAATTCTTTCTTATTCTTCTCCTACTTGCCTGTATTTATCCCTCTCTGTTGTTCTTCTATATATCCTTTAAATAACTTACTAATTCTTTTGTTTCTCACTTGTATTCTTCTTATCTTTCTTCCCTACCTTCTTTCAACTTGCTCTTACACATACTCTTACCTCCACTCACTTACTAATTTCCACCTCTACTCACTCTTTTCCCTGGGGATTGGATCCGAATGTTATATTGACCTTTCCTAAGTTAATATTTTAATCTATCTCACAAATACATTTACATTCATTCTTTCACCAACTATATAACATATCCTTCCTGTCTTACAGTATTGATTACTTGCCATTATTTCTTTTGTAATCCTTCATTTATTACTTTTAACATGTATGTTACATATCATTTCCCTAACATTCTAAATGTCTTTTTCTTTCAGTTCATTTGGTTTTTCCATTATCATTATTATTCACTTTTGTTATCTCATTCTGTTTTAACATTCTATAAATCCTTCTACTGCTAGCTGACCACCTCTCTGAGATAACAATAATATTACATCTTTCCAGTCTATTTCATATTCTTCTAAATGTCCGTCTGTCAGAAGTCTTGTTAATTTGTCTATCTCTGCTATATCATAATTTTTTTCAATCCATTCTTCGATTCCTGGAACTCAGACTTCTTTCCAGTGTTTTGCTAACGTCATCCTGGCTGCAACAATTAGGTGAAATAACACTCTGCCATTTTTCAAATTTAATATCCAAAATGTTTAACATATTTCCGGTTTAAATTCCAGAATAATAATAAATATATTACATATTGTTTTATGGATTCCTAACCCAATATTGAATTGTTGGGGGGGGGAATTGTTCTTAAACTGTTATGTGATGATTTTTATGATGTAAGCCGCCCCGATTGTTCTCAGAGGGGTGGGGTATTAAATAAAAATTATTATTATTATTATTATTATTATTATTATTATTATTATATTTCTTGATTTTTTTTTGCATGACCACTATATATGAAAAAAGTCCCTTTTTCTTACCACATTTCCAACACTTGCTATTTAATCCATATATTTTAGCTAGTTTATCAGGTGATAGATACCAACGGTATAGCATTTTATTGTAGTTTTTGTTGATATTTTGACTTCTGGTATAATTCAGTCTTTCTGTCCATGTATATTCCCACTGAGACAATTCAATAGGGAGGGTGTCCTATATTTTGTACCCAAACAATCATGTTATTTTTTTATCACATCTTTTTCCACCTCAATTTTTAGCAAATATTTGTATAATTTTGATAACATACTTTTGTTTCCTGAATCCAAAATTTCTTCTAGTTCTGTTCTATTTGTTTCAATAATATTTTCTCTTGTGTCTAACTTAAATCTTTCTTTTAATTCCCACTTTGAATACCAATGAATATTTAAACCTTTTTAAAATTCTTCCTCTGTTTTTAGTCTATTATCTTTCCTAGTTAATATATCTTTATATCTTTGGTATAATACTCATTTTGATACAGCCTATTCTACCTAATAAAGATAATTTTAAATCATTTAAATTCTCTATATTTTTTTTTATTTCATAGTTTTTAATAATTGTTTTATTAAGGTCTGTATTGTTTGATGTTATATCAATTCCTAGATTTCTTACTTTCTTGTTTATATTAAATCAGGATTTTTTGTTTAATTCTGATTCTTTTTGTGTGTGTTATATTTTTTAGTTAAAATATCGGTTTTCCCTTAGTTTACTTTTAGGCCTGATATTTCTTCAAAATCTCTTAATTCACCTTTCAATATTTCTATACTAGTTAATGGGTTTTCCAAAAATATTGCCAAATCATCTGCACATGCTTTTATTTTAAATTCCGCTCCTTTGTTTTTGACCCCTTGGAAATTTTTGTTTTCATTTATTTCATTTCTTTATCAATGTTTCTATTACCGTAGTGAATAGCAATGGGGACAAAGGACACCCCTGTCTAGTGCCCCTTTGTATTTTTAGTGCCTTTGTCTTCTCACTGTTTACTGTTACGTGTGCTTTTTGTTCTATATAAATTACTTTAATCCAGATTTGGAATATATCTCCAATTCCCATTTTCTTTAAAATTTCAAATATTACACCCCAATTTACTCTATCAAAAGCCTTTTCCATGTTAACAAATGTTAGTGCCAATTCTCTATCTTTATTATTATTAAATAGTGCTGTTAAATCAAGTACTACCCTCACATTTGATCTTGATTGTCTTTTGGGTAAAAAGCCATTTTTTTCTCCTCCTATCCAGTTTTGAAGAATCTTTTAAAATCTTTCAGCTAATATGGCAGAATTTTTTTTATAATCAGTATTAAGAAAATAAATTGGTCTATAATTGTTTGGTAGTAGCAGGTCTTTCTCAGGTTTTAAAATTAATGATGTATTAGGTTCTCTAAAAGTTTTGGGAAATTCTTTTTCTTTTATTTTGCTCATAATTATCTCTAGTGGGTTAATTAGATGTTCTTCCAAAGTTTTATTGTATATGGTTGTGAGCCCATTGGGACCAGGAACTTTCCCATTCTTAAGTCTTTTTATGATTTGTTTAATCTTTTGTTTTGTAATTGGTTGGTCTAGCCAAATTTTTTGTTCTTCCGTAATAGGTTGAATCGTCACCTCTCTGATTTTGCTTACTCTTTTGACCATCATATATTTGTTTATAGTAATTATGGAATACTTTAACTTTTTCCTTTTCTGTAGTTATTTTCTTCTTTTTTATTTCAGTGATCAATCCCCCCTTTCTTTCTTCAATTTATAAGCCAACCACTTGCTGGCTTTATTAGCGTTTTCGAAATGATATTGTTTTGTATACTTCATGTTTTTTTCTATCTTGTCCATTAAACACATTGATATTTGTTTTTTCAGTACTCTTATTTCCTTAACTAATTTTATTTTCTTAGGGTTTTCATTTAACTTTTTCTTTTTGCTTTATTATTTCACTAATTTTATTAATTTTTTTCATTTCTTTCTTTTCTAATTTGCATTTTGTTGTATGAAGAACCCCCCCTTGACAGCTTTGCTCACTTCCCAAACTGTTATATCAGGGGTAGGCTACCTTTTTGAGCCGGGGGCCAGGTTGCTGTCCGTCAGACAATTGGGGGGCCGAAGCACCATATATATATATATATATATATATTAAAAAAATTAAATTTAAAAAATATGCATGGACACTCTCTCAGCCCCAGAAGAGCCATGGCAAACCCCTGTGGAGATTTTGCCAAGAAAACCCCAAGAACAACTAATAACAACAATAATATCATCATGGTAGGCGGCGGCAGGACCGGCCTGGGGCTGGTCCAAAGGCCTTGGGGGGCCACATCCAGCCCCCAGGCCTTAGGTTGCCTACCCCTGTGTTATATTGTTTTGTTTTTTTCTGGGGGAGAAAAAGTTAATGACATTTTAGCCTTTTCTATTCTTTTTTCCTAAGTAATTTTTCATTAAGTCGCCATGAGATGCTTCTTCCTAGATCTCTTAATGCCAATTGAACAGGATTATGATCCGAAGTGGTTTTTGGTAAAGACTCAGTTTTTACTATATACTTTGCCCAGGATTTAGAGAGAAAAAACATGTCCAATCTAGAGAAAGATTTATGTCTATCAGAGTAATAGGTGAAATCTTTTTCTTCCCCATATTTGTGTCTTCACACCTCTATCATAGTTAAATTTTCCATCATTTTTACCAACAATTTTAGGAGTTTCCCTTGATTTTTTAAATGATTTTATCCAATTTTGTGACTAGGGAGGAGTCTAATACCCTGTTCCAATCACCCATCATAATGACCTGTTCATAATTTAATTCTAAGATTTCACCCATTAGTTTCTGATAGATTTTTTTCTTTTCCATCTAGTGGTCCATATACTCCTATAATCAAAACTTTCCAGTCCCAAATTTTTACTTTGACTCCTATGTAATGTTATTCTTTATAATTGAGTATTTTAACAGATGGCAAGTTAAAATTTACATAGATAACTGCCCCTTTCTTTTTAGATTTGGTAGCAGATACATATTCATGACCCATTTTTGTTATTTGTTTTTCAGGAGTCTCACATCTTTATCTTTGATGTGAGTCTTCTGAAGACATAAGATGTTCCAATTTTTTTCCTCAGCTAATGAAATATTTTTCTCCATTTTTGTGGAGTTAAGAGCTTTTACATTCCACGAGAGAATTTTCAAATGCATTTTGAATATGTGTCTTATTTACCCTTGTTTGTTTACTTAACACAATCCTCTTGATTTGGTAATTAGAGTTCGTTTGCTTCTTCTTCTTCTCTTTCTTCTTCTTTGCTGTCCTCATGGTAGCTCAATTCTTTCCCTTCATCGGGATCTTTCTCTTTCCTGATTCGTCTTCTCATGACTTAGTTCTTCCTCAGCTGATTCCAGATTTTTCCTGTGTGTCTTCCAGAATTCTTTTGCTTTGCTTACCGAGTTGATCTTTACTCTTTTTTTCTTGAACACAAATGAGATTCCTTCCAGGATTTCCCCTCTGTATGCAATCTTGTGTCTTTTTAATGATGCAGTCAGGAATCTGTAGTCTGCTCAAGATTTGAGATGGGATATCTTAAAATCATAAGTTCTGCTTTCTCGACAGTCAGTCTTTTTTCATAACTTCTTCAAAACTAAATCTTTTGTTTTAGATCTCACAAAATATACTGTAATGTCTCTTGGTAAATTCTTTTCCTTAGCCACTCTGGAATTAATCCTGAATAATTTATCAATTTCTTTTGAGAAGTCCTTGCATGGTTCTCCTACAAAGTCTGCTAATATTGGCACCTGATAGTTAAGTAAGTCCTCATTCTGTATCTCTCTCTCAACCCTCTGATCTTCAGACAATGTTCTCTCATTTTCGTGTTTGAGATTGCCCTTAAATGCTGTTCTTTTTCTTGTTCCAGTGACATTTTTAATGCCTTGTCCTCCACTTCTTTTGTCTTCACTTCCAATATTTCTGCTTTTGTGGCTGTTGCTTTTAAGTCTTTAGATACACTTTCTATTGTGTGTCTAAGACTTTTTATTTCTGTTTTGAAATCTCATTTCTATTCAGTTTTTAAGTGTTTCATTTCTGGTCTCATGTCTTTCATCCCTTGGTTTAATTTCTTAATCTCCTCCAGGACAATGTTCTGTTCCATTTGTCTCGTATTGTATTCTAGTGATGGTCTTCTTTGTAATTATGATGTTGATTGTGATGTTGTATGTTTTCATAAGGACATTGCCATATTTTGATTGTAGTATTATTTAAATTTATTTATTTACTTTTGTTTTTCTTTCCCCTCCTTAATTAGCCTTAATTGTAAAATCTTACTTATTTTAGTGAATTTTAGTTTTGTTTATTTTAATTTTAATTTTTTGTCTGTAATGTCCTTTTTTTCTCCACTAGATAGTTCTCCTGCTATTGTTTCAGTCTTCCTCTGTTAATTTCTAATATTTCCTTTTTAGTTCTGTTCTATCATCTGTTCTCCAAAAGGTGTTGCTTTTAATTTTCTTTGATGAGGCTTATTTTTATCTTGTAGTGTTCCTTTTCATCCTTGAGTTCTCACTCTCCCACTTTTGTTTTGACTATCTCCTTTATTCCTCTACACTTTTTTCACTTGGGCTGCACTTCAGTTGGTGTATCATTTATTCAAAAAACAACAACAAAAAAGGGAAAGTTCAACAGCCAGGGAATGAATATATTGTTCCAATTTCTTCTAATTAAACATTAATATGATCCTTTGTATTTCATTCAGATTATTATGCAGATTGCTCAAAATATAATTTCATTGAATGTGATGTTGTTTATTTTTTTAATTAATTCAGACTCCTTGATTTATTTTTCAGTAAATTTATTTATTCAGTCCATTAATTTAAGGTTTGCAGTCAATCAGTATTTTAGGATGATTTCTTCTTATTTGATTTAATATAGGGTGGGAAGCAAATTAGTTTATACTCTCTTTTGGATATATTAAATGGATTGTCCTTTGAGCAAGTTTATTTAATTAATTTGTTATTTATATCTAAATGAAATGGGAAGCAAGTTCATGTAAAATGTCCTTTAAATCCACTTGGTGAATTAATTCAGTTGTCTTTTAACTAAAGTAGATTCAGCTTTATTTATTCAGATAAATCAACAGATTAAATTTGATGGATGTATTCTTTATTGCTTTATTTATTGCTTTCCACTCCCTCACTTTCTCTTCTCTCTTTTCCTCCCTTCACTCTTTTCCTCCTCTCTGCTCTGTTTCACTTCTCTCCCTCCATTTGCAACGTCTCTCTCCTGTGATGTCTTCCCCCTTTCTTATTGGGAAAAAGACACTTAGTGTCTGTATCTCCTTTTGTCTTTGTAACTACCTCTGTAGGATTTTTTGCTGGCTCAATATCCGGAAGATCTATCTATCTCTATCTCTATCTATATTTGCTTACTTGGTTGCTTTAAAGCTGGTGGCAATATTTGGGCTGCTATTCCAACACGGTTTCAACCATGCAGTGTCCTTTGCGCTCCTAGCTCCCCCATCCTTCTCCAAGTGATCGGGCTGTTGTTCTCTCTTCTCCACCTTCTCTCCAACTTGCTCTGAAAGGTCCTCGGAGCTCCTTGCAAGCCCATCAATCCCCCCTTTTTGCAAGGGCAAGATTTCCCCTTTCATTTTAATATTTTATTCTTAATTTTTTGGTAATATTTTGCGGGCACTGGAGCCTCTTTAGAGGCAATCTGCCATATCACTGAGCCCAGCAAGAAGTCTATTCAGTCAGTTGTTGAATGGTGAAACAACTCTTTGTAAACCCCATTGATTGATGGACTAACAGCGGGAGTTAGGTCATAGTTTTTGTATCATGGTTTTGGAAGGGACCAAAACATCTGCTGATAATTGGTTGTTGTTGTTATGTGCCTTCAAGTCATTTCCAACTCATGGTGATCCTAAGGTGAACCTATAATTGGGTTTTCTTGACAAGATTTGTTCAGAGCAGGTTTGCCTTACAGCTTCTCTATAACTTGCATTGTCCATATTACAGATAATTTGATCTAACTGGAAATTAAGATGGCTTCAAAAAGAAAAATCCTTTTATGACTTTTCTGTTGAATTTTGCATATTCCCAGCTGTGGCTCTCTATAGATGTGTTGAGATTCATAACTCTCTAGATCAGTGCATGGTTTTGACAATGTTTTCCTTCCTCCAAAGTAGGGAGAACTTCTGCTACTTTAGTGCCTTAGCTGTAGTTATTACATGCAAGAGTTCGTTTAACTTGTGTTTTCCCTTTAGGAAGTCATATCCTTTTATTTAGCACAGTTTGTCATTCCAGTATCAATTATATATTTGTTCAGATTCCTAGAATTTTGATGAGGACACATAACAAAAATGCATTGATAATTATAATGAGGTGGTGCTATACCTTATTATCTGTTGACCAGATGAAGTGTTAAATAATACATTGTTTCTTTGCCCTGTTTTTTCTTTCCTTTTTTCCTTCATAAAAGAACACCTGGATAAGTTTTTAACCACTTCTCCTAGGTTGCAGGAAGTTGTGTTTATCATGCTATTAGTATATGGAATGCTAAAACTAGACTTAAACAACTACACAACTTGTTCTAATATACCATCTTGTAGAAAATAACACACCAGACAGTACAAAACAGATTACTTTAGCAGTCCTGCTGTGACATAGTTTCCAGAACTCAGATACACTTGAAAACGTAGTCTTTTTTGCTTGTGTTTGTCTTCTGTCTCTGTAAACCCTTGGTTTTTCTTTTGAATAAGCATTTACTGAAACTGGCGAGTATCTCCAAAGTCCTGTCTAAAGTGTCCTAATGCAAACCAGTCTATAAAGAACCTTCATTTTGGGAGTAAGCCTTGAATGTAGGTGGTATGTATGAGGTTTAAGAAACCTGTACTGGCCCTAATAAATGAGGAATGTCCATCTGTTGGATTTTACATATGAAATTATTTTTGACAGAAAAGCTTGTGGTTGGAAGAAAGTCACATTAGTTTATTCTCCTTTTCCTGTCTGCATGTTTGATGAGGTTTCAGCATCTCTGACAACAGGGTTATATATGTGGTGGGGCATGGCATTAAGTACTGAGATAAAAGTGGAAAATATTTCGTCATCTCATTTGCATGGAAGCTTATGTTATATTTGTTTCATATTTAAGGCATTTGCCTTCAGGTCCTGATTCTGAGATTCCCGTTGGCATTGTCTTGATCCTTGTGGGAACAGGATGCAGTGCTGCAGGGAACTTCTCGTCTAATCTAGCAGTTGTCATCTTACATTAATAGAGCCAGCATGGTGTAGTGGCTTAGGCATTGGACTACTCTGGCGACCAGGGTTCAAATCCCTGCTCAACTGTGGAAATGCAGTGGGAGACCTTGAGTAAGTCAGCTAAACCCCCTCTGAAAAAATTTGCCAAGAAAACCGCATTATAGGTATTATTTAGCATTGCCATACTTAGAAATTATGTGAAGGCATACAATAACAATAACAAACACTAAACAAGAATTACGAGTTTGATAGCAATCTGGAGTCTGGTGCCATCAATATAATGATGAAACCAAATTCCACTGCCATTCTTTTTCATTGCATCCCAGTGAGGCCATGGAAGTTCTGAAGCTATGTCTGAGTTAGAGCTTGGAAAATTTACCTTTTTTGCTAATGAACCAGGCAGGGCCTTTTCATGCTACATAATTATAGTCCTGTAATTCTACTTTAACTGCTGTGACAACAGTCTCTGGAATCCTGGAATTGGTGACTTAGGGAGAGTCACTGAGACTTCTCAGCCAGAGGGCTTCTCTGTTGCCTCTGACCAGACTACAGGCTCCAAGATTTCACAGGATACAACATTGATAGTTGGAAGGGGTGTTGATGTGCTGTAATTGTGTAGCATGAAAGGGCCACAACAGTGGCAATGCTGGCTGAGAAATTCTGGACTAGATCTGGAATTAGGCAAATAGAAGCTTAGTTTACATAAAGGATAACATGGTCTTGGTTAGTAAGACTTATCCACATTGATATCCATGTTGAATGAGGTTTCCCTCAGAGAATCAGGTACACAGTTTGGATGTGCTTTTGGCTGTGCATATGAGGGCTGCAGCAAAAAATGTTACTGTAAAGTTTTCATCTGATGTGTCAGCTGCCATCATTCCTGGAGAAGATGGGCCTGGCTACGACCACTCAAGCCCTAGTTACTTCTAGTTTTGATTATTGTAATGCACTGTATGTGCATTACTTTCATAGACTTTCCAAAAGTGTTTGAAAGCTGAAGCTGGTGCAAAATGCCCTGGTGGTGTAGTGGTTAAATGCTGGTACTGCAGCCATTCACAGCCACAAGGTTGTGAGTTCGATCACAGGCAGGGCTCCAGGGTTGACTCAGCCTGGCATCCTTCCATAAATTGCTACAATGAGTACCCAGCTTGTTGGGAGGAATTACCTTACACATTGTAAACCGCTTAGGGAGTGCTTAAGTGCACCAATAAATGGTATAATGTACTTGTTATTGCTAATGTACTTGCTAAATGCTATAGCCAGGGTTATGATCAGAGCTGATTGCTGACTTGTTGGCAGTTTTTACATGCTACTTCATAACTGTATCTGTTTTACTTGTTTCTAAACTGCTTGTGGGCCCAGTCTAAAATGTTGGTGATTTTGCTTAGAGCTCCCAACAGATCTGAAGGTTAGTTTATTGCCATTAGAAACTCCTGGTCTGCTCAGATCATCAGAAGAAGCTCTTCTGTGTTCCCTCCACCTTGAGAAATGTATTATTATTATTATTATTATTATTATTATTATTATTATTCTGCCCCTCTGCTAAAGTAACTGGGGCGGCTTACAACATTAAAATTAGCATTAAAAAAATTCCCAGAACCCACCCACCCCTTAAAATAGTATTAAACCATAAGTGGTTAAGACATACTTAAAATAGTCACAATGACAGAACAGACAATGACAATAACTGTGGCAAAGAATAGGAGAATGAAAAAGAAGCACTAACTCTTAAGGCCGGGATATCTAATCGGGAAAGGCCTGCTGGAAGAGATCCATCTTAATCACTTTTTAAAAACTATTTAAGGTAGTGATGTGACGGATCTCGTCCAGCAGGGCATTCCATGATCTTGGAGCGGTTGCTGAAAATGCCGTCTGGGAGGTAGCAGACAGCCTCATTTTAATAGGCTGCAGCAGATTCCTCCTAGAGGACCGGAGTGCACGGGGTGGATTGTATGGAAGGAGGCAGTCCCAAAGATAGGTTGGACCCAAGCCATTAAGGGCTTTAAAGGTAATAACCAACACCTTGTACTGTGCCAGGAAACTAATAGGCAGCCAGTGAAGAGATTTTAAGACTGACATTATATGGTCTCTTCTCAATGTTCCCGTGACCAGCCTGGCTGCCATGTTTTGTACTAATTGTAGTTTCTGGATCAAGCACAAGGGTAGCCCCATATAGAGCGCATTACAGCAATCAAGATAGGAGGTTACCAGCGTGTGCACTACAGTTTCAAGGTGCCTAGCTTCCAGGAAAGGGCGTATCAGCCAAAGCTGATAACAGGCACTCTTAGCCATCGCATTTACCTGATCAGTCATCTGGAGCAACGGATCTAGGAGCACCCCCACACTGCAAACACAGTCCTTAGAGGAGAGTGGTTTCGGGGCCACTACTGTACTGCCTTAAGACAGTCATTGAGAGGAGAGACACCATCTGAAGTCATAGCTGAGGACCGAGACATGGAGAAATATATCTGGGTGTCATCAACATACTGATAACACCCAGCCCCATATCTCCGAATGATAAATACCGTATTTTCCGGTGTATAAGATGACTTTTTAACCCTGGAAAAGAGTCTCAAAAGTCGGGGGTCATCTTATACGCTGGGTAGTGAAGGAGGAGGAGGAGGAGGAGGAGGAGGAGGAGGGGAGAAAGAGAAGGAGAAGGAAGCCAGGAGAGAGAAGGAATAGGATGAGGGGAGAAAGAGAAGGAGAAGGAAGCCAGGAGAGAGGAGGAGGACGAGGGGAGAAAGAGAGGAGGAGGAGGATGAGAATGAGGGGAGAAAGAGAAGGGAGTCAGTTCTACAGTATGGATGCAGCCTGAAGCTGTACTGCAGAAATAATGCAGTTTGACACTGCTTTAACTGCCATGTCTCCATCCTATAGACTCCTAGGATCTGCAGTTTGCTTTGTGGTACCAGAGCTCTCTGACAGAAAAGGCTAAATATCTCACAAAACTGCAAATCCCAGAATTCCATAGCCTTGAGCCAGGGCAGCTAAAGCAGTATCAAACTGCTTTAATAAATTTCTGCAATGCAGACGCAGTCAAAATTGATGTGTTGCTTGGGCATGGCTTCTTTAACAAATAATTCTGCACAATGAGATAGAGTGTGTACCTTTGAAGATTTATCTAAAGAAGAACCAAGTTCCTTATCTTGGAGGTTATATGTGTATGCTGCGTGCCTTCAAATTGTTCTGACTTACGGTGATCATGGGGTTTTCTTGGCAAAATTTGTTCAGAGGAGGTTTGCCATTGTCTTCCCCTGAGGCTGAGAGTGTGTGACTTGTCCAAGTTCACCTAGTGGGTTTCATGGCAGAGTAGGGAATCAAACCCAGCTATCCAGAGTGGTAGTTCAACACTCAAACTACTACACCATGCTGGCTCCTATTTCCATGTACTACCTATGAAACAAATTTTTTTGTTGTTCTTGTGTATCTTCAAGTCCTTTCCGACTTATGGCAGCCCTAAGGCAACCTTATCATGGGGTTTTCTTGGTATGTTTCTTCAAATGGGGGTTGCCATTTCCATCCTCTGAGGCTGAGAGTGTGTGACATGCCCAGGGTCACTTACTTGGCTGCAAATTGTACATACCCCAGAATGCATTACTTAGTATATTGACAGTCCTTTCCCCCAATACTTTCTCATTTATTCCCAACCATCTCATAGATGGGAGATGGAAAAAATTTTTAAAGCAGCATTTAAATCTGGACTATTTTTTAAAAAGTAAGGTCTAAAACATTGCAGAAATAAATGCTAGAGAACATGGAAGTTGTAGTTTGTTGTGTTTCTAAGTGACAGTTTTCCTGCTGAGTGCCTGCATGTCATAAGCATTTGAATTAAAATTACCATATTGAAATCAAATCTGATGTTTTAAAATTTTTATTTGGTGCGCGTTGGGAGAGGGGTAGTCTTATACGTCGAGTATATCCCAAACTCTATTTTAACTGGAAAAGTTGGGGTCGTCTTATACACACAGTCATCTTATATGCTGGAAAATACGATAGCCTCCGCCGGGGCCTTAAAAGCCACACCGCCACTGCCGCCATTGGTGTTAAAGGGGCCGGTGCATTTATTTCTGCAGTGTGTTTTGGACCTCTGCTTGGTCCTCCTCATGTCGCATGCAGAACAACTTCCCTTCTCTTGCAGCAGTTTCTGGGATGTGACATTCCCTAGAGGTCTGTTCACTTCTTTCCTCAGTGGTTAGATGCTCCCCAAAACCTTTGTAGTGTTTGAAGGCTTTTGGTTTGGCTGTGTGTATACAAATACAGGTTGAGCCTCCCTCATCCAAAATGGTTGGGACCAGAAGTATTTTTAGATTTTGGATTATTATTATTATTATTATTATTATTATTATTTTGGATTTTGGAATACCTGTATTTGCATAGACATAATGCACAATACACAGCGCAAGTAGCATGGTGCGTACTGTGTTTGTGAGGCTGGAGAGAGACACAAGAGATGCAAGGCTGGAGAAGGATGTGGCTAGGGAGAGACTAAGGATCTGTGAAATGGTAGAAATCCAAGTGTAGTACTTGGTGTGCCTCCATCCTGCCTATCATTTCACAGAGCCTTGTGTCTCTCTCCAGTCTCATCTGTCTGTCTAGACACGTATCTTGTTCCTTCACTAATTGTGTTGTGTGTGAGACCTGAGGCTAGAGAGAGACTGAGGATCGAAGAGACAGACAAACAGGAGCACCACCTTGGAAGATGGAAACAGGCGGCTGTTAGCAAAAACTTTTGGATTTGGAAGTTTTCAGATTTTGGATTTCCAGATTAGGGATGCTCAACCTGTATTTTATCTACCAAGAAGTATACATAAAACATTCATATCATTCTGAACATTTTATAATTATTTAAGATTCATGCCTTGCTCAATGTAATATTTCATTCCACCCTGTGCGCTTCATGAATTAAGCAGAAAGAGGAAGTATAAGGATTTATAAATGAAGAAATGTTCATTTATGGGGGGGGGGGGATCATAGAGAGGATGCTCATGTTCTCTGAGTCACTAAGTGGTAAGATTTTTTTTTTTTTTAAAGAAGCTCTTTACGTTTTAGCATCATGAATTACTCTTATTATCTTTCAGACCTCAGACTGATACAGGTTTGATACATATTTGGGAACTAGGGAAAAGATGTAAGGTGGAATGGGAGGCTAGTGAAGCAAAGAAAATATAGGGTGTTTTGTGTATCGAGGAGCCGTGGAGGGGTTGATTCTAATAGAGTTGGATGTTTTGAACCTGATGTTGTCATGTAGCACAATCAGGCCAGCACAATCATTTTTGAATAGATGCTGCCATCTTTTCAAATTTCTCATAGCAAGCCTAATATGGATTGCTCTAGGCTCAGGGTCTTACAAAGTATTAAAATGGCAGCTATACGAGAGCTTGGAAACATTACTTTATGGGACTATAACTCCCAGAACCTTTCCAGCCAACCAACAAGGAGGAATTCTTGGATGTGTAGTTCCAGAAAGAAGTTTTTCATGTTTTGAGTTGTGTTGCCTATCATGCCCTCAAATATCAATAGCTGTGTTTGATCATGTCAGTGTGGTTGCCACTTTTCAGAGCCTGGCTCTGAATCTACAATTTTCATTGGCCATCATCTCTTGGCTTGGATATGGAGGTGCAAATGCATTGGTATTGGTCAGCTCAACTCAGGCAAGAGAGGTTGTGCTGTGTGCAGATCTCCCACTTTGCTAGTAGAGCAGTAGCTTGCTACAGTTTGCAATGATTACTGTATATACTTGTCTATAAGTAAAAAATTTATGCCCCAAAATTGACCCCAACATCCCAGCTCAACTTATTTGCGGGTCAGTATGGTAATGTGATAGCAGCTCTTTCAGATTTCCCCATGCCATGGGAAGATAGTTTCTTTTTCTCTTAAGCAGAAAAAGTCCTGGGTGATTGATTGCTATTAAACAAACAGAGTCCCTCTCCCGCCCACTCCGGACGCCCTGTCTGGGGATTGAAGGCTGAAATAAAGGCTGAAACTCTGAAGCAAAAAGGCTCAGTTAGAGTCCCCCTCGCCATGGGCACACATACACACACTGAAGTTTTGCTTGAAGCATCTAAGTCAGGGGTTGGCAACCTACGGCCCGTGGGCCGCATCCGGCCTGCAGACCCCTGCTTACCGGTCCCCCGCCGACCGCCCCCGCCGACTGCTGCCGCGTGTTTTGGCCGCCATTTTGTTTGCCAAAATTTTGTTTGCCAAAATGGCGGCCACGACTCGTTTGCACATGTGCAGGAGTATTGCACATGCGCAAATGAGTTGCGCCTGCCATTTTGGCAAACAAAATGGCGGCCGCAACATGCGCGGAGGTGGCGGCGGTGGCAACCATTCCCCCCCCCCCCGGCCTGCCGGAAGGGACCACCGCAAGGGACCGGCCCCAGGTAAGTGAAGGTTGCCGACCCCTGCTCTAAGTTTTACACTCAACTTATCCATGGGTCATGGCAAAATCCATAATTTTGCCCCCAAACCTGCCCTCGACTTACACATGACTTCAATTTATAATCAAGTATATACAGTAATTGATCCATTGTTGCAACCTGCATAGTCTCCATGGTGTGTGTCTATGGATGGACTTGGTTAGCTTCCTTCTAATCCTACTAGTTGTCGCAGCAGCAGAACTCCCCTTCCACTCTGCTGTACATCTTCCTCCTGGTTTGAAGAAAGTAGGCTAGATTAAATGTTCCTCGTCTCATCTCCCTGAGTATGTGAGAAGGAATAATACCCACATTTCACCTTGATCTGGAGATAGGCCCTTTAGCTAGCACTCTTAATTTCCAAAAAGGAAGACACATTTTCTGTGTCTGTCTGTCTCTCTGTTCTTGAATGACAAAGTGTGAACAACTGTGGTTGGTACTTAATACTTAATGCCATCACAAGGGGCCATCCCTGGGTCTCAGGTTTGGGCTTAGAAATCTCAGGGCCTGCAGCCGTCCTGAACTGGCAACCCTAGATGTCAATCATGAAACGACCAGAGTGCTCTCTCCTTTTGGGTTCTATCAAAGCATAATAGTATGGGTGGTTTTATTGCACCCTTATTAGTCCCTAGTATGGGGACAAATGCACTGATTCATATTGGAATGGCTAGGTATTGCTCTAAATGGAAGCTGACTTAGAAGAAAGAATGATACTGAGAAAGTTGCAGTTTTCTTATAATAGCTCATTGAAATTGTGAGCCGTATCCTCAAAAATGAAACATATGCTGGCACTGGGAATTGTGGATCCTTGGTGTGAATTATTTTTAAATTTTTGCTTTATGTAGTTAGTTAGCTTGGTTTGCTTAGTGACCACTTGCTTTCCTTCCCTCTCATGTTTAAGGCAGTATGGTTCTTATTAAAATTAGATCTTTTTTAAAAAAATGTACTAAAATTGCCTTTCCATGCTAACAAAAGTTGGCTGAATGGTTTTCCTTTCACTGCCTCCAGAACTAACACACACACACACACACACACCCTGTGCTGAATAGCTGTTTGTTTCCAGCAGGATTCCAGCAATACTCTTTTCTCAATAGATTTTTTTTTTAAAAAAAGTATATGTTTAAAAATGTACAGAAAATGTAATGCACCTAACTAACCCTGTGAAGTTGTTGATGCAGCAACAGATACGTTAGGTCTGGAGCAGGGTGGAAAGAATACAACAGCTGGTGTTTTATAGTGCAATTTTATACTCCAGAGCATAGCTTGAAAAAGTTAGACTTTTTGGACTACATATCCCCAGGAATCCTGCCAGCCCTTGAATCCATGGATTGACTGAGGGATTCTTGAAGCTGTAGTCCAAAAAGTAACATTAGATTAGTGGTTCTCTAATCCCAACCAGTTTTTCAGGGGCTATAGAGTTTTGGTGAAGCTACACTATGTGGATGGTAACACTCTACATACACTGCCAGCACAAAGATCACTCTGTAGTTTCACCCCAGTTGTGTTTATAGAATATCCCAAGGCATAGGACTTCTGTTAGCAATTCCTCACATCTTTTTCCTTCTATCCTGTTGCTTCTCAGTGAAGGCTTCATGTCCTGCAACTTGTAGAATCCCATCAAGTGGTCCCCATCTGTTGTGGCTTGAGCTACAAATTTTCAAATTCCTGCTTCTCATCCCCCCGATCTAGCCCCAGTTGGGGGGCACTTGCTGTGTTGTCAAGGATGCCCTGAGCATATCACTCATTTTTTGTGTATTCAGATTATGTACATTTCCCCCTCATCTCCCAAACTGAGCATATATTTCATGGTGGCAGTGCATTGCAAGCATACATTCATGAGATGGGTATAAGGTTGCTCTGCATTAGATTTAGTTTGTTTTTGGTCATTGAACTGACATCAGTTCCAGTGCCTTTCAGCAGAATAGATTTGAATTTGAAACTGTGCTCCCCGCCCCTTTTTGGGCACTATTACAAGTAACTGTTAAGAAGTAATGTGTTACAGGAATATTACAGTGGGCTTTTTGGTATCTGTGGGTTTGATATCTGCAGATTTCAGCAACTGTGGATTGAAGCGAGGAATATCTATGTATCTATATATATAGATATATCAGGCTGAGAAGCAGTCCCAGGGCACTAGCGGAGGCTGTAGCGAGACCTGGGCAAGCTGATGCCTCTCTCCGCCATGGAAGTCAGTCCCACCACAAAACCAGTCAGAACTTAAACCTCTTCCTCACACTCTTTCCTACCTTCACATCACAAACCTGCTGCCAAGATTTAAACCCCTGCTTAACTTCATTTCCTACCCTCTCACACAGAAGCTTCTCCCAGAATATAAACTACCCCACTCTGTTTCCCACTTTTTCAGAAGGAAGCCTCTGCCAGAATTTAAACTCCTGTCTCACTCCATTTCCCTCTTTCTCACAAGGAAGCTTCTGACAGAATTTGAACCCCTTTCCTTGCCTAATTCCTCCTGCTTTCCTTCCCTCAGGTAGATTGGTGGTGAAGGGGTTTAAAATCTGGCAGAGGCTTTGCGATGATAACATTGCGAAGGTAGGCAACAGAATTAGGAAAGGGGTTTAAATTCTGGCAGAACCTTCCTGATGGGAAGTTGGACCTTGTTGGCTAGGCAATTTGAGATGTTAAATAGTGACTTGAGTATCTATGTTTTTTGGTATTCATGGTGAGTTCTGGAACCAAACCCCTGCAAATACCAAGAGCCTACTGTACCTTGGCCAGAAGTGCACAGTCTTGTCAACCTTGTTTTCAATTTTTATCTTACTTTAACTCCACTCTGTTTTCTGCTACTCTAAAACATGAACCAATGGATTCAAATGGCAAGAACAGAGTTTCTACCAATACATTAGGAAGAACTGTAAAAACTGTTCAACAGTGAAACACAATGTTTTGGAAGGTGGTAGATTGTCTTCCTCAGAGGTCTTTATAGAGGTTGGATGGCCATTTTTCGGGAATCCTTTGGTTGTGTGTTCGTGAATGGCAGAGAGTTGGACTAGGTTTCTTTCCAACACTATTATTCTGTCTCTAGAACTTTTATTTTCCAAGGGTGAGATAGAACGGTGATGGAGTTTGGAGTCAGGCATGATCACCTGCAATCCCTGTTGATGTATTATACCAGTATCTGGTCTCTCTCTGCAAGTCCTTGATGTCCTGTAGCAGAAAAATCTGTAATTCCTCTCTCCTCAAGTGTCTTAAGCTTTAACCCTCTAACTGGAGCAATTATTAATCATTTCTAAGAGTTAATGGGCTACATATTAATGGGCTGCAGGAAAAAAAATCTAGTGACATCTTAAACTGATAAAATGAAATAAAATAAAATGAGCAATAAAATAAAAAGACAATTAAAAAAACCCTAATAATGCATTTTAGCAATTCATGAATTGTGGCACTTTAAAGTGCTACAAGGCCCCTTCTTAAGAATAGTGACTGGAATTCAGTTGAGGACTTGTGTCTTCATAAGTGGCCTTAGGTCCATAGGAAATAGAAGCAAGCAGTTTTACAATGTGTGTATTCAGCTGTTAGGTTACAATATAGGGCAGCTAGCAAAGTGACAGTTGTATATCACAACCCTATGTACAGTGGGACCTGATGCACAACAAAACCAATGCACATCAGGAATGCTCCTGCTAGTGTCCCATTGCATATCTTCACAATTCATGAATGTGAGGTATAGTTTTTTAAGTACCAAAATATGAAATCAAATTAATCAGGACAAAACAAGTGAAGCAGTAATATCCAATTTATTAATTACATTCTTGCAAGAAGGGTGTCCTAGACAAGTAGGCACACCCCAAACTTGACAAGCCAGTTTTTAACCCTTCTTCCAGGCATCATTTTTCACCCCTGTAGCTTTATTGGCTGATGCACAAGCTTTTAGAAACTCCCTTTATACATGTGTTTTCCACACCTACTTCATATTTCATACAATGCATGTTCATTTAAATCAGCCATTACAGATTCATAGGAGGTTCAGCTAGTATATATGACCTTATTCAGCATGCTCAGAAGTATTATTTCATTGAATGTTACTTCACCTTTGGAAAAAGTGAAACTTATGCAGTTAATAAAGGCCTGTGATTTCACCCCTTCCCAGTCTCAATTTTATTCCTCCCTTTCCTGCATTCTTCCCTTATCTAGTGGCCTTTGTCTCACAGCTACAAAGAGATTCCTTTAATGCTTTCAGTCTACCAAAATTATTGTCCATTTAACACAAGATTTCTTCAATACCTATTTTCAACAAAACAACTGGCCATACTAGTATTTACTTTCTTGGCATGTGTATTATAGCTAAATTCTCTATTCATCTAATTAGTGGTTTGCAAGGCTGGGGAAAAAAATAAAAATTAACCTCTTTTTCATCTAGGGGCCCCTGCCAACACTTTTTTTGCAGGATATTTATGTATATAAAAAACCTCTAAAGTCTAATTGTATTAAATCTATTTTTGTTAACTGCATCTAAACATAAAAACTATCAAGCAAGTAAGCAAAATAGCAAAGCCCAGCAAAATTTGAATATAAGGCTAGTTTAGTAATTTTTCCTCTCTAAAAGAAACACTAAAGTCTAAAATCTTTAATTCTATTTTGATTAACTTATTCTACTCATTAACTGTTTTTCTTTCAAAACTATTTCTAAGGGGTTCAGACCTTCTTCATTTAACCCTAGCTCTGACCTTTTTATCCTAAGCAAAACATGGCCTCTATTGAAATTTATAGCTGCCTTTCTGGCTCCACTAGTTAGGTTTATCCAAATCGAAGGATGCTTTCCCTTCTATCTAGGAACAACATCATTAATCTATTTTACTTTTTAATGAATTATTCTCTTTATGTAAAAGAATCATAGAGTTGGAAGAGACGAACAAGGGCCATCCAGTCCAACCCCCTGCCATGCAGGAACTCCCAATCAAAGCATCCCCGACAGATGGCCATCCAGCCTCTGCTTAAAGACCTCCAAGGAAGGAGACTCTGCTACTCTCCGAGGGAGTGTGTTCCACTGTCGAACAGCCCTTACTGTCAGGAAGTTTCTCCAAATGTTGAGGTGGAATCTCTTTTCTTGCAGCTTGCATCCATTGTTCCGGGTCCTAGTCTCTGGAGCAGCAGAAAACAAGGTTGTTCCCTCCTCAATATGACATCCCTTCAAATATTTAAACACGGCTATCATATCACCTCTCAGCCTTCTCTTCTCCAGGCTAAACATCCCCAGCTCCCTAAGTTGTTCCTCATAGGGCTTAGTTTCCAGACCCTTCACCATTTTAGTTGCCCTCCTTTGGACACGCTCCAGTTTCTGCACATCCTTTTTGAATTTTTGTATTCAAATGTATCCAATCCTTTATCTCTGAGGTTTATGTAAGTTTAAGAATTATTCTACAGGGTGTGTGTGTGTGTGTGTGTGTGTGTATTAAAACCAATCGATCAATCAATCAATCTTTTATTGATTAGCCCTTAGGCCATATCACAACACTAGACAAAGAGTATTAAAAACCATATTTTAAAGGCTAAACTCTTGATATTATTTCTACTAGCTTCATATATACGTATATAATTTATACACACACATACACACATATACATATACACATATGCATCCATATATATATCCATATATGTATACATATTTATTTGTGTTTTGAATCCAAATATCCATTTCCCTCAACTAACAGGGTTCCTTAGCCCCTCTGCTACTTAACACAGACCGCAGTAGAGAATTCCAGCCCATATTTCTTCCTTCCCCCCCCCCCCAATAATTTTCTCATTTTCAATATCAATGCTACCTTATCTGACAGTTTATAGGCATAGCCCTCCCAAAACACAGGCAGATTTAGTACCCAACTGACCTTTCAGTTTGATATGTGTTGGCGGTTTCCATATTCACTCCTGCTCCAAAGGAGTTGGCAGGTACATTGTTTGGGCACTGTGTATATACAGTGGTACCTCTACTTACAAATGCTGCTTCTACTGAAAAATTTGACTTACGAAACGCGCCTCCCGAAAAAATTTGCTTTGACTTAAGAAAGCATTCCAACTTACGAAATTGGCACGAACGAGCTGCTCTCCGAATTTCATGGCATGCCATTGGTTAGCGAAATCTAGCAAAGCAGCACTGTATTGGCTAGCGAAAGAAGAAGTGTTTTCCTAGTGAAATTCAGCTAAGCAGCACTGTTTGGGCTTGCAAAAGAGGAGAGGAAGTGTGGCTAGCGAAATTGGTGGCTTCTGAGATCCAGGAAGGTAGGACTTGTGGCTTTTGAACTCCAGTACTGTATTTTTGGCTTGTGATATTTGTGGCTTCTGATCTCCAGGACTGTATTTTTGGCTTCTGTGGCTTCTGATATTCAGGACTGTTTTTTTGGCTTGTGATATTTTTGGCTTTTGATCTCCAGGATTGTATTTTTGGCTTCTGATATCCATCAACACTATGGCCCCCAAGAAAGCGATGCATGGCCCACCATCATTAAGGGTAATGTAACATGTTTGTATTAGAGGTACTTAACGAAATAACCCTGTATTATACATTTGTATTGAGTTGTAGCTTGAATCTGGGGGCCTGGAACGGATTAGGGCATTTCAATGTTAAATTTGCTTCTACTTACGAAATTTTCTACTTACGAAATGGCTGTCGGAACGAATTAATTTCGTAAGTAGAGGTACCACTGTACAGTGTATCTTCCTGTGGTGTAGTTGCAACTCTGAAACAAAAATCTTGTTCAATTGGTTAATATTTCTCCCTAGTACAGAAGGACCAAAAGAGAGGAAGAGTGGCTTACTTGTAAGTGGTGTTTTCTCCCTCTCCTTCAGCTCATGGCATAGGAAAGATTCAAACTTGTGGTTTCATATGTTTCTGAATTTCCTCTTTCAGTGGCCTGGCTGAAAGGGAGTTCTGGGAGCTGTAGTTGAAAAGTAATGATTCTGAACTCTAGCCATAACTATATGCAAACTTAGTCAGATTTGTGAACTGTAAAGAATGGAATTAAGGTGAAATAGCGGTCCATAATAATATTGCAATGCTAGCTTGTGTCACAGGCCATTTAGTAAAAAGCCTTGTCTTTTAAGTTTAGGGAAACCAATGTATGCAGAGAACTCCGAATCACTGCCTCTAGAATTCATTTTTTTTTTAATTACAGCCATTGGGCCAGTATAAAAACACATATAAAAACACAATAAAACATCTAAGTAACATATAACTCCTTATTAAAACATGATGATAACCATTAACATGTTTTAGTTTCAAGAATAGCGATTCCCAAACTTTTGTATTTCAGGTGTTTTGGACTTCAACTCCCAGAAGCCCCAGCCAACTTGACCAACAACCAGGAATTTTAGGAGCTGAAGTCCAAAACATCTGGTGGACCAGTGTTTGGGAACCAGTGCTCTAGTACTTGGACAGTAGTAGTAGGTATTCCTCTTTCTAAACTTGGATTATATTTCTGATCTCTGTCATAATATAATCCAAAATCCCATCATGCTGTCCCTCCAAAACGGGGAAGATTTAATAGATTTGAATGAACTGTCGAGCTTTGAGAGGAACACATGCTGTGAAAATGTACAAGAAATGAAACCGTTTTGTGCCAGAAGTGGCTTTTTCCCCATCTTAAATGGCATGGAAAGAGTCCATCTCTCAGCTATGTTTTGGACTCAGAACCTGGCAAGGAAAGTGGGTACACTCTGATCTCCATACAGTGTTCTTCTTGTGACCTGTTTGAGAGGAAATTCCATGCTGTAAAGGTTCAAAGAGATCTTTTGTGCATATTACAGAGCTGAGCCCTCTGCCATATTGCTACTCTAGGTCAGAAGTGCACAACTGTGCACATCATCATACTACTCCATCTATAGCATTGGACTGCCATTAGCCCAGTGCTAGTTTCTGTCCTGTTCACTTTCTCACTTAATTGCCTGAAAGGAAAGTTGTCTTAAAATTTCCATAGTGGCTTTGTGGGGTTGGGGGCAGATGACCATAAGTGTGCCATTCAACTCCTCTTCTGCCCAGATGATATTGTTAGTTGGAGGCTTGTGGTATGGAGAAGTCATTTTACATGCAGGGAGAGCTCCTTGTGAGGGCTCCACATATCCACTCTAATGAACAGATGGATCTGGGACCCAGATCTGCCTCTTTGCTGCTATTCCACTGTCCATTTTCATCATTGGTGGGAAACTGTGGAAATCTAGAGGTCCAAAACGTACTACTGCATCCTCCCACAAAAACAACAACACTTTTTTGCCCCTAAGTGCCCCCAAAATGGTTTATAGAGAGGAATGGGAGACATTTTCCTTACATTTTTAGGTCCTGGTGGACCATTTTAGGCTCAAGAAGAGGCTTCAAACAAACAAACAAACAAACAAACAGAAAAGGGCATTTAATGGGATTAAACTATCCTGAGAGGGCCCAGAATGTGGTGGAAATGCCTCCACATCTTTAGGTGGCACATGAGGGCAATAAACTTCCTATTTTCTGCTGGACAGTTCTAGAGCTCTTTCTGTCTCTTTCACATCAGAGCAAAGAAGTTAAGTATCTCAACCAAACTATAAAACCCAGAATTCTATAGGGTGCAAGCATGGCAGTTAAACTGGCATCAAACTGGTATAATTGTATGGTGTAGCTGCACTGAATCTCTTTGTAATGAAATCATTTTTTTTTCTTGCCACATTCTGAAATATCCATTATTTGAAGATCCTGTCCTGTGAGGTGCAATATCTCCCTCTCCACAACTTATATGAAAACTATGGTAGTACTTTTACCTGAGTAGTTGGGGGTGTACACTTCGGTCTATCCCTTTGGAAAGATATTTGTTGCGCTCATGTGGTCTTGAGTAACATATGAAGTATATGAAGAAGGGGCAGGCATAGCTCCGCCATGCCTAGGCCCAGAGGCAGATGAAAGGCCCTCCCTCCTTCTTAACTGCTATCACCCTGGTCTTAGAGGTAAAGAAAAACTAGTAGTATCTGCTGGACTTGACCCCCTTCCCTACTGCCATTCCCTTCTCCTTTTATGTCATGCCTTTTTAGATTGAAACCTGAGGGCAGGGACCTGTCAAATTAACAATTTGTTAACTGTTCTGAGAGCCTTTGTGGTTGAAGAGCTGGGTATAAATACTCTAAATAAATAAAATAAGCAAATAAATATGAAGTAGTTTGCTGCTTCTTGAGCCTGTTACAGAGACCACTGCTAAATGGTAAAATGCCTCCATTCCAAACCAAAACTGCTAAAGTAGCTTTCTGGTGCTGGTCTCACAGAAGAGTATGGAGAAAAGGGAAACGAATACAGGAGCTTTAATCTTCAATGCATTCTGGTCACTTTGGGAATATGAGTGCAGTTGTGACGGAGCCTGGATGGGTACAAAACAGTGATTCACTTTGGATGATGGTTGGATTTTAGATCTGGAAAACTGACTTCTTTTTCAAAGTGGTGAACTACAGTTACCAAAGTCCCTTCCTTTTGGCTTTGCCAGATGGGACTTTTGGGAGTTGGAGTCCAAAACAATTGAAGGGGCCAAGGATTCCTACCCTCCCACCCTTGTTCTAAAGCAGGGATTCCCAAACTTTGATCCTCCAAATGTTTTGGCCTTCAACTCCTAGAGGCATCGACCGGCCTAGTCAACAGTCAGATATTCTGGGACTTGAAGTCCAAAAGATGGGAATCGCTGTCCTAAAGTTTGGGGAAATTGTGAGTGGCTATAGGAGCCAGTGTGGTGTGGTGGTTTGAATGTTAGACTGTGACTCTGGAGACCAGGGTTCAATTCCTTGTTCAGCCATGAAATGTGACCCTGGGCAAGTCACACTCTCTCAGCCTGAAAGGACAGCAATGGCAAACCCCCTGGAACAAATCTTGCCAAAAAAACTCCATAATAGTTTCACCTTTAGAGTTGTCATTAATCAGAAGTGACTTGAAGGTACACAACAGCAAATGTAAGCTGAATATTCCTAGACCAAGAAAACCCTATGAAATTCATGGGGTTACCATAAGTTGACAGGCAACTTGAAAGCATGAGTGTGCACACACATGCATGCACACACAAAAAATTCTCCCTTTGCTTGAAGTTCTCCTGAGTATATTTCCATGCCTTTCAGTTTTGTTGAGGGATGAGGGGAAGAGGTCAGTGTTCTGGAGAATCAAGCCAGTTTGTATGTTTTTGCTGTTGAACTCTGGTTCTTTTTTGTAAAAATCTGCACAAGCCAAATCCTTACAAATGTGGAGTAGCAACACCCACTCCATGCAATTCATCAGAGTGTACTGGGTCTTCTTTTATCCTGTGCAGATGCTAAATAGCTTGTAGTTTCTTTCTCATTCTAGTGCTTCTAGAGGGGAGGGGCAGAAGTGAGTAATGTTGGCAGAGTTGCTGAACCAAAGAAATCTTTGTTGGAAATAGATCAGGATGCATTTATTTGCTTGTAGTGGACCTGCTGAAATGATTATTCCCTTCTTTCTACCCTGCAGATGATGAGCTCAAACTAATAACAGACTATGAATGTGTGTGTGAAGGCATGTCGTGTGGGAATGGAGTCCGCTGCAGAGGCCATCAATGCTTTGCCTCCCTGAGCATCAATAATGGTGCTAAAGTGTCCCAGAAGGGATGCTTCCGAGTCTATGAACAAGGGAAGATGACTTGCAAAACTCCTCCATCTCCTGATCAAGCAGTGGAATGCTGTCAGGGAGACCTGTGTAACATGAACATCACGGCACAGCTGCCAACAAAAGGTGAGAGGTTTATTCTTTTATCCCTCCCTTGCCTTTTAAAAAAAAATCCATTAATTTTTCAGGCTAGATTTAGAAAGTCCCAGCCTTGATGTGAGACCTGGGATTTAGGGACCATGTAGAAGTTGATGGGCCATGTGTAAAGGGGCACAAAGAAGTGGATGTATGGGGACGGAAATGTTGACAGTGAGATAAATATTGGTACAAATGGCTTCAGGATCCTAGTTACAACATGAGGTCTCAAATTAGGAATCTCTACTAGAGTGAAGCTGGGAAACATATGGCCCTCCAGATGTTGTTGGACTGCAGTTCCCATCAAACCTAGTCAGCCTGGCCAGTGGTGAGCTACACTGGAAGGAACAGTTTGCCAAAATCTGAAAAGACAAAGATTCTCCATCTGTGACCTAGCTTGAGATAAGAGTGTGAAGGATATAGATGAGTAGTTGAATCAGAATCTTTCCTCATCACATCTGTGTATGTGTGTGCACACCTTCAAATCACCTGTTGACTTATGGTGGCCCCATGCATTTTTCATAGAGTTTTCTTCATTGAGGAATACTCAGAGGTGGCTTTTCCATTTCCTTCCTCTGAAATATAACCTGGAGCACCTGGTATTCATTGACAATCTCACATCCCAAGTACTAACCAGGGCTGACCCTGCTTAGCTTCCACGATTAGCCAGGACTAAAATGGCAGAATGATGGTCATTGCTCATGTGGATTGTATTGGAGGTGGGCCTGATGTTTGTAGTGAAGAAATGAAGCATATGGGATCAGGGAGCAGTAAACAGCAAACTATCATGAATCTAAAAGACAAGATGGGTATTGGGATTGCTCCTTACAAAACAATAACAACCTCCCCTCCAAAAAAAACAGGCCAAAAGTGAGAAGTCATATAATAAGTTGGTCCTTCTTATGACCATAGTAATCTTCTAGTTCAGGGTTATGGCCCTCCACTGCTGCCATGGGAGTTTCAGTCCACCAGTGTCTGCAGAACAACATGCTCTGGGATCTTTTCCAATTGTTCATACAAAGCTTGAGAGGGACATAAGAGGGGAATATTAAGGATTGTGTTCTGTTAGAATGCAAGATCCAGCCAGGATATTTGGTGGGTATAGGAGATAATTAGGAAAGAACTGGCTTTGCCAAGATCAAGGGCTGTTGCTGGGTTTGCTTTAGCTTGATAACCTGTTTTGTGTATGTGGAATCTGATGGAAATGGTGCCAGAGCTAACGTGAAATATTTTGTGCTCTTAGATTCTGGTTACTCCTTTTTTTAAACGGCCAGGTGCTTCAGCTTTCCGCTTTCTTTCTGCAGCTTTTTAAAAAATCATACTGAGTCATTCAGTACCAGCTGAACTGTGCATGTAAATAGTTTTCAGAGGATTTACAGTATTATACACAAGTGAGTTTGTGCTGCCTGTCCTTGGATTTACCTTTTCAGCTGACTTAGACAAAGCTTAATGTTGACAACTTTGACAAACTTTGAATTTTTGTTTCTCTTGTGAAGGGCATCCACTTCAAGGGGAAGCTGTGGGTTATACTATCGAAATGCTTATCGTTTTTATACTGGCTTCAGTTATGATGCTGATAGTACTTTCCGCAGTAGCGGTACTAATCATCCGGAAAGTGCAGCAACCCTATATGGAAGGGCTCAACTCAAGAGATGCAGAATACGGAACAGTTGAGGGACTCATAGCCTCAAATGTTGGTGACAGCACACTGGCAGTAAGTAAACCGTGTCTTATGATCTGTTGCTATTCATGTAACAGCATTTCCCTGCTTTAGTTTCTGGTGGGACTGCCAAAAATGATTCGTGAAATATTGCACACTACACAATCTTTTTTATACCTCCTTTATAGGAAGGATACAGGGAAGCCAGTATGGGTTAGTGGTAGAATCCTGGACTGGTGTAATCGGTGTCCAGATTCCTGTTCCAGCCCCCTTTTGAAAAAGGACCAAACTTTTTCAAGGGTTCTTGCAAGGGTGAAAGGGAATAAATGACATGCATACTGCCACTTCTGTTTCATGGGGAAAGAGAAGAGGTTCCACATTTATTTATTTATTTTATGTGCCCAGTTGTGCATAGGTGCATGTTATTCATAAGCTTTTGCAGTAATGGAACTGCCTTGGGCAGTTTATAGGGATCAAAACAAAATTATAAGGAAACAATACCATGGTAAAAATTGCACATCAGTTCAAAACAGAGGGCAAAAAACCCCCAAAACTTTGTAACTGTTGAATCTAACAATAAGGAGAGATGAATAACATTCAGAGAACTAAAAGAGGACAAAACCATCGCTGAATTTCAAAGTCTCAGGAAAATAAGGTCTTCACATGATGCCAGAAGGATTTCAAAGTTAAATACCAAGGGAACTACTCCTTAAAATGTCTCTTGCTGTAGTATATAGAAGCACTCAGGGAAGAGATTTGATTGGGGAAGGTACATTCTTCTACAGATTGTTGTCCTGTACAGAGTCCTTCACAATTGAAAAGTCCTTCATAGTGCAAGATCAAACACTTTGAATTAGGATCAGGATGCTAATGAAGATATTTATATGTGGTAAAATTGCTCTTAATCCAACTTTTAGATGACAGGATACAACAAAAGAAGCGAGGCTTCCATTCCTTGAATGAGAAGTTGCCTCCCCTTCCTTTTCTCTCCCCTCCTTGCCTTTTTGCTGTACTGTTCCTAGCTCTCCAGTAGACTGGGTGGCCCATCCAGGATAATGAAATTCCACTGTGGATTTCTGAATCTCATCTACTGCTTGAAAATGGGGGAACTGACTAAAGGTATATCTGCATGATTTGATGGAGGAAGCTGGGCCCAGTCCAGTCCAAGTTGCAGAAAGAAAATAATAACATTTTTGACAGTATTAGAAAGTGAGTTCACTTTTCCTTCCTAATCAAAGGTTGCCAAGGGTGAAAGGAAGAATGCTCCCTAATCTGAGGGATTGGTGGTGGTGGTGATGAAGCGAAGATGCAAGAAGGCACATGTGTTTTCCAAGGGCCTTTACAGACTGCCAGAAATAATGCAGCTTGAGGCCACGTTAACTGTCTTGGCTCAGTGCTAAGGAATCATGGGAACTGTAGTTTATTGTGGCACCAGAGCTCTCTGACAGAGAAGGCTCAATGTCCCAGAAAAAAATACAATTCCCATGATTCCCTAGCACTGAGCCAGGACAGTTAAAGTGGCCTGTAATATTTCAGGCAGTCTGTAAAGGCCCCAAGTCTCCCTATAGAATATATACTGCATATCTTATGTGCTGGGGAACCTCTGTGTCTTTTGGGGGGGGGGGTGACACAAGCTGAACGAAATAAGTTGCAGCATCAGTCTGCAGTTTAGTGCCAGTACAGGTAAAATGCTATACATTTAGCCTTTAGTCAGGATGAGCTGGCAAATGCTCCCTGAAGTCTCTTTCTTGCTCTGGGACTGTGACCTTGCCTTTTCCTCCTTGTTCCAAGCAGACTCCTAACTCTCATGCCAAAAGATTCTCTCATCCCCCTCCCTACATCTCTCCTACCACTGCTAAAACAACAGGATCACTTGCTTTCTGAGATGGTGTAGTGTGCATGTGGAAGTCAGGTGTGACCCAAATTGGAGAGGATATAACATTATTCATCAGCTTCCATCCATCAGAGTGAGACTGGGGGAGAATAATATGGAGTTCTTCATGAAGGAAGTGGGAATCTTTTGCTCCTCATAGGTTTTAGGTCCATTGCTATTGGTCATTCTGGTTGGGAGTTGAAGACCAAAACATCTGAGGGCCAGATTCCCCATCCTTGATTTGTAGTGTGGGAAAATTTCAGACCTTTCATGTTGTCTGGAATCTACTAGGCAGTGACTGTGGGCAACCTTTAGTAAGTTTGAAATACAGGTATACCTCAGTTAACAAAGCCTCTGGGTGAAAAGCTTCTTTTTACAAAGTCTTTTTACATTCATGCAACCCCCTTTCTTCCTCCTCCTCTGCCTAGATGAGGGTTGTTTTTTCTTTCTTTTTGCAGTGCCATTGCATTGGGAGAATGGTAAAGGAGGGCTGGAGAAACACAGACTTGGTGTGTTGTGTTGCAGCAGTGTGTGTGCAGTGAACAATGCAATAAAGCGTAAGCAGAGAAAGAATAGGATTCTGTTCTATCCAATCCAACTTTATATGTGTGTTCCTACATAAAACAGGCTAGGTAAACAGTAGCAACCTCCAGATTCCCTTACCGAGCATGAATGAACAGCAAAATAGACCAAAAAAAAACAAAACAAAAACAAAACAAAACAGATAACCCTGTCTTACCAGCTCCTTTCAACCTGTTTTTTTAAATACAAAAAACAACAACCAAAAAACAACAACCATAGGTCTATTCACCAAATATAAATTGTAAGAAAAGTGAAGGCTGATGAAAGACAACCCCCCATCACTTAATATATTCCATGTTATTTCTGCCTCTAGTACCAAATTTTCTATTAAAGACGTAATGCCCAAGAATACATTTACTTTGTTTTATTTTGGAATCAGGCTTCATGTGGTCTCTAGACAGTTCAAAAAGTTCTTCACTTATACAAGGCTTACCCCAGCTGGTTTTTTCATTTCACACATACATATTGTTAATTCTGAATAAAAATTTGCTGAAACATGCTGAAGCATGTTTTGTGGTGCAAGAATCTATCCCTGTTCTTACCATATTATTCCTGCCTCTAGTACCAAATTTTCTGTGAAAGAAGTAATGCCCAAGAACACATTTACTTTGTTGACTGAGGTATTCCTGTGTACGCTTGGGCTAGGATTGAGCCAGGTAAGTTTGGATTGACAAGTTACCGTACTTAAAGATACTTGGATTCCCTTTTTGGAGCCCCCAGATCTTCCCCTAGTGATTGTTAGTAATATGGCCACAAAGCAGGCACAAAGCAGTTCGACTTGCATTTTTATGCGGAGGTGGTTTTAAACACAACATGGGTTCATGGCTTCCTATAGGAAGCAAGGTTTGGGTGGAAATTCTTCAATTGAGAGAAATTCCTGGGGAAAGTAAAAGCACATATAAAAATTCACCTTGTTTCAGCACAGGCCAAAATGTGTGCATGGTTTTTAGAGGTGAAATTTGAAAAGGCAGAGGCCTTGAGCACAGATTAGAAGAAATTCAGTATCAAGAAGCAAAGACATATGTTCATTACCTACTGAGCTGACTTTAATAAGCGAAACAGCAATGCAATACAAATACTTACCAGGTGAAATTGGTCAGAATGCAGATGTTTTGTTTTGTTTGGTGTTCCATGTGTTCTTGGCAGTTCTTGAGTGTTTCCACACTGCAGAAATAAAGCAGCTCGACACCACTTTAACTGCCATGACTTTATCTTACAAAATCTTGGGATTTGTAGTTTGGTGAGGTATTCAGCTTGGTCTGTTGGAGAACTCTGGTGTGTCATACAAACTGCAGATCCCAGGATTATGTAGGATAGAGTCATGCCAGTTAAAGTGGTATTGAATTGCTTTAATTCTGCAGTGTGGAAACACCCCTTTTTCGTTAAGCCAGAGATGGAGTGAGTAGAGGGTTGCTGTAAATTGGATTGTATGAATACCACACATCTTGGTACAGCACAAGAGCCTACACTATTGTAGTATATCCTGAAGACAGTATCAGTAATATTTCCATCATTCTTTTAGTGTATTTTTTAATAATTTTATTTATAAGTACAAATATACATCCTACAATAAAAATACAAAAAATTCTATTATCACTACATTTATAGAATCTACATCGAGAAGTTTCTTTGACAATAAATACTTGTTTATTGTGCTCTTTATTCCAAAGTCTTTCTATATATCCCAAAATTATTTGTCTCCCTTGCTGTTCTAGTAATATATAGTTTGTTGCTTCTATTGAAAATCTCTATAAGACTATTTCAATAAATCGACTAACATAGTCAGTTCATGATTTTATCTATGAATGTGCTATATGTATATATATAATTTTCTACTTAAATATACCATGGTTAGTTTGCCATATCAGCCCCATCTTATTTTTACATATTCCTTGATTGGAGACCAATCCCTGTCAACTCTCTCTAAATCTTTCAGATTTAACAGGGCTGTTAATTTGTCCATATCTTTCATTTCTATTATTTTCATCAGCCAATCATCTAAGGCCAATGCAATTTTAGGCTGCATCAGTAGAAGTATAGTGTCTAGATCAAGAGAAGTAATAGTGCCACTATATTCTGCTTTGGTCCGGCCTCACCTGGAATACTGTGTCCAGTTCTGGGCACCACAATTCAAAAGGGATGTGGAGAAACTGGAGCGTGTCCAAAGGAGGGCAACTAAAATGGTGAAGGGTCTGGAAAGCAAGCCCTATGAGGAACGACTTAGGGAGCTGGAGATGTTTAGCCTGGAGAAGAGAAGGCTGAGAGGTGATATGATAGCCGTGTTTAAATATTTGAAGGGATGTCATATCGAGGAGGGAACAAGCTTGTTTTCTGCTGCTCCAGAGACTAGGACCCGAAACAATGGATGCAAGCTGCAAGAAAAGAGATTCCACCTCAACATTAGGAGGAACTTCCTGACAGTAAGGGCGGTTCAACAGTGGAACACACTCCCTCGGAGAGTAGTGGAGTCTCCTTCCTTGGAGGTCTTTAAGCAGAGGCTGGATGGCCATCTGTCGGGGATGCTTTGATTGGGAGTTCCTGCATGGCAGGGGGTTGGACTGGATGGCCCTTGTGGTCTCTTCCAACTCTATGATTCTATGATTCTATGATTCTATAGTCGGTAGTTCTTAATTCTTCCATTTCTGAGCTATGAGCAGCCTTGCTGCTGTTACCATGTATAAAAGAGCCTTCCAATATTTCCTCTCTATAATTGGATCCAATATATTTAACATATTCAATAAGTATATTTCAGGCCTTAATTCATATCTTATCTTTAAAATTTCTTGTATTGAATCATGTATTTTTTCCCAATAACTTCTGATTCTGGAGCATCTTCACCAAACATGGAACCAATTTCCAATATTTTGTTTGCATTTCCAACACTTATTCGACTTTGTATTATATATTCTTGCAATCTCCGCAGGAGTCAAGTGCCATCTTTGTTCCATGTTCCAGAAGTTTTCTTTTAAATCTTGAGATTTAGTGAATTTCCATGTTTTCTTTTGAGCGTATTCCCAGCTTTCCAGTTCAGTTGATCTCCCTATATCAGTTGCCCATTTGATGCCCATCTTGGTACAGCACAAGAGCCTCCTACACTATTGTAGTATATTCTGAAGACAGTATCAGTAATATTTCCATCATTAGTGCATTTTTTCTCTCTCAAATTGGCCTCCTCAATAGTTTTGCTGCCATCTTGTGGCCATAACCTCTCACTATATATGACAAATAGCAAAATGTGATAGGTTTTTAAAAAATAAGGAAGCATACTCTAGATTTGCAACAGTTAGTAGCTATCCTAAATAGTAATGACTTGAAGATCTGATTCAATTCCATGCTAACGCCAAAACAGGAGGATGTTTAAAACTGTCAAATTTCAGTAATCTTTGGTTCACTAGCCAAATTATGCAAGAAATTCAATGATTTAGCACATTGAAGAGTTCAATTTTAACTGCTCTAACAAACCAGTTAAAACTGTGATATCCAAGAATGACATCCTTTCAGGGTCATTCTTACATTTTTTTCCTAATGAAGGAAGCTAATAAAGGAAGCTCCTCTGCTTCATCAGTTAATAGGATTTTCAGTGACTTTCATTCATACCATTTTCTTTTTGATTAACAAATCATGTCTCCAAGGTGCTGTATAGCTCTTCTAACCTAGTTATAAAAAGATAAGCCTCCCTTACATTTTCTAATGCATGGATGATCATCTACCAAGGAATTATTGTGTATGTGAAGTTGTAGGCTTTCATGGACGGCATCCATAGTTTTTTGTGGGTTTTTCGGGTTGTGTGGCCATATTCTAGAAGAGTTTCTGATGTTTCGCCAGCATCTGTGGCTGGCATCTTCAGAGAAGATGCCCGCCACAGATGCTGGCGAAACGTCAGAAAGAAACTCTTCTAGAACATGGCCACACAGCCTGAAAACCCACAAAAAACTAATTATTGTGTAAATCAGCAATTAGCTTGATTTGGAATGTTCTGAACACAGTTTCAGATTGACAGTAAATTACTGTCCTAACTACATTGGCTTAATGACAGAGGAGGAGAAATGGCATTAAGATTTAAAGACTAAATGGTTTAATAATTGCATATTTGCAATTAATGAGAATATATGTCATGCAGCTTTTACTAATGAAGTTAAAACAGCCATTTCAAATGCTTTGGAAAAAAAAATCAGCATCAGGTATTTGACATCTTTAAAACTGAATAAGCGAAGAACGTAGCAAAACAGTTACGCTGAAGATGTGTGGGCCTAAGAGCAGACAATTTTTGTATGTGTTCGGTGGGTGAAAACTATCCAAACATATTGGAAGGGGGTAGTTGGTATCTGAAAAAAGAATCACTACATGCTCTGTCCCTATAGTACTATGCAGATTACTTCTTAGTTATATTGATGGTGTTTGTGCCAGATAATAAACAGGAAGCAGTTGATTATAGCAACAAGAACAGAACTGAATTCTAAATGGAAAAGTTACATGGACCATTATTACATGATTTACCAAACAGGAATTTGGACTTTGTTGTATATAGCAACATCAGCTTATTTAGCTTGTTTTTAACAGGATGGCGAAATAATTACTAGTATACAGTCGTCCCTTCCCATTTGCAGGAGATCCATTCCCATGAATGGGAAAAACCATGGATTTTCAAGCCCCATTTATTTTAATTGTGATGTGCACCCATGTGTGCATCTGCGCATGCCACAGGCACACACACCATTTTGTTCCTCTTGGCTTGCCGTCCATGAAGGATCAACATTGCGGACAGCATATCCGCCAACCAGGAGGGACAACTGTATAACTTGAAACATTTGGGTTTGAAAATGAATTTGTTAATATTCAAGTGTTAGAAGAGTAATTCATTGTAAAGTGAAAAAGTTTAGCTTGTTGAATTGGACTGATTTATTTTGTTGCTTAAAATTCCAAGATAAACAATGGGTTTCTGCCACAACCTAGCACATAACCTAGCATTTTCCAGATGTGTTGGACTACTGGAGCCAGGGGATAATGAGATTTGTAGTCCAGTGGAACTGGAAATTGCCAGGTTGTCGGTGTTCTTACATTTTTTTCTCATTGATTTGTATTCTGTTTCTTTCCCTTCCCATGCATGCTGTTCACTTCCCCTTCAAATATCCTAGATTATTTGCCTGGATTGGAAAAGCTGGATGACTGGTATATTCGTTCCAGTTAGAGGACACTAGACAACTGCAGCACTGAAAGTGCAGCAGCAAGTGGCAGCAAGTGACAGTAAAGATGAGTTGGTGAATTGAGGGTAGAGAATTCTTAATCAGAAATATTTTATTGCCTCTGAGCATATATTGCAACGTTTTCCTTCCCACTCACTTAGTATGGTCTGCAAAGATCAATCCTGTTGTGTATATTTTATATGCAAGGGCCAGGGGCCCAAATTCAAACCTTGCCACCTACAATTTCTGATGTGCCCCGTGTTTTCCAGCTACCTTCCTCCTCTTGAGACCACCCTAAGCAGTAAATAACAAGGCAAAACCACTTACCCACTTTGCTTCAGAAATAGTGATTGCTATTAACCAGCAATTTTACTTGTTAAACTTATGTGGGAAGGGCTTAACTAATTAGCACATAATTAGATAATCTTAATAAGTTATTTCCCAGCCCTGGATAAGTACAAGGAATTTTGTGTCAAAACTGAATGAACTTGTTACCTATGAGAAGACATATTTTCAAATGAATATTGTGGTTTATATATAGCATGTAATTGGTGTCTGTTGGTAAAATTTCAGTACATGAAAATCTGGTATTTGTTTGGCTACAGTAGCAGCTCTCTTGCTGTCTCTCTGATAATTAAAGATAAGCCTCCCAACTTAGATTACTCAGAAATCTGAGCGATTTGTATAAAATTGTGCTGAGTAGGAGTGGTTTTCAGAACAAATTCTTTGCATTTAAACCTTAACAGGCAGTTGGAATGCATATTGAGAGCTCTGTGTCAGATGGCCTAAAAGAAAACTTATTAATTCAATTTTGACTAATTCAGCTGATTCATTTTTTAAAAAAATGCAATTGTCTGAACATTCCCGTAATTCCACAAGGATGTAGTTTTCTGTTTTGGAAAGTCTAGAAGTATCAATCTTCAGTTTGCTGGAAGGAAGACCTCACTTCTGTGGGGTGTGTGTGTTTAAAAAAACACATACACAGACACAAAAATCACACCATTGATTTGTTAGTAAGTTCAAGGGTAGAGAGGGCTAACCACTTAATTCTCAGGACTGGCAACATTAATTATACACTCATCCCTCGCCATTGGTGAACTTGCCATTCACATCCCTCGGTCTTTTGTGGATGGCAAGTGCCAAGGGACAAAATGGTGTGTGTGCCCATGGTGCGCACAGGAGTGCATGGCCATTATATCCTATGGGACTTCAATATTTTCAGTATTTCTGATTTGTGGGGGCGGGTCTGGAACAACAGATCCCCATAAATCAGGAGGGACAAGTGTAGTTAAAGTGTAATTTTGCATTACAGTTAAGATGTCTGTTAATATGGGCTCATTCCTATTGCTAGTCCCTTCTAGTGTTAGACCCATTGAGTAGTTGACTCAATGGATTCTGTCAGATGGATTTGACCAGTAAAATGTGGACTCATTGAAGATGCCAGGTGAAGGAATGTCTACTTCTGCTCCATTTGAATGTCAGTACCTCAGTTTTTCTTCTTCTTTTTTTCTATGTAGGACTTGTTGGACCATTCCTGTACATCTGGGAGTGGCTCTGGTCTTCCTTTTCTAGTACAAAGAACGGTTGCTCGCCAGATCACATTGCTGGAGTGTGTAGGTTAGTAATCTCACCTCTTCTGCGGAGTGACAGCCTCTGAAGAATCCTGTGTGCATGTGTTATGTTGTTGTGTGCCTTCATTTCCAATGTATAACAATCCTAAGGTGACCCTATCATGGGGTTTTCTTGGCAAGTTTCTTCAGAGGGGGTTTGCCATTGCCATCATCTGAGGCTGAGAGAGTGTGATTTGCTCAGGGTCACCCATTTGGGTTTACATGGTTGAGCTGGAATTTGAACCCTGCTCTCCAGAATCATAGCTCAGATGCTCAAACCACTGTGCCATACTGTCTCCCATGCATGTCATATAGTTCATGAATAAAACCCATACAGTGAAATTGTGGGAAGCACTAAAATAATATTGTTGGATTAATTTTCAGAAGAGCTGTGTACAAACTGCAAGTTTCACCACCTAAAAATTTATATCACGCTACATAGCAGTAGGTCTGAGCAGGTTTTCTTTTCTTTCTTTTTTTTAACTGTGAAATTCTATTTTGCAGTAAGGTTAATATAGGTAATGAAAAGGAAGAGCACACACAGTAAAATAAGATGTTGGCTAAAGAGAAAAAGGAAACTGTTGATTACAGCCTATAATATAGCTTGTGTAAGCTTCAGAGAAGGAATAAAAGAGTGTAACATAAAGATTGCTGGCTGTTGAGTGCATTTAGATGTGTGAGATATGTAGCTGAACCGTTACTCTAAAACAAATGTATGTCTCTATCTGATTGGAATGTAATTAGAAGCATGGAGGGTTTCCACCTAGGACTTAAATAGAAACCATGTGTGGCATTAACAACTTGCTTTTTTCCTTTGCTGAGTAAGTTTGTACATAATCTTGACATCCCAAATCTCACCATTCAACAGCTGTTCAGAACTAGCTTGGGAGACTGCTAGTAAACTTTACAGCTGTATATGATTCTTAGAAAAAAAATTAAGCAGGTTCTCAGTGTGAAGGAGCATAGCCGTGGGAGTTTCTTCACTCTATTTGTGACAGCTAGAATGGAATGCTCCCCCTTTCCCCTCTTGCTTGGTCTTTACTATAAATACAATAAATAAATATACTATATGCCCCCCACTCCATTGCAGTCATGTATGTTTCTGCCACAGCCATTGTACAAGGAGTCATTGGTTCCATGATCATAGGAATGGTGTGGATGTTACTCCAAACCAACAAAAGTCCCTAAAGCCAGAAAACCCAAGATATATGATCAAAAAACCAACTTGAGTCTCCCTTATCCAGAATTTCAAAATCTGAAATACTCCAAAATACAAAATTGTCCACATAAGTGGCTTAGATAGTGACACCTTTACTTTTGAAGGTCCTGTGTACCCAAACTTTGATTCATGCACAAAATGTATATACAAAACAAAAAAGAATATACGGCAAGCCCAGGTGGACAAAATATCGCATGTGCTGCAGGCGTGTGCATGGCGCCCCACACAGGAGTGCATGGCCATTCATTTCTATGGGACTTCAGCTTACCTGTTTTTTTCCATACATTTTGGCGGGGTGGGTGGGTCCGGAATGGATCCTCTACGTATGCCAAGGGCCCACTGTATTTTTTATCTGTTTAAAAACCCATTGCGTTTATGTGTGTTTGAAACAAATTCTTCTTATGGTCTCTCTTTTAAGAGACCAGACAGTTCAGCTCCTGTTACATTGCAAGTTGGAATTTTTGGACAGGAAGTCCCTTCTGTGTAACACCAATGCCTCATAAGTGTCATGTATCCCTTTTACCCTGGATTACACCTGTCACTGATGAACACATGCCAAAAATAAGGTAAAGAAATGAGAGATCCACTTCAGACATGTGTTACTGCCAAGGAGAACAGGTGGCATTGCACTGAGTTAAACTTATTTTAGGTCCTTCAGGTTGCACGCAGGGTCTCTAGTGGGCAGCTAGCATACTACTCCTGTGTACAGTGCCATTCTCTCATACTAGACATATTGGAGAATTCCTTCCTCTTTTTTTATGTGCAAAACAGGCACTGCTATGTTCCTGAGTAAATCCATCAATGAGTCTCCATCTGGCAGTGGACAGAACATTGTTTAGTTTGAGAATATGACTTTTGCAATCATACAAACCCAATTTCAGTCTCTGACATCCTAGTTAAAAGAGCTTGAGTATAAAGGTGCTCAGCTCTGCTCAGAGGACCATTGAAAATCAGATACTGAACTGTACTGGATTAATAGAGCAATAGTCTGACATAATGTAAGACAGGATTAGTGATTAAAACTCCAAACACCTAGGCAGTCACTCCTTTTGAATCCTTCCTCAGGATCTTAGAACATGTTGTCACACTAAATATTGATGAAATTTTTCCAGTGTCTCTGATACTTTGGAACCATCATTACTATTTGGGGTCTGTTTGCTCAACAAAGGGAGATTGAGAATGGAGCAAGGGGTACCTACTTCTAAATGTTCAAGCCATAGCCCTAAGCCAGATATGCCCTATCTGACCCATGGAAATTTCCTTGTTTGACCTCATTTTCTTTTACATGGAACGTGTTGGGCTATTTGTTTACATTTGGATGCTGTGGGTTTCCAAGGCTAGAAGTCAGAGGTGTGTGGCACCAGCCCTGCTAATGTCACGCTCACTGTTGCATTGGCAGAGGAAGTCCAGACTACTACCTGAAGCCAGGTGTTCACTCATACTGTAACTCATACCCTATAACATGCAACAATGTCTAATATTTATTTACTTGTTTATTTACTTCTTACCCACCTCTCCCCATGGATTGAGGCGGGGAATAACAACAATTAACAGATAAACAATATCAGATAACACACATCAGTTAAAATACACATCAATTTAAAATTACAAATAACATATACACATATTGAAACGATCCACATTTAAAATTAACAATTTAAAAATCATCTGGGTAAGCCTGTTAGAAGAGATTGGTTTTCAATGCTGTTTTAAATTCAAACAACATGTTCAGCTGTTCTTCTAGCAGGTCATTCCACAGTTTATGGGCGGCTGAAGAAAAAGTCCTCTGGCTGACAGTTGTCAATGTAGTCCTGTCTGACTGGAGTAAATGTCCACCAGAGGACCTGAGTTTATAGGAAAGATTATATGCGTGGAGATGATCCTGTAGGTAACCTGGACCCAAACCATGTAGGCCTTTAAATGTGATAGCAAACACTTTGTACCTTGCCCGGAAAAACTAGAATCTCTTCTAGCCCCAGGCTTGGATGTTTTTTCCTTAAGGAGGTTGTGGGCATACAAGGCCCACATCCCTGTTGCATTCACACATTCAAGTGCATAAATGAAAATCTTTACTTGGAGTGTGAGCATTATGCAATTGGTGTTACGGGTGTGTACATTTCTGTTTGTGGGGTTGATGCTGTTGGTATTGCTTTTTGCTTAATTCAAAAGTACCATTAAAACCCTTTGTATCTTGTTGCACTTTCTAGGGAAAGGCCGATATGGAGAGGTCTGGCGAGGACATTGGCAAGGAGAAAATGTGGCGGTCAAGATCTTTTCTTCCCGAGATGAAAAGTCCTGGTTCAGGGAAACAGAACTATACAATACGGTGTTGTTGAGGCATGAAAACATTTTAGGTGAGGAGATAAAACATAACTTTTTTAGATAAGTAGGCAAGAAGGATGAAACAGTCTTGGGCCTCATGTCCACAGAGTGTTATACAGTCTCTCTCTCTCTCTCTCTCTCTCTCTCTCACACACACACACACACACGTTTATTGGATGTGTTAGAGACCAGAGCATTATTAAAAATGGTTGAGGAACCCAGTTCAGTCAACTGAACACAAAATGGTGCCAAGGCAACAGAGTTACCTGAGAGAAAAAAATCAGCGTGCGCTTGCAAAACCATTGTGAAAACACTGACAAAAGAGAGGATCACATGTTGAATATAAGGTACTGGGTAGTACTTTAGAACAGCCAAAAGAGTGGGTTGTCCAAAAACCAAGGTGTCGAAAAGTGGGGAATGCCTGTATTACAAGAGTTTGTCTTTGTTTTAATAAACAATGAAAAACATAAATCCCAAAGTTGTTTACTAGTTTAGACCAATTCCAACATCTGATTCTTTATTAGAAAAAATACGCTTGTGAGCATGACCTTAGAAAACAGTCTGCCATGTTATACACATTTTAAGCATTTCTGTGTAATTTTGTGTATTAAAACTTAAATTGTTCATTGGGACAAAGTGCTTATTTTGCAGATAAAACGGAGCATTTATTGGTTGACTAAAAAGCCACCAAATGGACTTTTGCTCCAGGCTTGTCAGATGCCAATATTTGGTACTTCAGAGGAGTCCCTTGCAAGCCCAAATTCCAAGTACTGACAGTATTAAACTTGTTTGGGTTGTGTATTGTATCTTTCTTCAAATGTTGTTGTTGTTGTTGTTTTTGTTTTTAACAGGCTGTAGGATGGGAAGATGGTTGCAGTTAAGGAATGGAGGAGAGGGTTTCTCCCTCGTAACCATATAGGAGAGGAGGTTAAAATCTAAAACAGCAGGTCATTAGGACTCGTGATTTGAGGCATTGTATCTTGTAGGCTTTGGTCCAAAACACACTACAGAAATAAAGACTACTTTAACTTTCCTGGCTCAGTAATAGGGAATCCTGGGAACTGTAGTTATTGTGGCACCAGAGTTCTCTGACAGAGAAGGCTAAATGTCTCACAAAATTATAGGTCCCAGAATTCCCTAGCATTGAGCCAGGGCAGTTAAAGCGATCTCAAACTGGATTATTTCTGCAGTGTGTTTTGGACCTTTGAGAACCTTTCAAACAACATCTTGTGTGAGTGACATGACAGTCGGTAGCCCTGTGTTCATGTACCACTTCTTTGCACATGTGCACCCAGATTTGATGCTGAGTTTCCCCTGCCAGCAAGCTGCATGATCTGAGATGCTTAGAAACTTGTCTCCTGAGTAGATGATGTTACTACTATTGAATATGGGCTCTTGGCTGAAGCATTGTGTGTTGATACAAACATTCATTTGGAATTGGAAATAAATGGGGGAGGGGGAGAACAAGTGAGGCCAATGTGAGGATCTTTGTCTATCCACGTTGTTGACCAATGTTATGGCAGATTCCAAGGATGTTAATGAAGTCATTAATACAAACAGTGCTTGATTGGGCTTACTACTTTAGGTTACATCTCCAGATGCTTAGAATTCCCAGAATCTATTACCATTGGCCATTTTGACTCGGGGTTTTGAGAGCTGAAATCCAAATAATCTGAAAGACCAAATATTCTTTACCCACTTTCTTCCTAAAAGAACTTGTTTTTCTTTTTCTTTTTGTGAGGAGATGAGGATTTTTGCAGTTCCACAGAAGGAGTAAATGATGAGGAAAACAATTGAAAAGGCTAAATACTTCTTGGGTCTTTCTGATCTTTTGAGAGATATGTTTACTCTTTTCTTCTTTCAGGCTTTATTGCCTCAGATATGACTTCTAGGAACTCAAGTACTCAGTTGTGGCTAATAACACACTATCATGAGATGGGCTCCTTATATGACTACCTACAACTCACTACACTGGACACCGTGAGCTGCTTACGAATAGTCTTGTCCATAGCTAGTGGCCTTGCACATTTGCACATAGAGATCTTTGGGACCCAAGGAAAACCTGCCATTGCTCACAGAGACTTGAAGAGTAAAAACATCCTGGTAAAGAAAAATGGACAGTGTTGCATAGCAGATCTAGGTGAGTGGGTTTCCCCTATCCTTCCCCTCTTTTTATCTATTTTAGATACTAATTTAGATATTAATAGAACACTACACAGAAATAACCTGATGCGAGTCCTGAGGGCCTTTTGTTAGTTGGAGCTGATTCGAAAAAAAACAATTTCAGCAGCCGCTAGAGGGCACTAGATTTTTTCCAAAAAAGAAGTCCTCCTGTTCACTAAATCTTTTACTATTTTCTATATTTGAGTATATAGTTCTGTAAAGAGTTTCTACTATAGACAGTTTTGCAGACCTGTATGGGGGGGGGCTGTTTAAAAAAATTGGAAGGGAAAAAACTCAAAATGTGTCCAAAAGGAAGCAGCCTTTTTATTCAAAACATCCAGAGTGCTTGCTGTATCTCTCATCATCACCATAACTTATGTTACTAGGACTGTGTTTAGGTTTCTGCTGCTGCTGCTCCTGTGCAGGGTCCCAGCCTGTGTCAAGCAGTGTCTTTGGCCAGGTGTGATACCACTTCATGATTTTTCTACCATATTGGTGTGTGCAATTCTATTGCCTCCATCAGAGAGCTGTGGCAAAGTCAATACTGTCCATTCACCATCTATATTTAGGCATGCCGTGGCAATCTGTGGCACAGTCATGAAGAATTTTCTGACACTATTGACTGTAGAAGAAAGGCTTTACCTTAATATTGGATGATCAGGTCTGCGTTCCTTGGTTTTTCCATTTTGCCTGTTTCTCAACTAATTGCTTTAGGACGGAACCACTCTAATGCATGGGTACTGAAGTATGTAGCACCACAAGCACTATAAGGAGGATTAGACTAGTAGTATTGGGGGGGCGGGGAGGGAATATTATATCTTTTAGCTACCGCATGAGCTGAAATCTCTATATTCTTCTTAAGAACATTATAGCATTGAATGCTACTCAAGGCAACCATTTCCAAAATCTATAGATGGTGGTGCAGTGATTAAATACTGGTACTGCAGCCACTCACAAACTGCAAAGTTGCGAGTTCAGTACCAGCCAAGGACTCAGGCTCGACTCAGACTTGCATCCTTCCGAGGTCACTAGAATGAGTCCCCAGCTTGTTACCTTACACATTATAAACCGCTTAGGGAGTGCTGAAGTGCACTGATAAGCAATATAGAAATGGACTTGCTAAATGGACTTGCTATTGTGACTGAAAATGTTAATTTTTTTTTCATCTTGTTCATTGATAGCTTTTGTTTTGCTATTTTTTTTAAAGTAGCACTTTTTATAAAACTTTCACTGACATGTTTAAAAGATGCTTAAAAAATCAGTGAGTTTAAAATATCCCTAAAAATGGGGTCTTTTAGGACTATGACCACTTAAAGGTCCTCCTGGATGCATATAATGCAAAATCAGGATTTAAAATTGTGGAGGCAAACTGCAACAAACATCAGGCCTCATCCACTGCACCCACCTCATCCACTGCACCCACAAGCTTTGCTCCTATTTAAGATTAACTACAATTTAGTAGTTAATCCTACTAAACTGGCTTGTTTCCACTAGCCATAATTAAGATTAATGGTGATTTGCTCAGCCTTCTCATGCTATGTTTTAATCTAAAATGGAGGGAAAGCTTGCAGACTCCCTCTCACAGCTGACCTGGAAGGGGAGGGGGGCTGAACATAGTTCATAGTTTGACTAGGCTTTGTTCCATAATGCTGAACTGTACTTCCACTTTATATCCAGTCCAGCCCATTATTCATGCCTTTACCATGATTTTTTTGGGTGGATCTCTGTCCATGTTTCTAATTGGCAAAATTTCCAAACTTAAGCTCAAAAATAATGCGACCATCATTAAAATAAAATAATGTGTCATGGGCTGAAAGACCTGGGATCAAATGATTGTTGAACATGCAATTTATTTTTTATCTTCCATTTCCTCTAAGGAATTTCAGTCATCTATATCATGGGTAGGCAACCTTTCCCCTTTAAGGGCCGAGGGACTTCAGCTCCCAGAAGCCTTAGCCGCATTGGCCAATAGTCCCATGTTGGCCAATAGCTCCTGGGATTCTGGGAGCTGAAGTCCCTTGGCCCTTAAAGGGGAAAGGTTGCCTACCCCTGATCTATATCATCCAAGTAAGTGGTGAGAAACTGGGGTGATAATTGCTATACGTTGCCGTCCTCCATTGGAGCATGACTGAAATTATAGCAGCAACATTAACTGTGACTCTGTGTTTAAAAACTGTGTTTTAAAATTGTTTGGATGTAATAATTTTTTAAGGGGTGGGGGGGTAATAGCTCTTAAATGTTGTATTATGATTTTATTATGTAAGCTGCCCTGATTGACCTCAGAGGGGCGGGATATCAAATAAAAAGTATTATTGTTGTTGTTGTTGTTGTTGTTGTGAAAAAAAGTGTTGTTGTTGTTGTTGTTATTATTATTATGACTCGTTTGTTTGCAGGTCTTGCAGTCATGCACTCCCAAAGCACCAATCAGTTGGATGTGGGGAACAACCCCCGTGTGGGTACCAAGCGCTACATGGCTCCAGAAGTCTTGGATGAAACAATCCAGGTGGACTGCTTCGACTCATATAAAAGGGTTGACATTTGGGCATTTGGACTGGTCCTTTGGGAGGTGGCCAGGCGCATGGTTAGCAATGGTACGTAGATACTTGTTTCTGGAATGTGCTCAGTTAATTTCAACAATGAATTGTCCCATTAAGTGGGAAAGTATCTTTATTGTATCCACCTTGTAGTCAGTTTTTTAATATCAGGGGTGGGCAAAATATAGTCATTGGGCTGCACATGGCTCCAAGGGATCATTTTTTTTGGGGGGGGGGGATGTCCAAGGGATGTATGTAGAGCATGTCCATTATGTTTGGTGTCCCCTGCCTCTCTCCAGGCCATTTTGAAAAAATTCTCAAACACTTTTCCCCAAAATGCCCTCTAGGGCACATGAGAGGAATGTTTGAGGAGCCATGAATCAATTTAGGCCTCAGAAAAACTTTTTTTTTAAAAAAAGAGAAAGTGAACAAGAAGTGACTTCCAGTCACTTCCTGTTGTTGAAAAGGGTCTCTCCTGGGCATAAAATGGCCCAGGAACCCCCAAAAACATGGTGAAAATGGCCTCTATGCCCCCTAGAAGGGTTTTAGAAGCAAAAAAAGAAGTTTTTGAACAAGTATGGTGGGAGGGTGCAGCCCTCCAAGGTTTCCTGAAGGACCAATGAGCCCTGCTAGCCTTCCACAGTTGCTCATTCTTATTTTGTGTGAATATGACTGTTCAACAGCTGCTTTTGTCTTCCCTCATGGTCCTGTGGCAGCAATGCCCCATTTAGGAAAAAGGGAATTGATATATAGCGAAACTGAAAGTTCTGGTTAATGTGGCAGGTTTAATTGTGTGTATCATATTCTTGAGCCGGGGTAGGCAACCTTTCCCCTTTTAAGGGCCGAGGGACTTCCCAGGAGCTGTTGGCCAACATGGGACTATTGGCCAACATGGCTGAGGCTTCTGGGAGCTGAAGTCCCTCGGCCCTTAAAGGGGAAAGGTTGCCTACCCCTGTTCTTGAGGATTGTTTGCAATGGTGAAACCATTTTTGACTGGTATAGTTCTTAGTATTGGGTTAGTGGCATTTTAAAGCCAAGATGACCAAACTAAAGCTGTCGTACTTTGGACACATGAGAAGAGAGGACTCTTTGGAAAAAATAATAATGCAGGGGAAGGTGGATGTAGATAGGAAGAGTGGAAGGCCACATGCTAGATGGAAGGACTCTATTAAGGAGATCACAAGTATTAAGGGGATGCAGGATTTAAACAAAGCAGTGGAGGACAGAGGGTCTTGGAGAGGTCTCATCCATCTGGTCACCATGAGTTGACTCGAGGGCAGTTAACAACAACAACAACAAAACATAATTTCTATACTGTTGCAAATACTACATATTTATTTGATATGTAAGTGAGTTAGTATGAGTTAGAACTAACAAAGCTCTTGAAAAGGATAGTTTGCTTGGTCTTAATTAAAGACTTCTAAACATATGAGAGTCCTTGACTACCCCAAAGACACCAGATCCTGCCTGATCATGGAAGCTAAAGCAGGGTAAGCCTTGTTTAGTACTTGGATGGGAGACTGCCAATGAACAGGTGCTGAGGCTTTATTTCAGAGGAAAGAACTGGTAAAACCACCTTTTAAGTATTCCTTGCTTTTAAAAATACCCTGAGTTTTTATTCAGAGGAAGTGGGTCAGAGACTTGGTGTAGGGAAGAGCTAGCAGCCACTAGCTGTGTATATAGCTGCAGCCCCAGTCTCTGGAGCTTGGCTAACAGGCAAGGCCAACAGGGGTGTTTTGCTTGGAAGTTTTCAAGGGGAGACCCTGAGGTCTGTTTCAGTGCCTACTTAAGACTACTAAACATAGACAGTGAGGGAACTCCTGCAATCATCTGCAACACCTGTGATATGTTTGTCTTCTTGCCAAAAGATGCCAGTATTCACATCCACACCACATGCAAGTTGGTTCCCCTATTGGAAGAGAAGGTCTAGCAACTTGAGGCCCATTTATCCACTCTGCAGCATCTTAGGGACCATGAGCATGAGGATTTTATGGACATAGTTCAGCAGATTGTCCTGGTTGAGGAGCACACTGGGGATTTCTTAGGGGCGGAGGTCAGTTCATAGAGGGGACTTTTGGCAAGGAATGGGTTGCACCTCATAGGAGTTGGCAGGAATGTTTTTGCTAACAGTGTGAAAGATCTGGCAGTAGGGCTTTAAACTCAATTATGCAGGGGAGGGAGGCAGTATTATTGATGTCAGATGCTCATCGAGTGCTGGAGATAATAGCCCAAATGTTATATAGAAAATAAGGCAAATAGCACAAGAACCCAACAGTGAGAGTAAAAAAAACTTTAAAAGACAGATGGGGGAATGGTCTGAGATATCTCATGTACTAATGAGATATCCCATGGTCTGAGATATCTCTGTACTAATGCACCGAGCATGGGAAATAAACTGGATGAACTAGAACTCTTAGCACAGCAAAGCAAATTTGATATGATAGGTATCATTGAAACTTGGTGTTATGAGTCTCATGACTAGAATGTAGTATTAGAGGGGTATCATCTATTTCAGAGAAATACACCAAACAGGAAGGGAGGTAGAGTAGCATTATACATTAATGATGTGTACACCTGTAAACAGATCCATGATTTAAATCCGGGAAGCCAAATTGAGAGCATCTGGGTAAAAATTAAGAGGGAGAGAAACAACAGGGATGTGATGGTGGGGTGTCTACTACAAACTGATGACTTGGATGATGCCTTCCTGGATGACCACACATTCAGAAAGGAGAGGTGTAGTAGTGATTGGTGACTTCAACTATGCTGATATTTGCTGGAAGTTAAACTCAGCCCAAAACGTTAAGGTCTAGCAAATTCCTTACTTGCCTGAAATTTCATTGTCCAAAAGATGAAAGAGGCAACTGGGGGATCAGCTATTTTAGATTTGATCCTATCCAACATAATGATCTGGTTAATGGGATGGAAGTGGCAGGATCTTTAGGTGGGAGTGACCATGATCTGGAGTTTGTGACACAGTGGAAAGAAAAAGCAAAGCTTAGTCAGACATACATTCTGGACTTTAAGAAAATTGATTTCAGTAAACTTAGGGAAATGCTGGCGCAATGTCATGGTCAGGAATACAAATAGAGAAAGGGGTTCATGAGGGATGGGAGTTTCTGAAAAGGGAGCTATTGAAGGCACAATTGCAAACAGTTCCAGTGAGGAGGAGAAATTGGAGGTGTCCACAGAAACCAGAATGGATGTCTAAAGAACTTTCAGCTGAGCTAATACCTATGTACAAGAAATGGAAAAAGGGGGAAATCAAAAAGAAGAATTTAAACAAATAGCCATTTTGTGTAGAGAGAAAGTCAGAAAAGGTATGTACAAAATGAGCTCAGGCTTGCTAGAGAGGACAGTTGGTTATGTGTTTTATTTTTTAAATCATGTGTTAGGCTGGTCTGTCTTGTTAACTTGGAAATAGTGTAGGATTGGAAGAAAAGGTTTCACACTCTGTCATTTAGTTTGACAAACTATAGCGATACAAACACCAGCATCCTTTGGTAGTTTTCTGATGATCTTCCCACTACCAATTGAAATTGCAAGTGGTCTAATATAGTAGGTCCTGTTTGTCATTCAAGATGGCAGACGTGAGTAGTACACAACCTTCTGTGCCCTACTATCATGGCAGAAAAGATGAACTGCTCTCATTTCTGACAGAATGGAAGGGTCACCTGTCAAAGCCTAATGTAATTAATGAGTTATGCAGAGCTTTTTGTTCTGAAATCCATCTGAAATTCATTGCAACATTTCTGTTACTTAAAACAATTGCCCAGACAATTGTGCAATGGAGAATACATGTCTGAGGTACTTGTAACTTAAGCCTCTCAAAACTTGGAAGCATCTAACATTAGCACTTAACATGTTAATCTTGAATCATAAAAATGAATAAAAATAAATTAGCAAGAGGTTAAATAGAAAAAACAAACAAACAAACAAAATTAATTGATTAATTTCTTGAATCCTTACACTGTAAAAATCTTCAAACCAGTAAAAATAATAACAAAGTAAAAAAACTAGGAACATTAATCAATATTCACCCCACAACCCCCTTTTTGGGATTTAATGATTATAATAAGTACCTTCAAAATTATTGCTGAAAATGTTAACAAATTAGCTGAACTCAATTAACTTTAATATATTTACTAGTTCTGCAATCTAACTGGTCAGTAGCCTCTGTTTTGTACTACCAGTGCCCATGAGACTAGTAGAGGCATACTCTAGAAACATAAGGTTGAATTATTCCTTCAAAACCTGACCTGTCTCTTTTATGAAATTGAGAAATGTATTGCTTTATAAGCTATCCTTCTATTTATCAGTGTTGTATTTCAAGATGGTAACTCTTATCAGTGGTTTCATAGTGTTCATCCTATTTAGGGGGGAGATAAGTGCTCAAGAATTTGTAGCCAGTATTGACAACTATAGGACCGTAACATTAATTTCCGCACAAGCAAAACCATGCTGAAAATTCTGCAATATAGGCTACAGTCATACATGGAGAAATCCCAGAGGTGCAGGTGGGGTTCAGGAAAGGAAGAGGCTCTAGGGACCACATTACAAACATATGATGTAATTTTAATTGTTGTAAGCCTCCTCGATTGTTGTTAACAGAGGGGTGGGGTATAAGTAAAATTTATTACTATTACTATTATTAATGGAGCACACCAAGGAATTCCAGAAGAAAATCAGCATGTTCTTTATAGACTGTATTAAAGCCTTTGACTGCATTGACCACAAAAAGTTATGGAACGTTCTTAAATACATGGGAGAGCCACTACATTTGATAGTCCTAATGAGAAATTTGTTCTTAGGACAAGAGGATGCTTTTAGAACAGAATATGGAGAAACAGAATGGTTCTTAATTGACAAAGGGGCAAGACATTTTATCTCCCTACTTGTTCAACTTGTATGCAGAAAATATAATATGAAGAGCAAGTTTAGACTTAGAAGAAGGAAGAATAAAGATAGGGGGAAGGAACATCAACAGTCTACACAAGGATCTACACAAATTCAACCTAGATAATGGGGAAATCGAAATAATTAAAGATTTCCCATACCTAGGATCAAACATTGATCAGAATGAGGATTGCAGTGACGAAATCAGAAGAAGACAAAGATTGGGAAGGGAAGCCATGAAAGAACTAGACAAGATCCTAAAGTGTAAAGATATACAACTGAGCTGGACAGTGAAGAAAGCAGATAAGGAGAAAATCAACTCATTTGAGATGTGGTGCTGGATAAGAGTGCTGAAGATGGCCAAAAAGACATACAGTTGTATCCTAGAACAGTTCATGCCTAAAGTGTCCCTGGAAACCAAGATGACAAAACTGAGGCTGTCGTATTTTGCCCACATCATGAGAAGGCATGACTTGTTAAAAAAGACACTAGTGCTAGGGAAAATAGTAGGTAGTAGAAAGTGAGGAAGATCACATTCCAGAAGGCTAGATTCAATCAGAGGTGTCACGGTAGAGGGAAATAGAAAGAGAGGGAGGACACATGCTAGATCAGGGGTCGGCAAGTTTTTCTTACCTGGGGCTGGCCCGCTGTCCTCCAGGTCTTCCGCGGGTCAGGGGGGGAATGGCGGTGCGTGTGCTCACGCGCCCCGACCCCTGCTGCCGCCGCCGCGTCACAGCTGCCATTTTGTTTTCCAAAATGGCGGTTGCAACTTGTTTGCACATGCGCAGTACTGCTGCGCATGTGTGAACAAACCGCGGCCACCATTTTGGAAAACAAAATGGCGACCGTGACACGCGGGGGCTGGTCCAAAGGCCTTGGGGGGCCGGCCGCGGGCCATAGGTTGCTGACTCCTGTGCTAGATGGATGGACTCTATTATAAAGAGAGCACAGGTGTGAGTCTGCAGGACCTAAGCAGAAAAGTGGTGCATAGGTTTTGGAGATGTCTCATCCACAGGGTTGCCATGAGATTGGGTTGACTTGAGGGTAATTAACAACAATACTGATATCATGAATTTGAGACGTTAAAGTTAGATACCCTCACAGTCTCTCCATTTAGCTTGGGTTGCTGCAGCAGCAGCCTCTCTTCCTGAGGAGGAAGGTGGACATGAAGATTGGGGACTCGTTTTGGGAATGGAAGAAAATCTTTGTTGGTTGCCATCCTTTGAACATGCATAGCAGCTTTATCAGAACAAGCATTGAGCAGTGAGTGTCTTATTTGATACTCTGCTGTAGCTGGTGCTGGTCCTCTCCTGTTCTTCCAGAGAGAAAACAGGACAGTACTGGAGATGGATTGGGGGGCGGGTAGGAGGAAGAAGAACAGTAGCAGCCACAGGCCACTTGCCAACCTGTCATGTCCCCCTGGGTTTTCGATGTGTTGGAACGCATGCTGCAATCCTTTCTGTGAAATCAAAAATCCCAGAGGACATTGTGGATGGGCCAAAGATGATGCCAATACTGTTCAGCAGCCTCTGTCCTTAGATGGCTTCAATTTCAGACTTGCTTTCTCCTCTGCATTGTGTTGAGTCGGCTATCAGGAATAGTTAAGGAAGATTAATGTTTGGAGATGCAGAAATCTTAAGATGCAGTTTTAAGGAACAGTGGTTTTGCCTGCAGAAAGGTTGCAAACATTGTGTTGTCATTTGTTTAGTACTAATTTTAGAGATTATATTTTGTGGGCTTCAAGGATATATGAATATGACAAGGAATATGATGCATATTCTTGTTTTCTGGTAGAACAAAAAGATGTGTCAAAGGTTTGTAAGGGCTGTGGAGATCATATTTTATGGTGCCTTGCTGGCTTTTGTTGGTAGTTCTGGATCCAATCTCAGTCCCTGTAGGTTGCATAAAAATTGGCTTTGTTAATTGTTTTTCCCCCCTTAAAATAGATAAAAAGTTAGACAACTTCTGTTACTGTAATACAGTTAACAGGATTTTTTTTTAAAGGGCACATGAATTATCAGTGGATAAAATGCAAGCTTCATATAAGATGAAAAATGAAAGGATACTATAGAATTTAATTTTAAATATTTGTTCTGCCGCATGGGTGCTAAGAACTAAAAGGTTTTGGTCTGTTCATTAACAGCTTTCCTTTCTCATAGAGCAATGTATTTCCAGAAATAGATGTTTTAAAGGGATACTAGTCCCAATCTATTTGGAGCCTTTAATCAGCACCTGGGGAAGGAAAAGTTGGCATTCAGAAAGGATTAATGGAATTTTATTAAGATTCACAGAAATATTTTCAGTATTATTTTTACTGGTATGAGTCTTTGCCACAACATTTCTTGTCTCTCTCTCTCTCTCTCTCTCACACACACACACACACGTTTCCTTGGAATATATTGTATTTGTAGATATCCAGGTTTTCATGGGAAGCCAGATGTCTAGGTTTTATGAGAAATACAGTTTTGGGTTCTTCCCCCATTCCCCAAGCATACAGGAAAGACCATATGTTCTTTCACTGGCAAAATCTGTCAAAATTTGCAGTGTAAACTAATAAAGCTGTATGTTTATCTTCATCAAACTTTGTTGGACAAATAGGTTTCTTTCAAACATAGTTGATCATGAACTGCAAGTTTTAAAAGGCAGTGATACTGAAAGCAAATTGTCAGTTCCATTATGTTTAAGCGTTAGTTTTCATTTATCACTACCTTGTTTTTTTTCAATGTGGATTGTTAAGAACATTGCTGAAGAGTTAATGTCAAGCAGATCTGAAATATAGGGCCTTTGCAGACTGCTAGAAATAGTGCAAATTGAGTCCATTTTAACTGCCCTGGCTCAGTGCTAGGGAATCATGGGAATTGTATTTTTTTCAGAGACATTCTGTCAGAGAGCTCTGGTGCCACAATAAACTACAGTTCCCATGATTCCCTAGCATTGAGTCAGGGCAGTTAAAGTGGACTCAATTTGCACTATTTCTGGCAGTCTGCAAAGGCCCATAGTCTTAACTTCAAAGGAGGTATCCAAGGTACTGAACATATTTTAGGGCTAGGTCATTTAAAGTTTAGACTAAAACTTTATAGTGGTTATAGACTTGCTGCTGCACTGACATGAACCTCACTAGGTCACATTGTCTGAAACTATTGAGTTTTTCTCTCTTTTGATTAATAGTTGAGGGTTGAGTCTCCCTTGTCCAGAAATATGAAATACTCCCAAATCCAAAATTGTCCACATGGGTGGCAGAGATAAGGACACCTTTGCTTTGTGATGGTTCAGTGCACATCAACTTTGTTTGATGTACAAAATTATTTAAAATAGGTGTATAAAATTACCTTCAGGCTTTGTGTATGAGAAACATAAATAAATTTCATGTTTAGAGTTGGGTTCTCTCTCCAACATATATCATTATGTTTATGTAAATATTCCAAAATCCAAAAAAACCTCTGAAATCCAAAACACTTCTGGTCCCAAGTATGTCAAATAAGGGAGACTCAGCCAGTAATATGCAGTGACTTATCTCAACAACATTCTTGAAGGATTTGCAAAATGAAATGCAAGATGCACTGGTAACTTTCATGCTTTGAAGATGGTTTATAGGATGTACCTTACAGTAGCTGTTAGTACTCCAGCAAAATACCTCTACATATTTGGTATGCCAATGAGAATTATTCTGGACTACAGGTGTATAGCATTGCATTTCAAGCTGTCTGATATAGGGGGCCAGTGTTCCAGAGACTGGTACCATATTGGTGTCCACTGACTTACCTTTATTTCCTAGAAACTTTCCAAGAACCAGCAACTGGTCAAGGGACTAGTATCAAACCATGGACCTCCACTCTGAGTAGAACTTGTGTACAACTTGTTGTGTGTTCTTGAACTCAGGTTCACCCTGCTGCTTTGTAAATGTCAATGTAATTTACTTGCCTTGGTGTTGTCTCCTTTAGGTTTTCGACAATACAAGAGTGTGCATTTAGAAATTCTGAGTTTTTTCTCTTTCTGTTTCCACCAAGGCTTTATAATCTTGTCAGCTAATTGATTTGTCTTGTGTACATGTGTTTTTGATTTGGCTTGCAGAATAATGAACTGTGTTCTAACCCACAGGGAAGACTGGTTGATGAATATCTCAGCTGTATTGTGCTATTAAGGACTTCATTTCATAATACTGGCGAAATGTCACAAGTGCTTCACATTGGCTGAGCTTACTATTATTGTAATAAGATAGTGAACTTTGTCTTGCTAATGAACACTTCAAAACATATCAGTAAAACATAATCAATCTTGTTTTGTTTTATATTTTGGTCATAGGTATTGTTGAAGATTACAAACCTCCATTTTATGATGTAGTTCCTAATGACCCTAGTTTTGAAGATATGAGAAAAGTAGTGTGTGTGGATCAGCAAAGACCAAACATTCCCAACAGATGGTTTTCAGACCCAGTAAGTGTGCCTGAGCATAACGTTCAATCATATTTTCTTGTACCTGAGCATCTGTTAAGAATACTTTTTAAAAACATACCCGCCCACACACACCTGTTATATCTTCCTATTCAGTTACAAGCCAAATATAATGTTACAATGGCAATTATATTTTGTTTAATTACCTGTCTGTCTGCTCACATATAAAGCAAATATTCTTGCCCTATTTCAAAAATTTGCTGTTGCGAACATACTCTTGGAAGCTTTGGAAAAGTCATTCGAGGGGACTTGGAACACAGAAATTGCTTAGTGTCCCCTACCCTATTGTTTCCCTGTTAAAAATCGCTTACAGTTCTAAAGCAACTATTGCTTTACTAGGTAGCATTTATTTGCATGTACTTTGTAGTTAGATCATCAAGAAGGTGGCAGACCTTCACAAAAGCAAGCATCAAGTTGGTAGTAAATGAGGAAGGTTATTTACAAAAGCCCAATACATTTTTTTAAACTCTTTCTTAGACCCAGAGAGATCACGTGTCTTTTTCTTTTCTTTTTAAAAGAGTGCTCCTCTTGAGAACCTCAGTTTCTGTCTTTATATCTTATGTTTTTAGAAAAGGCATTTGTGTGCATTTGATATCAATTTGACATGCCCTCCATTGCAGCAGGGTTAGAGATTCTAGATGACACACTCTGATGTTTAGTGTTCTCCTTTTTAAGTAAAAGTCTATGCATCTACCTAGCTTCTTCATTTGTTCCATTTCACTGTTAAATAGCCATGATCATCATTAGTGGTGACCTTCCTGTTAGTCTTAGCTTTTCCTTTGTCCTAAGCCCTTGGACAAAGAAGAGAAGTCTTTCCACAGTCTTTTCCACGTTTCTTAGAGAGGGGTGAGGTGATACTGACAGAGGATCTCTCAGAATGGCACCATAGCTAACAGTTGTTGGTATTACACACAAGGAGACACCATTAAATCTGTTTCAAATGTCTTTTACCATGAAGACTCTATGATGAGTCAATCCAGAATGAAATGAAAGAGTGCCAGAAGATGAGAGAGACTCATAATAATAATAATAATAATAATAATAATAATTTTTATCCCGTCCCTCTGCAAATGCAACCGGGGTGGCTTACAACTTTAAAATATCATAAATACAGTATAAATCCCAAGACCCACCCACCCCTTAAAATAATATTAAACAATAAACAAATTAAAACATAGTTAAAATAAATCACAATGACAGAACAACCAAATAACAAAACAACAAAACTTCAAAACTGTCGCAGAGTATAGGAGAGAAGGTAGGCTAACTCTTGAGGCCGGGATCACCCAGAGGGCCTTTTCAGCAACTGCTCCTAGATTATGGAATGGCCTGCCAGAAGAGATCTGTTTAAAGTGGTAATATGACGAATCTTATCCGGCAGGCCATTCCATAATCTGAGAGTGGTTGCTGAAAAGGCCCTCAGTGGTTGTAGACAGCCTAGTTTTCATAGGCTGCAGCAAATTCCTCCCAGAGGACCAGAATGCGCGGGGCAGATTATATGGAAGGAGGCAGTCCCAAAGATAGGTTGGACCCAAGCCATTTAGGCTTTAAAGGTGATAACCAACACCTTGTACTCTGCCCGAAAACTAATGGGCAGCCAGTGAAGAGATTTTAAGACTGGCGTTATATGGTCTCTTCTCAATATTTCTGAGACTAACCTGGCTGCCATATTTTGTACTAATTGGAGTTTCTGGACTAAGTACGAGGGTAGCCCCACATAGAGCACATTACAGAAATCAAGACGAGAGGTTACCAGCACGTGTACCACAGTGCCTCTAATTCCTAACCTACTCAGGCGCTCCAAGAGGATGTTATGATCTATTGTGTCAAAAGCTGCTGAGAGGTCTAGGAGCACCATCAGGATCACACTACCCCTGTCGATGCCCAGACGAAGGTCTTCGGCCAAGGTGACCATGGCAGTCTCTACTCCAAATCCTGTCCTAAAGCCAGTTTGAATGGATCTAGCTAATCGGTTTCCTCCAAGACAGCTTGGAGTTGAAGAGCAACCGCCCTCTCGATCACTTTGCTCAAAAAAGGTAGTAAAGAGACTGGCCTATAGCTGTTCATGTCCAGGGGGTCCGGGGAAGGTTTTTTCAAAAGTGGCAGTAAAGAGACTGGCCTATAACTGTTCATGTCCAGGGGGTCCAGGGAAGGTTTTTTCAGAGGTGGCCTAACCGCCGCTTCCTTCAGGCAAGATGGAACAAGACCTTCCCTAAGTGATGCATTAATGATGTCCGTAGGGAACATCCTCAAGGCATCCCCCCCCACCCCGGATGGCCAATCATAACGAGCAAGGATCAAGAGGGCAGGTTGTTTTCCTCACACTACGAAGGAGCTTGTCCACATCATCGGTACTCGCAGATTGAAACCGATCCAGTATAATTTCATTAACGGAGTTGCTGGACACATCATCCGTTGATTTTGCTACAACACTGGTGTCTAAGTCGGCTCTTATCTGAGAGATTTTATTAGCAAAGAAGTTATTAAATGCGTCACAGTAGGCCGTTGTTGGGTTAAGTAGTGGGTTCTGCACAGGTATAACCTATGTCAGTTCCCCTACCACCATGAACAGCTCTGCTGGACGGGACTCTGAAGACACCATACGTGCAGAGAAGAACGATTTCTGCGCTGCATGTATTGCCTCTCGATAGGAACAAAGAAATTTCCTATGACCAGTCTTGTCAGATAAGAGTCAAGTTTTCCGCCAGATGCGCTCTAGTCATTGTCCAACCTTCTTCATCTTCCTAAGCTCTTCCACATACCATGGTTTACGGTTAGAAGCGGGTTGGAAAGGATGCTTGGGAGTGATTGTGTCGATAGCCTTGGCGAGGTTGGTGTTCCAGCTATTTACCAAAGCTTCAACAGAATCACTGGCGTTACCAACCATTGAACCGTCTAAGGCTTTCTGAAATCTGATTGGTTCCAGCCTTCGAAAGCGGCCCATTCTAATAGGTCCACCACCACCACCCCGGTGGGGCAGACAGTGGTTCTTAGTTCCATCTTGACCAGGAAATGATCCATCCATGACAACACGGTGGTTTTATTAACCTCTGCCCACAGATATTCCTGTTCCATACTGAAGACCACATTGAGGGTATGACCCACACAGTGAGTGGGCCCAACGACCAGTTTGGATAGGCCAATGTTTGTCATGGATTCCATGAACTCCCGAGCCGCACCTGTTAGATTTGACAAACTGGTCTCAAATGGAATGTTGAAGTCGCCCAGAACTAAAAGTCTGGGAGACTCCAACAGCAACTCTGAGACCAGCTGTATCAGCTCGGTTAGGGAGTCTGTTAGACAATGGGGTGGACAGTATACTAACAGAATCCCCAAACTATCCTTAGTTGTCAGGCTCAGATACATACATATGAAGTGGACTGTGTTCCAGACAGGTATCCTGGTCAAGGTCAGGTTGTTCTTATGAACTAAAGCCACTCTGCGCCCCCCCGCCACCCACCCACTTCCCCTTAAGGTTGCAAGGCAGTCAGTGAGCTACTGGGATATGGCAGAGGACATCTATGAGTAGCACTGTGGTTGATGCCACAATTGGACTCAGGCTGAAAGGATGTTCATCTGTTGACAGATTCAGAGGTAAAAGGAAAGTCTGAAGCTGCACAACATGTATTACAGGAACATGGAGTATGAGAAGCATAAATCTGGGGAAGCCAGACATAGTAAAACAAGAAATGAAACATATAAACAAGAGTGCAGGAAAAAATTGGCCTAGGACAGTGGTGGCAAAACTATAGCATGTGTGCCAGAAGAGGCACTCAGAGCCCTCTTTGGGCATGCACGCTATCGCCCCAGCACAGAGTTCGCCAGAGTTCGTTACTAGAAAGCCAGAGTGATGTGGCACTTTGGAATAAATAAGTGGGTTTTGGGTTGCAGTTTGGTCACTTGGTCTCTAAAAGGTTCACTCACTATCACTGGCCTAGGATCAAGAAACAAAGCAGGAGAGCAACTGATTGAATTTTGCAGGGCCAACAGTTAGTTCATCGCAAACAACCCAAGAGTTGACTGTATATGTGGACATCACCTGGTGACCATTTATAGTAATCAAATAGATTACATCATTGGAAGCAGAAGACGAAGCTCCATTCTCTCTGCAAAACCAAGACCAGGAGAAGATTGTGGCGCAGACCATGAACTGCTAATACCAAAAATTAGATTATAGCTAAAAGAGAATGCTAAATCCACCATCGTGCCCAAATACAACCTGAAGAACATCACCATAAAATTTAAAGATAATGTAAATAATAGATTTGCATTGTTTGCTTAATTGACCAGGAGCCAGAAGAACTTGACTGATGTGTGCAAAATAATACTGCACAGCCAAAAAGAAAGAAAAGCCTCGACAGATGAAACTCTTCAAGCAGTTAAGGAGAGATGAGAAGCAGAGAAGCAAAAGTAAAAAGTGACAGAAATAGGGTCAGAATCCTCAAGGCAACAGTTCAGTGAGTCACACACAGGAACAAGAACTATTATAATAATCAATGCAGAGAAATAGAAGATGACAACAAAAAAAGAAGAAGGGAACTCTTCTACAAGATACTATGTGAATTGGGATTGGGGTTGGTGCAGAGGTTTCTGAAGACATTACTGTGGCTAAGCTAATGCCAAATCAAAATGTGTAAAAACCCTTTTTAGAGTAACCTATGTTTTCTGTTTTCAGTTGGTTTGTCCATTCAGAAATCATGCCAAATTCTGGTTTCTCAATACTTGTATGTTCATCCATATAATTCAGCTATGCTAAATCATAGATTTATTCAGCATAGTTGGCCCAAAGTCTGAACTAGGTTTAAATAGTTTCTTCCAGTGATTCAGAATGTTCTTAATGTGTGCATCTTTTTTCTTTTTCAGACATTAACTTCCCTTTCCAAGTTGATGAAAGAATGCTGGTATCACAATCCATCTGCAAGATTAACAGCTCTGCGTATTAAAAAGACCTTGACCAAAATTGATAATTCCCTAGATAAGCTCAAAGCTGACTGTTGAAAATAAATGACCCTGACAAAGACATAAAGGTTGTGTCCAGCCCAAAACTACAGCCTGATGAATTCTAGGATTCACTCCTACATGGCTTCAGGGCTAGATGAAGTTGTTTACCTGAACCAGCCATTTGAGAGGAAATGAAACCATGGAGCCTTAATAGGTGACTGTCTACAGCGTTTTACAAATGGCCAATCTCTTAAGACTTAATGCTGAACCTGGGTGGCCTATGGGAGGAAGACAGAGAAGTCCTAAAACAAAACTGGGGCATTAAAACCATGGCTTTTAATTGTGACTTTTTTAATTTCATAAAGAGAAACAAAATAAAGTGTTTCCTTTTTGCTCCCAAGTTTAAAAACACATGGAAGCGGTCAATAATCAGCGTCATTGCCTGCGCTTCTTTTCTTTATTGCACTAGGGATTCTTTGCATTCCTTACTTGCACTGTTACTGTTTAGTTTTTAAAGACATGACTTGCCAAAAATAGGATTGGCAGTGTACTCATTAATTTTTTTTAAAACAGTAGGAAATCGACATGGGGAATTGAACCCTTAACTGACTCTTCATCTTCCCCCCTCTCTCTATTTTTGTTAAGCTGCATTTTACATAAGTGTACTGTTTACAATAATGCTGGACACTAGGAATTACTGTTTATAAGGAAACGTGCAGATTTTATTTATTAGTAGTGCGCTTAACGTTGTTTTTTTTAAAAAAAAAAACAAGGAAAAGTGCAAACAGTTAAAAGCTTATTTTTATGTGACTTCTATCATTGTTTCTTACAGACTTTTATCGTGACATGGTATAATCTGAAATAATCCCACTTCTCTCCCCTGCCCTCCACCTGTATTATCAATTAGACATTTTAATCACATTTTTAATTGCTTCACATTTTATATGTGTGTGGTCTGTAACATATATTTTCAGTTCAAAATATGCAGAACATTTATATATAAGTATTATTATTATTATTATTATTATTATATCTCAAATATAAAACCATTACCCAAATGATGCCACATCTAGTACCTTATTGGTCTTCTAGTGGAGGGGAGCAACAGAGGAAAATGGTAAATTGATATGTCGTAGTTCTTATGGGAAAGTGCATTTTTCTTCTAATCTAAGCTATATATGATAATGCTTTTAAACTCTGTCAGGGGGGAAAGTTATTTTTTTTAATTTTTCTTTTTGTATTTAGTGGAAAAAGAAAGTATTTTCATGTCAAATAGAAGACAGTATTTCCTAGTTCTGTTAGTGCCTCTTGACAGCTAAAGGGAAATGCCGTACAGTTTTGCATCACCAGCATATATCAACGTATGATTCCTGATGTTGGCAAGTCAGATGTAATGCCAGCAGACCTACATGGTACATGGAACATCACTAAGGAACTCCACAATAACCCTTCCTACATGTGATGGTGCCAGTGGGCATCCCTCCTAGAGAGATGCGACCTCTCAGTGACATGAATTCTTGTGTGATAATAATGTATGGATCATGTTATTCTGACCATTTTTTTAAAAAATCTTGAGTTTCCTGAGTAAAATGTTTTGATCCCAGTGCCTTGCCTTGCCTTACACTGCAGAAGCTGTTCTCCTCTTGGAATGTCCATATTAAAAGCCAGCTGAATGTTAATTGTGGCTGATTTAGACATTTTAAACTATTTCAGTGCCACACACTTGTTGAAAAGCAAACTGAAAAAGCTTTATTTCATATGGAGTTGTCTTAAAAGAACCAGGGCAATTGTGACTTCTGTTTTGCCCATCCTCTCTGTTATGTACTTCAACTGCCTTCATGGGAAGAGTATGCAAGGGCCTTGATTCATATGGTTCTCATTTATGCTGTTTATTGTCACTGAATGAAGATGAAATCTTGGCCTAGGAACATAGATCGCGATTTTCTGTCCTGAGGTTTGTATCTGTAATCTTCTGTTCAGATATTCAGTGGGATCTGCATATTCAGCTGCAGTGTGTAATATAACCATGTGGATCCAAATCATCACAAGGTAATGTCTGAATTAATTGCACTTCATTGGAATGATCATTCGCCTGAAAAAAACTTGTGCATGAAGAAATGTGGCAAACCATCTCTTCCTGATAGTTTAAGCTTCTGTGTTCCACTAATTTTAACACCGGAGCATAAAGTCCTCCATCTATAATTTGAGTTTGTAGTCTTGGAAGGGCATGGTTGCTTTTTCTGCATGCTGAAAGCTGGGTCCTTTCACACTACACAATTACAGTACTGTGATTCCACCTTATCTGCCATAACTATACAACCTGTAAAATCCTGGGGATTGTAATCTGGTGAGGGGCACCAGAGGAGCTCTCTGACTGAGCTTTTTTAAAAAAATCCTCCCTACACTTCAAATCTCAGAATTGCAGAGGATGTTGCTATGGCAATAAAAGTGGAATAGTAGTACTATAATTGTGTACTGGGAAAACTCACTTGTTCTGTGATTTTAGAACACATTTGGGCAACTGGTGTAAGTAGGGACAGGTCATCCTGGAAGAAGTCCAAGGAACAATTAGGGTTGATATATGTGTTCCTGATACTTATTTTTAATTATTTTTTAAATATTTCCATGCTTTTAATATGCAGCTCATTGTTTTTGTGGAGAGAAAGAGAGAGATCGCTTGTCCACATAATTCTGTTATATGTTTGTTTTTTGGTGAAAATTTAACCAAATAAAAAAAGAGTGGAAATTATCCCTTTAAAATGATCTGTCAGATTAATAATAATGAACTTTGAGGTGGGAAGTGGTTGTCCCAATAATAAACATTTAGTTTTTTAACTTGTTTGTATGGTTATTGGATTTGGAAGCGCACATGTTATTCTTACAAATTCCAGCTTATTTTACTACCCAATTTCTTGAGGAAAGCCTGGTCCTGGTAGAGAGAAAACTGCTAGAACTGATTTGTTGATATGGATTAGCCAAGCTGCCTCCATTTCTGGATTCTCCAGAGCCTGGATGTGGAGACTGTTGCAGTGAACATTGCCACATCAAAACTGAGGATGAAACCACTGCTGATAGCCTTTTGGGAGGTGCATTTCCCCAAATTGTACACTTTGGTACACATATTTTATGGGTTTGGAGGAGAGTTTGAAAAACCACATGAAATTCAGAAAAGTGGGATAGTTACTTTCCACTTTACATATTAATTTGGGAAGCATGCATTAGGTTAGGTTACTTAGAAATTTTTAATTAAAATCAGAACCATATGAGCTATGCCTCCTCACATGTTCCTTGTAGATCAGTACTCACTTGAAGTGAACTTGCACTTGTTGTGCATCTGATATCGCAGGATGTCCACGGGGGTTGGAGAATCTAGGAGTCACTGGATTCACAGTAAAAAGGTGTTGGGTCATTTTAAATCCTGAAGAAGGTTAATAGCCATCCTACAGATAGAAATAGCAAAATGCATGGGGATGGGCAGGAAAAGAAATCGCGAAAAAAATCCTGACTTTGCCATGAACTAGACCTGGGCTTTCTTTCCTTCTTTGATCAATGTTTCCTTTTAAAAAGTAGTGTTAACTATTTCTCCTTACTGCCATGGTCATTTATCTGTTCTTTAGCCAAAGAATCGATATATGATAGCAGACCATTTTTATTTAGTACCACAGATCATAGGACCAAGCATACTTTTAAGTTGTATGTCCTTCTATAGATTCTTTCAGTGTGCTTTGGGCTTCATCTAAGACACTTCAGATCACTTGTGGCCATGGCAAACAGATACTAGGTCAGAGTTTTCTTCCTATAGTTACTCATCTTGTGGAATTCTTTGTCAAGTGAGATCTGCCAAGTTCCAGTACAGTACTACTTTTGGCAACTAATAAAATCTTGAAGAGGAAGAGAAGAAGAAGGATACAGCAGCTTTCTGTTCTTTCAATCATTTAGTATATTATTCACTTCTAGTAGTACATTCAGATGGAGTACATTTTCCAGATATTGAAATAAAATAAGTCACTTCAGTGATCAATTATATAAGATAGGAAATTTTTTGTAGAACATGATTGAAGTGGGATTTTTAAAAAATATATATTATGCTTAAATATGTGTGGTTTTACAGGGTGGGTGGGTCTAGCATTCTTGTTTTGGAAACAAGGTGGAATCTTAAGTGTGTAAAACATATCAATAAAGGTCCAAGGATGCAATCCCCTGTACATTTACTTGAAAATAAAGCCAGAGATTGAAGTCCCCAGATTTTTGCAATCTGGGACATGTGCGCCACCAGAAATAGGTGCTTCAGGGAATTGAATGGCTGAGCGCACGTGATGATGAATGAGGTGAGTGCCTTGATACTGATCCATTTAACTTGCAAAAAGGGAAAAGTTGGTGCCTTAGCATGATCCTCTCGATATAGTAGCACTTATAGGCGTCGCATTAGGGAAACTAGCCTTAAATACAAGAGGACTGCTACCAGTCAGCGTACATTGGATTGTTTCTAATACAGCCCACAACCTATAAAACAAGATTATCCTCTCAGGTGAAAAAGTTCTGAGCTGTGTAGGGCATCCTGTTTTGAAGACTTCTCCAGTCAGGGTCCTTTCATGTAGTGCGTTACTACTTTGTTCAGGGTAATGACAGCAAAATGAGTGGCAACATGTCATCATAACTCGAGTGGGCACTGCTTATTGTTAAGGGCGATGGATAAATGCTGATGAGCACATTACTGGCTGGAACGTTTGTGTGCTGCAATTTTCCTTTTATCTTCATCATTAAGGCCCTGGGGGATGGGGGGGGGAGAGTATGGCCATTAGTGTACATTGTGCACACTGAAATTGCAGCTTGTTCCATAAATACAGCTCTTCACTTAATTTGATTTTTAATGTAGTGATTATTGTGCTATCTGATTGTGGCATACAGAAATTGGCAATAACATTAACTTGCAACAAGTTACTTTGGTGACTGCTTGCTTTTTGAAATAATGAGCTAGAATGCTATTACCTTTTTTTTGGCTGTAACCACCAGGGCTGTAATTTGCAACTTCTCAGAATATTGCAAAGGGTTTTCTGTTTGTTATTCATTACTGAGTATGTTCTAATAATCTAAGCAGTTGAAGGGGAAGGAGGCAGGCCCACAATGGCTACACAAGTGACTTTCTTTGTCAGGTGTTGTACAGCTGTGCTGAACCAGAGGAGCCAGCAATAAGGAGGGGAGTGAATGAGAATAGGATCTACAAATTGAAAACAAACTACACTGGAGACTTAAATTAGTTGGACAATTTTAAAACTGTTTTTAAAGTTAGATTTTCTTTTCTACCTTTTCCCATTCTGGCCAAATGAAAGAAACTGTTGATGACACTAGAAAGAGACAATGTGAGTACATGGAGGAGCGGTTGCCTTGGCAAGCTGGCTGCTCCAAACAGCACTGGCCATGCACTTGCATTAGTTGGGTGGACATTTAAATTTTCTAGGGGAGAGGGAAATGGGCAAGGAGGAGGGATTGAGCAAGTGACTGCTTCTGTGCCCCCTTCCAAAGCATTTGTGTGCAGTGCACATGATCTTCTGTGTTGTGCCTGATGAGGGAGAAAGCCAGACATGATAGTACACTCTGGTGATCTGAAAATGGGTTAAACTGAGTATTCTGTTTTGTTTTTTTTTTAAAATGTGGCTCAATACTATTAGTAACAGTAATGTGTTCTGACTTGGTTTCCTGATTGCAGTAATGGTAACATGTTGGTTGATCCAAGCAATGAGTAAGATAGCCACAGTCGCCCCTCTGTTTTAGCGGATTTGAAGTCCACAATCTTGATTATTCACGGAGGGGTGATCCTCATTGGTTAGAATTGTGTGTGTGTGCACAGCTGCGCAGAGGAACACACGACCATTCAAGCCAATGGGGCTTGAATATCCACGATTTTTCATATTTTTTGGGGGGGGGGGCGGTCCGGACCAGATGCCTACAAGGATACCTATAAGGCTTCTGTCATCATTAGCTACTCCACTTTGCTGATTTAGGCCACAGCTTTGAAAAGGTGCTGTTTTAGACTACAACTCCCTGAATTTCCACTGGACACATGTTCAGTCCTCTTCTCAAATTTGCTTTTGAAAAAAATTAAGAGATTGATCAGGAAGGCTGGCTGACAGGAAGACTGTGATGAACTGAGCCAGAATTCCTCTCTGTGTGTAGGCTTGATTCCACTTGGGGTCCTGGAACCAAACCCCAGCAAATTACCCAGGGCACACTATTGTCTTTATTTTAGCATACATTTGTAATGAATAACTAGATCAGGGTTGGGCAAAATACACATGTAGCCCCCTAATCTGTAGTTGCACCCCCCTAATCTACCTAGATGACAATTTTCTGACAAAGGTGAATATGCCTGCCCTGGCAGCCCCCAGGAGCAGTGATCCACCTTTTAAATAGAACCCAGGATCTCTCTGCATTGTTCAACATTAAACAAAAACCCACCAGTTTCTCAAAACCTGAAACAGAATGCATGGATATGGAGGGCTGACTGTACTATTTATTCCTTATTCAGCAGTAAATACAATAGCAATCCTTTTAAATTTATGCAGGATTTCTGTTGACACATGCTTATAGCTGCACATTTTTGGGAGTCACACAGTGACAGCAAGGGACTGCAGACAAAATCCCCCAGCTTTGAGTGGTCTTAACTTGCCTTACTTCACTCAGCACTATTGCTCACATAACATGTGCCCTCCTACCGCCACCATCTCTTTCTCTGGGAGTGTCTGTGCCTTCAAGTTACCTGTTGACATGGTGACCCCATGAATTTCATAGGGTTTTCTTAGGCAGAGACTACTGGTTTTGCCAGTTCCTTCCTCTGAAACATAACCTACATCATCAAATGTTGTTGGCAGTCTCCCATCCAACTACTAACCAGGGCTAACCCTGCTTAATGTAGTTTGCCAACAGGATTCTGGCATAGTCAACTTAATGTGAACAAATAAAAGCACAATGTGCATATGTGTCGCAGTTTTAGCTATTTATTTGCCACCTACCCCCATAAAACCCCTTGTAAAATAATTGTGGAATAAAAATTCACAGAGCTGGACTGTTGGCACCCCACATGCCCACTGGAAGGTTGGAGAAGAAAATTGGCTCCTGGACCCATTGCAGATGCCAACTCCAATGTACATGGGTGAATGCTTACAAGCAGTCGGTAAATATTCCCTGGCATGCTTAATTGTACTGCCAAACTTTATTCCCTGGCTCCAGGGGATGTTGGATACTTTGAAATAGGAGGTGGAGAGCCTACCTTAAAAATCTTTTATATTTGGCCATGTTCCCCAGTATTGTAAAGCTATTTTCTTTCCTTTAAAAAAAAAAGTTGTGTCACGAAATTGCTAATAGTTGAAGCTGTTATAGGTAGGTGCAATGTGTCCAAATTTAGTAATTTGGGCCTGCCCTTAAGAGTGTCTGCCAATCTGACTGACATCTACCACAAATTGTAGGCTTTTCCTTTATTCTTGTGAAGGGCATGTATGGAGTACCTGTGGTGCTACTTAAATGTTCATCTATGGTTTCTGTGGTGCAGCATTCCTGCTGAGCTAATACCATGCAATCAAACTTTTGTCTAGTTCTTTTTCTCTGTGTTCTGCAACTGCCCCTTCTCATCACTGACATTTGCAAAATGCCTCCCCAGCCTCAAGATTGCCACGTGAATTGGCCACCAGAAACTTTCCAAAACAAATAGACTGATAAGTAATGTGTCTCATAGGGGAAATCAATATACCATTGTTTCCAAGATGCCAGGCAAACCTAACGTTCTGGGCTCCAAAGTCCAAGGTTTATTCCCTTAGCTAGCTGGAGCAGATACACAAAGCTGTAAATCTTGGGGAGTGACATTTTCACTGACGGAAGTTTGCAAACAGCCACTAAGGAGGCAGCATTTGAAGAACTCCTCTTGAGTTGCACAGGAGAACTGGAGTGTTCTGGAATCTGGATGACTGTCCCCAATGGATGGTGAGAAGA